>OU342739.1:43427834-44118067 GCA_910589765.1 Avena atlantica | reverse complement strand
GTGGGCTTTCGCGGCGAGCTGCTAGTACGGGCTGGCGGCGGCGAGGTCCCTGGCTGGTTGGGTCGTTTGGGATCCAATGGGTGACCACAAGGCGTCCGTTCCAGAGAGAGAGAGAGAGAGAGAGAGAGAGAGAGAGAGAGAGAGAGAGAGCAATGGTGAGAGGCAACGGCGGAAAGCGGTGGTGCCTAGGTCGCGGTGGACATGCTGTTCGGCGGCGGCGACGACAGCGTGCGCGCTGAGGTCTCAATTCTCAAACGGGCCTACATGGGCCTCAACCAAGTTCCCCGGCTAAGCTTTTTCGGGCTCTGTCGCGGGACGCGAAATCGGCCGTCCGCGACATTCCTATGGATTGTTTTAGTACCATACCGGCAGCTTAACAAGAATCAGACCGGCTTATTAGGTCTAATGCTGTCAACTGCATCGCCAACACGGGATTGCACGGTTGTCAGCTGCAGAAAGATGCCAGAGTGCACAAACAAAAGAGGCCATAGAGCCCAACCCGTGACCCAGCACACTAACAGTGCACACGGGCGAAAAGATGGCCTCCGAGCCCAGCCATGACCCAGCACCGATAAGTGCGCCTGGTTTAAAAAATAATGCAGAAAAGATCTCCTACGAGGGCACAATCGCTTAAAAAAAGCGCAATTGCATCCCCCATAGTTGGCACGTGCTAGACATTAGCACTTGGCTTTTTAGTTTTAATTTCTTTTTTTTTGCAAATTTTTCGCTGTTAGTATAAGTAAATTCTAAAATTTTGAGGGTTTATGTAACTCACAATTTTCATTTCCCATATTCACACAAAATAACAATAGTACTAATTTTCAATCAACGTTCAAAATAAGTCATACGAACATGACAACATTGGGAGAATAAGTAGTAGGGAGGATGCCCCAAACACATGCCACAAGACGGTGCGATGCACACCTCGTCTTCACAAGGAGTAGGAAGGTTGTGGTACATGCGGTTAGAGTTGTAGTTGTTATAGCCTCGATTGTGGTAGATGCACCTAGGCTATGTAAAGTTGTAGCACGTGCTAGACATTAGCACTTGGCTTTTTAGTTTTAATTTCTTTTTTTTTTTGCAAATTTTTCGCTGTTAGTACAAGTAAATTCTAAAATTTTGAGGGTTTATGTACCTCACAATTTTCATTTCCCATATTCGCACAAAATAATAATAGTACTAATTTTCAATCAACGTTCAAAATAAGTCATACGAACATGACAACATTGGGAGAATAAGTAGTAGGGAGGATGCCTCAAGACACATGCCACAAGACGGTGCGATGCACACCTCGTCTTCACAAGGAGTAGGAAGGTTGTGGTACATGCAGTTAGAGTTGCAGTTGTTATAGCCTCGATTGTGGTAGATGCACCTAGGCTATGTAAAGTTGTAGTTAGAGGCATAAATTACTACCTATAATAGGCGCTACCCTATCCGGCCATTTAGGCATCCTCACGCGCACTATTATTAATTTTCAATCAACATAGCAAAAAGTTCAAAATAAGTCATACGAACATTACAACATTGGTAGAATAAGAAGTAGGAAGGATGCCTCAGACACATGCCACAAGACGGTGTGATGCATACCTCATATTCACAAGGGGTAGGAAAGTTGTGGTACATGCAGTTAGAGCTGCAGTTGTTGTAGCCTCGGTTGTGGTAGATGCAACTAGGCTATGTGAAGTTGCAGTTGGGGGCACAAATTGTTGGAATTATGCCCTAGAGGCAATAATAAAGATGTTATTATTATAATTCTTGTTCATGATAATGTTTATATTCCATGCTAGAATTGTATTAAGCGGAAACTTTAATACTTGTGTGGTTTGTGAACAACACCGTGTCCCTAGTACGCCTCTATGGACTAGCTCATTGATTAATGATGGTTAAGGTTTTCTAACCATGGACATGGGTTGTCGATTAATAATGAGATCATATCATTGGGAGAATGATATGGTGGACAAACCCAAACTAAGCGAAGCAATTAGATCGTGTCATCGTGTTCGTCTTTGCGAAGATTTTCTTATGTCAAATATTGTATTCCTTAGACCATGAGATAATACAACTCCCTGGTATCGGAAGAAAGCTTTGAGGTCATCAAACGTCATCCTATGAGAGGGTGATCATAAAGGTGTCTCTCAGGTGATCGGAAAGTATCTGTTGGGTTGTATATATCGAGATGGGATTTGTCCCTCCCAAGTCAGAGAGATATACTTCGGGCCCACTCGGTAATCGATATCAACACCGCTTGCAAGCATGTGGTTAAGGAGTTAATCACAAAGTGATATCTGATTACGGAACGAGTAAAGTACTTGCTGTGAACGAGATTGAACTAGGTATGACGGTACCGACGATCGAATCTCGGGCAAGTAAAACATCGCGAGACGAAGGGAATATATATGGGATTGGTTGAATCCTGGCATCGTGGTTCATCCGATATGATCATCGATGAATGTGTGGGAGTCAATATGGGTGTCCAGACCCCGCTGTTGATTATTGATAGAAGATCATGTCTGCATATTCTCGAACCCGCAGGGTCACACACTTAACGTGTCTCGACGCTAAGATAGATTGGATAATTGGTTTATGAGTTTTTGTTCGGGGTCTCGGATGGGATCCGGGACATCGCGAGAGGTTCCGGAGTGGTCCGAAGAATAAGATTCATATAAGGCAGTGCAGTTTTTGGAGTTCGGAATTGTTCCGGGTTAATCGATATTGTACCGGAAGCTTCTAGAACCTTCCGGAAGGGGACCAACGTGGCCACACCTTCCGGGAGGGGTCATGGGCCTATGAGGGAGTGCCCTGGCCGCTTTGGGCCAGGGGCACAAGGCCCCATAGGGCCCAACCGGCCAGCTAGGGTAAAACCCTAACTAGACCTTCTAGAAGGGGGAGTTTCCATGCCCCCAACTCCTCCTCCTTTGGCCGCCGGTTTGGGCTTGGGGGAGGGTCTAGGGAAGCCGCCGACCCCTCTATATAAAGAGGGCTGGGGGCGCACCACCCCCCACACCTTTCACTCCAAAGCTAGCCGCCCTGCTGCCCTCCTCTCTCTCTCCCTCCCGACTGCGTGTAGGCGAAGCCCTGCTGCAGAAACTCTCCACCATATACACCACGCCGTCGTGTTGTAGATCCAATCCGTCTCTCCACCATACTTGCTGGACCGAGGAAGGAGGAGACGTCGAGGTGCTGCACGTGTGCATCTCACGGAGGCACCGCCACTTGTGGTGCTAGATCGGATCGGATCGCGAGGAGGAGAAGCGAGTACGACTACATCACCCATGTTCCGACGAACGTTCCGCTGTGCGAATCTTCAAGGGTATGAAGATCTAATCCAATCTTTCTCGTTGTTTGCATCTCCTAGATTAGATCTTGGCTTTCCCTCTGTTCACATCCGTAGAAAATTTTGATTTACTATGCCGCGAAACCCTTCAGTGGTATCAGAGCTAGATCTATGCGTAGATGTGTTTCACGAGTAGAACGCGACGTGGTTGTTGCGGGCGTTGATGTTTTCTGTTGCAAGCCTCTTGTTTGTGTTCTTCTTATGACGCGGGATAGTGAGATTGAAGCGGTCTAGGCCAACCTTACGCGACGTCGTTCGCGAGACCGGCTCCGCACTTGACGTGTGGCTTGTTCCACACATGCGGCTGGTGGATGCCAGTTTTTCTCACTATAGTTGTCATGGGATTAACACCGGAGTTTGGCAACCATAATATCACCGTTGTGGCTTTCCGTAGGTAAGAATCGTTCTTAGCATCTACTCCCATAAGCCACGTAAAACATGCATCAACAAAGTAGAGGCGTCTAACTTGTTTTTTGCAGGGAGTGTTTTCTGTGATATGGTATGGCCCAAGATGTGATGTGTATAATGTATGCGATGATCATGTTTTGTAATGTTTCACGACTTGCATGTCGATGAGTACACAACCGGCAGGAGCCATATGGTTGTCTTTATAATTGTGTATGACCTGTGTGTCAACTTCTTATGCGCCATGTAATAGTTTCACTTTATCGCTAAGTAGTTAGCAATAGTTGTAGTTGCTATTCGTGGTGGAGGCAATCATGGTGGATTGATGGAGATCATGCCGGCACGCACAAGATGGAGATCATTGAGCGAAGATTGGCTATACCATGTCACATAAAGTTATATGCATGTGATGTTTATCCTTTTATGTATCTTATTATGCTTAGATCGCGACAGTAGCATTATAAGATGATTCCTCACTTAAAGATCAAGATAAAAACTGTGTTCTCCCCGAGTATGCACCGTTGCGAAAGTTCGTCGTGTCCAAGCATCACGTGATGATCGGGTGCTATAGACTCTACGCTCACATACAACGGGTGCAAGCCAGTTTTGCACACGCGGAAATACTTGGGTCTAACTTGACGAGCCTAGCATGTACAGACATGGCCTCGGAACACATGAACCGAAAGGTTAAGCATGAGTCATATGAATGATATGATCGACACTTTGTTGTCCACCATTGAAACCACATCTCTTCTCGTGAAGATCGGATTAGGTGTGGTGAATTTGGATCATGTTCACTAAACAACTTGAGGGATGTTGAATTTAGTGGGAGTTCATCTAGTAATTTGATTAAGTTGAACTATCATGAACATAGTCTAATTTGTACTTGCAAATACTGTAGATCACATGGCTAAGTCCAACTTCAACTTCAACGTTTTCGCTGAGAAGGAAAAGCTTAGAAACAATGGGTCTAACTTCACCAATTGGTTCCGCAATCTAAGAATCATTCTCTCTGGCAGTCAAAAGGACTATGTCCTTGGGAAAGCGTTAGGTGACCCCCCTGCTGCAACTGCGCCGACTGATGAGAAAGCTGTCTATCAGTCGCGCAAAGATGATTATGGTGTGATTAAGAGCACCATGTTGTTTGCTATGGAACCGGAACTTCAAAATCGTTTTGAAGACTATCCCGGGCCCTTTGAGATTCTCGAAGAGCTGAAAACCATGTTTCAGACTCAGGCCCGTTCTGAGAGATATGAGATCTCACAGAAGTTCTTTAAACTGCAAGATGGAGGAAGAGAGTTCCGTTAGTGAGCACGCTATTAAGATGATGGGCTACACTCAACGCCTTGAGCAACTGGAATGCACGATTCCAGAGGAGCTCAAGATTGACAGGGTTCTGCAATCACTCCCTCCCAGCTACAAAAGTTTTGTAGTGACTCATAATCAGATTGGTTCCACTGATACGACCACCGAGCTCTTCGCAAAGCTGAAGGCCGCGGAAGTGGACATCAAAAAGGGTAATCATGTGTTGATGGTCAACAAGCCCACCTTTAAGAAAGGTAAGGGAGCAAAGAAGCCCTTCAAGAAGGGCGGCGGCAAGCGCACTGCCCCTGCTGAGAAGAAGCTCAAGTCTGGTCCTAAGCCGGACACTGAGTGCTTCTATTGCAAGGACAAGGGTCACTGGAAGCGCAACTGTCCGAAGTACTTAGCGGACAAGAAGGCTGGCACCATCAAAGGTATATTTGATATACATGTTATTGATGTTTTCCTTACTAGACCTCATTGTAGTGCCTGGGTATTTGATACTGGTTCAGTTGCTAATATTTGTAACTCGAAACAGGAGCTACGGAATAGACGGCGGCTTGCGAGGGATGAGGTGACGATGCGCGTTGGCAACAGATCAAGAGTTGATGTGATGGCCGTCGGCACGCTCTCCTTAGTTTTACCTTCGGGATTAGTTTTAAACCTTAATAACTGTTATTATGTGCCTGCGTTGAGCATGCACATTATTTCTGGATCTTGTTTATTGCAAGACGGTTATTCATTTAAATCGGAGAATAATGGTTGTTCTATTTATATGAGTAACATCTTTTATGGTCATGCACCTATTGTGAATGGTTTATTTCTTCTAAATCTCGAAAGGGATGAAACACACATCCATAACATTGAGGCTAAGAGATGCAAAGTAGATAGTGATAATACTACTTATTTGTGGCACTGTCGTCTAGGTCATATTGGAGTAAAGCGCATGAAGAAACTCCATTCCGATGGACTTTTGGAGTCTCTTGATTTTGAATCATTTGACACATGCGAACCATGCCTCATGGGCAAGATGATCAAAACCCCGTTCTCCGGTATGATGGAGCGAGCAACGGACTTGTTGGAAATCATACATACCAATGTATGCGGACCGATGAGTGTTTCGACGCGCGGTGGATATAGCTATTTTCTCACCTTTACCGATGACTTAAGTAGATATGGGTATATCTATTTAATGAAACATAAATCTGAAACATTTGAAAAGTTCAAAGAATTTCAGAATGAAGTGGAGAACCATCGTAACAGAAAGATTAAATTTCTACGATCTGATCGTGGAGGTGAATATTTGAGTTATGATTTTCTCACGCATCTTAAAGCAAGCGGAATCGTTTCGCAACTCACGCCACCCGGAACACCACAGCGCAATGGTGTGTCTGAACGCCGGAACCGAACCCTATTAGATATGGTCCGATCGATGATGTCTCTTACTGATTCGCCGTTATCATTTTGGGGTTATGCATTAGAAACCACTGCATTCACTTTAAATAGGGCTCCATCTAAATCCGTTGAGACGACACCGTATGAACTGTGGTTTGGTGCTAAACCTAAGTTGTCATTTCTTAAAGTTTGGGGATGCGAAGCTTAAGTCAAGAAGTTGATGCCGGACAAGCTCGAACCCAAAGCGGAGAAATGCGTCTTCATAGGATACCCTAAGGAAACTATTGGGTATACCTTCTATCACAGAACCGAAGGCAAAGTGTTTGTCGCAAAGAACGGTTCCTTTCTTGAGAAGGAGTTTCTCTCGAAAGAAGTGAGTGGGAGGAAAGTAGAGCTAGACGAGGTTATTGAACCTTCTCTTGAATTGGAGAGTAGCGCAGCACCTGAAATTGTTCCAGTGCCGCCTGCACCAACAATAGAGGAAGCTAATGACAAGGATCATGAAGCTTCGGACGATGCTGCTACTGAACGTCGCAGGTCAACACGGTCGCATGCCCCTCCTGAGTGGTACGGCAACCCTATCTTGACTGTCTTGTTAGTAGAAGACAGTGAACCTACGAACTATGAGGAAGCGATGATGAGCCCAGACTCTGAGAAATGGCTAGAAGCCATGAAATCCGAATTGGGATCCATGAGCGAAAACCAAGTATGGACTTTGGTGGACCCTCCTAGCGACCGAAAGGCCGTTGAGTGCAAGTGGACCTTCAAGAAGAAAATAGACGCGGATGGTAATGTTACCGTCTATAAAGCACGGCTTGTCGCGAAAGGTTTTCGACAAGTTCAAGGCGTTGACTACGATGAGACTTTCTCTCCCGTAGCGATGCTTAAGTCCATTCGGATTTTATTAGCAATTGCTGCGTTTCATGATTATGAAATATGGCAGATGGATGTCAAGATTGCGTTCCTCAATGGCAACATTGATGAAGAGTTGTATATGATGCAACCCGAAGGTTTTGTCGATCCTAAGGATGATGATAAAGTATGCAAACTTCAGCGTTCCATTTATGGACTGAAGCAAGCATCTCGGAGTTGGAACCTTCGTTTTGATCAAGTGATCAAGAGCTTTGGTTTTGTTCCAAATTTCTACGAAGCTTGCATCTACAAGAAAGTGAGTAGGAGATCGGTGATATTTCTGGTACTATATGTGGATGACATATTGATTATTGGAATGACATTAACATGCTTAACGGTGTGAAGAGTTATTTGAACAAGTGTTTTTCAATGAAAGACCTAGGTGAAGCTGCTTATATATTGGGCATCAAAATCTATAGAGATAGACAAAGACGCCTGATAGCTTTAAGCCAGAGTACATACCTAGATAAAGTTCTGAAAAGGTTCAGAATGGATAAGGCAAAGAAAGGTTCAGTGCCTATGTTGTCAGGTAAGATATTGAGCAAGGCTCAATGTCCAGCTACGGTAAATGATAGGGAAGCTATGAGGAAAGTGCCTTATGCCTCGGCCATAGGTTCTATCATGTATGCCATGCTGTGTACTAGACCGGATGTGTCCAATGCTCTTAGTTTGACGAACAGATATCAAAGTGATCCAGGAGTGGAACACTGGACAGCCGTGAAGAACATCCTAAAGTACCTAAATAGAACTAAAGAAATGTTCTTAGTCTATGGGGGTGATGAACAACTCGTCGTAAAAGGTTACGTCGACGCTAGTTTTGACACCGACAAGGATGATTCTAAATCTCAGACAGGATACGTGTATATTTTGAATGGAGGAGCTGTGAGCTGGAGAAGCTGCAAGCAAAGCGTGATCGCGGGATCTACAGTAGAAGCGGAATACATGGCGGCTGCAGAAGCGTCAAGTGAAGGAGTTTGGATCAGGAACTTCATCACTGAGCTTGGCGTGGTTCCAAGTGCATTGGACCCACTGGAGATATTGTGTGACAACACTGGCGCCATAGCACTCGCTAAGGAACCAAGATATCATCCAAAGACCAAGCATATCAACCGCAAGTTTCATATAATTCGAGATTATATAGCAGATGGAGATCTGAAGATTAGCAAAGTACATATAGATCTGAATGTCGCAGATCCATTGACTAAACCTCTTCCACGTGTAAAACATGATCAGCACCTCAGTGCCATGGGTGTGAGATTGTTGCCAAATGTAAACTAGATTATTGACTCTAGTGCAAGTGGGAGACTGTTGGAATTATGCCCTAGAGGCAATAATAAAGATGTTATTATTATAATTCTTGTTCATAATAATGTTTATATTCCATGCTAGAATTGTATTAAGCGGAAACTTTAATACTTGTGTGGTTTGTGAACAACACCGTGTCCCTAGTACGCCTCTATGGACTAGCTCATTGATTAATGATGGTTAAGGTTTCCTAACCATGGACATGGGTTGTCGATTAATAATGAGATCATATCATTGGGAGAATGATATGGTGGACAGACCCAAACTAAGCGAAGCAATTAGATCGTGTCATCGTGTTCGTCTTTGCGAAGCTTTTCTTATGTCAAATATTGTATTCCTTAGACCATGAGATAATACAACTCCCTGTTATCGTAAGAAAGCTTTGAGGTCATCAAACGTCATCCTATGAGAGGGTGATCATAAAGGTGTCTCTCAGGTGATCGGAAAGTATCTGTTGGGTTGTATATATCGAGATGGGATTTGTCCCTCCCAAGTCGGAGAGATATACTTCGGGCCCACTCGGTAATCGATATCAACACTGCTTGCAAGCATGTGGTTAAGGAGTTAATCACAAAGTGATATCGGATTACGGAACGAGTAAAGTACTTGCTGTGAATGAGATTGAACTAGGTATGACGGTACCGACGATCGAATCTCGGGCAAGTAAAATATCGCGAGACGAAGGGAATATATATATGGGATTGATTGAATCCTGGCATCGTGGTTCATCCGATATGATCATCGAGGAATGTGTGGGAGTCAATATGGGTGTCCAGACCCCGCTGTTGATTACTAATAGAAGATCATGTCTGCATATTCTCGAACCCGCAGGGTCACACACTTAACGTGTCTCGACGCTAGGATAGATTGGATAATTGGTTTATGAGTTTTTGTTCGGGGTCTCGGATGGGATCCGGGACATCGCGAGAGGTTCCGGAGTGGTCCGGAGAATAAGATTCATATAAGGCAGTGCAGTTTTTGGAGTTCGGAATTGTTCCGGGTTAATCGGTATTGTACCGGAAGCTTCTAGAACCTTCCGGAAGGGGACCAACGTGGCCACACCTTCCGGGAGGGGGCATGGGCCTATGAGGGAGTGCCCTGGCCGCTTTGGGCCAGGGGCACAGGGCCCCATAGGGCCCAACCGGCTAGCTAGGGTAAAACCCTAACTAGACCTTCTAGAAGGGGGGGTTTCCTTGCCCCCCACTCCTCCTCCTTTGGCCGCCGGTTTGGGCTTGGGGGAGGGGATAGGGCAGCCGCCCACCCCTCTATATAAAGAGGGCTGGGGGCGCACCACCCCCACACCTTCCCCTCCAAAGCTAGCCGCCCTGCTGCCCTCCTCTCTCTCTCTCCCTCCTGACTGCGTGTAGGCGAAGCCCTGCCGCAGAAACTCTCCACCATATACACCACGCCGTCGTGTTGTAGATCCAATCCGTCTCTCCACCATACTTGCTGGACCGAGGAAGGAGGATACGTCGAGGTGCTGCACGTGTGCATCTCACGGAGGCACCGCCACTTGTGGTGCTAGATCGGATCGGATCGCGAGGAGGAGAAGCGAGTACGACTACATCACCCACGTTCCGACGAACGTTCCGCTGTGCGAATCTTAAAGGGTATGAAGATCTAATCCAATCTCTCTCGTTGTTTGCATCTCCTAGATTAGATCTTGGCTTTCCCTCTGTTCGCATCCGTAGAAAATTTTGATTTACTATACTGCGAAACCCTTCACAAATTACTACCTATAATAGGCGCTAGCCTACCCGGCCACCCTGGCCATCCTCGCGCGCACGCTCATCAGCCGTCCGATCGACCAGGAACAATACCCTCTGTCCGTGTCTTGCTTTTACAACCATTGGATCTAGTTACTTCCTTTTGAACTTCTTGTTGCTTTGGATGGGCCCATGACAAATGGGACCATGTCTACCCAGGGCCAGCGGTTGGAGACAGCGATGTGTGCTTGTTCACGTAGAGTTTCTGTTCTCTGCTTGCCTCTTTTTCATGTGGTCGGCCGGTGAAAAGCTAGATGCCTGTGAAAATATCCTAGCCCCCACATCCTCTTCCCTGCTTCTCCCCCGTCACCCCACCCTTGCTCCTTCCCACCGACACCTCTCCTCTCGCTCAGCGGCAACCGCCCCCAACTCTCCTTCCCTTTTGTCTGCCCTCTCCCACACGCGCTCCCCCAACTACGCACCAGCGCCGACACTGCTATCGTGCGCCCGTCACGCACAGCGGAGGAGGATGCAACTGAAGCGGCAGGGAGGTTGAGTGCTAGGTATGGCATCAACGGCGACAAAGATTGTGGGTTGTAGCAACGGCGGAGCCAGGACCGCAATAGTGGCAGCAGGAGGTTGTGCACCCTTGCACGTACAAGACGAGCGGCGGCTCTGGAAGATTCGTGTCGATGATGTTTCATAAAGAGAAGGGACCTTGCCGGGGAGGAGGCAGAGGTGCGGTGCAAAAGCGGCAAGCTCGCAGTCAGGCGTAGGTCGGTTGTTGTGTGGTGAGTGCAGTGCAGACGGAGTGTGTCGCCGGCGTGAGTGGATAGGGAAAGGACGCCCGCATACTTGACTTCCCGCCAGGTTCTCCATGGAGTTGTTCATGTATCTTTCTCTTCGCTCACGCTCTCACCACCATGGCACACTCTGTGGCCCTGCTCGCTCTCCTCTGGTGGCCACCGTTGATATCGTCATGGACCGCTCCGCCTCGGCTGAGGGTTGCATCTGCACAGGGCATTGACCACATGCCTGCCACGGCGAGTTCATTCTCTTCTCCGCTCTGGTATGTCTGACCTCAATGCTCGTTTCCCTAAAAAAATGAGATTCACCCATGTTTTTATTCAGATGCGTGAAGGCTTGGTTGCAACAAATATTACATTTCTTTTACTGATTTTCTTCTCCTAAATTTGGTGTCCAAACTCATGGGCCTTTGTTGTGATTTTGAAACCATGTCGTCATTGGTAGGTATTTCTATCACTATGCAGGATTTCTTCTATTATTCAAGAATATATAACTTGCCAACACAGTCGATTCGTTTGCAAGGCAAGTAGTTGTTCCTCATGTGTTGAGCTGGGAGCAGCATCATTACAGAATTGTGTATCACTGTCTGCTGATGATGTATATTGGTGTTATTTCTCTGCAATGTCCGGCTCAATGAGAATTGGAAAGTTACTATAATATCTAGAGCTTTGTATAGGCCAAAATATGAGAGTTACATGTGACCAGTTCAATCTAACCATTAAATTTGTCAGGCTTGATATCCCTAAAAATGATGTAACAAAGAGTTAGCTGCACATTTAGAGGCCGTTTGGTTATGCTTATTTATGACTTTTTGCTTTTGGTTTATAAGCCACAAAAGCATCTATTTAGGTGCTTTTAATTTTGGCTTTTGGCTTATACCATCATACTACTATGTTCAGTTAAAAGCCAGTGCTTTTGCAGCTTATAAGCCAAACTCTAAAAGCTAGATTTAAGTCCAACCAAACAGGCCCTAAGGTTACCCCCACTTAATTTATTCACTTTGTAGCACCTTTGGACTTCATCTTTGGACTTTGTAGCAGTAGACCACGGGTGGTTGATATTTGAGGGTTTGCACAGCTCATTTCTAGTTAGTCCCATGGATGGAACGAGTCAGTGGTGTGTATGCTTTCCTTTCGTGTTAAATGTTAAAATAAAAACACTTGACAATTTTTTGTAATCAACACAAAACACGGATGGACTAAATATACAGTAATCATATAGTTAGATTTTACCTCCAAGTTGAATAGATTATGTACTGCATCAACTATCAATTAGAATATCCAATGCATGCGGTAGTGCATCACATTCTTAAGCTACTCTTCATATAATACCGTCCTAATAAAACTAGAATATGATAACTAGAATACTCGAACATGACAATGCAAAGTTTTTAGTGCTTAGAATGCGTACATACTCACTATTTCTTGTAGTATTACATTTGTTGTGCTTCGATTTGAATGATTTGGATCCTTTGCAAGCCATTTTCATATGTTTAGCTGTTTCATAGGGGCTTCTACCCATTACTTTCTGAAGTGAAACCTTACTGTTCAAAGTAAATTTTTTTAAGTGGATCATTTTCTCCTTAACAATGCTGAAGCAATTCTACATGTACTGATATTATGATCTCTACGCATTCCTTCCTCTGTGTGCAGGTTACAGATTCCTCGCCCATTATGTTTTGCTGTGAGCTGTGCTCCCTGCCCCTTTGTGTGGTTGCTGTAATGTGTGCCCGCACCTCCGTTGTTGTTTCGCTGCACATATCATGGTTAGTGTTCTGATTGTTCTATTCATTTTGTAATATAGCAAACATCTACCGGGTTTTTCCTATTCATGTTTCTTTCTCTTCATAAGAATACATATCTAATTGTAACCAATAACCTTTTGTGTGCTCCGCCTTTATATGATCTGCATATGTTCCTAACATAAACTAGGAAATATTTAGACACATGTTAGATAGGATGAAATTTGTTCAATAATGTTATGGCAACGAGGAATTGTTCCAAGATTTTTCTTGTGAGAGTATGTAACAAATAATGTTTTAATTTCCCTACTATAGTTAGTTTGCAGTTACTATAGTCCATTGTCTGTTTCATCTAGGACGACCTCACTCCTAGCTGACTGAGAAATGCATTCAAGTGGTCAGTGAGAAGGGTGGAGTTATTGTTGTTAATGACCGCCACCAGATTCGTGGAGTCCATTTGGTGAGCTTCCTTTGGTACATATTTGGCTTATCGATTTATCACTCTCTTGTTTCTTGTGTTTTTTTCTTCCATCCACCAATTACACGTCTCTAGTTTTCTTGTAGTAGCAAGTGGTGAAGAACCAGAGGAGGGAATGACCTAGCACCCTTGCTCGGAGGTTAGTTCGAGTTTGTCGATTCGACTTACTACCTATGTTTTGAGATGCTTACATGGTCCTTGATTATATCATTGTGCTATTAGAGTGTCTACTACTAACTAAGTCTTCGAAATGTCTAGAGGCAGCTGCATTTCAGCTACTTATTAGAGAGTTTGGTGATGGATTGATCGGGATACTTTAATCGCTCATTGTCGATGCACTTTCTAGGTAATTTGAATTATTTGTGCATCTACCATCAAGCTGTGTTTAAATTTATTTTCACACATGCCTGATTGCAGATACAACCTAAGTTTATTTAACAGATTATGACTACTTAGTGAAGTGATTTTGTTTCTTCTTTACTTCAGTGTCGCACTCTAATCAAGGGCTTTATCAGTTTCCGTGCATTAAGGTACTTTTTGCATTTGCAGCTAGCAAGTGTTTCTTATTAGTTGATGTTATAAGCAAGCACCTCGACAAAAGTTGTCCATGAATACACTACTAGCAGAACATTTATTAAAGAAATTTTGGAGTGAGTATCAATACTGACGTTTTAACGAAATACTGCATGAAAAGCTGCCATAGCATCAAAGTAGTTTGTGCTTGGAATCTTGGCCACATATAATCAGCAAGTAGGATAGTAGGATTACTTCCTATCATGACTCAGATAGAAGTTGTTGTAGCAATTTAAATGTATGGCCCTGTTCTGTGAACGTCTTGTGCATGTGATGTATTAGTATCTAAAATAATCAAAGCAGAAAAAGCCTAGGATAAACAATTATTTTATTGGTCTATCCGAGAAGTTTCAATTTCCATACCCCACTAGTGGAAACGAGGCCTCTAACACCGGTTCGTAGAGGCCTCTAACAGCGGTTCCAGAACCGCTGTTGGGGGTTCGGTGTTAGAGACCCCCCTTAACAACGGTTCTTATACGAACCGCTGTTAAAGGGTGGCGCACGTGGGGCTGCCACAGCGCTCAGCCCCCCTTTAACACCGGTTCATAACACGAACCGGTGTTAAAGGTTCTCTGCCGCGGCAGGAAAACGACATAAATATCTGCCGCGGCAGAGTTCTACCGCCGCCCCGTTCTGGGCGTATTTCTGCGGCGCGACGGGGACGGGGAGGGGGGAGGGGGAATCGATCGGGAGAGGTATACACATACATCTTCGGTATATACGAGTACATGCATAATTAAACAACTATTATTATACACAAACATCGTCATTGTGGTATTCTCCGTACACGTTGAAAGCATCAAGTACAAGACAAACACGTTCAAGCATGCATATATACAATATAACATCTCCGTCCATGTTCATTTTGGTGGATATCTAAAGAGTTCTCCGCCACGCGTGACGACCTCATCAAGTATGAACCCCGCCAATTCCTCTTGAATGGCTCGTATGCGGTCAAATGGTAGGAGTTGGTCCCGCATCCGTTTGATCTGAATATATATGAAGAATAAGGTCAATATATATATAAGAATAAAACTCAACACAATTGATGGTAATAAAATAATGTTGTGTACTTTGTTTACTTACTCTAAGTTGTTCTAGTGCGGCTTGGTCCGTCTCACATATCGTGTTGCGAATGAACTCGCCAACATAGTACCCACATAAGTTATTGCCGTGTCCCTGATGCGCGCACTTTACGAGAATAGAGAGTTCAATCAAAATAATAATCAATAAAGCATGATATAATGGAATTGGAAGCAGAATCAAAGAGATACGCAGACCTAGCTAGCTAGTATTATTTACATTTTGGTCTACAAATTTTAGTTCTTCTGACCATTCACCCACGGTCCTGCCCGTGAACCTTTTCCAAACCCTGTCCGGCAAATAAAATGGATAAAGGAGTAATTAATTACTTGTTGTCACGAAAGTTGCCGATCTAGTGCGATAATATGATTGAAATTACCTCTGGAGCATCTCTCTAAAGTCTGCCCATAGCTCCTTTTCTTTTCGTAACGAGTCCATGACAAGGACTTTTCCTGAGTCAGGTTGAAAGACTAGCAGAATAAAGTGGAACCTACACACGCATAACTCATCATCAGTTAAACTTAACATCGAGTAAGCCGAAACAGAATGTGTACAAGAGAGGTAACAGTACTCACGAGAAGTTGTAAGGCAATAGTATTTCCCTTTTGGTTTGTTGTCTCAGTAAAGACCTTAGCAATAAATCTTCTGTTTGCCCGGGTTTGTCTCTTACCACTTGTTCATGAACTCTATTTGGGTCAACGAACCCAATGTCAAAAGGGCCTCCTTTCATGCATTCCATAACTTTTTTCTGCATAATAGTATATATATAAATATATGGTGAGCATATATATACATGCAATTAATGAATTGAATGAGATGAGATAGAAATTAAAGAAATAGTACTTACACACAATAAAGGCTGATGGCAGCTTTGTCGAGTTCCTTCTGATTGAATAGAAAATGCAAGTCTTGAATGTTGAAGGTGATCACGTCGTCTCCGCACAAGAAAATCTGATCTCTTATATGCGCCGTGATCCATTCTTCCTTTCTCGTCTTGCAGAAATCAAGGTACCACTTGTGCAATCTTCGCATCTTTGTTGGTAGATTCTTGAGGTCCTCTTTCTTGATGAGATTCTTCCCATACTTCCATGGCTGTATGGTGTTCGCATCGCCTTTGGGCAAGTTGTCTCGCATGATGTTCATGTATGCAATGTAAGTCATCCCCATCTCATTGGCCTTTCTTTGTAGCTCTGCCTCGTAATCATTTACGGGAGGAGCATCCCGTGTGTCGAACACTTGGAGCGGAGCGCATGATTGGTTTTCCTACTCTCCGAGCATGGGAACTGTTTTCTGGGGTGCCGCACGACTGCTACTTTCAGTTTCCCTACGGCGCCTTGCACCCCCCTTCAAAATATGGCGCTCGTAGTCCGGCACAAGTGGGGTTTCAGGTTTCAAAAGATTTCTGTAAAACTTCTCCACCACCGTCGGATCTATTTTCTCCTTTGGCTCAGCCCGTCTAGGTGCAAAGAATTTCTTGACCTCTTCTTCCGAGATCCTATTGGTCTCCTTGTTGCTGCGATTCCACGGTAAAATCGGCAATGGCTTGGCGGAAGGCTGCGGGACGTAGTTTTTTGAACTCTTTGGCATACGATTTCCTGCGAATTTCTTTGTGGCGGTGCTAGTGATTCTCTTCGTGGCAATGCTCTTCCGCTTACGCTGAGGAGATGGCTGAAGCGCCGGAGATGGCTGACGGGTAGGAGATGGCTGGCGCGCCGGAGATGGCTGGCGCGCCGAAGATGGCTGCCGCGCAGGAAATGCTGAAGCGCCGGAGATGGCTGCCGCACAGGAGATGGCTGAAGCGGCTCAGACTGCTGACGCTGCGAAGACGGCGGGGGTTCCAGTGGCCTCCAATTTGGAAGCACGATGTGTTCCTTCTTCCAAAGAATGGTTGTTTTCACTGCAAATTTGAGTTGAGTTTCCCCTTCACCTGTAGCATGGTCAAGCTGTGCTTCCTCATATTCCTTCACAACCTCATCCACCCCGACAATAGCATAGCCATCTGGAATCGGTCGGCAGTGGTAAGTTCCACCAGCTACAGGAGGTAAGGCATAGCCGACAGCCACCTTAATGGATAAGCCCATTAATCTCACATGCAGCTCAGCGTGTTCGCTCTCCGTGATCTCATCCACGGGGTATCGAGGACCCGCCATTTCAAGCGTGGGCTGCACGTTCTCCGTGGAAGCCACGCTGCTTTTCCGCGCAGAGTCTGGGCCGCCGGCAGCTTCCAATGTAGGCTCTTCGTGCCACTGAGATGGGCCGGTAGCTTGATGGCTCTGTTGTGCATTCACTTGCGCCTGCAGCGCCACAAGTGCATGTTCTATTTGTGTTATCCGCTCTGTACGCTCTTTTTCTTTTCTGCAGCGCCATCTGTAAGAGTCGCCCCACTCGGCAAACCCATCCTTCCACGTCATACCCCCTGCGCCTCGTGCATGTCCAGGGTGTTCTTTTTTACCGATGGCGCGTGTGAGCTGGTCATTCTCTCTGTCGGGATGGAAGGTCCTGGCGGCTGTTTCCTCGTATGTCATGATGAGTTCAGTGACGGGTTTGGCAAGGACGGTTGGAAAGATACACAATCATGTTTCTTGGTCCAACCTTGCCTCGATTCCGTAGAACCAAGTCTTTGCACGTAGGTCCCACCCATCTGTCTGGGGTGTGATCCCTCTAGCGCGCAGGGCCTTCTCAGCTTCCTCCCACTTAAGCCTCTGAGATATGTAGCCACCTGACCCCGTCCTCTGGTGATATTCCTTCTTCTGGGCATTTAGCGTATTGGTTTCTGACCTCTTTTTAGCTATAGCACCTTCCTTATATGCCACAAATTCGGGCCAGTGAGGTCTTATCTTCGCATAATATGCGTCTTCGAAATCTGGAGTCTCGCGAGCTTTGACAAATTTGTTCAATTTTGTCTTCCAGTTGCGGAAAGCGTCAGCCATCTTATTTAGAGTCCACTCTTTGACCTTTTCCTTTATAACCGGTTTATTTTCATCCTCCTCTGGCAGAAGGGTGAAATTTACCAACAGCGAATTCCAAAGCGTTTCTTTGGATCTTTCATCGACAAAGGTACCGTCGCCCTTCTTTGGCTTATTCCAATATTCAATTATGATTGGGATTTGGTACCTAACAAGAACTCTAGCCTGACGTACAAATTTGTCTGCGGCCTTCTTGGGCTCCATCGGCCTGCCATCAACACGGGCTGCTTCGATCGTGAACTTTGCACGATGTTTCAACCGATGGCTCGCGCCTCGCTTGCTCTTTTTTGTAGAAGAAGATTGTTGCTGGCTGGTCGATCCAGAGGGCTAAAAGAAGAAAGAAGCGTTAATTAATTAATTTACATATATACAAATCAATCGGTGCAAGTCAGCAGAGGCTTAATCCATGCATATACCTCGACAGACTTTGTAATCACTAAAGTGCGTTCACCGGAGTCGTCATCTTCTCCATGACTACTTGAGCTGTCATCATGTCCCTCCAAGTTCAGATATTGTGAGGTGTCCTCGTGCATCATGTTCTCCATTATTTCTTCATCTTCAAGGTTTCTACTAAGTGGATCCATAGTTTCTAAAACAATAATATGATCACACAAATATCAATAATACATCTATTGAAATGCTCAAGAAAAGATGATGATATGACAGGTTAAAAGTATTGAAATGTAACCCTAATACATGCTTGGTCATTCCAAATCCTAATTCGGAGAAACCCCCGATTCATATGAGAGGGTACATTTACTTATCCTAATTAACTTGTCATGAAAGTTGATTAATATAGCATGGTTATTATAATGCTATATTGACAACGAGAGGTGGCGGCGCTAGGGCGAGAGCGGGGCCGGGATGCGTGGGGGTGTGCGTTCGAACCAGCACGACGTGGGCTCGACGAGGATAGAGGAGGTCAGGGTCGACGGCATAATATTATCTAGAGTAAGAGAGTAAACATTCAAGTGGACTTGGATTCATACACAAATATACATATTATTCATAGAAAAATACACAAATAAATACACAAATGCTTGATTATTTTAAACGAGTTCCGAGGGGTCCAAACCCTAATTCGGAGAAATCCCGGATGCATATGAGAGGGGCTAGCCACAGTGGATGACGCGTGGGACCGTGGCTCACCGGAGGATGCTCCAGACAGCAGTGGCTGGCGGCGCTGGAGAGCGACCTAGGGCGTGCGAGGTAGTGGGTTTGCCTCAGCGTGATGCGGCCTACCTAAAACGGGCGTCGCCACTACCTAGGGGTCACCGGAGCGACGTTAACGACAACGGCCTGCGACGGCGCTTGCAGAGCTGCGAGGTGACGACCCTAAACTAATACTAACTATAAAATACACTAAATAACCCTAAACTAAATAACCCTAAACTAAATAAATAACCCTAAACTAAATAACCCTAAACTAATAACCCTAAACTAAATAAACCCTAATAACCCTAAACTAAATAAACCCTAAACTAATACTAACACTAAACTACTAATTAACTAATAAATACTAATATAATAACTAATTAACTATCGGGGTCGGCCAGCGGGGTCGGCGGGGAGTGGCGGCACCGGGCGAGGACATGTCAGACTTTTATTAATTTCAGAAAATATTTACAGAAAATATTAAAACTCTTACAGGTATGGCCCACCTGTTAGGGATTTTCTATTTACAGAAAATAATTACAGAATTCATTTATAGAATTGATAAAAAGAAAAGGAAAAGAATATTGCACATGCATGACGTCATGCTGACGTCATCCATGGCAACCTTGCAGATCATCGATCGATCCCTGATCCAGGGCTCGCGGGGCGACGAGGAGTAGCGCGCTGGAAGCGAACGAGTGCGGGGAGCCAAAAAAGTGGTGGTGCCGCTGTGGATTGACCACCAGAGCATGGCCGGCGATGACAAACAATGGCAACGGCTGCAGACGCATGGCGAAAGCTCAAACCAGAGAGGGAGGGAGACGATGGGGAGGTCTAGGGGGACCCAAGCTCACTGCGAATGCGTCGGTGGTGACGGGGAGGCAAGGCAATGTCGGACGGTGATGAATCGATGGTGACAACGGTGGCGGCCGACGGTGGTTCTTGCTCGATTCCGGCCAGAGGAGGTCGTCCCGGCTCACGTGCTTCGAGGTGGGGGACGACACGGACGCGGTGGCGGGCGGCGGTGACAGCGGCGGACGACGAAGGTCGCGGTGGCGGGCGGCTCTGCTCTGCTACTCCGCCGCGGCTCTGCTCTCTGCGCGCTCCTCTTTGCGCTCGATCAATCTGGCTAGGGGGAGGAAGAGGAACGCGCCCGCATTTATACCCCCCCCTTTAACACTGGTTCCAGCCAGAAACCGGTGTTAAAGGGGGGAGGAATTCGTTTCGCGCCCGCCCCCCCTTTAACACCGGTTCCAGCCCCACGAACCGGTGTTAAAGGGGGGGTGTGCGCGCGCAAAACGAAATAAATGCGCCCCCCCTTTAACACCGGTTTCAGCCTGAAACCGGTGTTAAAGGGCATTTATTTCATGCATTAAAGGGGTGGGGGCATTTATAATTCAAAAAATAGGATATGAATTTAGAAAAATCATATCTTATTCATTTCAACTCAGAAAAATATGAATAATATATCATAATTTTCAGAAAAATAATATCTATCCATTCATGTAAAAACATTTTATATTTACTTTAGATGAAAAATTTCAAAATGATTAAAACACTTAAATATAAATTTTGATTATTCAATGCAAACAAAAATAAATTGTCAAATCCTAAAACTTTGAACATAAGAAATATTAAGGATCTAAAAAGGAATCTAACCCTATTTTATTAGAGCAAATCATATTTTATTTTGTATTAACATTTTTGAATTGTTTGGATATTTAAATGCCGCATCTTTTGTATACACTTGAATCTGACAAAGCCTCGCTCAACTTGCATTGTGAACCTAAAAATGATTTTTGTAAAAAATCATGAGCATCGTATCATGTACCTGTAGTTCATATTTGACCCACTTCCTACCGATTCGGCAGCAATTTGTCTTTTTCACCAGAGGTGGACGGAAAGGTTTCAGATCCCCCTGTTGTTACATTGTCCATATAAGGTGGTCTAGTATTTTTGTAAAATATGGTGGTGGTTTTTTGAATTAGCCATTTGGTGGTTGCTTCACAAAACCGTCCGTTTTTTATGCTCGGAAATTGGAAAATGCCTTTTTGGTGCGATAAAAAGGAAAACTTCCTCTTGAAACATTGTTTGCCATGCCATGATGCACATGTATGCACAATATGGCCATATTATCACAAACTATGCCTTGATTCTATCCATAACATTGGTCATTTGACCCGAAAGCCAAGAAACCTCGAATGAGATAGGTCATTTTATGAAGGTTTCTTTGAGACATAATAAATATACCCAGTTTGATATTTTTCCTTCTAACTATGTCACATAATATATCACCACGCGAAGGTTTTGCACTGTTTCGATCTTTTTTTATTTTTTTATCCCCGTTTTAAACTATCGTCAAACTTTGTCGAACAACAGGCATGAAGATTCTTAGCTCGGGGCCAAGCCTCGCTCAACTTGCATTGGATTTTTGATAAAATAGCTTATTGTGAACCTAAAAATGATTTTTGTAAAAAATCATGAGCATCGTATCATGTAACTGTAGTTCATATCTGACCCACTTCCTTCCGATTCGGCAGGAATTTGTCTTTTGACCCGAAAGCCAAGAAACCTCGAATGAGATAGGTCATTTTGTGAAGGAGATAGAACTGGAATTAAAATACAGAATGCAACTAATGGTAAGTTACATAAAGCATGACTGAAAATTAAGATACATAAAAGAACTGAAAATTAAGATACATGGCCAGATTAAGTAACAATCAGCCGAACTTATTTCGGAATGTTGAAGTGATTCAGTCATGCTCCTGCCTACACCTGTAATACTCGCCATTGTAGTCGTCGTACTCGCCGCCGCCGTCATCGCTGTCGTCGTCGGGGTCGCCGTAATTGAACCTTGAAGGCTGAGTACGCGTGGGCTGGACTTGAGGGTAGCGCAGACGGGGGTTAGAGTCGGCGGCAGTGTCATAGACCATGACGCTCTGGAGAGTCCCACCGCGCCACCATAGCCGACGGCCGGCCTCGTTGAAGTTCGGAGGAGGTGGGCCGTCCTCCTCGTGCCTGGCAAGCGCCCTCTCACGCCGATCCACGAAGAAGGCTTCCCAAGTAGGGAAATAGTCGGGATGACATCTGGGATTCCTCCGATGCTCCGGCGTGAGCTCGAAGTAGTAGTGGTTCGTGATGGCCATCCGGCGTGCCACACCTAGAGGGACAGGAGGAACCGGCATGCCTCCGGTGCTCAGCATCCAGCCGACGGGGACACAGTAGCCCGGCGGGTAGGGGTAGTTCGAGGCGCAAAGCGCCTCCGCCTCCCTGGGGGTTAGTGCTACGGTGGAAGCCATGGGAAAGAGTGATGAGGTTGCAGATATGAGTCTAGAGATGTGCAATGACAATGGAGGCCAACCCTACATATATATAGTGAAGAACTGGCGGGAAGAACTGGAGGGAAGAACTGGCGGGAAAAAATGGCGGGAAGAAAAATGGCGGGAAGAAAAATGGAGGGAAGAAATAGAAGGAAGAAAAATGGCTCATTTAATACATATACTGTTAACAGAAGAAATATGACATTGATTTCCATGTTGAGATACATATGTGTGCCAAAAATGGCTCAATTAATACATATAGTTAATCTTATGATCGCGTCGGCCGTAACCATGGAGTATAAACACCGTTTAACAGGATGGTTGGGTCAGTCTTCACTCTGAAGAGCGGAATTTCATCAAACTTATTATAATCTTCTGACATGTCTGTCTTGTCCTCCACTCCCACGATGTTTCTTTTCCCTGAAAGAACTATGTGACGCTTTGGCTCATCGTGTGATGTATCTGTTTGCTTATTTTTTCTTTTTTTGGTTTGGTAGACATGTCCTTCACATAGAAAACCTGAGCCACATCATTGGCTAAGATGAATGGTTCGTCTAAGTTCTTGTCTACCTTCATAAGATTGTTGAGATCCACTGTTGTCATTCCGTACTTCTTGTCTACCTCAACCCCTCCTCCTGTTATCTTGACCCATTTGCATCGAAACAAGGGGACCTTAAAATTAGGTCCATAGTCAAGTTCCCATATCTCCTCTATGAACCCATAATACGTGGTCTTTTGCCCATTGTCTTCTGCTGCATCGAAGCGGACACCACTATTTTGGTTGGTGCTCTTTTTATCTTGGCCTATCGTGTAAAATGTATTCCCATTTATCTCGTACCCTCGGAAAGTACATACAGTCGAAGATGGTGTCCTGGCCAACAAGTACAGTTGATCCCCAACATTGGTGTTATTCGTGAGAAGTCTTTGCAGCCAGCCGCCAAAACTCGCCATGTGTTCACTTATAATCCATTCATCAGACTGTCCTGGGTGTTTGACGCGTATTAAATTCTTGTGTTCATTGATATACGGGGCAACCAAGATAGATCTTTGTAAAACTGTGTAGTGTGCTTGATTGAGAGAGTGCCTGTCCCTACATATCATTGCTTTACATCCTAGGGTGCCTTTTCCACGCAGTCTCCCCTCATGTCGTGATTCTGGAACACCAATCGCCTTAAGGTCAGGAATAAAATCAACACAGAACTCAATGACCTCCTCTGTTACATAGCCCTTGGAGATGCTTCCTTCTGGCCTAGCACGGTTATGAACATATTTCTTTAAGACTCCCATGTACCTCTCAAAGGGGAACATATTGTGTAGAAATACAGGACCGAGAATGGCAATCTCTTCTACTAGGTGAACCAGGAGATGCGTCATAATATTGAAGAAGGATGGTGGGAACACCAACTCAAAGCTGACAAGACATTGGGCCACATCTGTATGTAACCCTGGTAGGCTTTCTGGATCGATTATCTTCTGAGATATTGCATTGAGGAATGCACATAGCTTCACAATGGGTACTCGAACATTTTCAGGTAGAAGCCCCCTCAATGCAATCGGAAGCAATTGTGTCATAATCACGTGGAAGTCATGAGACTTCAGGTTTTGGAATTTTTTCTCTGCCATATTTATTATTCCCTTTATATTCGACGAGAAGCCAGACGGGACCTTGATACTGCTCAGGCATTCAAAAAAGATTTCCTTCTCTGCTTTGGTAAGAGCGTAGCTGGCAGGAGTTAAGTGGCATCATTTACCCTTCTCGTTCTCAGGATGCATAGGCTCTTCAGGGTCTTTCAGACGTTGCTGGTCCTGCTGTGCTTCCGGTGTATCTTTTGTCTTCCCATACACTCCTAGGAAGCCTAGCAGGTTCACGCAAACATTCTTCGTCACGTGCATCACGTCGATTGAAGAGCGGACCTCTAAGACTTTCCAATAGGGTAGGTCCCAAAATATAGATTGCTTCTTCCACATGGGCGCGTGTCCGGCATCGTCATTCGGAACAGATAGACTGCCAGGACCTTTTCCAAAGATTACTTCTAGGTCCTTGACCATACCAAATACCTCCTCACCGGTATGGAGGACATGCTTCCTCCGGGGTTCTGCCAGACGTTTTAAATGCTTGCCTTTCTTTCTTACTGGATGCAGGTTCGGAAGAAATCGACGTTACCCTAGGTACACAACCTTCTTACATTTATCCAAATATACACTTTCAGTCTCATCTAAACAGTGTGTGCATATATTGTATCCCTTGTTTGTCTGCCCTGAAATGTTACTAAGAGCAGGCCAATCATGGATGGTTACGAAAAGCAATGCTCGTAGGTCAAATGGCTCCCCTTTGTGCTCATCCCACATACGTACACCTGGTTTGGCCCCCAGCTGTAAAAGTTCTTCAACTAATGGCCTTAGGTACACATCAATGTCGTTGCCGGGTTGCCTCGGGTCTTGGATGAGCACTAGCATCATAATGAACTTCCTCTTCATACACAACCAAGGAGGAAGGTTATAGATACATAGAGTCACAGGCCAGGTGCTGTGACTGCAGCTCTGTGTTTGAGATATGCCCTAGACGCAATAATAAATGTAGTTATTATTATATCTTTGTTTTTATGATAAATGTTTACATTCATGCTATAATAGTATTAACCAGGAAATATTAATACTTGTGTGATTTGTAAACTAAACTAGAGTCCCTAGTAAAGCCTCTTCATAAGACTAGCTTGTTGGTTAATAAATGATTGTGGTTTCCCTATCTTGAACATTGAGATGTTTTTAACAACAAGATCATATCGTTAGGAGAATGGTATGATGGACATACTCCTATAGATAAGCGTAGCATAAAGATCAAGTCATTTTAATAGTTCAATTGCTATATGCTTTCTGATACACAGTAACCTAATTCCTTCGACCATGAGATCATGCATATCACCATCACCAGAAGGATGCTTTGTTGACATCAAATACCACACCGTAACTGGGTGGTTATAAAGGTGGCATTGGGTGTTCGGAAAGTATGGGTTGAGACACATGGATCAAGAGTGGGATTTGTCCATCCATATGTCAGATAGATATACTCTGGGCCCTCTCGGTGGAATGTCATCCAATTGGCTTGCAAGCATGTGACTGGATCACAAGGGATCACATATCATGAGAACGAGAAAAGAGTACTTATCGGTAACGAGGTTGAACTAGGTATGTAGAAATACCGACGATCAAAACCTCGGATAAGTAAACTATCGTGAGACAAAGGGAAATTGGTATCGTATGTAAGTGGTTCATTCGATCGCAAAGTAATCGTAGAAATATGTGGGAGCCATATGAATTTCTAGATTCCTCTATTGGTTATTGTTCGGAGAAGTGTCTCTATCATGTCCGCATAATTCACGAACCGTAGGGAGACACACTTAAGGATTCGATGTTGTTGAGTAGTTATGGAATGATGAGTAATAGACCAAATGTTGTTCGGAGTCTCGGATGGGATCCGGGATATCATGAGGAGATCTGGAATGGTCCGGAGAATAAGATTCATATAAGGAAAGTCATGTTTCGGGGTTGGGGAATGATTTCGGTGTTTTCATCGGGAATGTTCTAGAAGGTTCCGGAAGGTCCGGCACTCCAGAGGGGAAGGGTAGATGAATGTGTCATAACAATGTGGAATGGTTGCATCATGTACTAGGTGTCATCGCTGAGAAAAATAAAGGGATAAATCAAATCCTAGTTTGAAAAGTCAAACGCCAATTTGAAAAGTCAAACGGCAAGTTTGCTTGGTGGAGGGAGAGAAGGAAACCTACTTGGGGAGGAGTTCCTCTCCCTATAACGCCGGCCAAGGAGGACTCCCTCCCCCTGGGCCGCACCCTCCCACCTATAAAAGGAGGGGCAAGGGTGCCCCTCTAGACCTACACCTTGCCCCACGAAAACCCTAGCCCTAGCCACCGGCCCGTCTTACAGCCGCCGCCGCCCTAGGGCAAACCCTAGCCACCGACTTGGGTCTCTCCCCTTGCCCTATCCGCCGGCCTAGCCCTATCTCCTTGGTGCCTCTAAACCCGAGATCGCCAAGGCCTTTTCTCATAGTCCACCATACTCGCTCCGGCTTAAGGCGAAGCCCTGCGAGATCTCCCCTCTACTTCCGGTACCACGCCGTTGTGCTGCCGGAATCGCGAGGAGAGTGCTACAACCTCCGCTGCCTGCTAGAACAAGGGAGAGGAAGGTCTTCATCGAGTACCGAACGTGTGACCGACTGCGGGAGCGTTGCCGGAACGCAGCGCCGGAAGGATCGTCTACACGATCTTGAGATCGGCAGGAGTACGAATACGTCACCCATGAGAATCCTCTCTCGTTAAACACTTTGGAATCTTCGAGGGTGAGTTATTCCATCAACTCGGTGCTACAATCTAGTAGATAGATCTTGGCTTGTTTGTTTGTATGCGGTAGAATTTTTTTGTTTTCCATGCTACGAACCCCAACAGTGGTATCAGAGCCGTGTCTATATGTAGATCTGTTGCACGAGTAGAACACAATGGTCATTATGGGCGGTGGTGCTTTTATTATCAATTGCTTCTTGTGTACTTTGCATCTTGCGGTATGATGGGATGAAGCGGCCCGGGCTAACCTTACATGACATCGTTCATGAGACTTGCTCCACGCTCAACGTGCAACTTGTATTGCATAAGTGTCTTTGCGGGTGTCTGTCTCTCCCATTATAGTATAGATCCAATTTACAACGGGCACTTGATAGTTCAAACATCAACATTGTGGTTCTTGTTCGTAAGTTAGAACGACACTTATTGAAAGCCCCAAACCACGTAAAATATGCAAAGAAATTAGAGGCGTCTAACTTTGTTTTGCAGGAGTGTGTTGTGATGTGATATGGCCATGATTGTGATTATATTTGATGTATGCAATGTTCCTTATTGTAAGTTGGCAACCGGCAGGAGCCATATGGTTGTCTTTAATTTCTGTTAAGACCCGCGTGTCTATTCAAAGTAGTTGTAATAGTTGAAGCTGGTGGACGACAATCATGGAGCAGTGTCATTGACCTTGATGCAATGCCGGTGATGATGGAGATCATGTTCGTGCTTGAAGATGGAGATCGGAAGCACAAAGAAGAAAGGCCATATCATATCACATATTATGAATTTCATGTGATGTTAATCCTTTATGCATCTTGTATTGCTTAGTTAACGACGGTAGCATTATAAGATGATCCCTCATGCACATAAATTTCAAGTTCTAAAGTGTTCATCCTTAGTAAGCACCGTTGCTAAAGCTTGTTGTTTCGAAGCACCACGTGATGATCGGGTGTGTTAGATTCTGCAAGTGTATACAACGTGAGCAAGCCAGATTTGCTCATGTGGAAGCTAAGGTTTGATCTTGACGAGCCTAGCATGTACAGACATGGTCTCGGAACACGGATCATCGAAAGGTAAAGCATGAATCATATAGTAGATATGATGAACATGTCAATTGTTCGCCATTGAAGCTACATCAACTCTCGTGATGATCGGTTTTGATGTGGTGGATTTGGTTCGTGTGATCACTAAAACAATGTGAGGGATATTGTTTTGAGTGGGAGTTCACCTAGATTAATTTAACTATTAATTAGAACTCAGTTTGTCATAAACTTAGTCTAAACTATTGCAAATATGTTGTAGATCAATGGCGGCCCCTACCATCAATTTTAATGCGTTCCTAGAGAAAGAAAAGTTGAAAAACAATGGAAGCAACTTTGCGGATCGGTTCCGCAATTTGAGGATTGTCCTCAATGCTGGTAATTTGTCCTATGTGCTGGATGCACCGCTGGGTGATCCGCCTGCAGCTACTGCTACCGATGAAGTAAAGAATGTTTACCTCACTCGGAAGAATCAGTACTCCACAGTTCAGTGTGTTGTCTTGTATGGTTTGGAATCAGAGCTTCAGAAAAGGTTTGAGAATTCAGACCCACATGATATTGTCCGTGAACTCAAATTGATATTTGAGACTCACGCGGTAGTTGAGAGCTATGAGGCTTCTGAAAAGTTCTTTAACTGCAAGATGGAAGAGGGCAGCTCCGTTAGTGAGCATGTGCTTAAGATGTCTGGGCACGCAAACAAACTTGAAAGCTTGGGTATAGTGATTCCTAATGCTTTGGGGATTTACCGTGTCCTCCAATCACTACCACCAAGTTACAAGAACTTTGTGATGAACTACAATATGCAAAGCATGAACAAGAAGTTGCCAGAACACTTCTCCATGTTAAAATCTGTAGAAGTGGAGATCAAGAAAGAGCACCAAGTGTTGATGGTCAATAAGACCACCAAATTCAAGAAAGGCAAGTCTAAGCAAAAGGGACACTTCAAGAAGGGTGGTAAGAAAGTTGCTGCACTGACGAAGAAGACCAAGGCTGGACCTAAGCCTGATACTGAGTGCTTTTACTGCAAGGGAGAAGGTCACTGGAAGCGGAATTGCCCAAAGTACTTGGCGGATTTGAAGAACAGCAACATCAAGAAGAAAGGTATATCCGATATACATGTTATTGATGTGTATCTCACTAGTACTCGTAGTAGTGCCTGGTTATTTGATACTGGTTCGGTTGCTCATATTTGTAACTCGAAACAGGTACTGCAGAATAAACGGAAGCTAGCGAATAACGAGGTGACGATGCGCGTAGGAAATGGATCAAAGGTTGATGTGATCGCGGTCGGCACGCTACCTCTTCATCTACCATCAGGATTAGTTTTATACTTAAATAATTGTTATTTGGTGCCTGCGTTAAGCATGAACATTATATCGGGATCTTGTTTATTGCGAGACGGTTACTTGTTTAAGTCCGAGAATAATGGTTGTTCGATTTATATGAGTAATATGTTTTATGCACATGCACCTTTGATAAATGGTCTATTCTTATTGAATCTCGATAGTGGAAATACACATATTAATAACATTGAAGCTAAACGTTTGAAATTGAGCGATAACTCGACCTATATGTGGCACTGTCGTCTTGGTCACATTGGGGTGAAGCGTATGAAGAAACTTCATTCCTATGGACTTCTTGCATCACTTGATTTCGAATCACTTGAAAGATGCGAAGCATGTCTGATCTGTTGGGTTTCGTAGCATGGAAAACAAAAAATTTCTACCGCATACAAACAAACAAGCCAAGATCTATCTACTAGATTGTATCAACGAGTCGATGGAATAACTCACCCTCGAAGATTCCAAAGTGTTTAACGAGAGCGGATTCTCGTGGGTGATGTAGTCGCACTCTTCCCAATCTCAAGATCGCATAGACGATCCTTCCGGTGCTGCGTTCCGGCAGCGCTCCCGCAGTCGGTCACACGTTTGGTACTCGATGAAGACCTTCCTCTCCCTTGTTCCAGCAGGCAGCGGAGGTTGTAGCACTCTCCTCGCGATTCCGGCAGCACAACGGCGTGGTACCGGAAGTAGAGGGGAGATCTCGCAGGGCTTCGCCTTAAGCCGGAGCGAGTATGGTGGACTATGAGAGAGCTCCTCGGCGATCTAGGGTTTAGACACACCAAGGAGGGGGCAAGGCCGGCGGCTAGGGTTTGCCCTAGGCGGCGGCGAGTGCCCTAGGCGGCGGCGGCGGCTATGGAGGGCGGCGGCTAGGGTTAGGGTTTAGAGGGGGCAACTTGTGTGCTAGGAGGGGCAGCCCTGCCCCTCCTTTTATAGGTGGGAGGCGCCGGCCAAGGGGTGGGGATTCCCTCCCCAACTCGGATCCCAAGTGGGCCGGCGGTGGAGGGGAGGAACTCCTCCCCAAGTAGGTTTCCTACTTCCCCTCCACCTTCCAAAATAGCCGTTTGACTTTTCAAATTGGCGTTTGACTTTTCAAACTAGGATTTGATTAAACCCTTTATTTTGTTCAGCGATGACACCTAGTACATGATGCAATCATTCCAACTTGATATGAAACATTCATGTACCCTTCCCCTCCGGAGTGCCGGACAATCCGGAACCTTCTAGAACATTCCCGATGAAAAAACCGGAACCATTCTCCAACCCCGAAAACAGGACTTTCCTTATATGAATCTTATTCTCCGGACCATTCCGGATCTCCTCGTGATATCCCAGATCCCATCCGAGACTCCGAACAACATTCGGTCTCTTACTCATCATTCCATAACTACTCAAACAACGTCGAATCCTTAAGTGTGTCTCCCTACGGTTCGTGAATTATGCGGACATGGTCGAGACACTTCTCCGAACAATAACCAATAGAGGAATCTGGAAATTCATATGGCTCCCACATATTTATACGATTACTTTGCGATCGAATGAACCACTTACATATAATACCAATTTCCCTTTGTCTCATGATAGTTTACTTATCCGAGGTTATGATCGTCGGTATCTCTGCATACCTAGTTCAACCTCGTTACTGATAAGTACTCTTTTCTCGTTCCCGTGATATGTGATCCCTTGTGAGCCACTCACATGCTTGCAAGCTAATTGGATGACATTCCATCGAGAGGGCCCAGAGTATATCTATCCGTCATATGGATGGACAAATCCCACTCTTGATCCCTGTGTCTCAACCAATACTTTCCGAACACTCAATGCCACCTTTATAGACACCCAGTTACGGTGTGGTGTTTGATGTCATCAAAGCATCCTTCCGGTGAAGGTGATATGCATGATCTCATGGTCGAAGGAATTAGGTTACTATGTATCAGAAAACATATAGCAATTGAACTATTAAAATGACTTGATCTTTATGCTACGCTTATCTATAGGAGTATGTCCACCATATCATTCTCCTAACGATATGATCTTGTTGTTAATAACATCTCAATGTTCATGATAGGGAAACCACAATCATTTATTAACCAACAGGCTAATATTATAAAGAGGCTTTACTAGGGACTCTATTTAAGTTTACAAATCACACAAGTATTAATGTTTCCTTGTTAATACTATTATAGCATGAATGTAAACATTTATCATAAACACAAAGATATAATAATAACTATATTTATTATTACCTCTAGGGCATATCTCCAACAGTCTCCCACTTGCACTAGAGTCATCTAATCTAGATTACATGGTAATATACCGAACACCCATGGCAGTTTGGTGCTGGTCATGTTTTGCCCTCGGGAGAGGTTTAGTCAACGGATCCACCACATTCAGATCTGTGTGTACTTTGAAAATCTTTATGTCCCCATCTTGGACATGTTCTCGAATAGCGTGAAAACGTAGCTTGATGTGCTTCAGCTTCTTGTGTGACCTTGGTTCTTGCGCATTGGCTATGGCGCCCATGTTATCACAGTAGATAGACATTGGGTCCAGCGCACTTGGAACCACACCCAGCTCTGTAATGAACTCTTTCATCCATATCGCTTCTTGTGAAGCCTCTGAAGCAGCCATGTATTCCGATTCAATTGAAGATCTCGCCACAACGCTTTGCTTTGCACTCCTCCAGCTAACTTCTGCACCATTCAAAGTAAATACGTATCCAGACTGTGATTTAGAATCATCCGGATCGGTGCTCCAACTAGCATCGGTGTAACCATTAATAACGAGCTGTTCATCACCTCCATAAGAATGAACCATATCCTTAGATCTTCTCAAGTACTTAAGGATATTTTTGACCGCTGTCCAATGATCCACTCCTGGATCACTTTGATATCTGCTAGTCAAACTAACAGCATATGCAATGTCGGGTCTAGTACATAGCATGGCATACATTAGAGATCCTATGGCTGAGGCATAGGGAGTCTTACTCATCCTTTCTCTATCTTCTGTCGTTGTCGGACTTTGAGTTTTACTCAAGGTCGTATTGGGCAACATGGGCAAGAACCCTTTCTTGCTATCTTCCATTCCAAACCTCTTTAGAACCTTGTCCAAATATGTACTTTGTGACAATGATATTAGGCGTCTCGATCTATCTCTATAAATCTTTATGCCTAATATGTAAGCTACTTCGCCAAGATCCTTCATTGAAAAACTATTATTCAAATATTCCTTGACACTATTAAGAAGGTCTACATCATTCCCAATCAACAATATGTCATCTACATATAGTATTAAGAATGCTACAGAGCTCCCACTCACTTTCTTGTAAATACAAGCTTCTCCATAAGTTTGTATAAAACCAAAACTTTTGATTACCTTATCAAAACGTTGATTCCAACTTCCGGATGCTTGCTTCAATCCATAAATGGACCGTTGAAGTTTGCATACCTTGTTAGCATCTTTAGGATCGACAAAACCTTTGGGTTGCATCATATACAACTCTTCATCAATGTCTCCATTGAGGAATGCTGTTTTGACATCCATCTACCATATCTCATAATCATAATATGCAGCGATTGCTAACATAATCGTTACAGACTTTAGCTTCACTACTGGTGAGAAAGTCTCATCATAGTCAACTCCTTGAATTTGTCGAAACCCTTTTGCGACAAGTCGAGTTTTATAGACAGTAACATTACCATCAACATATGTTTTCTTCTTGAAAATCCATTTGTTCTCGACAGCCTTCAGCCATCCGGTAAGTCCACCAAAGTCCATACCTGGTTTTCGTACATGGATCCAATCTCGGATTTCATGGCTTCTTGCCATTTATTGGAATCTGGGCTCATCGTCGCTTCCTCATATGTCGCAGGGTCATCGGTGTTGTCCACCAACATGACACTCATAACGAGATCATACCAATCAGGAGTGGTACGAGTTCTTGTTGACCTACGAGGCTCTGTAGCAACTTCAACCGAAGTTTCATGATCATCATCATTAGCTTCCTCTCTTATTGGTGCAGGCACCACAGGAACTTCTTCCGGTGCTGCGCTACTCGCAAGTTCGAGAGAAGGTTCGACAACCTCGTCGAGTTCTACTTTCCTTCCAGTCACTTCTTTCGAGAGAAATTCCTTCTCTAGAAAGGATCCATTCTTAGCAACGAAGATTTTGCCCTCGGATCTATGATAGAAGGTATACCCAATAGTTTCCTTCGGGTATCCTATGAAGACGCATTTTTCCGCTTTGGGTTCAAGCTTGTCCGGCTGTAACTTCTTTACATAGGCTTCGCAACCCCAAACTTTAAGGAACGACAATTTAGGTTTCTTCCCAAACCATAATTCATACGGTGTCGTTTCAACGGATTTAGATGGTGCCCTATTTAAAGTGAATGCGGCTGTTTCTAATGCATAACCCCAAAATAATAGCGGTAAATCTGTAAGTGACATCATAGAACGAACCATATCTAAGAGAGTTTGATTACGATGTTCGGACACACCATTACGCTGTGGTGTTCCCGGCGGTGTCAATTGTGATATTATTCCGCATTTCTTCAAATGCTCGCCAAACTCATAACTTAGATATTCACCTCCACGATCAGAACATAGAAATTTAATCTTCTTGTTACGTTGATTCTCTACTTCACTTTGAAATTCCTTAAACTTCTCGAAAGTTTCGGACTTATGTTTCATGAAATAGATATACCCATATATACTCAAGTCATCCGTGAAGGTAAGAACATAACGATAACCACCGCGCGATGCTACACTCATTGGACCACACACATCGGTATGTATGATTTCCAATAAGTCCGTAGCTCGCTCCATCATACCAGAAAATGGAGTCTTAGTCATTTTACCCATCAGACATGCTTCGCATCTTTCAAGTGATTCGAAATCAAGTGATTCAAGAAGTCCATCGGAATGGAGTTTCTTCATGCGCTTCACTCCAATGTGACCAAGACGACAGTGCCACATATAGGTCGAGTTATCGCTCGATTTCAAACGTTTAGCCTCAATGTTATTATTATGTGTATTTCCACTATCGAGATTCAGTAAGAATAGACCATCTATCAAAGGTGCATGTGCATAAAACATATTACTCATATAAATCGAACAACCATTATTCTCGGACTTAAACAAGTAACCGTCTCGCAATAAACAAGATCCCGATATAATGTTCATGCTTAACGCATGCACCAAATAACAATTATTTAAGTATAAAACTAATCCCGATGGTAGATGAAGGGGTAGCGTGCCGACCGCGATCACATCAACCTTTGATCCGTTTCCCACACGCATCGTCACCTCGTTCTTCGCTAGCTTCCGTTTATTCTGCAGCACCTGTTTCAAGTTACAAATATGAGCAACCGAACCAGTATCAAATACCCAGGCACTACTACGAGTACTAGTGAGATACACATCAATAACATGTATATCGGATATACCTTTCTTCTTGATGTTGCCGTTCTTCAAATCCGCCAAGTACTTTGGGCAATTCCGCTTCCAGTGACCTTCTCCCTTGCAGTAAAAGCACTCAGTATTAGGCTTAGGTCTAGCCTTGGTCTTCTTCATTGGCGCGGTAACTTTCTTACCACCCTTCTTGAAGTGTCCCTTTTGCTTAGACTTGCCTTTCTTGAATTTGGTGGTCTTATTGACCATCAACACTTGGTGCTCTTTCTTGATCTCCACTTCTGCATATTTCAACATGGCAAAGAGTTCTGGCAACTGCTTGTTCATGTTTTGCATATTGTAGTTCATCACAAAGTTCTTGTAACTTGGTGGTAGTGATTGGAGGACACGATAAATCCCCAAAGCATTAGGAATCACTATACCCAAGCTTTGAAGTTTGTTTGCGTGCCCAGACATCTTAAGCACATGCTCACTGACGGAGCTGCCCTCTTCCATCTTACAGTTAAAGAACTTTTCAGAAGCCTCATAGCTCTCAATTGCCGCGTGAGTCTCAAAGATCAATTTGAGATCACGGACAATATCATGTGGGTCTGAATTCTCAAACCTTTTCTGAAGCTCCGATTCTAAACCATACAAGATAGCACACTGATTTGTGGAGTACTGAGTCTTCCGAGCGAGGTAAACATTCTTTACTTCATCGGTAGCAGTAGCTGCAGGTGGTTCACCCAGTGGTGCATCCAGCATATAGGTCAAATTACCAGCTGTGAGGACAATCCTCAAATTGGGGAACTAATCTGCGAAGTTGATGTAGGGTTTGCAGCATAGAAAACAAAAAATTTCCTACGATGGGAACATCTATGTACCAAGATCTATCTACTAGATACAAGCAACGGGTGGATATACATCCATAGAATACATACCCTCGAAGACCGAATAGCGTTAACGAGGTTGTACTCGTGGATGATGTAGATGAACGCTTGCCGATCTCAAGATCGTGATGAAGTCCATCTGGTCCAGCCGGTCCAGCACGATCAAGTCCAGCACCTCAAAGCAGTGGTGCATCCGTGATCGCACACACGTACGGGTACCCCGGCAACCTCCGCGCCCTCGCTCCAGCGAAGCAGCGGAAGCAACAAATCCTTCCAGAAAAAGCCACCAGGAACATGTATCTCGCTTATCCGAGACCATGGGGAAATTCTAAAGGGGGAGAGAGATCCTTCGCGAGGAGGTGTGCTTTGAGAGGAGGAGAGGGGGGCCTTTTATAGGGGAGAGGGGGGCACCCAAGGGGCATGGCGCCCAGCCATGGGGCTGCCCCCACCTCTTCCACGTTCATGTGGGTGGAGCTCCCACTCAAAATGAAAAGCCTCCACTCCCATTAAAAAGCCTCCACTCAAAAATCCACTCACATGCATTAAATTTCCACCAAATTTAATGCAAGCTCTCATTTAAATAAAACTCTTTTATTTATTTATTCAGAATTTTGTTAATTACTTTAATTAACAAACATTCACATAAAACCCCTTGCTAGTATTCCATTTCACATGCAGAACCAGTTTCAGCAATTTCAACCGAAACAGTTTCGGTGTCTAGTGAAATAAATTCCTGCGCTTTCCTTTTCTTTTTCTGGCATATCATTTGCTCCGAATGGTGTCGGTATCCCTTAAGTGTGTCACCCTACGGTTCGCGAATAATGCGGACATGATCGAGACCCTTCTCCGATCAATAATCAGTAGCGGGACCTGGAGATCCATACCAACTCCCACACATTCAACGATGACTTCTGTGATCGTGTGAACCTTTTACGCTAGTATATTAATCCCTTTGTTTCACGATATATTACATGTCCGAGATTCGATCATCGGTATCTCCATACCTAGTTTGATCTCGTTACCGACATGCACTCTTTTCTCGTTCCCGTGATATAACATTCTAGTGATCAAATCACTTGCTTGCAAGCTAATCAATGTGATATCACCGAGAGGGCCCATAGCATATCTATCCGTCATCAGGATGAACAAATTCCACTCTCGATCCATGGGTCTCAACATAACACTTTAGTAGTTCTGAAGCCATCTTTATAATCACCCAGTTACGGTGTGACGTTTGATGTCATCGAGAAACTCTTCTGGTGTTAGTGATTGACATGATCTCATGGTCTAAGGATTAGGATCACTTCGTAAGTTATTATAGCAATATAAACTCAATGACTTTGATCGTAATGCTATACTTCGGATGAATGTTCATCACATCATTACACTAATGTTGTGACCTCGTTATTAACAACATCCAATGTCCATGATCAGGAAACTTTGATCATCATGTTAATCAACGAGCTAGTTTATAAGAGAGGCATAACTAGGAACTTACTTTTTGTTTATTAAACACACATGTATTAACGTTTCCGTATTAATACAATTATAGCATGCAAAATAAACATTTATCATAAATAAGGAATACGATAATAACCACTTTATTATTGCCTCTCGGGCATATTCCCTTCAGTCTCCCACTTGCACTAGAGACAATAATCTAGTTTGAAAACTTTGCGTATTGAACACCTATGGCTTTCTGGTGTTCCATATACGCAACTGCAAGTGGTTAACATAATCTACGGATCTGATGCTTTCAAATCCGTGTGTATTTGCATGTCTTTGCGTCTCCACGCATCACTCATTCTCCAATGAGATGGCATTGTATAAATTTGGTCTTTTGGTGAGACCTTTAGTTCTTTGGGGTTAAACCACGTCGATACTATTGTCATACAATATATCTTTAGTGTTAGCCCATTCCGAACCACACCTTAGTTTGATAACAAACTACTTGACACAAATTCCCTCCTTTGCTGCTACTATAGCAGTCATATACTTAGCCTTTTTGTTGTAGTATTCGTCACAATGTCTTAACTTTGGATTTCATCCAAATCCATCATGGAAACTTTCTTTCCATTTCATTGTGCCACCCATAGTTTAAATTGAGATAAACTTAATTTGTATCTTGTGACAAAACTAGTATCAATGTAACGCTTTACAATGAACTATTTGTAATTGTTTGTCACCTCTACACAAATATATTCTTAGTTCTTCCAAAATATCATAAGAATATCCTTACTATAATTCAATGATCATTTTATGATTCATTCTGGTATATGCTCATAACACTTAGAGCATAGGACATATCTGGATGTGTACATATCATGGTATGATTGATCAAAACATTCTCGTGATTTCACTCATAAAGTGTCAAAGCACTTGAATATTGTTTCTCTTATCAAGTGTCGATACACTTGAATCTTGATTCAATTCCTTTTCCATGCGACAAGAACCTTTTCTTGTCGTTTCTATATTGAACTCCTTCAATATCTCATATATGTACGTTTGGCACAACCATATTAGCGTCACAGTCTATCCACTATAGACATTCATGCTAAATATTCGGGTTTTGCCTAAGTATTTCATCGAAATGAAATTCTTAACCTTTATCAATAAAAGATACATCATTTCTAATCAACAAGATGTCATCCACATAATGTATTAGAAATGTGTCTTAGCGCTCCCACTTAATTTCTTGCAAATGCAAGCATCTTCATCGTCTCCGGATGAAAACTCCTTTTCATCACGGTGAAGATTCCAACTCCGCGATGCTTACTTCAACCATTGAAGTTTGCATGCCCTTTTTATCATCCTTTGAATTTAACAAAACCCTTTGGACCGTGTCATGTACACGTCCTAGGTAACCATTCTACTAGAAGAACTTTGTTTTGTTTATTCATCTACCATATACCAAATTATATGTAGTGGTTGCTACTTTAATCCGTCCAGACTAAATATCGCTATGAAAGATCAAATCTTGTCATAGTCAACTCCTTGAACATTGTCATAAAATACTTTACGACATGTCGACTATTTCATAGATTTGAAACATCCATGTCTGTTTCTTTATAGATCCAAATACGACCGATAGGTTTTTACACCTTTCCGGAGGGTCTTCCAAGTTCAAAACTTGATTTATCGTGTATGGACTTATCACGGATTTTATGGCTTCAAGCCATTTGACGGAGTCAGGGCCCATCATCGCTTCTTTGTATGTATTCGGTTCATCATTGTCAAACAATAATGATTTACTCTCAAATCTTAGCATTTGATTGTTTAACCGACCTACTTGGTTCAATAGGAACTTAGATCTCCGTGACCACAACCTTTGAGGCACATAAGCTATGAGCATTATGGCAGCCTTCGGAACGATTTCCGGCGCTGCGCAACTCAGCACATATAGCTAAGGTTCGTTAACCTTATCAAAGTTCTATTGTCCTCCCACTTAACTTTTGCGAAAAATTCCATTTTCAAGAAACTTCACATTTCAAGCGACAAACCCTTTTGTCCTTGGTGTTATGGAGGAATACCCAATTGTTGTTCGAAATAACCTACAAAGACATGCTTATCCGACTTCGGTTGTAAACATCTTACTTATGTTTAGCATACCAAAATTTAAGAAATGACAACTTAGGTTTTACCCCAAACCATAACTCATATGGTGTCATTTCAACGGATCAAGATGGAGCTCTTTTCAGTGTAAAAAGCGGAAGTCTCTAAAGCTTTAATCTTTTTAAAACATAATGGCAGTTTAATAAATAACACCTTTGATCCAACCATGTCAAACAAGGTTTCATTACAAATCTCAAACACTCCATATTCCTATGGTGTTTCGGGATATGTAAATCTAGGTGTTTTGCTAAACTTGTAACTCAAATAAATCCCTTTATGATAAAATCATAATTCATTTATTTTCTTGTTACACTTGTAACTCAAATAAATCCCTTATGATAAAATCATAAACTATTCATTTTCTTGTTACAATGATTTTTCACTTCATCTTGAAATTCTTTGAAACATTTTCAAATATTTCATACTTCATTCTCATTAAGTGAACATTCACTCAAATTTCCGGAGAAAGTATATGAAGTTGAAACCCATCGCTTACGACTATAAATAATGGACTACATACATCGATATGTATAAATTCCAATATTTTAGTCGTTCGTTCTTCTTTGGCCTTTGAACGAAGTTTTTAATTATCCCGAGGAAAGTCTCACAAGCGTCACTTTATCAAATCAAAGACTCCAAAAATCCATGAATATGGATATTCTTCATGTTTTCTTTCCAATATAATTTAAACGGCGATGTCACTTCGTAAGTGATCTTTCAATCATTTGTATTGCGACATTTTAGCATTAGGTTTTATGGATGTGATTTCTCCAACTAGATTTGTAAATGATCCATCTTATATGGAATACGATAATTATTTGAACAACCTTTGTTCTCATAATACCTGATTCAAATAACAATTATTAAAACAAATCTTGAAGTCAAGCTTTGATGTCAACGAGAAATACAAACAACGGTTTGTTTGTTTTCGATGAACATCATCACATATTCTCTTGCTAGTTATTTAGGCCATTGTGGTTTATGATTTGCGTCGTTCCGTATGAAATTTCATACCAACCAATTCGGTCCAATACCCAAGAACAACATTGTTTAACAAGCAAAGAATATAACCATAACATGTATATCATCCATATACCTAAATTGGATATTTCCAATCTTTTCTTTTCTGCCAAATATATTTTATAGATTCTCTTTCAGCATTTCATTTTTCTTTTTAAAAGAATCTATCAACGTCAAAAGTAGTGCCATATACATGACACATAGTCCAAAGCGTGTATATTCAAATAATAATACCTTTGGACTAGCACTTTGAAGTAGATCACCATCATCAAATGATCGACGTTCTTTCAAAATCCATTCTTTAGTAATCTTTTAGTGTAGTAAACACTTTACATACATCTTCTATTCATCCTTATCATGACGACTTTCATGATCAAGCTATTGTAGCTTATAAAGATGAATCGTGAGTATAACGTTACTTTCCAAAACCCTTTTGGATGATTAGGATGTCTAGCATCTCCAATCTTCGTAAATTCTCATCCAATATGAGAACATATATTATACTCTATCATATTGCAACCAAAACATTGTTTCAGATATCGTTATATCTGCCACACATGATGGTTTCTGAAAAAATTCTTTCAGCTCCTAGACAACCTTGATATTTAAAAACAATCAAGAATCATGGAGGCAAACATGATACTTAAGATACTAACACTAGAATTGTTACTCTCGATTTAATACCAATTATTAAATTTCACGGAGTAAATAGAATTTTGCTGAAAGTTTGCAATAGGACTTTAAACTTTAGATTGACACTCAACACAATACGATACCAATTCGTAAAGTATATATCCAGAATTCTATAGTTCTATTATCTCAATTACAACTATGCATAAGGTGGTGAACGAATGCTAATGACTACAGCAAATTATGCAAATTCACTTTGATTTAATTTATGATAAATTGAGTTCTACTAATCCAAATTATAAATGAACTCCCACTCAAAAACGACATCCCTTGTGCCTTTTTGGTGATTACATGAACCAAATCCACTACACCAAGTCCTATCATCACGTGAGTCGGTGTAGCTTCAAAGGCGAGCATAAAATGGGCATCATATCTACTATATGACTCATGCTTAACCTTTCGGTCCGTGTTCCGAGGCCATGTCTGTACATGCTAGGCTCGCCAAGTAAGAACCTTAGTATTCACGTGTGTAACTGTCTTACACCCGAGATATGCTCGTGGATTCAAGTACACCCGATCATCACGTGATGTCTTGAAGCGACGAAACATTGTCGGTGCATACTTAAGGAAGAACACATTTTTATCTTGATATCTAAATGAGGGATCATCTTATTATGCTAATAAAACACCAAACAAGCAATATAAGATGCTAGACGCCTCTAATTTATCCATTGCAAGTTTTACGTGGTTTAGGGCTTTCGAAGAGAGAACCGTTCTTACCTACGAACATGAACCACAACGAGGATAACCAAATTGTTGACAACTCGTTGCAAATTAGATATTGACTATAGTAGGAGAGACAGACACCCGCTAGCCACTTATGCAAAACTAGTTGCATGTCAAGCATGGAACAGGTCTCATGTGCGAGGACATGTAAAGTTTGTCCGGGCCGCTTCATCCCACTATGCCACCAATATCCAAAGTACAACTAAGAAGCAATAAAATGATCATCATCGCCCACATACTCATATGTGTACTACCCATGCAAAGTATCTACGCATATCCGGGTCTGATACCACTGTAGGGTTCGCAGCATAGAAAACAAAAAATTTCCTACGATGGGAACATCTATGTACCAAGATATATCTACTAGATACAAGCAACAGGTGGATATACATCCATAGAATACATACCCTCGAAGACCGAATAGCGTTAACGAGGTTGTACTCGTGGATGATGTAGACGAACGCTTGCCGATCTCAAGATCGTGATGAAGTCCATCTGGTCCAGCCGGTCCAGCACGATCAAGTCCAGCACCTCAAAGCAGTGGTGCATCCGTGATCGCACACACGTACGGGTACCCCGACAACCTCCACGCCCTCGCTCCAGCGAAGCAACGGAAGCAACAACTCTTTCCAGAAAAAGCCATCGGGAACATGTATCTCGTTGATCCGAGACCATGGGGAAATTCTAAAGGGGGGAGAGATCCTTCGCGAGGAGGTGTGCTTTGAGAGGAGGAGAGGGGGGGCCTTTTATAGGGGAGAGGGGGGCACCCAAGGGGCATGGCGCCCAGCCATGGGGCTGCCCCCACCTCTTCCACATTCATGTGGGTGGAGCTCCCACTCAAAATGAAAAGCCTCCACTCCTATTAAAAAGCCTCCACTCAAAAATCCACTCACATGCATTAAATTTCCACCAAATTTAATGCAAGCTCTCATTTAAATAAAACTCTTTTATTTATTTATTCAGAATTTTGTTAATTACTTTAATTGACAAACATTCACATAAAACCCCTTGCTAGTATTCCATTTCACATGCAGAACCAGTTTCAGCAATTTCAACCGAAACAGTTTCCGTGTCTAGTGAAATAAATTCCTGCGCTTTCCTTTTCTTTTTCTGGCATATCATTTGCTCCGAATGGTGTCGATATCCCTTAAGTGTGTCACCCTACGATTCGCGAATAATGCGGACATGATCGAGACCCTTCTCCGATCAATAATCAGTAGCGGGACCTGGAGATCCATACTGACTCCCACACATTCAACGATGACTTCTGTGATCGTGTGAACCTTTTACGCTAGTATCTTAATCCCTTTGTTTCACGATATATTACATGTCCGAGATTCGATCATCGGTATCTCCATACCTAGTTTGATCTCGTTACCGACATGCACTCTTTTCTCATTCCCGTGATATAACATTCTAGTGATCAAATCACTTGCTTGCAAGCTAATCAATGTGATATCACCGAGAGGGCCCAGAGCATATCTATCAGTCATCAGGATGAACAAATTCCACTCTCGATCCATGGGTCTCAACATAACACTTTAGTAGTTCTGAAGCCATCTTTATAATCACCCAGTTACGGTGTGACGTTTGATGTCATCGAGAAACTCTTCCGGTGTTAGTGATTGACATGATCTCATGGTCTAAGGATTAGGATCACTTCGTAAGTTGTTATAGCAATATAAACTCAATGACTTTGATCGTAATGCTATACTTCGGATGAATGTTCATCACATCATTACACTAATGTTGTGACCTCGTTATTAACAACATCCAATGTCCATGATCAGGAAACTTTGATCATCATGTTAATCAACGAGCTAGTTTATAAGAGAGGCATAACTAGGAACTTACTTTTTGTTTATTAAACACACATGTATTAACGTTTCCGTATTAATACAATTATAGCATGCAAAATAAACATTTATCATAAACAAGGAATACGATAATAACCACTCTATTATTGCCTCTCGGGCATATTCCCTTCAGTTGCTTCCATTGTTTTTCAACTTTTCTTTCTCTAGGAACGCATTAAAATTGATGGTAGGGGCCGCCATTGATCTACAACATATTTGCAATAGTTTAGACTAAGTTTATGACAAATTGAGTTCTAATTAATAGTTAAATTAATCTAGGTGAACTCCCACTCAAAACAATATCCCTCACATTGTTTTAGTGATCACACGAACCAAATCCACCACATCAACACCGATCATCACGAGAGTTGATATAGTTTCAATCGCGAACAATCGACATGTTCATCATATCTACTATATGATTCATGCTTTACCTTTCTGTCACATCCCAAGATTTTCCAAATCTTGTAATGTGAAAATAAATTAATAAAATAAAACTTTGTTTGATTTTCAGAGCCAGAAGAAACTTTTTGAATTAAAATGGAACCTCAAACCCATTTGAATTAAATAAAATCCTAAAAGGATTTAAAAGGAAACAATTGGAAATTATTATTTTAAAACAATCGAATGAAAAGATTTTTTTTTCAAATGAAATAAATAAAGAATATATTATAAAGCCAAATTAATCCTTGGCCAAGCTTTGGTATTAAAACATTTTTAAAGTAACTAAAGTTTATTTAAATAAATCAATAAGGATTTAATATCCAACCTAGTTTAAATAAGAGGTTTTACCAATTTAATTTGAAACCTCAAAACTTTTTAAATTATTTAAAATAAGTTTTCTCAATTATTTGAAATTCACAAATAAAATCTACTAAAAGGTTTTGGCTTTAGTTTTAATAATAAAATAAAACCTATTTGAAATAATAATGAAAGTCTATTATATAATTAATAATAGACTCTAAAATAAAATGTTATTTTAATTTAAACAAGTTTCCAAGTATTCTTGATTTACAAATAAACCTACTGATTGGGTTTGAAAAATATTTGGATTTAAATTGAGTTTGAAATAAATCAAACCCTAAGTTGATAATTAGCAATGGTCATTTATTTTAATTAATAATGGACTTTATTATTTAAAAATTGTGGAGTTTAGGTTTAAGTTCAGACTACTGAACAGAACCAAGTCAAATTTACAAAGTATGGGTGTTGTTTGAATTTATTTGAACCATGTTTGTTTGATAGAAAATTCAAACAGAAATTCAGAAATAGAAAAGAAAAGAACACAGAAATAAAAAAAATGGAAAAGGGCCAACCCAACCCAGGCAGCCCACTAAGCCCACCAACCAGCCCAGCTTCTTTCCCCGCAGAAAACGATTCGCAGAAATTAACTAACCCGCAGTGACACTGACTGGTGGACCCTCCTCTCCTTTCTTTTCCCACTGACCAGCGGACCCCACATTCCCAGCCGTCTCCTTCCTCGCGACGACCACGCCGGCCGTTTCTGCCGTTGATGTCGCGGCTTCAATACGCAGTAATGACACGCCTTAACCGCGCTGCGACCACGGCCTATTAATCGCCAGCATTTCCTCCTCCTTTCCCCTCACTCGCCACTCCCTCTCTGCCCCGAGGCTGCTGCAATTTGAGCTCGCACCGCCGCAGCTCCGACCACCGTCCTCCTTCGATTCCGGCCGAACCACACCCCCTCCTGCCTCCACAAGCACACAGACACACTCACTACTTCCTGACGCATCTCCCAGTACCCTCTGTTCAACCACGGGCACCCCAGCACGTCGGCTACGACGAGCTTCCGAACGCCGCCGCCGTCTGCCTCAACTCCAACGACGCCCACAGGTTAATTCCGACCACCCCGTGCCCTCTGGATCACGCACACATCTTTGCCATGGTCCTACGCAGCTAACCCAACCCTCCGTTTGTCTTCTTGTGGACCGCAGCGTCATCCTCTACCTCGACCGCGCGCATCCGTCGCCAGAACTAACTCCGACGAAGAATTCTGCCCGTCCCCGTGCGCCCCTCCACCAACCGGTAGCACGTTGAGCATCAGCGTTGCATTGCGAGCCTGGTGAGCATCCTTTCCCTCTTTTTCGTGTCCTGTTTCGCTAGCGCCGCCGCCAACTAGCCGTTCCGCCGCTCGTCGTCGACCTAGCGCCGCCAGTCCTTGGCCAGGCAGCAGGAGCCGTCCGATGTCAATCGGATGGATAAAATAGAACCACTTACCGAAGGGGTATGCGTCGATCTGCGCCGCACATTTTCAGTTAGATCCAACGCACCCCAGTAGCCGATCCACACGAAACGGTATTGCCCAATCAGAAGCAACCACGTGTTCAGGGTTCGATTTAAAATAGAATTTAGATCTGATTAGAATACAAATTTGTAATTGCTATAACTTTCAAACCACACGTCCAAATTTGGCAAATTTTATATCAATAAAATCAGGAGAGCAAACCCTAGCCAACCATGGCCTTAGTTTTGAAAATAGTATCTGTTAGCTTGTTTGAATTTACAGAAACATTTGAGTACTTGTTTAGAGTATAAAAATTGTTTAAAATTGATTCTAGGATTAAATCTTTTGCAAAATGGATTTGAGTGACCTTACTGACCCTAGGAACCAACCCATAGTGTTAAAAATGATTTTTGTGAAATTTAAGTGGAATTATTTAACTTAGCCATTTTCTAGCCAAATAAACTCATTGATTTTATTATGGAAATGTTTTTGCAAGAAAAACTTTGGGAAAATGTTATGAACCAAACTTACTGACACAAAACACCAAGCCTTGCCAAGGGCAACTCACTTGTTGAAAAATATAAAGTTTTGCTTTGAAAAGAATAATTTTCACCACATAAAATGTTGAATGGATTTTAAAATAGATTTTGAGCAAAACCCTCTAACTAATGACTTTGCCATCTTGGTAAATGACCAATGTGGACCTTACAAAGTTAAAATCCTAGTGGATACCTCCCTTGTGAATAAAACCATCTTAAGCATGTTTCCATGCATGACTTAGAATCCATTGCTTTGTGTGTGTGAAATATTGGTTGAATATTGGTTTGGAATGCTACTTGATACTATGCTTGTTTGAATGATTGTAGTGAAATTAGCAAAGTGTGAGACTAGCAAGATCAAGGAGTAAACCCTCATTCCCTACCAAAAAGGCAAGTTACACTATCATACAAAAGACCTACTATTTTCATTATACTTAGTGGATTTTGTAAACATGCATGAAAATGTTTTATACTTATGCTATGCTAATCCTAATAGGATTCCCTATACACTCCTTAGTAAAAATATTGAAGTTGTACATGCTTAGCCATGCTATGTTTTGAAGAGAGATACATGTTGAGATTTTACAAAGGTTGAGAAAAGACTTGTGTTTTACATAATAAAACAAGGACTCAATGAACCACCTAGGTGGTGGACACTTTATGTATTGGAGAAGGTGGCAACAAAAGGAACCATGTCTATGGCAATCACTTTGTGTTGTGCTCCAAATGAAAACCACCTAGGAAACTTAGAGATTGAACATGGTTCTCCAATTGTGGCTTTCGTGTGCAACCACATGCTATTATGGCTCTGGCTTAGTCAACTACATTAGGAAGACCCATACATTGTCTTTAGTTACCGGACATGGGGATCTGGAATGCTTCATGGGGGCTGAAGACAAGCTAGCAAGGATGTATGGGAGGACCTTTTGGAAAGACTTCGTCACACTCTCAGTCTGCCGGTACTCCATCTTGGTGAGCACTAATCCAGTAGGCCACTGGTGGCAACAAGATGGGAATGTGTCATGTGGGTAAAGTTGATGCACTTGGGGGTACCAAGGAATTTAAAGAGATTTTGTTAAGCTTGTTGCACTTGGGGTTTACCAAGGTGCTCAAGAGCATGATGTACTTGGGGTTACCAAGGAACTCATGAGATGTTGATAAAACTTGAAGCACTTGGGGTTACCAAGTAGCTCAAGGGATTTTGACAAGGACTTGAACACTTGAGTTTCTACCAAGGAGTTCAAGGAACTTGGAAAAAGAGATTTGACAAAGGACCAAAACCATTTTGAAAAGATAGGATAAATTTTGCTTTATGAAAATAAGCCCTAAACTCTACTTAGCCAAATATGCATGTATTGATAGGATCCACTCATATTTACTTAAAAGTGAAGCTTGCCAATACAATTCAAAATGTATTGACCCTTGGTGGCTGTAACTTGTAAATGTTGCAGGTTGATTGTTTTGTTATATGAAGATTGTTTGATTGACTAGGACTACAAAGTCTACAACCAACATCTGCCTGTGGCACTTTGAAGATGAAGGACCCGTGACTATATTTATTCCGCTGCAATGTAATGTAATAGCCAAATGAGCTATGTATGATGTAATAAAATTATGTTATTCCTGGTTATAAAGTTATAATATGACCTTTGTATCTTGATATTACATCTTAACTGTGGATGCTAGCTATTGATCCAGGGACTAGCATTGTAAAACACAGGAGGCTCTGTCTTATCTAAGATTGGGACCTCTACACTTTCGGTGATCCGTGTTCCGAGACCATGTCTGTACATGCTAGGCTCGTCAAGATCAAACCTTAGCTTCCGCATGAGCAAATCTGGCTTGCTCACGTTGTATACACTTGCGGAATCTAACACACCCGATCATCACGTGGTGCTTCGAAACAACAAGCTTTAGCAATGGTGCTTACTAAGGATGAACACTTTAGAACTTGAAATTCATGTGCATGAGGGATCATCTTATAATGCTACCGTCGTTAACTAAGCAATACAAGATGCATAAAGGATTAACATCACATGCAATTCATAATATGTGATATGATATGGCCTTTCTTCTTTGTGCTTCCGATCACCATCTTCAAGCACGAACATGATCTCCATCATCACCGGCATTGCATCAAGGTCAATGACGCTGCTCCATGGTTGTCGTCCACCGGCTTCAACTATTACAACTACTTTGAATAGACACGCGGGTCTTAACAAAATTAAAGACAACCATATGGCTCCTTCCGGTTGCCAACTTACAATAAGGAACATTGCATACATCAAATATAATCACAATCATGGCCATATCACATCACAGCACACCCCTGCAAAACAAAGTTAGACGCCTCTACTTTCTTTGCATGTTTTACGTGGTTTGGGGCTTTCAATAAGTGTCGTTCTAACTTACGAACAAGAACCACAACATTGATACTAGTATTGTTAATTACCCGTTGTAAATTGAATCTTAACTATGCTAGGAGAAACAGGCACCCGCAAAGCCACTTGTGCAATACAAGTTGCATGTCAAGCGTGGAGCAAGTCTCATGAACGATGTCATGTAAGGTTAGCCCGGGCCGCTTCATCCCAACATCCCGCAAGATGCAAAGTACACAAGAAGCAATTGACAATAAAAGCATCAACGCCCACAATGACCATTGTGTTCTACTCGTGCAACAGATCTACATATAGACACGGCTCTGATACCACTGTTGGGTTTCGTAGCATGGAAAGCAAAAAAATTCTACCGCATACAAACAAACAAGCCAAGATCTATCTACTAGATTGTAGCAACGAGTCGATGGAATAACTCACCCTCGAAGATTCCAAAGTGTTTAACAAGAGCGGATTCTCGTGGGTGATGTAGTCGCACTCTTTCCGATCTCAAGATCGCGTAGACGATCCTTCCGGCGCTGCGTTCCGGCAGCGCTCCCGCAGTCGGTCACACATTCGGTACTCGACGAAGACCTTCCTCTCCCTTGTTCCAGCAGGCAGCGAAGGTTGTAGCACTCTCCTCGCGATTCCGGCAGCACAACGGCGTGGTACCAGAAGTAGAGGGGAGATCTCGTAGGGCTTCGCCTTAAGCCGGAGCAAGTATGGTGGACTATGAGAGAGATCCTCGGCGATCTAGGGTTTAGACACACCAAGGAGGGGGCAAGGCCGGCGGCTAGGGTTTTCCCTAGGTGGCGGCGGCGAGTGCCCTAGGCGGCGGCTATGGAGGACGGCGGCTAGGGTTAGGGTTTAGAGGGGGGCAACTTGTGTGCTAGGAGGGGCAGCCCTGCCCCTCCTTTTATAGGTGGGAGGCGCCGGCCAAGGGGAGGGGAGTCCCTCCCCAACGCGGATCCCAAGTGGGCCGGCGGTGGAGGGGAGGAACTCCTCCCCAAGTAGGTTTCCTACTTCCCCTCCACCTTCCAAAATAGCCGTTTGACTTTTCAAATTGGCGTTTGACTTTTCAAACTAGGATTTGATTAAACCCTTTATTTTGTTCAGCGATGACACCTAGTACATGATGCAATCATTCCAACTTGATATGACACATTCATGTACCCTTCCCCTCCGGAGTGCTGGACAATCCGGAACCTTCTAGAACATTCCCGATGAAAACACCGGAACCATTCTCCAACCCCGAAAACAAGACTTTCCTTATATGAATCTTATTCTCCGTACCATTACGGATCTCCTCGTGATATCCCGGATCCCATCCGAGACTCCGAACAACATTCGGTCTCTTACTCATCATTCCATAACTACTCAAACAACGTCGAATCCTTAAGTGTGTCTCCCTACGGTTCGTGATTTATGTGGACATGGTCGAGACACTTCTCCGAACAATAACCAATAGAGGAATCTGGAAATTCATATGGCTCCCACATATTTCTACAATTACTTTGCGATCAAATGAACCACTTACATACGATACCAATTTCCCTTTGTCTCACGATAGTTTACTTATCCGAGGTTATGATCGTCGGTATCTCTGCAAACCTAGTTCAACCTCGTTACTGATAAGTACTCTTTTCTCGTTCCCGTGATATGTGATCCCTTGTGAGCCAGTCACATGCTTGCAAGCTAATTGGATGACATTCCACCGAGAGGGCCCATAGTATATCTATCCGTCATATGGATGGACAAATCCCACTCTTGATCCATGTGTCTCAACCAATACTTTCCGAACACTCAATGCCACCTTTATAGCCACCCAGTTACAGTGTGGTGTTTCATGTCATCAAAGCATCCTTCCAGTGAAGGTGATATGCATGATCTCATGGTCGAAGGAATTAGGTTACTATGTATCAGAAAGCATATAGCAATTGAACTATTAAAATGACTTGATCTTTATGCTACGCTTATCTATAGGAGTATGTCCACCATATCATTCTCCTAACGATATGATCTTGTTGTTAATAACATCTCAATGTTCATGATAGGGAAACCACAATCATTTATTAACCAACAAGCTAGTATTATAAAGAGGCTTTACTAGGGACTCTATTTAAGTTTACAAATCACACAAGTATTAATGTTTCCTTGTTAATACTATTATAGCATGAATGTAACCATTTATCATAAACACAAAGATATAATAATAACTATATTTATTATTGCCTCTAGGGCATATCTCCAACATGATGGGTAAAATGACTAAGACTCCATTTTCTGGTATGATGGAGCGAGCTATGGACTTATTGGAAATCATACATACCGATGTGTGTGGTCCAATGAGTGTAGCATCGCGCGGTGGTTATCGTTGTGTTCTTACCTTCACGGATGACTTGAGTAGATATGGGTATATCTATTTCATGAAACATAAGTTCGAAACTTTTGAGAAGTTTAAGGAATTTCAAAGTGAGGTGGATAATCAACGTAACAAGAAGATTAAATTTATATGTTCTGATCATGGAGGTGAATATCTAAGTTACGAGTTTGGCGAGCATTTGAAGAAATGTGGAATACTTTCACAATTGACACTGCCGGGAACACCACAGCGTAATGGTGTGTCCGAACGTCGTAATTGAACTCTCTTAGATATGGTTCGTTCTATGATGTCACTTATAGATTTACCGCTATCATTTTGGGGTTATGCATTAGAAACAGCCGCATTCACTTTAAATAGGGCACCATCTAAATCCGTTGAAACGACACCATATGAATTATGGTTAAGAAACCTAAATTGTCGTTCCTTAAAGTTTGGGGTTGGGAAGCCTATGTAAAGAAGTTACAACCGGACAAGCTCTAACCCAAAGCGGAAAAATGCGTCTTTATAGGATATCCAAAATAAACTATTGGGTATACCTTCTATCATAGATCCGAAGGCAAAATCTTTGTTGCCAAAAATGGATCCTTTCTAGAGAAGGAAATTCTCTCGAAAGAAGTGACTGGAAGGAAAGTAGAACTCGACGAGGTTGTTGAACCTTCTCTCGAACTTGCGAGTAGCGCAGCACCGGAAGAAGTTCCTGTGGTGCCTGCACCAATAAGAGAGGAAGCTAATGATGATGATCATGAAACTCCGGTTGTAGTTTCTACAGAATTTCACAGGTCATCGAGAACTCGTACCACTCCTGATTGGTATGATCCCGTCATGAGTGTCATGTTGGTGGACAACACCGATGACCCTGCGACGTATGAGGAAGCGATGATGAGCCCAGATTCCAATAAATGGCAAGAATCCATGAAATCCGAGATTGGATCCATGTACGAAAACCAAGTATGGACTTTGGTGGACTTACCGGATGGCCGGAAGGCTGTCGAGAACAAATGGATTTTCAAGAAGAAACAGATGCTGATGGTAATGTTACTGTCTATAAAGCTTGACTTGTCGCAAAAGGGTTTCGATAAATTCAAGGAGTTGACTACGATGAGACTTTCTCACCAGTAGCGAAGCTAAAGTCTATGAGGATTTTGTTAGCAATCGCTGCATATTATGATTATGAGATATGACAGATGGATGTCAAAACAGCATTCCTCAATGGAGACATTGATGAAGAGTTGTATATGATGCAACCCAAAGGTTTTGTCGATCCTAAAGATGCTAACAAGGTATGCAAACTTCAACGGTCCATATATGGATTGAAGCAAGCATCCCGAAGTTGGAATCAACGTTTTGATAAAGTAATCAAAAGTTTTGGTTTTATACAAACTTATGGAGAAGCTTGTATTTACAAGAAAGTGAGTGGGAGCTCTATAGCATTCTTAATACTATATGTAGATGACATATTGTTGATTGGGAATGATGTAGACCTTATTAATAGTGTCAAGGAATATTTGAATAATAGTTTTTCAATGAAAGATCTTGGCGAAGCAGCTTACATATTAGGCATAAAGATTTATAGAGATAGATCGAGACGCCTAATATCATTGTCACAAAGTACATATTTGGACAAAGTCCTAAAGAGGTTTGGAATGGAAGATAGCAAGAAAGGGTTCTTGCCCATGTTGCCCAATACAACCTTGAGTAAAAATCAAAGTCCAGCAACGACGGAAGATAGAGAAAGGATGAGTAAGACTCCCTATGCCTCAGCCATAGGATATCTAATGTATGCCATGCTATGTACTAGACCCGACATTGCATATGCTGTTAGTTTAACTAGCAGATATCAAAGTGATCCGGGAGTGGATCATTGGACAGCGGTCAAAAACATCCTTAAGTACTTGAGAAGAACTAAGGATATGGTTCTTTCTTATGGAGGTGATGAATAGCTCGTTGTTAATGGTTACACCGATGCTAGTTGGAACACCGATCCGGATGATTCTAAATCTCAATCTGGATACGTATTTACTTTGAATGGTGCAGCAGTTAGCTGGAGGAGTTCAAAGAAAAGCGTTGTGGCGAGATCTTCAACTGAATCGGAATACATAGCTGCTTCGGAGGATTCACAAGAAGCGATATGGATGAAGGAGTTCATTACAGAGCTCGGTGTGGTTCCAAGTGCGCTGGACCCAATGTCTATCTACTGTGATAACATGGGCGCCATAGCCAATGCGCAAGAACCAAGGTCTCACAAGAAGCTGAAGCACATCAAGCTACGTTTTCACGCTATTCGAGAACATGTCCAAGATGGTGACATAAAGATTTGCAAAGTACACACATATCTGAATGTGGCAGATCCGTTGACTAAACCTCTCCCAAGGGCAAAACATGACCAACACCAAACTGCCATGGGTGTTCGGTATATTACCATGTAATCTAGATTAGTTGACTCTAGTGCAAGTGGGAGACTGTTGGAGATATGCCCTAGAGGCAATAATAAATGTAGTTATTATTATATCTTTGTGTTTATGATAAATGTTTACATTCATGCTATAATAGTATTAACAAGGAAACATTAATACTTGTGTGATTTGTAAACTAAACTAGAGTCCCTAGTAAAGCCTCTTCATAATACTAGGTTGTTGGTTAATAAATGATTGTGGTTTCCCTATCATGAACATTGAGGTGTTGTTAACAACAAGATCATATCGTTAGGAGAATGGTATGATGGACATACTCCTATAGATAAGCATAGCATAAAGATCAAGTCATTTTAATAGTTCAATTGCTATATGCTTTCTGATGCATAGTAACCTAATTCCTTGGACCATGAGATCATGCATATCACCATCACCGGAAGGATCCTTTGATGACATCAAAGACCACACTGTAACTGCGTGGTTATAAAGGTGGCATTGAGTGTTCGGAAAGTATGGGTTGAGACACATGGATCAAGAGTGGGATTTGTCCATCCATTTGACGGATAGATATACTCTGGGCCCTCTCGGTGGAATGTCATCCAATTGGCTTGCTAGCATGTGAATGGCTCACAAGGGATCACATATCACGGGAACGATAAAATAGTACTTATCGGTAACGAGGTTGAACTAGGTATGTAGAGATACCGACGATCAAAACCTCGGATAAGTAAACTATCGTGAGACAAAGGGAAATTGGTATCGTATGTAAGTGGTTCATTCGATCACAAAGTAATCGTAGAAATATGTGGGAGCCATATGAATTTCCAGATTCCTCTATTGGTTATTGTTCGGAGAAGTGTCTCGATCATGTCCGCATAATTCACGAACCGTAGGGAGACACACTTAAGGATTCAATGTTGTTGAGTAGTTATGGAATGATGAGTAAGAGACCGAATGTTGTTCGGAGTCTCGGATGGGATCCGGGATATCACGAGGAGATCCGGAATGGTCCGGAGAATAAGATTCATATAAGGAAAGTCCTGTTTCGGGGTTGGGGAATGATTCCGGTGTTTTCATCAGGAATGTTCTAGAAGGTTCCGGAAGGTCTGGCACTCCGGAGGGGAAGGGTACATGAATGTGTCATAACAATGTGGAATGGTTGCATCATGTACTAGGTGTCATCGCTGAGCAAAATAAAGGGATAAATCAAATCCTAGTTTGAAAAGTCAAACGCCAATTTGAAAAGTCAAACGGCAAGTTTGCTTGGTGGAGGGAGAGAAGGAAACCTACTTGGGGAGGAGTTCCTCTCCCTCCACCGCCGGCCAAGGAGGCCGAGTTGGGGGAGAACTCCCTCCCCCTAGGCCACGCCCTCCCACCTATAAAAGGAGGGGCAAGGGTGCCCCTCTAGACCTACACCTTGCCCCACGAAAACCCTAGCCCTAGCCGCCGGCCCCTCTTGCAGTCGCCGCCACCCTAAGGAAAACCCTAGCCGCCGACTTAGGGCTCTCCCATTGCCCTATGTAAGGTTCCCAACCTTTAATAAGGTAGAGTACCCTGTGTTTACAATGCTAGTCCCTGGATCAATAGCTAGCATCCACAGTTAAGAGGTAATATCAAGAAACAAAGGTCGTAATACAACTTTATAACCAGGAATAAAATAATTTATTACATCTTTTATAGCTCATTTGGCTATTACATTACATTGCAACAGAATATCTATAAGCATGGGGTCCTTCATCTTCAAAGTGCCACGGGCAGACATGTTGGTTGTAGACTTGTAATCCTAATCATTAAACTTCACTAATATCAATCAAACCTGCAACATAACAAGTTACAGCCACAAGGGTCAATGCATTTGAATTGTATTGGCAAGTGATACTATGGTAGTATAGTGGAGTCTATCATCTATATGAATTTGGCTAAGTGGAGCTTAGGCTTGCTTTGCTCAAAATATATTTTCCTTATCATTTGAAAACACTAAGTTTTTGTTTGGAAAAAATCACCCAAGGCATCTACCAATCAAAGATTGAAGATCCTTTAACCCTTGTTCAACCACAAGTTTTTAACTTAGAAATTTGGATGATGAGATTCTTGATAGCTTCCATGTCTTGATGCTCAAATTGTCCTTTACCAGGGACATGGCTAAGTACTTAGATTTTACCCTCTGCAGAGGTGGTGCACTTTCCCCACAAGACTTGGTTTCACCAAGACAAGATCTTTCAGAAGCCTTTCCTTAGACCAAATGGACGCGTTCCAACCTATCATTCCCACTACCACCAACTGTCCAATTGGCTAAGTTCTAGCAACCTATATGATCCAGGCAGAGCCCATAATGCCAAGTGGCTGCACTTGAAGCTTCTCAACATTTGGCATCTCAAATCTCTTTGTTCCTGGGTGGCCATCCACAAGTGAGATACACAAGGTAAACCATAAAAATGGGCCTTGTGAACCACTCAACACAAACCATTCCTTCCATTCCACCCAGGTGATTCATTCTCTTAGTTGTTTTATTAAACAAAATACAAGTCCTCAGACTTAGAAATTTTTCCATAGTGTGAATATATTTCCACCCTTGTTTTCTATTATCTAAGCTAAGCATGATAGTAGTAGGAATTTTAACTTAGGAAATTTCTACTAAGGTTTCATCTACTAGGATTTCCCATAGCATGGTTTATACTTAGCAAAAATTCCATGCAAGTTTTACTTAGAAAAATCACTAATGCATAGTGAAAGTAATGGGACAAAAGTATGAAGCATCACTTGCCTTTTTGGTAGAGAGTATAAGTCCACTCCTTGTCCTTGCAACAATCACACTCTTCAAGTCACTACAATTCAATCAAGCAAGGCACAATCTCAATCTACCAATCAAGCAAAACATCACATAAAATAATAAACAAAACAATACATGCAAGCATGCAAAAGGGTTGTTTTATTTGTAAAAGTGGTTTCTAATGGGTCATAAACATTTGAAAACACCTAATGGTCATTTATAAAGTGGCAAAGTCATTTGCAAAAGATTTCACTTTATAAACCATTTTCTAAACCAAGTCATTATTTTATGTGGTTTGAAAATGTCGTTAGTAAAGTGGTAGTTCTATAGGGTTCACCAAATACATTTTCAACTCATAAAACTTGGTGTTTGGGGTCAGAAAGTTTGAAACAAAACATTTCCCAAAGGTTTTCTTCCAAAACCATTTTTTAATAAATAAACCATATTTTCATTTGACTACAATTGGTTTTAAATCCAAGATTCATTCTTTTGCATCACCAAATATATTTTTGAAACCACAAAGTGATTCCTAGGTCAGTAGGTTCAAAACACACCATTTGCAAAAGATTTTATCCCCAAAATCATTTTTGAACAATTTTTATATCCTAAACAAGCATACACAAGTTTCTGCAAAAACAAACATTTTAACATAAGCTTTGGCTAGGGCTTGTTCCACTGATTCCATTGATATAAAGTTTGCAAAATTTGGACGTGTGGTTTGAAAGTTATGGAATTTACAAAATCACATTCTAATGAGATTCAAAATTCTGTTTTAGTTCAACACACTAGCCACGCGTCTTATTCTAATTCGTCCATACCGTTTCGTCCGGATCAGCTACTCTGGCACGTTGGATCTAAAGTAAATCGTGTGGCTCAGAAGCGAACATACCCCTTCGCTTAAGTTTTTTTCCTATCCACTAGATCGAGATCGGACGGCTATCCTCTGCTTGCCACTAACTGGCGGCGCAAGGTCAACGGCGAGCGGCGGCGCGCTCGGACGAGGGTGGTACTGGCGATGCAGGGAGCTAGAGGAGGAGTGGGGTATCTCACCGAGTTCGCGGGGCTGCGCTGATTCTCGACGTGGTCGCCACAGGGACAGGGTGCGCGGTGTTCACGGCTATTTCTCACCGGAGTTCTTGTCCGCGTCGGGTGTGCTCGGACGACGTTGGAAGCGAGGCTACGGTTCACGAGGAGACATACGGGAAGCACAGTTAGACGCGCAAGGTCATCACGATGATGCGTGCTTGAAGGAGAAGGAGAGGGGCGGTCAGGTGCTTACCAGAAGAGTCGCCGGAGTTGAGCTAGCCGTCGATGGCGAGATGGCGTTGTCGGAGGCGACGTTCTATGGCGCGCGCGGACTAGCTGGGGCCACTGGGGGGTGTGCAAGGTACTGGAGAGTGAGCTCGCGTGCACAAGGGGGGAGGGTATGGTCAGGCGTCGCCGGAATTTGCACGGGACCTCGTCGGAGCCAGTGGGTTTGCCACGAGCAATTCGAGCAACCCTGGGGCGGAGAGGAGCTGGCGACTGAGGGGAAACGAGGAGGAGGGCGAGGCGATTAAGAAGGCGTGATCGCAGGGGAGATTAACTGCTGCGTTAACGCGAATTGATGCTGGCAAATTTCGCCAGAAACGGTCGAGGAGGGGAGGCGCGGTCACCGCGGGTGAGGACGACGACGAAGTGGTAGTGGGGTCCTCTGGCAGCGAGAGAGGGAGAGAGGGAGTAGGGTCCACCTGTTGTGGCATCCCGCAAAACCACTACTAGAAAATCGCGTTGAATTTGTGCATTGCATCGTCATCATCATGCATTGTTTGCCTAAAACTATTTTCGCAAAGCCCGATTTGTTTTCCAAACGCCCCGTCTTGTTTTCAAATTCAAACCGGGTCCCCGGAATATTTTGTTTTGGCCGCTATCGGTTTGCACACGGCCCGTTTAAATCAAATAAAAAGTTTTAATTATTTTAGCGGGGGCAGTCGAACGGGCCGTTTCGACCCGAACGACCACCCCCAGAAAATATAAACGGTCCGCCTACACCCGCCCTTCTAAATCCTACACCTACCAGACAATATACCCAGTCCACCCCAGCCACATCACCCGGACCAATCCCGAAACGCCACCTCACCCTCTCTCCCCCTCTACCCAATCCTAAACTGCCACCTAATCCTACCCCACTCCCTCACCTCCCCTCAACTCCCTCAACCACTCACACGCACCCAGTCAAACCAGCCCCCCCCACACGCCGGCACGCAACCGCACAGCACACACACAACCGCGCAGTACCCACCCCCCTCTCTCTCTGACCCGGGTCCCACTCGCCCGCGCGGCCCACCCCTCAGCCACTCACTCCCTAGGCCCCAATCCCCAACTCCCTCAGCCGTTCCCCACCTCCCCCAGCAGCCCCACCCCCTGGGCCCCACCCACGCGCCAGCGCGCAGCGCTCACCCGCACGCGACCTGCGCCCCGCTCCTCTCCCTTCTTCCTCGCCCCGCCTGCCTCCTCCCTGCACCGAGCCTCCCTGCCACCAGCCGCCGGCCTCCTCCCTCCCCCTCGCTCGCCGTTCACCGCCCTACCTCGCCTGTGGCCCCGGCCCGCGTCCGCGCCTTCCCTTCTCCTTCGACCAGTCTCCGGCGCCTGCTCGCCTCCTCCTCCGCGTGGGCCCGCGTCGAACTCGCCGGCCTCCGCCGCCGGAGCCGTCCGCCGCGCCCAACCCGCTCACCCGCACGCGCCTCCTCTCCTCCACCGCAGCATCCACCGCGTCGCCGGCCGCCGACGAGCCCGCTCTGCGCCGCCTCGCCAGTCCCGCCTCTGTCGCTCGCCCCAGGCCACCTCGCCGGCACCCCTCCGCCCCCGGGCTCCGCGCGCCGCCCGCGTCTGCGGCCGTCTCCGCCGCTCCCTCCGGCGCCGCCCAGGACCACCCAGCCCCGCCGCCGCTCCCTTCGGCCGCCGCCTCCTCGAGCCGCACGCCGACCCCGTGCTCTGCTCGGGCGCCCTCCCCGTCCCTGGCAACCGTCTGCCCCGGCCACCGCCTCCGCCGGCGAGCCCGTGCCGGCTCGCCACCACGTCGACCTCCCTCTCCATCTCGCCGGACCCGCCCCCCTGCCCCCGGCCGAGCCGCTGTCGGTCTGCTCCGGCCGTGCCGCGCGCGCACCGCCCTGACGACCCCGTGGCCCCGCTTCGCCAAGCCTCGCCGGACCGACCCCCTCGAGCTCCTCGTCATCCCTGGCCTTCATCCTCGCTGGAGCCCCTCTGCGCCGTCGCGGCGCGACTTCTCTGTTGTGCTCGCGTGCGCCCAAGCCGCGGCCTCCTCGGCCTCGAGTTCGACCCTGCCGCCGCCTTGTTCCGTCCATGGCTCCTCTGTTCGAGACAGCTCGGCCTCCACGTAATGGGAGTGCCCTGGTGTTTGGCCCCTGCTGCCTGTGTGGTTACGGTGTTGTTGCAAAACAAGAACCCGAAGACCTACGTCATGGATCGTCGAGCACTTCTACACGGACCCACGGGGTGACATGTTCTTCACCCAAGGGCGACAAGGCTCTCTTCATGGATTTCGGGACCCCGACATCGAACGACAAGATCATCGTCATAGAACCCGAAGGCCACATGTGCGACAAGTACTCCGACCCGGAACCAAGATCGCCACCGACTAAAGACGGACTACGAGTTCTACTTCACGGATGCCAAGCGACAAGATCTACTACCCTGACCCGGAGACCGCGAATGCGACAAGATCTACCCCAGTAATCCGAGAACGCTCCCGCCGAGACTGAACTCCTCCGGAACCCCCAAGATCTTCCGAACCCTGAGACCGACCCCGAACCCCGGAACCCCAAGTTCTTCGAGACCCTAAATGTGTGAACCCCTTCCCGAAACCTATTTTATAATATAATACAACTTGTTGCATATTAAATTGTCATTCATCTCGCATGCATATCATTGGTTTGGGGGCCTTATGCCGATTCACTTAATAATTAATATGGGGCCCATATGCGGGAAAATCTAGCCTTATATTGGCCTCATTTAAATTTGTGTAGCGAACTGGTAACTTACCTGGACTTGTTAAAACAACATTTAAATTGCGGGGTTTCTAAATAACTTGAACCGTTTAATTAGTTGTCGGACCCCGGTTCCACTTAATATGACCTATTTGCATCGCACCTTGCCATGTCATGCATCATACATGCATCATGCCGATCTTCTGCCGTGTATTGAATATTGCATCCGGTGTTTCTTCTAGTGTTTTCGTTCTTCGCGGATAAGGCCGTTGAGTTGATGTGAGCTTCGCCCCGATCTTCGGTTTAACCCTTCGACAATGTTTTCAGGCGAGCATCTCCCCCTTTCTTCCTATCTTACTTTTCTAGTATTTATTCCCTCCTGTTGATCTATTGCTATCTGTGTTGCGATGCTCTAGTTTTTCGTACCCGTGGTATCCCTTGCAGCCATATATAGCCTTGGACACATCCTATTACCTGTTGTTTGGTAGATAGTTGGACCCGCGTACCGTAGTCGCTAGCTCAAGAGTTTTGCTTGTCGTCAAGTACCACAATTGTTGGAGGATTGCCGCATGTTGACGTTGGAGATGATCATGGCTTTACTTATCGTTCACTTTAATTACTGTTTAACAACTAAAATTGAATTAAGCAGAGGCATCGGTGGGTGATAGGTAAGATTTGGTTTCCGACCGCCCACTTGTGTCCCGTAGGACCCGAGTTCTTGACACCTGTTCCGAGATCGAGCGCGCTAACCACAGGTGGGGAGATATGGGCCCCCCATTGATTATTACCTGATTTCAAAGTATTGTACTGGGGGCCACAACTAGTTTGAGGTTTTATTTACTATCCTGTACCTATGCCATGCTTTACTGCTTTATTTACGATTGTGTGAGGAGCACGCTGTACTGTTTAGGAAGCGGAATGTTTTCGCGGTATCGACAGTCCCCGATTGTGGACCTGCTGTCGTTTACAGCCATTGTCGCAAACCCTAAGTCCGTCTCGGAGACCGGCCGACTTCGTTGCGGGTGTACTTAGTGGGGTGGCCCCCCGTGCTTGCTTTGGGTCTGGGAACGTCGTGACTTAGGCCCCGCCGACATACCGATGGGTGTATGTTAACTGATCTGGCAAAAAGGGTCGAAGTGCCTGTGGATACTTTGGTGCACCCCTGCAGGGTTAAATCTTTTCGAGAAGCCGTGTCCGCGGTTATGGACGACTTGGAGCACAGTGCTTGATCATAGACAACTATAACTAAAGTTTACTGTTATAAAATGACTTGTATCCGATTGATTAGTAATCCGCTTCACTACAACGGAATGGCTAAATAAAAGTACCAACAACTGCTGGGTTTGGGGGTTATCTCATGATAATTGTATCTGACTAGTAAGTGTTGCCACTATAACGGAATGGTTAACTAAAAGTGCCCACTGCTTACTTTATCAGGACGATTACCTAAACCTGACTAGTAAAGTGCCGCAACTATAACTGAATAAGTAAAACTGCCAACCATGTGAGTTCCTCGGTTGACTTCCTCGTTTGGTCTCGAGGGGGAAACGCCAGGATGGGTTTGTTTGGTGATAGATTCAGGTTGGATCCGGTTAGGTCTTTCTTATCCCTCTCTGATATCCTCCAGTTGTATCGAGTCTCTGTAGGTTGTTTAGTGCATGCTGCCGCTGCCGCTTCAGTCCACCAAACCTATGTAGGCGAGGACCGCCGAATTCTAGCCTCGCCGTGTACTGGCCTCAGTACTGACGCTCCTCTTTTTCCTTTGCCCTTTGTCGGCACCCCTTTTGTTAAGCAGGTTTTGAGATCGACGTCGTTAGCAAGGTTACCCTTCCGGCTTGGCCTGGGCAGGGTTATGGACGCCATTGGTTATTTTTTAGGGCTCTTAGCCCCATTTGCATCTTGTCCGTAGTCGGACGCCCCATCGTTTTCAAGGTGATTTGGATCTTTGTACCGTATATTTGTATTCTTGACTCTTTGAGTCGCTGTTGTATATATATCTGTTCTGTGGGTCCCATCGAGGACTGTTGTGTAATGTTATTACTTTGCTTTCCACCCGCACGAAAGTGCCTGGTGGGCACCTTCGAATCGTTTCTATGCGGGTTTGGCGAGTTTTGCTAAAACTTGCATAGGGCCGATTCTGAGGGTGTTACAGAGTGGTATCAGAGCGCAGCAGTTGCGATACCCCACAAGTCCAGCCTGTAGGATAACCTAGCTAACGGCCGAAGTAGAGTGTCAAAACTATTTTTCAAAATCGGTTGGATAGTTCTGGTTAGGTCTGATTTTACTCATTACCCCTCTGCTATTCTCCTCTTATCTCGACGTGTTTTGAACCTGCTCTCTTATCTTTTCTTCGAGTCCAGGATTTCTCGTGGTGGGTTTTCCGTCGTACCTTCAGGGTTTCGCTTCCTCCTTTGTCAACGGTGTTCTATCATCCGGTGTTCAAGCTGCCTGAGGAATCCGTCTACGGTGTTATCATTCTTTGTTCCTTGTTTGCGCCTTCCGGTGTTTTCCGCCGCAACGACATCCTCTACGCCAGATCCGATGCAGAGTCTGCATCACTCCTTTGATCCGAACCTCGCTTGTCGAGATCTTCAGTCTGAATCCTGAGAGTTGGTTGCATAATCTGTCTATTCGTGTACATAGTAATGCTTTGAGTGCGGGATGGAGTCGCGACCATACCACTACTCTTATCATTCGCTTATGTACATTGAATGGTGGATCGATGCAATTTTACTCCTTCCGCGGAAGCTAGAGGTGGCTTTATTTGCTGATACCTCTCCCTTCGACCTTTTGTTTCCTGAGTGCTCTCTCGACGATCAGGGACAACGACCTCTTGTTAGTGGTGTCGCGAGGATCTACACGAAGCGAGAAGACGGAGAACGCCGACCTTCCTTCCGGTACCATGAGGCGGGTAATATTTTGTTTTGGCCGCTATCGGTTTGCACACGGCCCGTTTAAATCAAATAAAAAGTTTTAATTATTTTAGCGGGGGCAGTCGAACGGGCCGTTTCGACCCGAACGACCACCCCCAGAAAATATAAACGGTCCGCCTACACCCGCCCTTCTAAATCCTACACCTACCAGACAATATACCCAGTCCACCCCAGCCACATCACCCGGACCAATCCCGAAACGCCACCTCACCCTCTCTCCCCCTCTACCCAATCCTAAACTGCCACCTAATCCTACCCCACTCCCTCACCTCCCCTCGACTCCCTCAACCACTCACACGCACCCAGTCAAACCAGCCCCCCCCCCACACGCCGGCACGCAACCGCACAGCACACACACAACCGCGCAGTACCCACCCCCCTCTCTCTCTGACCCGGGTCCCACTCGCCCGCGCGGCCCACCCCTTAGCCACTCACTCCCTAGGCCCCAATCCCCAACTCCCTCAGCCGTTCCCCACCTCCCCCAGCAGCCCCACCCCCTGGGCCCCACCCACGCGCCAGCGCGCAGCGCTCACCCGCACGCGACCTGCGCCCCGCTCCTCTCCCTTCTTCCTCGCCCCGCCTGCCTCCTCCCCGCACCGAGCCTCCCTGCCACCAGCCGCCGGCCTCCTCCCTCCCCCTCGCTCGTCGTTCACCGCCCTACCTCGCCTGCGGCCCCGGCCCGCGTCCGCGCCTTCCCTTCTCCTTCGACCAGTCTCCGGCGCCTGCTCGCCTCCTCCTCCGCGCGGGCCCGCGTCGAACTCGCCGGCCTCCGCCGCTGGAGCCGTCTGCCGCGCCCAACCCGCTCACCCGCACGCGCCTCCTCTCCTCCACCGCAGCATCCACCGCGTCGCCGGCCGCCGACGAGCCCGCTCTGCGCCGCCTCGCCAGTCCCGCCTCCGTCGCTCGCCCCAGGCCACCTCGCCGGCACCCCTCCGCCCCCGGGCTCCGCGCGGCGCCCGCGTCTGCGGCCGTCTCCGCCGCTCCCTCCGGCGCCGCCCAGGACCACCCAGCCCTGCCGCCGCTCCCTTCGGCCGCCGCCTCCTCGAGCCGCACGCCGACCCCGTGCTCTGCTTGGGCGCCCTCCCCGTCCCTGGCAACCGTCTGCCCCGGCCACCGCCTCCGCCGGCGAGCCCGTGCCGGCTCGCCACCACGTCGAACTCCCTCTCCATCTCGCCGGACCCGCCCCCCTGCCCCCGGCCGAGCCGCTGTCGGTCTGCTCCGGCCGTGCCGCGCGCGCACCGCCCTGACGACCCCGCGGCCCCGCTTCGCCAAGCCTCGTCGGACCGACCCCCTCGAGCTCCTCGTCATCCCTGGCCTTCATCCTCGCTGGAGCCCCTCTGCGCCGTCGCGGCGCGACTTCTCTGTTGTGCTCGCGTGCGCCCAAGCCGCGGCCTCCTCGGCCTCGAGTTCGACCCTGCCGCCGCCTTGTTCCGTCCCTGGCTCCTCTATTCGAGACATCTCGGCCTCCACGTAATGGGAGTGCCCTGGTGTTTGGCCCCTGCTGCCTGTGTGGTTACGGTGTTGTTGCAAAACAAGAACCCGAAGACCTCCGTCACGGATCGTCGAGCACTTCTACACGGACCCACGGGGTGACATGTTCTTCACCCAAGGGCGACAAGGCTCTCTTCATGGATTTCGGGACCCCGACATCGAACGACAAGATCATCGTCATAGAACCCGAAGGCCACATGTGCGACAAGTACTCCGACCCGGAACCAAGATCGCCACCGACTAAAGACGGACTACGAGTTCTACTTCACGGATGCCAAGCGACAAGATCTACTACCCTGACCCGGAGACCGTGAATGCGACAAGATCTACCCCAGTAATCCGAGAACGCTCCCGCCGAGACTGAACTCCTCCGGAACCCCCAAGATCTTCCGAACCCTGAGACCGACCCCGAACCCCAGAACCCCAAGTTCGTCGAGACCCTAAATGTGTGAACCCCTTCCCGAAACCTATTTTATAATATAATACAACTTGTTGCATATTAAATTGTCATTCATCTCGCATGCATATCATTGGTTTGGGGGCCTTATGCCGATTCACTTAATAATTAATATGGGGCCCATATGCGGGCAAATCTAGCCTTATATTGGCATCATTTAAATTTGTGTAGCGAACCGGTAACTTACCTGGACTTGTTAAAACAACATTTAAATTGCGGGGTTTCTAAATAACTTGAACCGTTTAATTAGTTGTCGGACCCCGGTTCCACTTAATATGACCTATTTGCATCGCACCTTGCCATGTCATGCATCATACATGCATCATGCCGATCTTCTGCCGTGTATTGAATATTGCATCCGGTGTTTCTTCTAGTGTTTTCGTTCTTCGCGGATAAGGCCGTTGAGTTGATGTGAGCTTCGCCCCGATCTTTGGTTGAACCCTTCGACAATGTTTTCAGGCGAGCATCTCCCCCTTTCTTCCTATCTTACTTTTCTAGTATTTATTCCCTCCTGTTGATCTATTGCTATCTGTGTTGCGATGCTCTAGTTTTTCGTACCCGTGGTATCCCTTGCAGCCATATATAGCCTTGGACACATCCTATTACCTGTTGTTTGGTAGATAGTTGGACCCGCGTGTCGTAGTCGCTAGCTCAAGAGTTTTGCTTGTCGTCAAGTACCACAATTGTTGGAGGATTGCCGCATGTTGACGTTGGAGATGATCATGGCTTTACTTATCGTTCACTTTAATTACTGTTTAACAACTAAAATTGAATTAAGCAGAGGCATCGGTGGGTGATAGGTAAGATTTGGTTTCCGACCGCCCACTTGTGTCCCGTAGGACCCGAGTTCTTGACACCTGTTCCGAGATCGAGCGCGCTAACCACAGGTGGGGAGATATGGGCCCCCCATTGATTATTACCTGATTTCAAAGTATTGTACTGGGGGCCACAACTAGTTTGAGGTTTTATTTACTATCCTGTACCTATGCCATGCTTTACTGCTTTATTTACGATTGTGTGAGGAGCACGCTGTACTGTTTAGGAAGCGGAATGTTTTCGCGGTATCGACAGTCCCCGATTGGGGACCTGCTGTCGTTTACAGCCATTGTCGCAAACCCTAAGTCCGTCTCGGAGACCGGCCGACTTCGTTGCGGGTGTACTTAGTAGGGTGGCCCCCCGTGCTTGCTTTGGGTCTGGGAACGTCGTGACTTAGGCCCCGCCGACATACCGATGGGTGTATGTTAACTGATCTGGCAAAAAGGGTCGAAGTGCCTGTGGATACTTTGGTGCACCCCTACAGGGTTAAATCTTTTCGAGAAGCCGTGTCCGCGGTTATGGACGACTTGGAGCACAGTGCTTGATCATAGACAACTATAACTAAAGTTTACTGTTATAAAATGACTTGTATCCGATTGATTAGTAATCCGCTTCACTACAACGGAATGGCTAAATAAAAGTACCAACAACTGCTGGGTTTTGGGGTTATCTCATGATAATTGTATCTGACTAGTAAGTGTTGCCACTATAACGGAATGGTTAACTAAAAGTGCCCACTGCTTACTTTATCAGGACGATTACCTAAACCTGACTAGTAAAGTGCCGCAACTATAACTGAATAAGTAAAACTGCCAACCGTGTGAGTTCCTCGATTGACTTCCTCGTTTGGTCTCGAGGGGGAAACGCCAGGATGGGTTTGTTTGGTGATAGATTCAGGTTGGATCCGGTTAGGTCTTTCTTATCCCTCTCTGATATCCGCCAGTTGTATCGAGTCTCTGTAGGTTGTTTAGTGCATGCTGCCGCTGCCGCTTCAGTCCACCAAACCTATGTAGGCGAGGACCGCCGAATTCTAGCCTCGCCGTGTACTGGCCTCAGTACTGACGCTCCTCTTTTTCCTTTGCCCTTTGTCGGCACCCCTTTTGTTAAGCAGGTTTTGAGATCGACGTCGTTAGCAAGGTTACCCTTCCGGCTTGGCCTGGGCAGGGCTATGGACGCCATTGGTTATTCTTCAGGGCTCTTAGCCCCATTTGCATCTTGTCCGTAGTCGGACGCCCCATCATTTTCAAGGTGATTTGGATCTTTGTACCGTATATTTGTATTCTTGACTCTTTGAGTCGCTGTTGTATATATATCTGTTCTGTGGGTCCCATCGAGGACTGTTGTGTAATGTTATTACTTTGCTTTCCACCTGCACGAAAGTGCCTGGTGGGCACCTTCGAATCGTTTCTATGCGGGTTTGGCGAGTTTTGCTAAAACTTGCATAGGGCCGATTCTGAGGGTGTTACACCTGTCATTGGCTCTGCGGGTGCGGGTGTGGGTGAAAATGTTTCGCGCGTGGGGGTACGCCGGGTGGTCTGGAATGGACTGCTGGGCCTGCTTAGTTGGGTAGAGTCCTATAGTATTTTTTTTGTACTGAAACTTTTTCCTTTTCCCATTTGATTTTCTGTTTTGAAATTCAATCAAAAAATTCAAACAACACATGAATTCAAACCTTTGTCAAAGATTGTGTAGTTTTTAATTATGTTTAATAACAGAAACCAATGTCCCAAAAAAAAAATTTATTCTTTTTAGGATCCATTAATGATTAAATAAAATGGACCTTAGTTATTAAATCAAATGGGTTTTGATTTATTTAAAATCTCCATTTGAAATCTAATTAAAACCACAAACACTTCAGTAGGTTTTATTTGAGGATATAAAATACTTGAAAAACTTGTTTAAAATAGTTTAACAAGTTTTGATGTTTAATTAAAATGGTAAAACCCTTTATTTTAATAAAATTGGTTTATTAATAAACCCTCATTATTTTATTTAAATAAACCTTTACTCTTTTTATCAAAATAGGAATATTTTAATTCAAAAGTTTGGCCAAGTTTTTAATTTGGCTTATAAAATAATCCTTATTCTATTTCTACTTTTGCTTTATAAAAACCAAATCTTTTTATTAAAAGATCCAAAATAGTAATCCTATTTATTTAAAATTTTCTTTATTAAATGTTTATCTTTTCAAATCCCTTTAGGATTTGCTTGATCAATAGGTTTGAAGGTTTCCAATTGGAATCAAAAAGTTTCTTCTCACCCTGAAAATCAACAAAGTTTTATTTTATTCATTTATTTTTCACATAACAAGATTTGGAAAATCTTGGGATGTGACACCCTAGCCGCTGGCCTAGCCCTCTCTCCTTGGTGCCTCTAAACCCTAGATTGCCAAGGCCTCTCTCATAGTCCACCATACTCGCTCCGGCTTAAGGCGAAGCCCTGCGAGATCTCCCCTCTACTTCCGGTACCACGCCGTTGTGCTGCCGGAATCGCGAGGAGAGTGCTACAACCTCCGCTGCCTGCTGGAACAAGGGAGAGGAAGGTCTTCATGGAGTACCGAACGTGTAACCGACTGCGAGAGCGCTACCGGAACGCAGCGCCGGAAGGATCGTCTACCCAATCTTGAGATCGGCAAGAGTACGACTACATCACCCTCGAGAATCCGCTCTCGTTAAACACTTTGGAATCTTCGAGGGTGAGTTATTCCATCAACTCGTTGCTACAATCTAGTAGATAGATCTTGGCTTGTTTGTTTGTATGCGGTAGAAATTTTTTGTTTTCCATGCTACGAACCCCAACACTCTGCTCACCAAAAGGATTCATGCCATCTGTACTTAGACCAAACCTTAAGTTCCTTGCGTCACGTGCGAAGTACGGGTACTATCGCTCGACTTTTCTCCACTGTGACCCATCAGCGGGGTGTCTCAACATCGCGTCTTTCTTACGATATTCCATGTGCCATCGCAACAACTTGGCATGCTCTTTATTTCTGAAGAGACGTTTTAACCGTGGTATTATAGGAGCATACCACATAACCTTGGCAGGAACCTTCTTCCTAGGGGTCTCGCCCTCAACATCGCCAGGATCGTCTCGTCTGATCTTATACCGCAGTGCAGTGCATACCGAGCATGCATCCAAATTCTCGTACTTCTCACCGCGGTAGAGGATGCAGTCATTAATGCAGGCATGTATCTTCTGCACGTCTAATCCTAGAGGGCAGACAACCTTCTTTGCTTGGTATGTACTATCGGGCAACTCATTATTTATTGGAAGAAGATTCTTCATTTTACCAACAACTTTGAAAATGCGCTGTCAGTCACACCGTTCTCTGCCTTCTATTGCAGCAAATCCAGTGTGGTACCTAGCTTTTTGTGGCCATCTTCGCAAGTTGGGTACAACAATGTTTTGTGATCCTTTAACATCTGCTCCAACTTCTCCTTCTCCTTTTCAGTTTCACATTCTTCCTTTGCATAAGTAATGGCCCGACCAAGATCGTCATCAGCGGGCCCATCTGCTGCCTCTTGATCTTCATTATCTACCCCCGTTACAGCATCATCATATTCATGATACATATTATGATAGTTGTCATCATCCTCTTCTTCTTTGTTGTCTTCCATCACAAACCCTTTTTCTCCGTGCTTGGTCCAACAATTATAGCTGGGCATGAAACCGGATTGAAGCAGGTGGGCGTGAATGGTTCTGGTATTTGAGTAGTCTTTCTTGTTCTGACAGTGAACACACGGATAGCACATAAAACCATTGTGACCACGGTTTGCATTAGCCACAACGATGAAATTTTGGAGGCCCGTAATGTACTCGGAAGTGCGGCGGTCACCGTACATCCATTGCCGGTTCATCTGCATTAATATATAGTATATATCAAAAATTAATAGGGAGATGACCATTTATATATATAGTACATCAATGACACATGAAAGGATAGTTGCCGACCTCGACCGAGAAGGAAAGAGCAACGAGAAAACTTATTTTGAGCTCTCGGGAATTTCACCGAACACCTCTTGTGCATACGAAAAAAACACAAACTAGCACACTTCACACCCTCTTGCTAGGCTCCAAAATGAGATAGTGAAAAAATGGAAGAGTGGGGTGTGGGCTGCGGTGTCTTATATAGCCCCCCCCTTTAACACCGGTTCAAGCCACGAACCGATGTTAAAGGGGGGGCTGCGCGGGCCACTGGTGCAGGGGCCTTTAACACCGGTTCGTGCCACGAACCGGTGTTAAAGGGGGGCTCCTTTTTGCTGCATGGGGCACGCTAGTACGCCCCCCCCCCTTTAACACCGGTTCGTAGAAGAACCGGTGTTAAAGCCCATTTCCAGGCTCAACCAAAGGCCTCGTTTCCACTCGTGCCCTCTCTTGGGAAGAAAGATTTGCACACAAAGAGCGACATGACTATGCAGCTTTGCTTTCTTCACGGGTTGGTAGGCGTTTAGTTCTTGCTTGCTTTTAGTGTTAGAATAGAAAAGGGAATATAATGTAGGATGGCGGCATGGCAGAGACCGAGGCCATGTCCGACACGCTGTAGAGGAGCGACGAGCAATAGGCATTCGTTGGTGCCTTCTCCTCCGGAAAGAATTCCGGCTCCAATGGGCCTCCTACGAGGCTGGCCAGCTGGGAGAGGTCGCAACGTAGGGCTACAGCGATAGACCGCGCTCGACGCGAGCAGCAGGAGCGCCATGCGGCGGAAGAGTAGCTAGCTGCATCAGCAGCGCTAGTTTCAGTGGAGCTTGCCAGGGCGGCGCCGACGGAGCAGCGGACCGACCAGGTGGCGAGGGATCACTGGGCGATCGAGTTGGAGATCCGGGAGACAGAGCGCTAGAGGTTAGTGATCGGGGCGGCGGATCGTGGTACCGCAGCTGAGTGACACTGCAACATCGTCGGCGAACCGCGCTAACAACATGCAATATGGGTGGCGCGGGAAGCGATCGACAGGGTCAAACCCTCCGCCAACGGTGACGAGTAGCCGTAGGGACGGCCAATACTATAGGCCTTTTATATTTTGTATACCCTGAGCCTATTTTTTTATTACAGGCGGTGTTAAATCTAATGAAAAGCTAGTATTAATATTAATGTTTTACTTAGATATGGGGCCTAGCTACCGACTGGATGACACTCGCACGGTTCGCGTGCTGTCCACCCTGACTTAACCGTTGTCCAAATTTAATGCGCCGATGGATCAAGCCGGATACATCGCAACCACCGCTCGCGTCCGGTCGGACAGGTTCGGACACGAGAGGACCACTTGGGTCGGGCACTAGAGAGGTCGTTACTTTCTCGCGGAAGGCTGGCACGAGGCAGTGACCATGGTAGTATGGCGTCCTCGGCTCCGGTGGATTCCAGGCAGCGCCTAAAGGTGGAGACGCGTGGGGCAGGAGGCCAGCAGTTGCTGCGGCAGTGGTCGACATACTTGCTCAGGGCCGGCCCTAGGGAGGGTCTAGAGGGGCGGATGCCCCGGGCCCAAAAAAATTAGGGGCCCATATTTTCTATATAGGCTTATTATACATGGTTACCGTTTTAGATAGGCTTTTTCCTTTTGGTTTTCGATCCGTCCGGCCAGATTCACTCAGTGCCAATCGATCCATACGACTATACATGCCTGCAACTGTACGAAACGTGGCCACTCGCTAGTCTCACCTGATCGATATGACGATACAAAATATCGCCCGATTCGCCAGATCGCCCGATGCAGCGACGTCCCAACCTCTCTAGCTCTCCTCTCACGGGTCCTCTCTCTCTCTCTCTCTCTCTCTCTCTCTCTCTCCGATCACGATTCACGACGATCTATTGGCTACTGCCTGGCCGCCGCAGTCCCCAATCAGGCAATAGAAGGTAATGTAGGGTTTCGTAGCATGGAAAACAAAAAATTCCTACCGCATACAAACAAACAAGCCAAGATCTATCTACTAGATTGTAGCAACGAGTCGATCGAATAACTCACCCTCGAAGATTCCAAAGTGTTTAACGAGAGCGGATTCTCGTGGGTGATGTAGTCGTACTCTTCCCGATCTCAAGATCGCGTAGACGATCCTTTCGGCGCTGCGTTCCGGCAGCGCTCCCGCAGTCGGTCACACGTTCGGTACTCGACGAAGACCTTCCTCTCCCTTGTTCCAGCAGGCAGCGGAGGTTGTAGCACTCTCCTCGTGATTCCGGCAGCACAACGGCGTGGTACCGGAAGTAGAGGGGAGATCTCGCAGGGCTTCGCCTTAAGCCGGAGCGAGTATGGTGGACTATGAGAGAGTTCCTCGGCGATCTAGGGTTTAGACACACCAAGGAGGATGCTTGGCCGGCGGCTAGGGTTAGCTAGGCGGTGGCGGCTTGCCCTAGGGCGGCGGTGGCTGCAGGAGGGCCGGCGGCTTAGGGCTAGGGTTTGCGGGTGGAGGTATTGGGTGCTAGGAGGGGCAGCCCTGCCCCTCCTTATATAGGTGGAGGGGCCGCGCCAGGGGAGGGGAGTCCCTCCCCAACTCGGTTTCCCAACGGGGCCGACGATGGAGGGGAGGAACTCCTCCCCAAGTAGGTTTCCACCTTCCCCTCCACTTCCAAAAATAGTCGTTTGACTTTTCAAATTGGCGTTTGACTTTTCAAACTAGGGTTTGATTAAACCCTTTATTTTGTTCAGCGATGACACCTAGTACATGATGCAATCATTCCAACTTGGTATGACACATTCATGTACCCTTCCCCTTCGGAGTGCCGGACATTCCGGAACCTTCTAGAACATTCTCGATGAAAACACCGGAACCATTCTCCAACCCCGAAACAGGACTTTCCTTATATGAATCTTATTCTCCGGACCATTCCGGATCTCCTCGTGATATCCCGGATCCCATACGAGACTCCGAACAACATTCGGTCTCTTACTCATCATTCCATAACTACTCAAACAACGTCGAATCCTTAAGTGTGTCTCCCTACGGTTCGTGAATTATGCAGACATGATCGAGACACTTCTCCGAACAATAACCAATAGAGGAATCTGGAAATTCATATGGCTCCCACATATTTCTACGATTACTTTGCGATCGAATGAACCACTTACATACGATACCAATTTCCCTTTGTCTCACGATAGTTTACTTATCCGAGGTTATGATCGTCGGTATCTCTGCATACCTAGTTCAACCTCGTTACTGATAAGTACTCTTTTCTCGTTCCCGTGATATGTGATCCCTTGTGAGCCAGTCACATGCTTGCAAGCTAATTGGATGACATTTCACCGAGAGGGCCCTAGAGTATATCTATCCGTCATATGGATGGACAAATCCCACTCTTGATCCATGTGTCTCAACCAATACTTTCCGAACACTCAATGCCACCTTTATAGCCACCCAGTTACGGTGTGGTGTTTGATGTCATCAAAGCATCCTTCACGGTGAAGGTGATATGCATGATCTCATGGTCGAAGGAATTAGGTTACTATGTATCAGAAATCATATTGCAATTGAACTATTAAAATGACTTGATCTTTACGCTACGCTTATCTATAGGAGTATGTCCACCATATCATTCTCCTAATGATATGATCTTGTTGTTAATAACATCTCAATGTTCATGATAGGGAAACCACAATCATTTATTAACCAACAAGCTAGTATTATGAAGAGTCTTTACTAGGGACTTCAATTTAAGTTTACAAATCACACAAGTATTAATGTTTCCTTGTTAATACTATTATAGCATGAATGTAAACATTTATCATAAACACAAAGATATAATAATAACTACATTTATTATTGCCTCTAGGGCATATCTCCAACAGGTACGAACGCCCGCCTTAGTTATCTTGGCATTCTACTCTATGCCCTAATTCATGTTCTGAATTTTAATTAGTAGTTATTGTTGTTATTTGTAGAAGAGGGGTTAACTGATTATGGCGCTTGAATCTGGTGCTAAGAAAAGAAAAAGAAGATAGCAAGAACAAAAATTAATAGAATCACAGAGAGGTTCTATGTTTAAATTTTGAAGAGCAACGCGAGCACTTCGAGCAATCCAGATGAGTTGGCGCTAGTTGTTGCGGGAGAACAAAAGAATGTTGATGTAAAAGATGATGTTGGTACAGAGGATGTCGTTCACGTTAACACGGATAGTGACAATGTGAGTGATCATCATGATAAATCTGCTAGTGTTGATGATGAACCCTAAGTTGAGAAGTAATTTTTTGGTTTCTTTGGTGGTGAATGATACATCTGGTGAAGGGCTTTTCAATGTATTGGTTTTTCAATGTATTGGTTGAATCCATCAAGTCATATGGTCTTCTTATTGATAATACTAGGGTCAAGGTTTTAATATGAAAGGAAATAACAAAGGAGTGCAGAACATGTTGATTAAGGTAAATCCAAGGGCTTTGTATATAACGTGTGCTTGCCATAGTCTTAATCTTAGTCTTTGTGATATGGCTAAATCTTGTGATAAGGTTATTTTTTTCTTTGGTATCATGCAACGGACTTATGTTTTATTCTCTGGGTCTATCAGAAGATGAAAAGTGTTGCTTGACCACGTGGAAGGTTTAACTCTGAAGTCTTTGTCCAATACTCATTGGGAGAAATTATTGAAAAACTATTTGAGATCTATAATGTCTCAAGAGAGGTTAAATGGTTTGACAACTCTATGCACCGAGAAGAAGTTAGTGGACGAGATTGATATTAATTTCATCGTCACTGACTTTACTTTTAGGAATTGGCGGAGAAAATTTGAAGGTATCATCTAAAAATTATTATTTTATATGAATATTGTAGTTAGGTATACTTAAAGTATTTATTTTTTATCATCTGATACATATGAAAAAAATTACAGGAAGAGGGGCCCAAAATTTTAGTTTTGCCCCGGGCCTCCGAAATCTCAGGACCGGCCCTGTACTTGCTGCAGTGGGGCGTCCTGTGGGCCTCACCAATTCAGCTCATGCGCAAAATCTTTGATCTTCATCTACCATATTGCACACTTAAGGTGGCAAATAAGGGCAACACCGTCTATCGACTAGGAAGTTTCGCCTACTACGCCATAAGAAAAAAAGGCTGCCGGGGTTTTTTCCTTTGGGTTTTGTTCTCGCGCTGAGGCGACTCGGCGGCGAGTGCTCCTGTTTCTTCCTGGAACCCTGTGAGGGAAGCTCATGTGTGGTTTGGGCTGATCAAGGGGCAGACGTTACTCTCCCCTGCCTTTGCACCTTGCAGCTTTCTCTTTCCAGGTTTTTCTAGGCCTTTTTCTAGCAAGTTTAAGATACCGATCTAGGGTTTGGCAGATGGCGAATCAAGCATCTGGGTCTGGCGAGAAATCGCAGGAGGAGGATCTAGCAAAGCTTATGGATGAACTTGGGATTGGAGAGGAAGATCTGGATGATGTCATCTTTGAGGAAGAAGGTCCTCCGTTGGAGGAACTGCCACGATGGCTAGCGGTGGCGAAAGTTCATACAGAGATACCTTACAGTCAGACTTGGTTCTTCTCTAACATGCGATCTGCATGGGGTTTGGCGCAGGACGTTAAATTTAGAGCAATCGAGAGTAATCTGTACGTGATGCAATTTTTATGTTTGGGAGACTGGGAGAAAGTGATTCAGGGAGGACCTTGGAACTTCCGCAACGCTCCGGTGGCAATCGAGCCATATGACGGGTTCACAAAACCAAGCACGATAAAGCTCGATTCTGTCTCTGTCTGGGCGCAAATCCATGATATTCCTGAGGCATATAGACCACTAGCTCCCAACCTTGCTAGGCGTGTGGAAAGTTCGAATCAGTAGAGCCGGACTCAATGGATTTTTTCGGAAACTTCTGCCGGGTAAGGGTGAAGATTGAGGTAAAAGAACCTCTGAAACGCGCGGTTTCGATCTCGCGTGGGGGAAAGAGAGATATTTTTAGGGTTCGCTATGAGCGGATTCCTAACTGGTGTGAAGTATGTGGACTAATGGGGCATGTTTACAAAGAGCATGGTGATGGGATTCATTCCGAAAAAGACCGTAAGTTTGGTCCCTGGTTATTGGCCGAACCAAGTTGGAGAGGTCGAGGACGTGGCCGCGGAGGCCAGGGCAGAGGTGCAGGCCGTTTTGGAAGAGGAAGGGGTCAAGATCAGGATGTTTACATGGGCGATGAAGTGTACAAGGAAAAGGCGGATGGGGTTGTTAATGCACTTTCTATCCTAGGTGATCCAAAACTTGATATTGATATGGATGAAGCTGAAAATAATAGGAAGCGTGCCTTAGCTAACTCTCAACAGGCAGCGTCTGTGGTTGCATTAGTAGATCAGTTTGAGAAATCTCCTAGCGATGGGGTATCCCCTGCAAGTCCACAACCTAAGAGGGATACGAAGAGGCACAGAAAGGAGGGTCAGGAGGAGGATGAAATTAATGGTAACTCTACGGATAAATCTAAATTGGCGGGCTCCCATGAGGGGCGCCGCCAGGACCAATGAGGATCCTAGGTATGAACTGTCGGGGTTTGGGGAATGACCCGGCAGTTCGATCGCTTTTGGACGTCCAAAGGCGCAGCAACCCCGATGTGTTGTTTTTGTCGGAGACACACTTGGACAGCTATCCGACAGAATGCTTAAAAAGAAGGCTTAAGATGGATTTGAAGATTGTTAATCCAAGCAATGGTAGGAGTGGTGGTGTGTTATTACTTTGGAGGAAGGAAACTAAAGTGGAGCAGATTTTTTCGGCACCTAAATATATTGATGTTCGAATTGTGGAGAGGCCTGATAAAATTTGGCGGTTAACAGGGATTTATGGCGAACCTATATGGGAAGATAAACATTTGACTTGGGACAAAATCAGAGAACTCCATAGTTAACATGATCTACCATGGGCAATTATTGGGGACTTTAATGAGATCTTATATTCACATGAGAAGGAGGGAGGAAACCCGCGACCACAAAGTTATATGCAGGCTTTCCGTGATGTTATTTCTGACTGTAACCTTATTGATATCGATTATAGGGGAGAACCGTTCACATGGAGGCGTGGCCGAATCCGGGAAAGACTAGATCGAGTCTTGGTGAATGAAGCTTGGAATACAATGCATCCTGATGCTACCCTTCAACATTTGGACTATGAAAGATCTGACCACCGGCCCTTGCTATTAGAAACTGAATTCCTTGCAGCTCCAAATCGTCATGGTACAAGTCACATATTTGAGGCAAGATGGCTCCAAGAAAGTAATTTCAGAGAAGTTGTCGAACGGGCTTGGGTAGAAGCAAATGGTGCAGTGATTAATGGGGGGGTGCTTGGGCGTCTTTCTCATTTGCATGGTTCCCTCCATGCTTGGGATGCTGCTTACTTAAAGAAGCCCAAACAAAGACTTCAACAAGCTCAATCAAAGTTAGAAAATGTTCTAAATGGCCCTATGACCAAAGAGAGTGAAAAGGTAGCAAAGGAATTGGCTGATTTGGTTGAGCTTCTCCTGTAAGAAGAAGAAATTTACTGGTTTCAACGCTCCCGAGCAAATTGGGTGACGCAGGGGGACCGAAACACAAATTTTTTTCACCTATTTGCAGCAACTCGAAGGAAGAAAAATTATATCAAACGTCTCAAGGGGCCGAATGATGAGTGTTATGAAGGTACAGAGTCTCTAAAGCCAATCATACTTCAATACTTCTCTGACTTATTTTCTTCTGAGGTTCATAACACCGATCAGACTGTGCTTGACAAAATCAACCCAAAAGTGACTATTGAAATGAATGAGATGCTCATGAGGACGTTCACAGCTGATGATGTTAAAAAGGTCGCTTTTAGCATTGGAGATTTCAAGGCCCCTGATCTGGATGGTCTCCATGCTATTTTCTACAAAAGGTTTTGGGACATGTGCGGTGAGCAAATAACTGCTGAAATTCTGCAGGCTCTGGAAACAGGGATTATACTGAAGGGAATATGCCCTTAGAGGCAATAATAAAGTGTTTATTATGTGTATTCCAAGTATATGATAGATGTTTATTTTGCATGCTATAATTGTATTAATACGGAAACGTTAATACATGTGTGTTTAATAAACAAACAGAAAGTTCCTAGTTATGCCTCTCTCATAAACTAGCTCGTTGATTAACAAGATGATCAAGGTTTCCTGATCATGGACATTGGATGTTGTTAATAACGGGATCACAACATTAGTGTAATGGTGTGATGAACATTCATCCGAAGTATAGCATTACGATCAAAGTCATTGATTTTATATTGCTATAACAACTTACGAAGTGATCCTAATCCTTAGACCATGAGATCATGTCAATCACTAACACCGGAAGAGTTTCTTGATAACATCAAACGTCACACCGTAACAGGGTGATTATAAATATGGATTCAGAACTAATAGAATGTTATGTTGAGGCTCATGGATCGAGAGTGGAATTTGTTCATCCCGATGACGGATAGATATACTCTGGGCCCTCTCGGTGATATCACATTGATTAGCTTGCAAGCAAGTGATTTGATCACTAGAATGTTATATCACAGGAACGAGAAAAGAGTGCATGTCGGTAACGAGATCAAACTAGGTATGGAGATACCGATGATCGAATCTCGGACATGTAATATATCGTGAAACAAAGGGATTAAGATACTAGCGTAAAAGGTTCCGACGATCACAAGAAAGTCATCGTTGAATGTGTGGGAGTCAGTATGGGTCTCCAGATCCCGCTTCTGATTATTGATCCGAGAGGGGTCTCGATCATGTCCACATTATTCACGAACCGTAGGGTGACACACTTAAGAGACACCGACATCCAATTGGAGCAAATGTTTCATGCCGAAAGAATGAACAAGCGCAGGAATTCATTTCACTAGATACCAAAACAGGTTTTCGGGTGAAATTGCATAAAGTGGTTATGCATGTGAAATAGAATTCTAGCAAGGGGTTATTTGTGAATGTTTGTCATTAAAGTAATTGACAAAATTCTGAATAAAATAAAAGAGTTTTATTTAATGAGAGTTTGCATTAAATTTGGTGGAAATTTAATGGGAACTTGAGTGGACTTTTGAGTGGAGGGAATTTAAAGGAGATTTGTGAGTGGAGTGTCCACCCACATGAAGAGGGGAGGGCAAGGGGGCAGCCCCCATGCGCCGGCCACCCCCTTGGGGTTCCCCCCCTCCTCCTATAAAAGGAGCCCCCCTCCTCACTTGTCTCTCACACCTCCTCGTGAAGGATCTCTCTCCCCCTCTAGAATTTATCCCCCATGGTCTCGGACTAGCGAGATACATGTTCCCGGTGGCTATTCGGCAAGAAAGAGTTGTGCTTCCGCTGCATCGCTGGAGCGAGGAGGCGGAGGTTGCTCGGTGCCTCGAACGTGTGTGCGAGCACGGATGCGCTGCTGATTTGCGGCGCTAGGACTTCCTCTCGATCTTGAGATCGGCAAGAGATCGTCTACATCAACCACGAGTTGAACTCGTTAAGCTTTGTCGGTCTTCAAGGGTATGTTCTCTATGGATATACATCCGCCCGTTGTTTGTATCTATTAGATAGATCTTGGTATATAGTTCACATCGTAGGAAATTTAGATACTTTACACGGGTAGTACACATATGAGTATGTGGGCGATGATGATCATGTTGTTGCTCCTTTGTTGTAATTTTGAATATTGGTGGCATAGTGGGATGAAGCGGCCCGGACAAACTTTACATGTCCTCGCACATGAGACCTGTTCCACGCTTGACATGCAACTAGTTTGCATAAGTGGATAGCGGGTGTCTGTCTCTCCTACTATAGTCAATATCTATTTTTCAAGCGAGTTGTCAACAATTTGATTATCCTCGTTGTGGTTCATGTTCGTAGGTAAGAACGGTTCTATCTCGAAAGCCCTAAGCCACGTAAAACTTGCAATGGATAAATTAGAGGCGTCTAGTTTAGATTGTTGTTGGGCTAGTGTTATGATATGGTAGTGTTGTAAGTAGAAGTATGAGATGATACTCTTACAACACACATAGCGTGTAAAATCCATAGACCTTGGATTTACACATATAGGTATGATAGTGATCATACCACGATGCACATGATAGAGATCATCTGCGGGAACCATATAATTTCACTAATAAACATATGATGTTTGATAGCATCTTATATTGCTTGTTTAGCGCTTTGTTAGCATAATAAGATGATCCCTCATTTAAATATCAAGATAAGAATGTGTTCTTCCTTTAGTATGCACCGATTATGTTTTCGTCGCTCCAAGACATCACGTGATGATCGGGTGTTCTTGGATCCACGACCATATTTCGGGTGTAAAACAGTTACACACGTGAATACTAAGGTTCTAACTTGGCGAGCCTAGCATGTACAGACATGGCCTCGGAACACGGACCGAAAGGTTAAGCATGAGTCATATAGTTGATATGATGTCCATTTGATGCTCTCCTTTGAAGCTATACCGACTCACGTGATGATCGGACTTGGTGTAGTGGATTTGATTCATGTAATCACCAAAAAGGCACGAGGGATGTCGTTTTTGAGTGGGAGTTCATTCGTAATATAGATTAGTTGAACTCAATCTATCATACACTTAGTCTAAACTTTACAAATTCTGTTGTAGATGGCACCACCTGCTTTTAATTTCAATGTGTTCATGGAGAAAGAGAAACTAGCAACGAAAGGTAGCAACTTTACCGAATGGGCCATGAATTTGAGGATTCTCCTCTCTGCTGCACAAAAGCAATATGTGCTAGAAGCGCCGTTAGGCCCCCCACCTTTAGATGATGCCCCTGACGAGGAGAAGAATGTCTATCAGACTCGTCAGGAGGACCACAACTTAGTTCATTGCGGCATATTGTATGGGCTAGAGCCGGAACTTCGAAAGCGTTTCGAAAACGGCAATGCATTTGATACAATGGGTGAGTTGAAAATGATTTTCGACACACATGCTGTTGTAGAGAGCTACAACGCTTCAGAAAAGTTCTTTAGCTGCATGATGGAAGAGCACAGCTCCGTTAGTGAGCATGTACTCAAGATGTCGGGTTACGCCGATAAGCTTGTGTCCTTGGGAATATCGATTCCCATTGACTTAGGAATCCATCGTGTTCTGCAGTCTCTGCCACCTAGCTATAAGAGCTTCGTGATGAACTATAATATGCAAGGCATGAAGAAGTCTCTCCCCGAGCTTCTGTCAATGCTTAATACTGCAGAAGTGGAGATCAAAAAGGAACATCAAGTGTTGATGATCAATAGGAACACTGGTTTCAAGAAATACAAGAAGGGAAAACGAAAGGGAAGTAAGGGCGGCAAGCCTGTTGCCGCGCCTGAAAAGAAACCCCGAGTTGGACCTAAGTCTGATTCCGAGTGCTACTATTGTAAGGGGACTGGCCACTAGAAGCGCAACTGCCCCAAGTATCTGGCAGACAAGAAGGCCGGCAAGGCAAACAAAGGTATATATGATATACATGTTATTGATGTGTACTTGACTAGTGCTCGCAGTAGCACCTGGCTATTTGATACCGGTTCAGTTGCTAATATTTGTAACTCGAATCAGGGGCTGCGGAACAAGCGACCGCTAGCAAGGGGTGAGGTCAAGATGCATGTCTGCAATGGATCAAGCGTTGATGTGATCGCCGTCGGAACGCTGCCTCTCCACTTGCCGTCGGGATTAGTTATAAACTTGAATAAATGTTATCTGGTGCCTGCACTGAGCATGAACATTGTATCAGGATCGTGTTTGATGCGAAGTGGTTATTCATTTAAATCCGAGAACAATGGTTGTTCCATTTATATGAATGAAATCTTTTATGGTCATGCACCGATGATGAATGGTTTATTTCTATTAGATCTCGATGATAATGTTACACATATTCATAATGTTGATGCTAAAAGGATTAAACTTAATGATGATATATCCGCATATATGTGGCACTGCCGTCTAGGTCATATTGGCGTTAAACGCATGAAGAAGCTCCATTCGGATGGACTTTTGGAATCACTTGATTATGAATCATTTGATACATGTGAGCCATGCCTTATGGGCAAGATGACTAGAACGCCGTTTTCCGGTTCAATGGAACGGGCGACAGATTTATTGGAAATCATACATTCTGATGTATGTGGTCCAATGAGTGTATCGGCGCGAGGTGGATATCGTTATTTTGTTACTTTCATGGATGATTTAATTAGATACGGTTATATCTACTTGATGAAACACAAGTCTGAAACCTTTGAAAAGTTCAAGGAATTTCAGAATGAAGTGGAAAATCATCATAATAGAAAGATCAAATTTCTACGGTCCGACCATGGAGGTGAGTATCTAAGTTACGAGTTTAGCACTCACATGAAAGAGTGTGGAATTGTTTCACAACTCACACCTGCCGGAACACCACAGCAAAATGGTGTGTCGGAACGTCGTAATCGTACTTTATTAGATATGGTTCGATCTATGATATCTCTGACGGACTTGCCGTTGTCATTTTGGGGTTATGCACTAGAAACTGCTGCATTCACTTTAAATCGGGCACCATCTAAATCCGTTGAAAAGACACCGTATGAATTGTGGTTTGGAAACAAACCTAAGCTGTCATTTCTTAAAGTTTGGGGATGCGATGTTATGTGAAGAAACTTCAACCGGATAAACTCGAACCCAAAGCGGAAAAATGCGTCTTCATAGGATACCCTAAAGAAACTATTGGGTATTCCTTCTATCACAGATCCGAGGGCAAGGTTTTTGTTGCCAAGAATGGATCCTTTCTAGAGAAAGAGTTTCTCGCGAAAGGTGTGAGTAGTCGGAAGGTAGAACTAGAAGAGGTTGTGGAACCTTCTCTTCAAAGTATGGCGAGTAGCGCAGCGCCGGAAGTTGTTCCGGAGTTGGCTCCACCTGTTGAAGAGGGAACTAATGATAATGATCATGAAACTCCGAAAGAGAGTACTACCGAACCTCGCAGGTCAAACAGGACGCGTGCAGCTCCCGAGCTGTACGGAAATCCTGTCATGAGTTTCATGGTTGATGAAAATGATGACCCTGTGACGTATGAAGAAGCGATGATGAGCCCGGATTCCAACAAATGGTTAGAAGCCATGAAATCCGAGATGGAATCCATGTATGAAAATCAAGTTTGGAACTTGGTGGAATTACCTCACGACCGAAAGGCCGTGGAGAACAAATGGATTTTCAAAAGGAAAACTGATGCTGATGGTAATGTGACCGTCTATAAAGCTCGACTTGTCGCAAAGGGGTTTCGACAAATTCAAGGAGTTGACTACGATGAGACTTTCTCTCCCGTAGCGATGCTAAAGTCAGTTAGGATTATGTTAGCAATTGCTGCATATTTCGATTATGAGATATGGCAGATGGATGTCAAAACCGCGTTTCTCAATGGTAATATTGAAGAAGAGTTGTATATGATACAACCAAAGGGTTTTGTCGATCCTAAGGATGCTAACAAGGTGTGCAAGCTTCAGCGATCCATCTATGGATTGAAGAAAGCATCACGAAGTTGGAATCTCCGCTTTGATGAGGTGATCAAAGAGTTTGGATTTGTCCAAACTTATGGAGAAGCTTGTATTTACAAGAAAGTGAGTGGGAGCAATGTGGCATTTCTGATATTATATGTGGATGACATATTATTGATCGGAAATGATATAGATCTTTTAAACAGTGTTAAAAGTTATCTAAACAGCAAATTTTCAATGAAGGACCTAGGTGAAGCGTCATACATATTAGGCATAAAGATCTATAGAGATAGATCTAGGCGCCTAATAGGGCTATCGCAAAGTACATACCTTGATAAGATTTTAAAGAAGTTTAAAATGGACGGAAGTAAGAAGGGGTTCTTACCTATGTTGCAAGGCAAGACATTGAGTAAGACTCAAAGTCCGGCTTCGGCGGAAGAAAGAGAGATAATGGACAAAGTCCCCTATGCTTCAGCCATAGGCTCTATAATGTACGCCATGCTATGTACAAGACCGGATGTGGCACATGCTATTAGTTTGACTAGTAGGTACCAATCGGATCTAGGTTCGGAACACTGGATAGCGGTCAAGAATATCCTTAAGTACTTACGAAGAACTAAGGATATGTTTCTTGTATACGGAGGTGAAGAAGAGCTCGTCGCTAAGTGTTATGTCGACGCTAGCTTTGACACCGATCCGGATGACTCTAAGTCTCAATCCGGATACGTATTTCTCATGAATGGCGGAGCGGTTAGTTGGAGGAGCTCCAAACAACCTGTGGTAGCGGGATCAACAACGGAGGCCGAATATGTTGCTGCTTCAGAAGCGGCTCAGGAAGCAGTTTGGATGAAGGAGTTCATATCCAAACTAGGAGTGGTGGCAAACGCGTTGGACCCAATAGTGATCTATTGTGACAACAATGGTGCCATTGCCAATGCCAAAGAGCCAAGGTCTCACAAGCATTCCAAGCATATTAAGCGCCGGTTTCACTCCATCCGCGAGCATGTCAAGGATGGAGATATAAAGATTTGTAAAGTACATACGGATCTCAATGTAGCAGATCCGTTGACTAAAACTCTCCCTAGAGCAAAACATGATCAACACCAGAACTCAATGGGTGTTAGATTTATCACTATGTAACTAGATTATTGTCTCTAGTGCAAGTGGGAGACTGAAGGGAATATGCCCTGAGAGGCAATAATAAAGTGTTTATTATGTGTATTCCAAGTATATGATAGATGTTTATTTTGCATGCTATAATTGTATTAATACGGAAACGTTAATACATGTGTGTTTAATAAACAAACAGAAAGTTCCTAGTTATGCCTCTCTCATAAACTAGCTCGTTGATTAACAAGATGATCAAGGTTTCCTGATCATGGACATTGGATGTTGTTAATAACGGGATCACAACATTAGTGTAATGGTGTGATGAACATTCATCTGAAGTATAGCATTACGATCAAAGTCATTGAGTTTATATTGCTATAACAACTTACGAAGTGATCCTAATCCTTAGACCATGAGATCATGTCAATCACTAACACCGGAAGAGTTTCTTGATAACATCAAACGTCACACCATAACAGGGTGATTATAAATATGGATTCAGAACTAATAGAATGTTATGTTGAGGCTCATGGATCGAGAGTGGAATTTGTTCATCCCGATGACGGATAGATATACTCTGGGCCCTCTCGGTGGTATCACATTGATTAGCTTGCAAGCAAGTGATTTGATCACTAGAATGTTATATCACAGGAACGAGAAAAGAGTGCATGTCGGTAACGAGATCAAACTAGGTATGGAGATACCGATGATCGAATCTCGGACATGTAATATATCGTGAAACAAAGGGATTAAGATACTAGCGTAAAAGGTTCCGACGATCACAAGAAAGTCATCGTTGAATGTGTGGGAGTCAGTATGGGTCTCCAGATCCCGCTTTTGATTATTGATCTGAGAGGGGTCTCGATCATGTCCGCATTATTCACGAACCGTAGGGTGACACACTTAAGAGACACCGACATCCAATTGGAGCAAATGTTTCATGCCGAAAGAATGAACAAGCGCAGGAATTTATTTCACTAGATACCGAAACAGGTTTTCGGGTGAAATTGCATAAAGTGGTTATGCATGTGAAATAGAATTCTAGCAAGGGGTTATTTGTGAATGTTTGTCATTAAAGTAATTGACAAAATTCTGAATAAAATAAAAGAGTTTTATTTAATGAGAGTTTACATTAAATTTGGTGGAAATTTAATGGGAATTTGAGTGGACTTTTGAGTGGAGGGAATTTAAAGGAGATTTGTGAGTGGAGTGTCCACCCACATGAAGAGGGGAGGGCAAGGGGGCAGCCCCCATGCGCCGGCCACCCCCTTGGGGTTCCCCCCTCCTCCTATAAAAGGAGCCCCCCTCCTCACTTGTCTCTCACACCTCCTCGTGAAGGATCTCTCTCCCCCTTTAGAATTTATCCCCCATGGTCTCGGACTAGCGAGATACATGTTCCCGGTGGCTATTCGGCAAGAAAGAGTTGTGCTTCCGCTGCATCGCTGGAGCGAGGAGGCGGAGGTTGCTCGGTGCCTCGAACGTGTGTGCGAGCACGGATGCGCTGCTGATTTGCGGCGCTAGGACTTCCTCTCGATCTTGAGATCGGCAAGAGATCGTCTACATCAACCACGAGTTGAATTCGTTAAGCTTTGTCGGTCTTCAAGGGTATGTTCTCTACGGATATACATCCGCCCGTTGTTTGTATCTAGTAGATAGATCTTGGTATATAGTTCACATCGTAGGAAAATTTTTGTTTTCTATGCTGCGAACCCTACATATACCTGAAGGCTGGAATGATACTACAATTGTTCTTATCCCCAAAGTTGATACCCCAGAGCAGGTAACACAATACCGACCTATAAGTTTATGCAACATGATATACAAAATTATCTCTAAAATGCTAGCATTCCGGCTAAAGCAAGTGCTCCCTGACGTGATTTCTCCAATGCAAAGTGCTTTTGTACCTGGTCGTCTTATTACTGATAACGTGCTAGTGGCATATGAGACTGTTCATGCTATAAAAAAGAAGAAGCGTGGCAACTCTGGGGCGTGTGCTGTTAAGCTTGATATGCACAAGGCATATGACCGAGTTGAGTGGATTTTCCTAGAAAACATGATGAAAAGGTTGGGATTCTCTGAGAGGTGGACTTCACTGATGATGGCATGTGTGAGGTCAGTGAGGTATCAGATTCGTTTTAATTCTGAGGAAACAGAGATGTTTACTCCTACTAGGGGTCTCCGTCAAGGGGATCCTCTCTCTCCATATTTGTTCCTTATATGTGCTGAGGGTTTATCTAGCCTTCTGCTGCATGAAGAAGAAGTTGGTGGCATTGATGGGTTAAGAGTGTGCAGGAATGCACCGTTAGTCTCTCATTTACTTTTTGTTGATGATTCTCTTATTCTCATGAAAGCGGATATGAACAATGCAACTTCCTTGTAGCAAGTGTTGGACACCTATTGTGCAAATTCAGGTCAACTGGTGAGTGCAGCAAAGTCGAGCATCTATTTTTCCCCAAATACAAATGCCATAGTCAGAGCAGAAATATGTGAAACTCTGCATATAGACACTGAGGCCCTATCTGACAAATACCTTGGCCTCCCAGCGTTGGTGGGTGCGGATAAAAGTGATTGCTTTGTTCACTTTGTTGAACGCATTATTCAGAGGATTAATGGATGGAAGGAAAAATTTCTATCTATAGGAGGTAAAGAAACTCTTTTAAAGGCGGTTGCTCAAGCTATTCCGGTTTATGCTATGTCAGTATTCCAGTTACCTATTGGGGTTTGCAAAAGGATGACGAAGTCATATCTCAATTCTGGTGGGGGGACGACGAGAATAGTAAGAAGATGCATTGGCTGGCATGGTGGAAACTTTGTTATCCCAAAGCAGAAGGGGGTATGGGTTTTCGGGACTTTCACTCTTTTAATTTAGCTATGCTTGCTAAACAAGTCTGGAGACTTATATCTGATCCTGACTCCCTCTGTGCCAAAGTTCTCCGTGCAAAATACTACTCACATGGCGATATATTAAAGGCCGGTCCTAAGACAGGTTCCTCTTTCACTTGGCAAAGCATAATGGCGGGGTTGTCAACATTCAAACGCGGTTATATCTGGAGGGTCGGCAAGGGCGACACTATCAAAATTTATTCCGACCCATGGATCCCGTCCAGTGCAAACAAGAAGATCATCACGCCAAGGGGAAACTATATATATATGAAGGTCTCTGAACTTATTTGTCCAATCTGAGGTACCTGGGATGATCAACTTCTCCGTAGCTTATTTTGTACTGTGGATGTGAATCGTATCCTCCAAATACCGCTGAACACCCAGGGCTTTGAGGATTTTGTTGCCTGGCACCCTACAAAACATGGCCGGTTTACTGTCAAATCGGCCTACTACTTGCAATGGCGACATAGCTTTGGGCCGAGAGAAGGTCAGTTGGCATTACCTGGTTCATCTGCAAATAATCCAGTGTGGAAGTTATTATGGAAATTAAGGATCCCAAGCAAAATTAAAAAATTTCCTTGGCGGGCTCTCCATGGAATCTTACCACTAAAATCAATATTGGCAAATAGACATGTTGGGATGAGTGGAGCATGTCCGGTCTGCTCTATTGCGGCGGAAGATATTCTGCACCTCTTATTTAAATGTGAAGCTGCCAGAGCGCTTTGGGACGGTCTGGGGATTTCTATGATTATTGACACAGCTATTACTGATGAACGATCAGGCTCTGAGGTATTAGAGATTCTGCTAACCCAGCCAAATAATAATTTTCCAGGTTTTGGTCAAGTGGGTCTCAAAGAGGTGATTGTTATTGTATGTTGGTACCTATGGTGGCTGAGAAGGCGTCGTGTAAGAGATGAACATGTCCCATCTATTCCGAAATGTCAGATGTCTATTCTCTCTATTGCTACTAATGCAAGTAAAGCCCACTCTAACAAAACTATGACGCAGGCAAAATGGATTAAGTCGGGACCTAGACAGTTCAAGGTGAACGTCGACGGTTCTTTCCATGGTGATACTTGTTCATGTTCTGCAGGTGCCGTAGTAAGAGACCAGGAGGGACGGTTTATTGCAGCAGCTACTCTATTTATTCCTAATGTGACATCGCCTTTGGCAGCTGAAACAATTGCAATGCGAGAAGGGTTTGCTCTTATCAATCGGCTGAGATGTAATAATGTGATTGCAGAATCAGACTCAACGGAAATTATCGAAGCTTGTAATGGAGAAGCGGCATGGTGGTGTGAATCCTCAGCTGTTCTGGCGGATTGTATTGACGAGGCATCTATGGTTGGAAATGTAGTATTCCAACACTGCCCGAGGGAAGCCAACAGAATAGCGCATGAATTAGCTAGGTCTTGTTTTTCTAGTATGATTTCTTGTAATTGGGTCGATGACCCCCCTAGCTTTATCTTAGAATCTCTTGTAAACGATGTATCAAATGTTTGATGGGCTGCAAGTTTCAGACGCACTCTTTTTCCTTACCAGGGTACCTAAGGGGACTGGAAGGTTTTAATGAGACGGCTTGCATGCTTAATATATGATGTTTCAAAAAAAAAGAAAAAAAGGCTGCCGCCAACTCCTTTTCATTCTGCCCGCTTTCCATGGTACTTTTTCCTTTTATCTCTATTTTTATTATACTTTTTCTGTGTTCCACTTATAGGGTTCTAAGTATGCTGTATGATAACCTAGCACTTGTATTTGTTCCCACCATAATCATGTTTTCTCTTGGGGATAGATAGTCCATGGTATTTGGAATGAGCGACAATGGCGCACCTGCAGTTGCAAGAATTTTCTGAAGTTGATAGATGGCCATTCTTGAGGATGAGAATCAGATGGGTGGCGTTGGTCTTTGGTGTTCGTGTCTCTTAGCCAGGTGATATATCTTACTTAGTCATTTTTTTCTTAAATTGCTTTAAATTAACCCTGGCGCCAAGCTCTAGCTGGTATATGCAGGTGACCCTCCACCGTGTGGATGTGCTTTATCGTAAATTCATGTCTGATCTCTAAAATTAACCGGACATGTATTTTTCAGTCGTCAACAATGTCTAGTCGAATAGATTAAAAATTTCTTATCCCCGAGTTGAAAATTCGAAGAGTATATACTTTACCTAACAGAAAATCTGTAATTGCATATTTAAAAAAGAATACAAACTTATAGTATGCAATGTGCATCCTTCCACACTCAAAATTGCATATATTTTTTAGCATTTGATTTGTACCTCTTAGACACTAGTAAGGTTACAAATGTATAGGTGGTGCCTTAACCATATCATACTTCTCTTTTACTGAGTCTTGGACCAACAGACTGTATGTTCTTGTCAGTGAGCTTAGCAAATGGACTAAACAATGGGTGACAAAAGCAAAGGTTTCACGCAAAAGGGCGTCATGCCCAATGCCTTCAGCCTGCCTGCACGGCTACATGACAGAGACACGCATATCCAACACTATATATATCGCATACAGGTGCCACCCCATCATCATCACCAGTTCATCGTCCTCAGCCCAACGGAGCAATCATTCCTGGTCAGCTCACTTTGGTCTGCACCCCCTCTAGTTTCAGAAAGTTTATGTGTATCTCTGCTAATCCTTCTTGTGCATTGATGTGACTATGGGTTAATGCTGTTTTGTAGATTCATCTTTGGGGTCGAAAGGAAAAGCGGAGGGGGGAAATGAGCAAGGCATCTTGGCTGGAAGTGTTGAGCTGGCCGGCGACGGCTGCCGCGACGCAGATCAACACCGACAGACCTGACGTCGCCATCGAGGTGCTCCCGGCTGGCACCACGGTGAACCCAGGGTTCAACTCCGAGCGTGTCCGCGTCTACTTCGACGCCGGCGACTCCAGCGGCCCCGTCACGGCCACCCCCCGCGTTGGATAGCTCCTGGCCTTGCCGCCAGCATGTGGAGATGAAGCTGAACAAGGAGATATAATGGAATGACACACTTGACAAAGAACAAAATGTATGCTATTTTTGGAGTATGTACAATATATAGAGAATATATAACTTCTCGTCTAATTTTCTCGAAGAGAAACGTTGCCATGTTTATTTCATAGAAGGTGTCGCGAGTAGTTAGCTAGGGTGTGCGTGCTGTCCTTGAGACAGCGGGGAGTTACGCTTGTGGCGCCTCTGCCACCGCGTGTTGTAATTGGGCCTCTTGGCCTTTCCCTTCTATGAAAAAGATACGTCTCCAAATCCTTAACAGGCATAGCCGTTCTTCTGAGCATGCCAGGGAGCTGAGAGGTCCACCCTTGGAGTATATCCGGTAGAGACTCTAAACGGTCTTTTATAATACCTTAAACCATTCGCAAAACTAACAAGTAGATTTTGTCCTAGAGATGCAAATTATGTTGCTCATTTGATATCTAAGGAGTGTGGTACCAACCATCTGTCTGGTTTTGAATTTGAAGGTTTTTCAGTAGCCGACAGTCATGGCTATTGATGAACTTGTGTTGCTGTGACAAGATTATGCTGTGGCGACGTATCCAAATCTACATGATCTGCTATGGATTTTGCACAAGCATGCATCTCGTGTTCTATCCTCCCCTGTTGTTTCAGCAAAACTTTCTGCTGCCTGATGGTGGTGTAACTAGTGCTTGGCGTATCAGGATCAGGGGCGGGCTGGCGCCTGGCAGGAGACTAATTTTACTTCAGATATTCGACGATGTCAGCTTGGACTTGTTCTTCACCAACAATCCTTTCACTAATTTCTCTAGCGCTTCGACTCGCTCAAGCCGCCCGTGCACTGCTTCGATTTGCTCTTGGACTTTGTCTTGTTTCTGTCCGATGGCACGAGCCTCGTCTCGCAGGGCTCCGATCGATCTCATCCTCGAGCTCCTGCTGCTTGGTACGGGTTGCTCATCTCGGTTCAATCGACACGGATCTCGAGCTCCTGACAGGCATGGACCTTCGCGACGGGGTTGCTGAACTCGTGGTGGAGACAAGGGGAGGCGGCGAGCTCTGGTCGGAGAGGGCTTTCGCGGCGAGCTGCTAGTACAGGCTGGTTGCCGATGCTGCTCTCGGCGGGGTCGTTGGCGAGCCTTGGTGCGGAGGGGCTGACAGGGCCAAGTGCGTCGGTTCAAGATGTCGCCGAGAGTGAGATACCGCGGCCGCGACGGGGCGGATTCAGGACCACAGGGCAGAGGAGAGGAGAGCGAGAGGCTGGGGCCGTACCGCCGTAGGAGAGGAGGGGCGCGGGCGGTATGCAATGGTACGAGGCGGCGGTGGAAAGCGTTGGTGCGCCGCGGCAGCAGAAGCAGCACGCGGTGGTGCGTGGGTCGCGGCGGACATGCTGCTGGCGGCGGCGGCGGCGGCGGCGGCGGTGAGGACGAGGTGCCATGCGCGCAGAGGTCTCAAACGGGCCTACATGGGCCTCAACCAAGTTCCCCGGCTAAAAGTCTTTTTCTGTTCTGGCGCGGGACGTGAAATCTACAGTCTGCGGCTTTTCTCTGCATGGTTTTAGTACCACACCGGCAGCTTAACAAGAATCGGACCGGCTTATTAGGTCGAATGCTGTCAACTGCATCGCCAACACGGGGTTGCACGGTTGATGCCAGAGTGCACAAACAAAAGAGGTCACAGAGCCCAACCCGTGACCCAGCACTAAACAGTGCACACGGACGAAAAGATGGCATCCGTGCCCAGCCGTGACCCAGCACCGATAAGTGCGCACGGTTTAAAATTAATGCAGTAAAAAGATCCCCTATGAGGGCACAATCGTAAAAATAAGCGCAATTCGCAATTGCATCCCCCGTAGTTGGCACGTGCTAGACATTAGCACTTGGCTTTTTAGTTTTAATTTTCTTATTTTTTTTACAAATTCTCCACTTTTAGTACAAGTAAATTCTAAAATTTTAAGGGTTTATGTATCAAATAATTTTCATTTCCCATATTCACACAAAAATAACAATAGTACTAATTTTCAATCAACATAGAAAAAACGTTCAAAATAAGTCATACAGACATTACAACACTGGGAGAATAATAAGAAGTAGGGCGGATGCCTACCTCATTTTCACAAAGGAGTAGGAAGGTTGTGGTAGATGTAGTTAGAGCTATAGTTGTTGTAATGTCATTTGGATACTTCTCTTCAACTCCGAAGTATTTTGATGCCTAGATTGTGGTAGATGCAGTTGGGCTACATTTTAAACTTGTGTAGTTGTAGTTGGGGATATAAATAGACTAGGAAACCGTCCGGTTGCTGTACACAAGCAAAAAAACAAGTATAAAACAAGCTTTTGAAGTAGCAAGGTAGCATAGAAAACAATTGTTGTCATGTTGTTTTTTACTACACAGGGCTATTAACATTTATATTCTCCATGTTACTACCCACCCGACTCTGCCAACACTCTTCAAGGTTGATCCTCTCCTGTGTACCATGAATCAAATATACCATAAACCTCTCCAACCAAACTCTCATCCAGCCTATAAATATAAATGACATTAAATTAGTGCACATACCAATGGCTGACCAATTTAAACAAAAACTGTAAATTTTTAACTAGAGTATGCACCAATGGCTCACGGGTCAGCACAGTCATAGGTTGAAGCCTAACAAAAATTGGGTTTTAATTGCAAAGGACATGGGCTTACCGGGGGACTTAGCGAGGGAATGAGATTGGGTCGTCGGAGTCCATCAATGGCCTCCTCGTCGTTGGCCAAACACCGCAGTTGCTGACTGGTACACGCACCGAATCGCCATCATTTTAAGCTTGTGTAGTTGCGGTTGGGGATACAAATAGACCAGAAAACCGGCCGGTTCCTGTACACAAGCAAAAAAAAACAAGTATAAAACAAGCTTTTGAAGTAGCAAGGTAGCATAGAAAACAATTGTTGTCATGTTGTTTTTTTCACAGGGCTATTAACATTTATATTCTCCATGTTACTACCCACCCGACTCTGCAAACACTCTTCAAGGTTGATCCTCTCCTGTGTACCAGGAATCAAATATACCATAAACCTCTCCAACCATACTCTCATCCAGCCTTTAAATATAAATGACATTAAATTAGTGCACATACCAATGGCTGACCAATTTGAACAAAAACTATAAATATTAAACTAGAGTATGCACTAATGGCTCACGGGTCCGTACAGTCACAAGTTGAGGCCTAACAAAAACAGGGTTTTAATTGCAAAGGACATGGGCTTACCAGGGGAATTAGTGAGGGGATGAGATTGGGTCGTCGGAGTCCATCAATGGCCTCCTCGTCGATGGCCGAACATCGCAGTTGCGGACTGGTTCACGCATCGAATCGCCATCATGCGGGGAGAACGAAAGGAGACCGGGGACAAAGTGGTGACGTACAAGACATGCTCGACCACTTGCAGCCGCTCCCGTCAACGGCTAGGCATCATCGCCGCCGCCGCCGTCGCTTCCGGCAGGTCGCATCGGGCCACTATAGTCTGCGTGTTCCAACAAGCCGCCGTTGCAGGGGGAGAATGGAAATAGACAGGGGACGGACCGTTTCCATCTTAGGGCATATGTTTCCATCTTAGGGCATCTCTAACCGATCCCTAAAAATCAGTTAGAGGAGTAAAAGATGCTCTTTTACCCATCTAACCGCACCTAATCGATGTCCAAATGATGTTAGAGGAGTAAAAATTTTACTCGTCGGTGCGGCCGATAAGTAAATATAGGAGTCTGTCACATTGATGAGTAAAATATTCCTCTCGTTTCCCTTGCTTTCACACCACTCGCCCCGTGCCCTCCTCCGTCTCCGGCGACCACCGACAACCCCCTCCACCACCATAGTCACCGGCGGATCCCGCGATGACCGGATCCTCTCATCGGCCGTCTCCGCCACCAATCCCCAACGCTCGCCGGCACCACAACCCCCTGCCGCGAGCTCAAGCCTCTTCCTCTTACCGCCGCCGTTCTACTCCTTCTCCTTCGCGATTGGCGCCACCCAAGTGCCGGAGGTAGCCCCGACACTCCGCTAACACCCTCGACTTGTCGGTGCCGCCGATGCCGGTCTACCGCGGCGTGCGGCAGAGGTTGTTGGGGAGAGGGGGATGGGTCGCCGAAGTCACCGACTGCAACACCCACCAGAAGGTCTGGATCGGCAGCTTCCAGTCAGCGGAGCAGGCGGCGTTGGCGTACGACGTGAAGAAAGTCGAGCTCCACGGCGCTGACTGCGGCAAGCTCAACTTCCCGCTAGGGTGCGGCACAGTGCCAAACTTGGAGCCATCCGGCCTCCGACTCGTCCCCGACCGCGAGCGGCGGGAGGATAGGGAGGCCCGTGAGTGCCTTGAGGCGGATCGTCGCGCCATGGCGATGGCAGCAACGCTCGCCGGGCTCAACCCGGAGATGGTCGAGGAGGAGCGGCAGTGGCTCGAGGAATTCGCCGAGGCCAAGCGGAAGGCCTACGCGACAAAGAAGGGGGTCGCCGATGCTGTGGGGCCGTCGACAGCTCCGGCGCCGGCCAGGGTGAGGGAGGAGGATGCCGGCAGCTCCGCTGGCCAGTCGACGACGCCGGCGATCATCGAGCTTGACAGCGACTCCTCCTCTTTCGAGTGGGATGAGGATTAGGTTAGGTTTAGTTCAAATCCGGTTGAATTTAGTCAATTTCGACCGACTTTTGATTGTACTATGTATACATTACGTTAAATAGATGTGTTGGTTTTAAATTCGATTTGAATTAGGTCGAATTTGATCGGATTTGAAGATGATCGTTTGATTTACTCTGTTAATTTTGGAAGATCGGTTAGAAACTGCGAGGTTAGAGGAGTATTTTGAACAGTTTACTTCTCTAACCCATTGAGATGTTCTTAGACCGCCAAATCTGTTGAAGTTGCTACCGTCGCGGCCAGACGGCTCTGCCAAGGGGTTGAGGGAGAGCAGTTTCTCGTTCAGTTCCACTCGAGTTTGGCGCAGCCTGTTTTTGCTGGAGTGGGACTTCCTCCAACGTGGCTGACACGTGAGTCTGTGAGATGGCCCCATCTGTCTGATTGATTATTAGAGATATCTGCACAAAATTGAATTTAGGAAATAAATTAGGTGGGAATGTAAACTGAACAAAACAGGGGACAGATTTAAGCACACTTGCAGTATATATGGTGCCAACTGTAGCAATGACCAAATAATATATTCTGCTATTGCTTTAATTTTTGTTTCTAAATACAGTGGGCAAGACCAACAAGCTCTAAGCCGGCACAGTGCAACTGTCAACATACTGCTAGCCACATTAAGAAATAATATCTGGAATCGAACTCATGCAATTCTGTGGTGGCCGTTGTACCTGCTCGTAGCTAGTTGAAGAAATTTTGTAAGGACCTACTCCCTCTATTTAGAAATATAAGATGTTTTAGGTTTGTAAATGAAATGTATCTAGACACCTTTTAGTATCTAGATTCATTTGAACTTATACACTAAAACATGTCTAGATACATTTCCTTCATAAATCTAAAACATCTTATATTTCTAAACAGAGGGAGTATATAGTACTGAGAAGATCGTGATGCATATATGCCTGCCGTTGTACCTGCTCGTAGCAGTCCTAGTCGCGATAGTATATTTCGGCCAGATTCATGCATGAATTATACGTCTACCTGACTAATCCCCAAATTCTCCTCTGGTTCTCCCTAACCTGTTATAATTCCCGCCGCCCACATCCTTTCCTGACGCCCATAAACTCAATCTGGCCTTTTATGTTTGGCAGACGAGAAGGGGAGACGATGGGATGGGCCACCGCTGGACCTTGGGCATCGGAGAGAGAGGGGATGGGGATCGAGATGGAGGAGGGCAGGGAAGGGACGATGATGGGAGGGATGGAGGAGGGAGAGGCTTACCAGAGGCTCGGGAGGGACGGGTTCGTTTCCGTGTTGATTCGGAGGTGGGAGGCTCCAAATTGGAGACCACGAGAGGAGAGCTCGAACCGCATGCACGTGGAATTGACTCTCTGTTTCTGGGCCCGAATTTTATGACAAAACAAACAACAGAATCTCGTTTCTATTTCCAATTCCTTGATTCGAAGCCCACTTTGATGCATCCAAACACGGTGCTAGAGACTTGTAGAGTCACTGGTCTCTGTGCAAACAATTCTTTGAGTTGCTAGTCTATGAAACATTTGCTCAAAAGGGACTTGATCGTGCAATTTCTCAAAACAGTTTGACCGGTTTGGATGAGCCGGCGTGGTCTTCAACATCCAGCGGCATGTCGCTTCTATGAACAATGTGAAGAAACCATCGACCATGTTTCATGGATTGCGTCCTAGCCTACGAGTTTGGGTAGCCTGTCTAGGCTGGTGGAACAAGAGGCATTGGATGCCGGAGCATGACTCCAAGTTCGTTTCGTGGCTCCAAGTAGATGAGGTGGCAAAGGCTGAGAGCGCGACCTCTGGACAGGGGTCTCCTTGGTTTGCTGGACGCTTTAGCGCCACCGAAATGTCGTAGTCTTCGAAGAGGCCGCTCCTTCTTCCGGGGAGGTCATTCGGAAGATCGCCGCAGAGGCAGACCTCTGGAGGGCCGCAGGGCTTTTTCGCGACTATCTTTTTTTCGATAAAGGGCGCCTTTATTACTTTAAAAGTAACTTACACCTGGCCTCTGCATAACTATATGCACGAAGCCGTCACCAATCCACACGGTCCAACAAAAATGAAAGATATAGGCGAATTACATATCAAGCTGAGCAATTGCAATAGCGCCTAGGGTGCAGAGGGCAAGTCTATCCGAAGATTATGCTGCCATACATATTTGATAAAAAAGTCCCGTGCCGTATCCTCCAGCCGCGTACACACCTCCATAAAGAGATCGTGATATTCCGCACGATGCAAAGTCGACCAAGCCCGAAGGGTATGAGTACACCTGTAGAGAACCCGCAAAAGAGAACAATTTATATCATCAAAAACCTTATTATTTCTATATAGCCATAGCGACCATATAATAGCTATCGCTCTGACCCTAAGAAGATTTGTGTACTTGTTATCAATACCATGTAACCAATTCCCAAAAATGTTGTCAATGTTACGTGGTGGATACAAGTCTGAAGCTGCTTGGGTGATTGACCATATAGACCGAGCAAAACTACATTGGAAAAATAGGTGTTTGATTTTCTCATCATGGTGACAGAACACACACCCAGGATTTCCATGCCAATTCCGCTTAATAAGGTTGTCTTTTGTAAGGATAATCCCACGACGAAGATACCAAACAAAGATTTTGTTTTTAAGTGGTATCTTTATCTTCCAGATCATCCTATTATCTTCCACTGGAATAGTCGGCTGGATTAAAGCATTATACAAAGTGCTAACAGAAAAGGACCCGTTCTTAGTTAGGTTCCATCGGAATTTATCTAGCTCGTCCGACAGTTGTACATGTGACAGATGATGTAGCAACATGATCCAAGCGTCAAGTCTAGAACCAATTAGATCCCTTTTGAACGTTATATTTGGAGGGAATGATTCGAACACCGTGGCAAACGTTTCCTCCTTATAACGGATAACGGAATATAACAAAAGATATTGTTATCGAAGGGTAGTATTATCTAGCCATTTATCCTCCGAGAACCTTATTTGCGTCCCATTATTAATAGAGAAAGTTCCGAAGCGTAAAAAATGTTTTTTTGACGCCATCAGACCAGCCCAAAAGTGAGAGTCACCAGGTTTCAAAACCATTTGGGACAAAGCCTTTGAACCAATATACTTTCTTTTAATAATAGTTTGCCAAATTCCTTCCTCATTTAATAACTTGTAAAGTCATTTACTAAGGAGGGTTATATTCTTAACCTATAGATCATGAATACCGAGCCCACCCTGTTCTTTGGGTCTACACAAAACACTCCATTTATCCAGCCTATACTTCTTTTTCTCATTATCTCCCTGCCAAAAGAATCTTGATCGGAAGTAATCCAACCTTTTTAAGACACCTTTTGGTAGTTGAAAAAAGAAAGCATATACAAAACCATATTACTATGGACTGAGTTGATGAGCACCAATCTTCCCCCTATAGAGAGAAGTTTGCCTTTCCAACTACTCAAACGTATCTGTAATCTTTCCTCGACAATTTTCCACTCAGCATTTGTAAGCCTTCGATAGTGTACTGGAATGCCCAAATATCTGATCGAAAAAATGCTGTGACAATAACCGAAGAGTTCATTATAAAGACCAACCTCCTTTTGAGCCTCGTCGAAACAAAACAATTCACTTTTATGGAAATTAATTTTTAATCCAGAAAGCTATATTGAGCCTCGTCTACATATTGAAGTATAGATAACCCCCCATCTACAAGGTGGGGGTCACACCTTCAATTTGGCCATCAGACTTAGCATGCTCAATCAAAATGATAACATATCAACTACTATATTGAAAAGCATGGGCGATAATGGGTCTCCTTGTCCTAGCCCTTTCTTAGTTTGAAAGTAGTTGCCAACATTGTCGTTGACTTTGATGGCAACTACCTCCGACTATAAAGCTTTCAATCAAGGAACACCATTCCGCTGAAAAACCTTTCATTGTAACAGCTTGTTGTAGAAAAGACCAATTAACTTTGTCATAAGATTTCTCAAAATCAATTTTGAGAATTACCCCATTCAATTTATTTCTATGGAGTCCATGAACCGTTTCATGCAAGGTAGCCACACCATCCAAAATATGTCTACCTTGCATGAAGGCAGTTTGTGAAGGCCTAACAACATGATCAGCCACAGACTTCAACCTGATAGTGGCAACCTTGGTAAAAATCTTGAAGCTAACATTAAGAAGACATATCGGTCTATATTGTTGGATCCGTTCTGCTTCATTAACTTTAGGCAGTAAGATGATTTCACCAAAGTTCAACCGAAATAGATCTAGTTGACCCTCATGTAAAGCACTGAACATGTTCAAGAGATATGGTTTGATTACATCCCAAAAAGTTTGATAAAACTCATCGGGGAAACCATCCGGACCAGGTGCCTTATTATGTTCCATTTGGAAAACAGCTAATTTGACTTCTTCCTCAGAATAAGGAGCAATCAAATAGTTGTTTTCCTCCACAGAAACTTGGGGTATATCGTTAATTTGGGATTCATCCATTGAGAAAGTGCCTTCCTCCGGATCCCCAAACAAACCCTTATAATAGTTCGCAATGTAAGACTTTAGCTGCTCGTGTCCTTCAATCAACTCGTCATTATGCCTTAAGGAATGAATATGTTTCTTCTTGTGTCTGCCATTGGCTACACTATGGAAGTATCTAGTATTCGAATCCCCATGCAAAATAAATTGTGATTTAGAACGCTGATAGCACTTGAGTTCCTCCTTGCGCAGTAACCGAGAAATCTCCGCATTTTATTGGCTTTTTAGCTCAATTTCCTGTGGAGTAAACAACCGGGTTTCTGCTAAAGCTTTGAGGTCATCAATAGTAGCTGAAAGTCTAAGTTTTTCTTTTTTGAGAATACCGGCGGTGTGACGCGCGCAACCCCCGAGATGTTTCCGTGTCAAACGCACTTTATTATTCCATCTCTGGATTGGGTTATCAACAGCAACCGGCCTTTTCCAAACTTCTTTCACCATATCTTGGAAACCATCACGAAGCAGCCATCCAAGCTCAAATTTGAAAGGACAGCCACAACATGGTGATGGCAAACCAGTGGTTAGCAAAATGGGAGCATGATGACAGAGCCTTAATACGTTCTAGAGCGCGTACCGAAACTAGAGGGAAGTGGTCTTCCTAATCTGAGTCCATCAGTACACGATCAAGTTTTTCGTATGTTGGTTCCGATAAAGAATTAGCCCAAGTAAATTGTCTACCAATCATGTTTACTTACTTCAAGTCAAGACTGTCAATGATAACATTAAAAAGAAAGGGCCAATGATCGTCGAAGCGGCCTTTGCTCTTCTCAAATGGGAACCAAAGCAAGTTAAAATCCCCCTATAAGAATAGGGTACGGATTATCTTTTGCTAAGTTCATCAATTCTCGAAGGAAATCGGCCTTGAAAGCCTCTTGAGCCGCACCATACACAGGAACCAGACTCCACACGAAATTATCAGCTTTGTTACGGATGTGTAGTTTAATATGAAACTCCTCTTCCGCAACAGCTAATATATCCATGGTGTCTGCCCGCACGCCGAGTAAAATGCCCCCAGACCATCCCCTGGGTCGATGAGAATGCCATACAAAATCTATACCGCCTGATAGGCGATCTAGTATAGTTTGTGAGAATTTTTGTCTCCCCGTTTCGGAGATATCCACAAAATCCAAATTGTGTTCCCTAGAACATAATGCAATGTGTAAATGTTTAGCCAAGTCTCGAAGACCTCTGCTATTCAAAAACATGCCATTCATTGGCAAACAATAATAGATTTAGGCGCAAGACCTCGTTTGAAGTTGATTTATGACCAGAAGTAGTTAGCTCATAAATTGAGCTTAATCTATCTTCGTCCAAACCAACTTCAAGAACTTCACCTACTAGATGAGATAGGATCTGACCATCTGTTGATATGTCTGTATCCTCATCGTCAGAGTAGGTGGGAATATAAGAGGCCGAGGGTTTTGGAACAACCGTTAACTGGTCAAAGTCCATCTGCTTCAAGTCCTTAGCAGAAATAGAAACATCACTTACATTCTTACCTAAACTAATTCCAATAGAATTAAGATTAGAATTAATGCAAGTCGATGAAAAAGGAATAGAAGACTTGGAAGAAGAGGGATTACCAGTGGTGTCGAGATTCTTCTCCGCCTTCTTGTGCATGGCCTGCTCCAAAGAATCCATATCCGTAGCCGAAGCACCGTCGGTGCTCACTGGATGCCTTGCACTCATGCACAACACCGACACCACAGAGACCTTGAGAGAAGTCGCCGCAGTGACCTGCAAATGATGATCATCTTCCACAGCTGCATCCGTCGATGAACCCTGCTCGACCAGCGTCATATCCGCCGTCGAAATACGCCCACAGCCCTGGCCATCCTGTGGCCCAAGACCATCGGCGTCCTGGCCCATCGCCGAACACTCCTGAGGGGGCTGCCGCAGAGTGGGCTGTAACACCCGCCCAGCAGATGGCGAAGGGGAACTAGCCGCAGTCGACGAGACCGGCTCGGTCAAAGGGGGCGAGGCTGTCTGGCCCGCGGCAGTCAAGGCCGTGAGCGTCACCGCGCCCAAAAGCGAATACGCGTCGGAGATGCCTGGTGAAGAGGGATGCACCGTATTCGGTGCAGTAGAGGAGGCCGGCGAAAGAGACTCGCCAGAATCGGACGCTACAGTGGCGCCAGAAAGACCAGCGTCACCCAAGGCCAAAGATGCAGCACTAGAGATCAAACCAGGCCGCTGAAAGTAAGAGCGAGAGCACCGTGCAGCAGCAACAATGGCTTTACCCCTGGGAGTCTGAGGACTAGGATTGAAAGGTGTGACCGCAAACACTGGCATAGTAGAAACCTTGTTGACCTGAGGACCTCCCATAGCTGTCTAAGAACCCGCATTATCAATCTCCATCTGATTCCCCTGAGTCCGAGTAGTGGTATCATCCGTAGAGGGTCCCTCTCCTTCTGTCCAGTACCATCTTCCTCATCTGAATCATCTCCCTTACGCCTCCAGAACATAGGGGTAAAATTAGGGCCAGGGGAGAAGTCTAGGGACTCCGGGCGAAAAGTAAATGAAGGGAATATGCCCGAGAGGCAATAATAAAGTGGTTATTATCGTATTCCTTATTTATGATAAATGTTTATTTTGCATGCTATAATTGTATTAATACGGAAACGTTAATACATGTGTGTTTAATAAACAAAAGGAAGTTCCTAGTTATTCCTCTCTTATAAACTAGCTCGTTGATTAACAAGATGATCAAAGGTTTCCTGATCATGGACATTGGATGTTGTTAATAACGAGGTCACAACATTAGTGTAATGGTGTGATGAACATTCATCCGAAGTATAGCATTACGATCAAAGTCATTGAGTTTATATTGCTATAACAACTTATGAAGTGATCCTAATCCTTAGACCATGAGATCATGTCAATCACTAACACCGGAAGAGTTTCTTGATAACATCAAACGTCACACCGTAACAGGGTGATTATAAAGATGGATTCAGAACTACTAAAGTGTTATGTTGAGGCCCATGGATCGAGAGTGGAATTTGTTCATCCCGATGACGGATAGATATGCTCTGGGCCCTCTCGGTGATATCACATTGATTAGCTTGCAAGCAAGTGATTTGATCACTAGAATGTTATATCACAGGAACGAGAAAAGAGTGCATGTCAGTAACAAGATCAAACTAGGTATGGAGATACCAATGATCGAATCTCGGACATGTAATATATCGCGCAACAAAAGGATTAAGATACTAGCGTAAAAGGTTCCGACGATCACAAGAAAGTCATCGTTGAATGTGTGGGAGTCAGTATGAGTCTCCAGATCCCGCTTCTGATTATTGATCCGAGAGGGGTCTCGATCATGTCCGCATTATTCACGAACCGTAGGGTGACACACTTAAGAGACACCGACATCCATTTGGAGCAAAAGTTTCATGCCGAAAAGAATAACAAGCGCAGGGATTTATTTCACTAGATACCGAAACGGGTTTTCGGGTGAAATTGCAGAAAGTGTTTCTGCATGTGAAATGAAATACTAGCAAGGGGTTATATGTGAATGTTTGTCATTAAAGTAATTGACAAAATTCTGAATAAATAAAAGGAGTTTTATTTAATGAGAGTTTGCATTAAATTTGGTGGAAATTAAATGGGAATTTGAGTGGGTTTTTGAGTGGAGGGAATTGAAAGGCTTTTGTGTGAGTGGAGTGTCCACCCACATGAATGAAAGGAGGGGAAGGGGCAGCCCCATGGCTGGGCGCATGGCCCCTTGGGTTCCCCCCTCTCCCTATAAAAGGATCCCCCCTCCCTCTCTCTCACTTACACCTCCTCGTGAAGGATCTCTCTCCCCCTCTAGTATTTATCCCCCATGATCTCGGACTAGCTCCACGCTTGACATGCAACTAGTTTTGCATAAGTGGCTAGCGGGTGTCTGTCTCTCCTACTATAGTCAATATCTAATGTGCAACGATTTGTCAAAAATTTGGTTATCCTCGTTGTGGTTCATGTTCGTAGGTCAGAACGGTTCTATCTCGAAAGCCCTAAGCCACGTAAAATTTGCAATGGATAAATTAGAGGCGTCTAGTTTATATTGTTGCTGGGCTAGTGTTATGATATGGTGATGTTGTAAGTAGAAGTATGAGATGATACTCTTACAATACACATAACGTGTAATCTCCATAGACCTTGGACTTACACATATAGGTATGATAGTGATCATACCACGATGCACATGATAGAGATCATATGCGGGAACCATATCATTCCACTAATAAACATGTGATGTTTGATTGCATCTTATATTGCTTGTTTGGCGTTTTATTAGCATAATAAGATGATCCCTCATTTAGATATCAAGATAAAAATGTGTTCTTCCTTAAGTATGCACCGACAATGTTTCGTCGCTTCAAGACATCACGTGATGATCGGGTGTACTTGAATCCACGAGCATATCTCGGGTGTAAGACAGTTACACACGCGAATACTAAGGTTCTTACTTGGCGAGCCTAGCATGTACATACATGGCCTCGGAACACGGACCTAAAGGTTAAGCATGAGTCATATGTTTTGATATGATGACCATATGGATGCTCGTCTTTGAAGCTACGCCGACTCACGTGATGATCGGACTTGGTGTAGTGGATTTGGTTCATGTAATCACCAAAAAGACACGAGGGACGTCGTTTTTGAGTGGGAGTTCATTCTAATTTGGATTAGTAGAACTCAATTTATCATAAATTAAATCAAAGTGAATTTGCATAATTTGTTGTAGTCATTGGCATTCGTTCACCACCTTATGCATAGTTGTAATTGAGATAATAGAACTATAGAATTCTGGATATATACTTTACGAACTGGTATCATATTGTGTTGAGTGTCAATCTAAAGTTTAAAGTCCTATTGCAAACTTTCAGCAAAATTCTATTTACTCCGTGAAATTTAATAATAGGTATTAAATCAAGAGTAACAATTCCAGTGTTAGTATCTTAAGTATCATGTTTGCCTCCATGATTCTTGATTGTTTTAATATCAAGTTTATCTAGGAGCTGAAAGAATTATTTCAGAAACCATCATATGTGACAGATATAACGACATCTGAAACAATTTTTTGGTTGCAATATGATAGATTATAATATGTGTTCTCATATAGGATGAGAATTTACAAAGGTTGGAGATGCTAGACATCCTAATCATCCAAAAGGATTTTGGAAAGCAACATTATACTCACGATTCTCCTTATAAGCTACATTAGCTTGATCATGAAAGTCGTCATGATAAGGATGAATAGAAGATGTATGTAAAGTGTTTACTACACTAAAAGATTACTAAAGAATGGATTTTAAAAGAATACCGATCATTTTGATGATGGTGATCTACTTCAAAGTGCAAGTCCAAAGGTATTATTATTTGAATATACACGCTTTGGACTATATGTCATGTATATGGCGCCACTTTTGATGTTGATAGATTCTTTTAAAAAGGAAAAGGAAATGCTGAAAGAGAATCTATAAAATATATTTGGCAGAAAAGAAAAGATTGGAAATATCCAATTTAGGTATATGGATGATATACATGTTATGGTTGTATTCTTTGCTTGTTAAACAATGTGGTTCTTGGGTATTGGATACCGAATTGGTTGGTATGAAATTTCATACGGAACGATGCAATTCATGAACCACAATGGCCTAAGTAACTAGCAAGAGAATATGTGATGATGTTCATCGAAAACAAACAAACCGTTGTTTGTATTTCTCGTTGACATCAAAGCTTGACTTCAAGATTTGTTTTAATAATCGTTATTTTAATCAGGTATTATGAGAACAAAGGTTGTTCAAATAATTATCGTATTCCATATAAGATGGATGATTTACAAATCTAGTTGGAGAAATCACATCCATAAAACCTAATGCTAAAATGTTGCAAGACAAATGATTGAAAGATCACTTACGAAGTGACATCGCCGTTTAAATTATATTGGAAAGAAAACATGAAGAATCTCCATATTCATGGATTTTTGGAGTCTTTGATTTTATCAAGTGACGCTTGTGAGACTTTCCTCGGGATAATTAAAACTTCGTTCAAAGGCCAAAGAAGAACGAACGACTAAAATATTGGAATTTATACATATCGATGTATGTAATCCATTATGTGTAGTCGTAAGCGATGGGTTTCAACTTCATATGCTTTCTCCGAAAATTTGAGTGAATGTTCACTTAATGAGAAAGAAGTATGAAATATTTGAAAAACGTTTCAAAGACTTTCAAGATGAAGTGAAAATCATTGTAACAAGAAAATAAATGGTTTATGATTTTATCATAAGGGACTTATTTGAGTTACAAGTGTAACAAGAAAAATAAATGAATTATGATTTTATCATAAAAAGGGATTTATTTGAGTTACAAGTTTAGCAAAACACCTAGATTTACATCTCCCGAAACACCATAGGAATATGGAGTGTTTGAGATTTGTAAGGAAACCTTGTTTGACATGGTTGGATCAAAGGTGTTATTTATAAAACTGCCATTATATTTTAAAAGATTAAAGCTTTAGAGACTACCGCTTTTACACTGAAAAGAGCTCCATCTTGATCCGTTGAAATGACACCATATGAGTTATGGTTTGGGGTAAAACCCAAGTTGTCATTTCTTAAATTTTGGTATGCTAAACATAAGTAAGATGTTTACAACCAAAGTCGGATGAGCATGTCTTTGTAGGTTATTTCGAATAACAATTGGTTATTCCTCCATAACACCGGGGACAAAAGGGTTTGTCGCTTGAAATGTGAAGTTTTTTGAAGAAGGAATTTTTTATAAATGTTAAGTGGGAGGACAATAGAACTTTGATAAGGTTAACGAACCTTAGCTAAATGTGCTGAGTTGCGCAGCGCCAGAAATGGTTCTGGAGGCTGCCATAATGCTCATAGCTTATGTGCCTCAAAGGTTGCGGTCACGGAGGTCTAAAGTTCTTATTGAACCAAGTCGGTCGGTTAAACAAACAAATGCTAAGATTTGAGAGTAAATCATTATTGTCTGACAATGATAAACCGACTACATGCAAAGAAGCGATGATGGGCCTTGACTCCGTCAAATGGCTTGAAGTCATAAAATCCGTGATAGTTCCATACACGAGAAATCAAGTTTTGAACTTGGAAGACCCTCCGGAAAGGTGTAAAAACCTATCGGTCGTATTTGGATCTATAAAGAAACAGACATGGATGTTTCACATCTATGAAATAGTCGACATATCGTAAAGTATTTTATGACAATGTTCAAGGAGTTGACTATGACAAGATTTGATCTTTCATGGCGATATTTAGTATGGATGGATTAAAGTAGCAACCACTACATATAATTTGTTATATGGTAGATGAATAAACAAAACAAAGTTCTTCTAATAGAATGGTTACCTAGGACGTGTACATGACACGGTACAAAGGGTTTTGTTAAATTCAAAGGATACTAAAAGGGCATGCAAACTTCAATGGTTGAAGTAAGCATCGCGAAGTTGGAATCTTCACCGTGATGAAAAAGAGTTTTCATCAGGAGACGATGAAGATGCTTGCATTTGCAAGAAATTAAGTGGGAGCGCTGAGAAATATTTCTAATACATTATGTGGAGGACATCTTGTTGATTGGAAATGATGTATATTTTATTGACAAAGGTTAAGAATTTCATTTTGATAAAAGACTTAGGAAAAACCCGAATATTTAGCGTGAATGTCTATAGTGGATAGACTGTGACGCCAATATGGTTGTGCCAAACGTACATATATGAGATATTGAAGGAGTTCAATATAGAAACTACTATAAACGGTTCTTGTCGCATGGAAAGAAATTGAATCAAGATTCAAGTGCATCGACACTTGATAAGTGAAACAAGATTCAAGTGCTTTGACACTTGATGAGTGAAATCACGAGAATGTTTTGATCAATCATACCATGATATGTACACATCCAGATAAGTCCTATGCTCTAAGTGTTATGAGCATATACCAGAATGAATCCTAAAATGATCATTGGACGATAGTAAGGATATTCTTATGATCTTTTGGAAGAACTAAGAATATATTTGTGTAGAGGTGACAAACAATTACAAATAGTTCATTGTAAAGCGTTACATTGATACTAGTTTTGTCACAAGATACAAATTAAGTATATCTCAATTTAAACTATGAGTGGCACAATGAAATGGAAAGAAAGTTTCCATGATGGATTTGGATGAAATCCATAGTTAAGACATTGTGACGAATACTACAACAAAAAGGCTAAGTATATAACTTCTATAGTAGCAGCAAAGGAGGGAATTTGTGTCAAGTAGTTTGTTATCAAACTAAGGTGTGGTTCGCAACGGGATAACACTAAAAATATAATGTATGACAATAGTATCGACATGGTTTAACCCCAAGGAACTAAAGGTCTCACCAAAAGACCAAATTTTATACAATGCCATCTCATTGGAGAATGAGTGATGCGTGAAGACGCAAAGACATGCAAATACACACGGACATGAAGCGTCAGATCCGTAGATTAGTTTAACCACTTGCAATTGCGTATATGGAACACCGGAAAGCCATAAGTGTTCAAATCGCAAAGTTTTCAAACTAGATTATTGTCTCTAGTGCAAGTGGGAGACTAAAGGGAATATGCCCGAGAGGCAATAATAAAGTGGTTATTATCGTATTCCTTATTTATGATAAATGTTTGTTTTGCATGCTATAATTGTATTAATACGAAAACGTTAATACATGTGTGTCTAATAAACAAAAGGAAGTTCCTAGTTATGCCTCTCTTATAAACTAGCTCGTTGATTAACAAGATGATCAAAGGTTTCCTGATCATGGACATTGGATGTTGTTAATAACGAGGTCACAACATTAGTGTAATGGTGTGATGAACATTCATCCGAAGTATAGCATTACGATCAAAGTCATTGAGTTTATATTGCTATAACAACTTACGAAGTGATCCTAATCCTTAGACCATGAGATCATGTCAATCACTAACACCGGAAGAGTTTCTTGATAACATCAAGCGTCACACCGTAACAGGGTGATTATAAAGATGGATTCAGAACTACTAAAGTGTTATGTTGAGGCCCATGGATCGAGAGTGGAATTTGTTCATCCCGATGACGGATAGATATGCTCTGGGCCCTCTCGGTGATATCACATTGATTAGCTTGGAAGCAAGTGATTTGATCACTAGAATGTTATATCACGGGAATGAGAAAAGAGGGCATGTCAGTAACGAGATCAAACTAGGTATGGAGATACCTATGATCGAATCTCGGACATGTAATATATCGCGCAACAAAAGGATTAAGATACTAGCGTAAAAGGTTCCGACGATCACAAGAAAGTCATCGTTGAATGTGTGGGAGTCAATATGGGTCTCCAGATCCCGCTTCTGATTATTGATCCGAGAGGGGTCTCGATCATGTCCGCATTATTCACGAACCGTAGGGTGACACACTTAAGAGACACCGACATCCATTTGGAGCAAAAGTTTCATGCCGAAAAGAATAACAAGCGCAGGAATTTATTTCACTAGATACCGAAACGGGTTTTCGGGTGAAATTGCAGAAAGTGTTTCTGCATGTGAAATGAATACTAGCAAGGGGTTATATGTGAATGTTTGTCATTAAAGTAATTTACAAAATTCTGAGTAAATAAAAGGATTTTTATTTAATGAGAGTTTGCATTAAATTTGGTGGAAATTTAATGGGAATTTGAGTGGGTTTTTGAGTGGAGGTAATTGAAAGGATTTTGTGTGAGTGGAGAAAGGAGGGGAAGGGGCAGCCCCATGGCTGGGCGCATGGCCCCTTGGGTGCCCCCCATCTCCCTATAAAAGGAGCCCCCCTCCCTCTCTCTCACTTACACCTCCTCGTGAAGGATCTCTCTCCTCCTCTAGTATTTATCCCCCATGGTCTCGGACTAGCGAGATACATGTTCCCGGTGGCTTTTCGGCAAGAAAGAGTTGTGCTTCCGCTGCATCGCTGGAGCGAGGAGGCGGAGGTTGCTCGGTGCCTCGAACGTGTGTGCGAGCACGGATGCGCTGCTGTTTTGCGGCGCTAGGACTTCCTCTCGATCTTGAGATCGGCAAGAGATCGTCTACATCAACCACGAGTTTGGACTCGTTAAGCTTTGTCGGTCTTCAAGGGTATGTTCTCTACGGATATACTGTTGGAGATATGCCCAAGAGGCAATAATAAAGTGGGTTATTATCATATCTTCATACTTATGATAAATGTTTACATACCATGCTATAATTATATTAACAGGAAACATTAATACTTGTGTGATTTGTAAACATAAAAGAGTCCCTAGTAAAGCCTCTTGTTAAACTAGCTTGTTGGTTAATATATGATCATGGTTTCCTGATCATGAACATAGAGATGTTATTAACAACAGGGTCATATCATTAGGAGAATGATGTGATGGACATACTCCTATAGATAAGCGTAGCATAAAGATCAAGTCATTTTAAATAGTTCAATTGCTATATGCTTTCTGATACATAGTAACCTAATTCCTTCGACCATGAGATCATGCATATCACCTTTACCGGATGGATGCTTTGATGACATCAAACACCACACCGTAACTGGGTGGCTATAAAGGTGGCATTGAGTGTTCGGAAAGTATTGGTTGAGACACATGGATCAAGAATGGGATTTGTCCATCCATATGACGGATAGATATACTCTGGGCCCTCTCGGTGTAATGTCATCCAATTAGCTTGCAAGCATGTGACTGGCTCACAAGGGATCACATATCACGGGAACGAGAAAAGAGTACTTATCGGTAACGAGGTTGAACTAGGTATGCAGAGATACCGACGATCATAACCTCGGACAAGTAAACTATCGTGAGACAAAGGGAAATTGGTATCGTATGTAAGTGGTTCATTCGATCGCAAAGTAATCGTAGAAATATGTGGGAGCCATATGAATTTCTAGATTCCTCTATTGGTTATTGTTCGGAGAAGTGTCTCGATCATGTCCGCATAATTCACGAACCGTAGGGAGACACACTTAAGGATTCGACGTTGTTTGAGTAGTTATGGTATTATGAGAAAGAGACCGAATGTTGTTCGGAGTCTCGGATGGGATCCGGGATATCACGAGGTGATCCGGAATGGTCCGGAGAATAAGATTCATATAAGGAAAGTCCCGTTTCGGAGTTCGGAAATGATTCCGGTGTTTTCATCGGGAATGTTCTAGAAGGTTCCGGAATGTCCGACACGCCGGGGGGGGGGGAGGGGTACATGAATGTGTCATTACATATTGGAATGATTGCATCATGTACTAAGTGTTCTCGCTGTTCCAAATAAAGGATTAAATTGAATCCTAATACTGAAAAGTCAAATGGCCAGTTTGAAAGTCAAACGGCTAAAACAGGAAACTGTGGGAAACAAGCAAGAGGAGGTTGAAACCGACTTGGGGGAGGAGTTCCTCCTCTCCAAGCCGGCACGCCACCCAAGGCCGACTTGGGGAGGGACTCCCTCCCCTTGGCCGCTCCTCCCACCTATAAAAGGAGGGGCAGGGCCTCCTCCTCTAGACACACAAGTTCCTATCCTCTAAATCTAAACCCTAGCCACATCCTCCGGTTTAGAGCCGTTTTGGTTTAGAGCTTCTAATTGCCCTAGCCTTCGGTTTAGAGCCTTCTAATTGGTGTGTCTAAACCCTAGACCACTAAAGCTCTCTCATACTCCACCATACTCGCTCCGGCTTAAGGCGAAGCCCTGCGGGATCTCCCCTCTACTTCCGGTACCACGCCGTTGTGCTGCCGGAATCGCGAGGAGAGTGCTACAACCTCCGCTGCCTGCTGGAACAAGGGAGAGGAAGGTCTTCGTCGAGTACCGAACGTGTGACCGACTGCGGGAGCGCTGCCGGAACGCAGCGCCGGAAGGATCGTCTACGCGATCTTGAGATCGGAAAGAGTATGACTACATTATCCACGAGAATCTGCTCTCGTTAACCGCTTTGGAATCTTCGAGGGTAAGTTATTCCATCGACTCGTTGCTACAATCTAGTAGATAGATCTTGGCTTGTTTGTTTGTATGCGATAGAAATTTTTTGTTTTCCATGCTACGAACCCCTACATATACATCCGCCCGTTGTTTGTATCTAGTAGATAGATCTTGGTACATAGTTGTTCCCATCGTAGGAAATTTTTTGTTTTCTATGCTGCGAACCCTACAGTAAAGTCATATCCCTTCAACTTCAGAGTAGCAGTAGTACCAATGTAAGGACCTCTAGCATCCACACACTTCCGTAGCGCATTTGGATTCATCATTGCCACACAAATACGCACAATATTGCGACTATACAGTGTCGGCAAATGCACATCCACTGTCGTACCCAGAAGAGAGCCAACCGCCCACAAGCCATGGAAGTGCCGGATGGTATGAGGAACAGCCTCCACATGAACCCACACCTGACGCAGTACAAACTTCGGCTGAATATCCTACATCTCCCAAACACTGATAACAATCCGAGCATTGTGAGAAGGGACTGGCATCTGAATGCCATCGACACGCTGTAAATTCATCGAATAAAGGGAAGCTTACAAGAAAAGAATCATCACCATGCGGAAGGGACTCCCATTTCCACTGAGTACTAAGAGGGCAAATCCGTGTCATCTAAGACTCAATGACAGCCGCATGCACCACCGCACCCACCATAGTCACCTTAGCCGTCGGTGTATACTTTGGAGCCAAATTTGCCATGAAAATGCTATCAGGCAACTGATTGAAAAGAGTATCTTCCGTACCATTTCCTGCCACGATCATCGTAGGCTTGGGCAATTTCAGCGTTGGACACTTGGAGGTGGGATGAGCAGAGTTGTTACAAACTAAGCAGTAATGTTGAACCGGATAATTTTTTAAAGCATGAGTATCTTCAGAACATTTCTAGCACTTCACCATCTTCTTTGTCTTGCTTGGATCAGCCTGACCAGAAGAATTCACTACAGCAACTGCTGGTGTTGAGATAGCAGAAAACTGCGGAGCTGGCATGCTCACGGCAGGAGGAACAATCATCATGCCCGGTACCTGGGGCATCTGCGGAGGCTGAAACTGAGGCTAAAAAAGCTGTTGCGGAGGCATCGCCGGCGGCTGCGACTGAGATACCTGCATATTCTTCTTCTTCTTTCGCTTATTCCGGGTCACCGCCGGATCAGAAACATCAGCGGGAGGTTGCGCAAATTGCGGGAACATCTGTGCATATTGCTAAGGCAGAATTAATGGTTCCGCGACTATTTCTATAAAAATGATACGGTCTCCCCTTAAAAAAATAAGAAATAAATGAGAAGTGAGTTTGTGAAAGGAAAACGTCGCGTGCATTTTATTCCATTATATCATTATTACAACCACGTATACAGAGTCACCGTTGCCGCGATGACATTGTTGTATACCGGCCGTGAGTCGTTTTACTCGTATTAGTATACATACATCGTGCACGCGCCTAGCTAGCCGATGACGGGGACCTTGGTGACGACGCCGTAGAGGGAGAGGAAGACGCGGACGCGCTTGTCGTTGTAGTCGGGCGTCACCGTGGCGCCCAGTGGGAGCACCTCCACGGCGACGTCGGGCCTGTCGTGCGCGATCTGCGTCGCCGCCGGCGTCGCCATCACGCCCACCAGCTCCGGCCACGACGACTTCTCGGGGCTGGCGCCGCTCATCTCCGTCAAGCTTAGCTAGCTAGCTTATTCGTATCAGAGAAAAGCTCGATCGTGATCGTGTATGCCTGAGTGAGATGCTCTGGTTCGTGGTCTCATGGCGCATATTTATACAGGAAGGCCGGGAGAGACAAACTCGGGACATAAACATTGGATTCGTCGGACGCACGGTCATATATATGAACACTACTGCTTCCTACATTGCATTGTTTGGTCAGTTCACTTCTTTGTTTGCTGGTGGCGCTAGTTACAGCAAGCAGATTGTTGCGATAATGGGCAATGCTAGGCGTCCCCCGGGGGATGGAAACTTTCCATCCCCCGGGTCCCCAGCCGTTAGATCAACGCAGATCGATGGTCCAGATCTTCATGTTCCGTCCTTTACTCGTTTTTGCTACATTTGTTCCGCTTTTGCTACATTGGTCCCGCTTTTGCTCCATTGTAGTAAAAAACGGTTCGCCTAGAAAATAGAACAAAAAAGACCGTTCTCGCCGGAGAACTCGCCGAAGACCTCGCCGGGGACTTTGTAGCAGAAGTTTCGTTCTAATGTAGCAAAACCGATGTCGCCGGAGACTCGTCGGAGACTTTCGCCGGAATATCTCGCCGGAGAACTTGTAGCAAAAAATTTACTATATTGTAGCAAAACCATTAAACAGATTTAGCAAAAGAAATTAGCACATGTAGCAAAAAAGAGACTTCATCAGAGACATCGCTGGAGACTCTCACCGGGACCCAAAAAATCATGTAGCAAAAGCTATATGCTATTGTAGCAAAAGCTATATGCTATTGTAGCAAAAACAAAAAAAAGTTGTAGCAAAAAATATCTGCTAATATAACAAATATAATTTTGCCGGAGGCCTTGGCCGCAGCTAGCAACGTCACTCGCCGTAGGTAGCAAGGTTGCTCGCCGCAAGTAGCAATGACACTCCTCACAGGTAGCAAAAGACGCCGTGTCCGCACCGGTGAACTTGGCCGCGGAGCCGGCAGATTCTATGAGGTGATGGTCGTCGCCGTCGACCGTGGCGGAGGAGTTTTAGCGCCGGAGCACGTGCGGAGGGGCTTGGGGCTCTTGCCCCAGAGGAATTGGGGGCGGACACCATGAGAAGAAGCAGAGAGGGGCTTGTGCCATGGGAGACAGTGGAGCAGGAGGCTTCCATGGAAAGATAGTCGTCGTCATCAATGGCCAACCGCCGGTGAGAGAGCGTGGCGGTGCGAGCTGCGGGACGGACAACGCACGAGCGGCAGGGATCCTAGGCACGGGCGCACGGCAGCGCGCGGCGTGATCTGCAGTTAGAAGATAAGGCAGTTATTTCAGTGGGCGTCGTGCTTCCGGAGGTACGTGCTAGCAGCGACGACCCGGGGGATCGATTCCTATTATCCCCCGGGGGTACGGTATCATTTTCCATATGTATAGACTAGAGATAGACTAGGACTCTACATCTCCTCCTATCCCGTGTACGTCTATATATACTCCCCGTGAGGGTCAAATCAATACATCGAAATATTATGGATTCAATATTTTCTACGTGGTATCAGAGCGGTTAGTCTCACGACGCCGATCCTAGGTTCTTCTACCACTTCCGCAACGTGCCGCCCCTAGGGAGATTATTCCTCGAGGCACGGCACCCGGTCTCGATCAAAGATCTACCCGGTTTTTTAGATTAGATTAGATTAGATTCAGATTTTCTATATTCTCCAATTCCATAGATTAGATCCAATTTTAGAATTTCTCCAAATAAACCCAGAGATCCTCAATTCCGACGAGAAAATATCCAGCTGAAAAAAAGTCCATCGGCACCAGCAAATTCCAGGGCGTGGCGGTAGATCCATGTCAACCGCGCTGCACGAGGAACAAGAGGCGTGGCTCGCCGACGCGAGCTATGTGTCGCCAAGCTGTCGCCAAACGCGGGGCGCTGCCAGGTCTATGCAGAAGATCTTCATCACGTGCACGCAGCATGAAGCGCCTCAACATACAGGAGACTTCATGCAGCTCTACACATCTGTACGCGCGCACCACGACTGGCCACAAGTCAGCTGGTTGATCTAAAAGAGGCCAAGCTATATGAAGACGTACGTACTCACCTTTCCGTACCAGATCGGATCCCGATCGAGCCGGCTAGGAGCACGTGACCAGCTTGGAACACGGAACAACCTGACAACCTGCATCAACTCTGCGTGCAAGGATCCGACGACAACTCGTAGCCCAGGACACCGGGAGGGTCCGTGGGTTTTTCAACTCCGGCATACGCGCTCGGACACGGTCTACACCAAGCCAAGTACATCGACTACACAGCTGCTCCAAGACGGGACTACCCTACACCGACATCAAGATCTACACTGTTTAGAGACGCGACTGCGCCGATATTAAGATCTACACCACATCAAGCCGAACTACATCGACACGAACATCTATGTCAAGCTTTACGACTACATCAAGATCTTTGTCGAGCACATCCACGAAGAAGCGGCATCATCCACACGCCAGGCCGGTGTGTAACACTACTACGCCAACTTCACCGACATCATCGCCGCCACAAGGGGCGCCTTCGAGCGACGATCATCGCCGACACGTCTACTCCATCATCGCCGACACATCATCGCTAAGGTCTACATCTACGTGGTCTTCATCAACATCTTTATCAACACATCACCGCCAATGCTATACCCGTCCACACGATGGACATACAACTACGACGCCCTCTGACAGTACAACTGCAAGGCACGACGACGGCATCGCCGCGTCCACGACCCCGACGACTGCAACAACAAACCGGCATCACAATTGTGAAGCCCCTACGACCGCACATATGGTTCTGGCAAAACCGTGTGTGACGAGGTTTCGACTCGTCAATGCCCATTGTTATGGACTTGGGTTTTGGAGAAGATGGGGATGCTGGAGATCGTGGAACGGTTAACAGACAAGCAACCAGGGGACACGAGATTTACCCAGGTTCAGGCCCCCGAAGGGAAAACCCTACTTCTGCTTGTCTACTCTTGATTACGGCGGAACCGAAGGTTACAGGGGTGCGCAGATTCGATCCGGCGTGGCGGTGCGTATGCGAAAGTATGAGTCGAGAGATCTAGGTCGTGCCCTCCTGGCCTTTATATAGACTTAGGCAGGTCCCGGGCATAGTCTTAGTCGGTTACAGGTTCTAGGGTTTTACCCCTTTGAATTTCCTATCTACTCTAGTCTTGCTCTCCAAGGATCCGACGGCGTCATGGGCCTGGTGTTGGAATTATGCCCTAGAGGCAATAATAAAGATGTTATTATTATAATTCTTGTTCATGATAAAGTTTATATTCCATGCTAGAATTGTATTAAGCGGAAACTTTAATACTTGTGTGGTTTGTGAACAACACCGTGTCCCTAGTACGCCTCTAAGAACTAGCTCATTGATCAATGATGGTTAAGGTTTCCTAACCATAGACATGAGTTGTCAATTGATAATGAGATCATAACATTGGAGAATGATATGATGGACAGACCCAAACTAAGCAAAGCAATTAGATCGTGTCATCGTGTTCGTCTTTGCGAAGCTTTTCTTATGTCAAATATTGTATTCCTTAGACCATGAGATAATACAACTCCCTGGTATCGGAAGAAAGCTTTGAGGTCATCAAACGTCATCCTATGAGAGGGTGATCATAAAGGTGTCTCTCAGGTGATCAGAAAGTATCTGTTGGGTTGTATGTATCGAGATGGGATTTGTCCCTCCCAAGTCGGAGAGATATACTTCGGGCACACTCGGTAATCGATATCAACACCGCTTGCAAGCATGTGGTTAAGGAGTTAATCACAAAGTGATATCGGATTACGGAACGAGTAAAGTACTTGCTGTGAACGAGATTGAACTAGGTATGACGGTACCAACGATCGAATCTCGGGCAAGTAAAATATCGCGAGACGAAGGGAATATATATATGGGATTGTTTGAATCCTGACATCGTGGTTCATCCGATATGATCATCGATGAATGTGTGGGAGTCAATATGGGTGCCCAGACCCCGCTGTTGATTATTGATAGAAGATCATGTCTGCATATTCTCGAACCCGCAGGGTCACACACTTAACGTGTCTCGACACTAGGATAGATTGGATAATTGGTTTATGAATTTTTGTTCGGAGTCTCGGATGAGATCCGAGACATCACGAGAGGTTCCGGAGTGGTCCGGAGAATAAGATTCATATAAGGCAGTGCAGTTTTTGGAGTTCGGAATTGTTCCGGGTTAATCGGTATTGTACCGGAAGCTTCTAGAACCTTCCGGAAGGGGACCAACGTGGCCCCACCTTCCGGGAGGGGGCATGGGCCTATGAGGGAGTGTCCTGGCCGCATTGGGCCAGGGGCACAAGGCCCCATAGGGCCCAGCCGATTCTATAGGGTTTAAATCGTTTAAACAAGGGATAGAATTTCTAGAAGAGGGGAGAGTCCTTGCCCCCCACTCCTCCCTCCCTTGGCCGCCGGCCCAAGGCTTGGAGGAGGGGCAAGGGCTGGCCGCCCCCCCTCTATATATAGAGGGCTGGTGCGCCCCCTCCCCCCCACACCTCTCCTCCAAACCCTAGCCACCTTGCTGCCTTCCTCTCTCCCTCCCGACTGTTTGTAGGCGAAGCCCTGCGGCAGAAATTCTCCACCATATACACCACGCCGTCGTGTTGTAGATCCAATCTATCTCTCCACCATACTTGTTGGTCCGAGGAAGGAGGATACGTCGAGGTGCTGCACGTGTGCATCTCACGGAGGCACCGCCACTTGTGGTGCTAGATCAGATCGGATCGCGAGGAGGAGAAGCGAGTACGACTACATCACCCACGTTCCGACGAACATTCCGCTGTGCGAATCTTCAAGGGTATGAAGATCTAATACAGTCTCTCTCGTTGATTGCATCACCTAGATTAGATCTTGGCTTTCCCTCTGTTCGCATCCGTAGAAAATTTTGATTTACTATGCCGCGAAACCCTTCAGTGGTATCAGAGCTAGATCTATGCGTAGATGTGTTTCACGAGTAGAACGCAACATGGTTGTTGCGGGCATTGATGTTTTCTGTTGCAAGCCTCTTGTTTGTGTTCTTCTTATGACGCGGGATAGCGAGATTGAAGCGGTCCAGGCCAACCTTACGCGACGTCGTTCGCGAGACCGGCTCCGCACTTGACGTGTGGCTTGTTCCACACATGCAGCTGGTGGATGTCAGTTTCTCTCACTATAGTTGTCATGGGATTAACACCGGAGTTTGGCAACCATAATATCACCGTTGTGGCTTTCCGTAGGTAAGAATCGTTCTTAGCATCTACTCCCATAAGCCACGTAAAACATGCGACAACAAAGTAGAGGCGTCTAACTTGTTTTTGCAGGGAGTGTTTTCTGTGATATGGTATGGCCCAAGATGTGATGTGTATAATGTATGCGATGATCATGTTTTGTAATGTTTCACGACTTGCATGTCGATGAGTACACAACCGGCAGGAGCCATATGGTTGTCTTTATAATTGTGTATGACCTGCGAGTCAACTTCTTATACGCCATGTAATAGCTTTACTTTATCGCTAAGTAGTTAGCAATAGTTGTAGTTGCTATTCGTGGTGAAGGCAATCATGGTGGAGTGATGGAGATCATGCCGGAACGCACAAGATGGAGATCATTGCGCGAAGATTGGCTATACCATGTCACATAAAGTTATATGCATGTGATGTTTATCCTTTATGTATCTTATTATGCTTAGATCGCGACGGTAGCATTATAAGATGATTCCTCACTTAAAGATCAAGATAAAAACTATGTTCTCCCCAAGTATGCACCGTTGCGAAAGTTCGTCGTGTCCAAGCATCACGTGATGATCGGGTGCTATAGACTCTACGCTCACATACAACGGGTGCAGGCCAGTTTTGCACACGCGGAAATACTTGGGTCTAGCTTGACGAGCCTAGCATGTACAGACATGGCCTCGGAACACAAGAACCGAAAGGTTAAGCATGGGTCATATGAATGATATGATCGACACTTTGTTGTCCACCATTGAAACCACATCTCTTCTCGTGATGATCGGATTAGGTGTGGTGAATTTGGATCGTGTTCACTAAACAACTTGAGGGATGTTGAATTTAGTGGGAGTTCATCTAGTAATTTGATTAAGTTGAACTATTTATCATGAACATAGTCTAAATTGTACTTGCAAATACTGTAGATCACATGGCCAAATCCAACTTCAACTTCAACGTTTTTGCTGAGAAGGAAAAGCTTAGAAACAATGGGTCTAACTTCACCAATTGGTTCCGCAATCTAAGAATCATTCTGTCTGGCGGACAAAAGGACTATGTCCTTGGGAAAGCGTTAGGTGACCCCCCTGCTGCAACTGCGCCGGCTGATGAGAAAGCTGTCTATTAGTCACGCAAAGATGATTATGGTGTGATTAAGAGCACCATGTTGTTTGCTATGGAACCGGAACATCAAAATCGTTTTGAAACCTATCCCGGGCCCTTTGAGATTCTCGAGGAGCTGAAAACAATGTTTCAGACTCATGCCCGTTCTGAGAGATATGAGATCTCCGAGAAGTTCTTTAACTGCAAGATGGAGGAAGGGAGTTCCGTTAGTGAGCACGCCATAAAGATGTCGGGCTACACTCAACGCCTTGAGCAACTGGAATGCACGATTCCAGAGGAGCTCAAGATTGACAGGGTTCTGCAATCACTCCCTCCCAGCTACAAAAGTTTTGTAGTGACTCATAATCAGATTGGCTCCACTGATACGATCACCGAGCTCTTCACAAAGCTGAAGGCTGCGGAGGTGGACATAAAGAAGGATAATCATGTGTTGATGGTCAACAAGCCCTCCTTTAAGAAAGGTAAGGGAGCAAAGAAGCCCTTCAAGAAGGGCGGCGGCAAGCGCAATGCTCCTGCTGAGAAGAAGCTCAAGTCTGGTCCTAAGCCGGACACTGAGTGCTTCTATTGCAAGGACAAGGGTCACTGGAAGCGCAACTGTCCGAAGTACTTAGCGGACAAGAAGGCTGGCACCATCAAAGGTATATTTGATATACATGTTATTGATGTTTTCCTTACTATCCCTCGTTGTAGTGCCTGGGTATTTGATACCGGTTCAGTTGCTAATATTTGTAACTCGAAACAGGAGCTACGGAATAGACGGCGGCTTGCGAGGGATGAGGTGACGATGCACGTTGGCAACGGATCAAGAGTTGATGTGATGGTCGTCGGCACGCTCTCCTTAGTTTTACCTTCGGGATTAGTTTTAAACCTTAATAAATGTTATTATGTGCCTGCGTTGAGCATGAACATTATTTCTGGATCGTGTTTATTGCAAGACGGTTATTCATTTAAATCGGAGAATAATGGTTGTTCTATTTATATGAGTAACATCTTTTATGGTCATGCACCTCTTGTGAATGGTTTATTTCTTCTAAATCTCGAAAGGGATGAAACACACATCCATAACATTGAGGCTAAGAGATGCAAAGTAGATAGTGATAATACTACTTATTTGTGGCACTGTCGTCTAGGTCATATTGGTGTAAAGCGCATGAAGAAACTCCATTCTGATGGACTTTTGGAGTCTCTTGATTTTGAATCATTTGACACATGCGAACCATGCCTCATGGGCAAGATGATCAAAACCCCGTTCTCCGGTATGATGGAGCGAGCAATGGACTTGTTGGAAATCATACATACCGATGTATGCGGACCGATGAGTGTTTCGACGCGCGGTGGATATCGCTATTTCCTCACTTTTACCGATGACTTAAGTAGATATGGGTATATCTATTTAATGAAACATAAATCTGAAACATTTGAAAAGTTCAAGGAATTTCAGAATGAAGTGGAGAACCATCGTAACAGAAAGATTAAGTTTCTACGATCCGATCGAGGAGGTGAATATTTGAGTTATGATTTTCTCACGCATCTTAAAGCAAGTGGAATCGTTTCACAACTCACGCCACCCGGAACACCACAGCGCAATGGTGTGTCTGAACGCCGGAATCGAACCCTATTAGATATGGTCCGATCAATGATGTCTCTTACTAATTTGCCGTTATCATTTTGGGGTTATGCATTAGAAACCGCTGCATTCACTTTAAATAGGGCTCCATCTAAATCCGTTGAGACGACACCGTATGAACTGTGGTTTGGTGCTAAACCTAAGTTGTCGTTTCTTAAAGTTTGGGGATGCGAAGCTTACGTCAAGAAGTTGATGCCGGACAAGCTCGAACCCAAAGCGGAGAAATGCGTCTTCATAGGATACCCTAAGGAAACTATTGGGTATACCTTCTATCACAGAACCGAAGGCAAAGTGTTTGTCGCAAAGAACGATTCCTTTCTTGAGAAGGAGTTTCTCTCGAAAGAAGTGAGTGGGAGGAAAGTAGAGCTTGACGAGGTTATTGAACCTTCTCTTGAATTGGAGAGTAGCGCAGCACCTGAAATTGTTCCAGTGCCGCCTGCACCAACAATAGAGGAAGCTAATGACAAGGATCATGAAGCTTCGGACGATGCTGCTACTGAACGTCGCAGGTCGACAAGGTCTTGTGCCCCTCCTGAGTGGTACGGCAACCCTGTCTTGACTGTCTTGTTAGTAGAAGACAGTGAACCTACGAACTATGAGGAAGCGATGATGAGCCCAGACTCTGAGAAATGGCTAGAAGCCATGAAATCCGAATTGGGATCCATGAGCGAAAACCAAGTATGGACTTTCGTGGACCCTCCTAGCGACCGAAAGGCCGTTGGGTGCAAATGGATCTTCAAGAAGAAAACGGACGCGGATGGTAATGTTACCGTCTATAAAGCACCGCTTGTCGCGAAAGTTTTTCGACAAGTTCAAGGTGTTGACTACGATGAGACTTTCTCTCCCGTAGCGATGTTTTAGTCCATTCGGATTTTATTAGCAATTGGTGCGTTTCATGATTATGAAATATGGTAGATGGATGTCAAGACTGCTTTCCTCAATGGCAACATTGATGAAGAGTTGTATATGATGCAACCCGAAGGTTTTGTCGATCCTAAGGATGCTGATAAAGTATGCAAACTTCAGCGTTCCATTTATGGACTGAAGCAAGCATCTCGGAGTTGGAACCTTCGTTTTGATCAAGTGATCAAGAGCTTTGGATTTGTTCCAAATTGCTACGAAGCTTGCATCTACAAGAAAGTGAGTGGGAGCTCGGTGACATTTCTGGTACTATATGTGGATGACATATTGATTATTGGAAATGACATTAACATGCTTAACGATGTGAAGAGTTATTTGAACAAGTGTTTTTCAATGAAATACCTAGGTGAAGCTGCTTATATATTGGGCATCAAGATCTATAGAGATAGACAAAGACGCCTGATAGCTTTAAGCCAGAGTACATACCTAGACAAAGTCCTGAAAAGGTTCAGAATGGATAAGGCAAAGAAAGGTTTAGTGCCTATGTTGTCAGGTAAGATATTGAGCAAGGCTCAGTGTCCAGCTACGGTAAATGATAGGGAAGCTATGAGCAAAGTGCCTTATGCCTCGGCCATAGGTTCTATCATGTATGCCATGCTGTGTACTAGACCGGATGTGTCCAATGCTCTTAGTTTGACGAGCAGATATCAAAGTGATCCAGGAGTGGAACACTGGACAGCCGTGAAGAACATCCTAAAGTACCTAAATAGGACTAAAGAAATGTTCTTAGTCTATGGGGGTGATGAACAGCTTGTCGTAAAAGGTTACGTCGACGCTAGTTTTGACACCGACAAGGATGATTCCAAATCTCAGACAGGATACGTTTATATTTTGAATGGAGGAGCTGTGAGCTGGAGAAGCTGCAAGCAAAGCGTGATCGCGGGATCTATAGTGGAAGCGGAATACATGGCTGCTGCAGAAGCGTCAAGTGAAGGAGTTTGGATCAGAAACTTCATCACTGAGCTTGGCGTGGTTCCAAGTGCATTGGACCCACTGGAGATATTGTGTGACAACACTGGCGCCATAGCACTCGCTAAGGAACCAAGATATCATCCAAAGACCAAGCATATCAACCGCAAGTTTCATATAATCCGAGATTATATTGCAGATGGAGATCTGAAGATTAGCAAAGTACATACACATCTGAATGTCGCAGATCCATTGACTAAACCTCTTCCACGTGTAAATAATGATCAGCACCTCAGTGCCATGGGTGTGAGATTGTTGCCAAATGTAAACTAGATTATTGACTCTAGTGCAAGTGGGAGACTGTTGGAATTATGCCCTAGAGGCAATAATAAAGATGTTATTATTATAATTCTTGTTCATGATAATGTTTATATTCCATGCTAGAATTGTATTAAGCGGAAACTTTAATACTTGTGTGGTTTGTGAACAACACCGTGTCCCTGGTACACCTCTATGGACTAGCTCATTGATTAATGATGGTTAAGGTTTCCTAACCATGGACATGAGTTATCGATTAATAATGAGATCATATCATTGGAGAATGATATGATGGACAGACCCAAACTAAGCGAAGCAATTAGATCGTGTCATCGTGTTCGTCATTGCGAAGCTTTTCTTATGTCAAATATTGTATTCCTTAGACCATGAGATAATACAACTCCTTGGTATCGGAAGAAAGCTTTGAGGTCATCAAACGTCATCCTATGAGAGGGTGATCATAAAGGTGTCTCTCAGGTGATCGGAAAGTATCTGTTGGGTTGTATGTATCGAGATGGGATTTGTCCCTCCCAAGTCGGAGAGATATACTTCGGGCCCACTCGGTAATCGATATCAACACCGCTTGCAAGCATGTGGTTAAGGAGTTAATCACAAAGTGATATCGGATTACGGAACGAGTAAAGTACTTGCTGTGAACGAGATTGAACTAGGTATGACGGTACCAACGATCGAATCTCGGGCAAGTAAAATATCGCGAGACGAAGGGAATATATATATGGGATTGTTTGAATCCTGACATCGTGGTTCATCCGATATGATCATCGATGAATGTGTGGGAGTCAATATGGGTGCCCAGACCCCGCTGTTGATTATTGATAGAAGATCATGTCTGCATATTCTCGAACCCGCAGGGTCACACACTTAACGTGTCTCGACGCTAGGATAGATTGGATAATTGGTTTATGAATTTTTGTTCGGAGTCTCGGATGGGATCCGGGACATCACGAGAGGTTCCGGAGTGGTCCGGAGAATAAGATTCATATAAGGCAGTGCAGTTTTTGGAGTTCGGAATCGTTCCGGGTTAATCGGTATTGTACCGGAAGCTTCTAGAACCTTCCGGAAGGGGACCAACGTGGACCCACCTTTCGGGAGGGGGCATGGGCCTATGAGGGAGTGTCCTGGCCGCATTGGGCCAGGGTCACAAGGCCCCATAGGGCCCAGCCGATTCTATAGGGTTTAAATCGTTTAAACAAGGGATAGAATTTCTAGAAGAGGGGAGAGTCCTTGCCCCCCACTCCTCCCTCCCTTGGCCGCCGGCCCAAGGCTTGGAGGAGGGGCAAGGGCTGGCCGCCCACCCTCTATATATAGAGGGCTGGTGCGCCCCCTCCCCCCCACACCTCTCCTCCAAACCCTAGCCGCCTTGCTGCCTTCCTCTCTCCCTCCCGACTGTTTGTAGGCGAAGCCCTGCGGCAGAAATTCTCCACCATATACACCACGCCGTCGTGTTGTAGATCCAATCTATCTCTCCACCATACTTGCTGGTCCGAGGAAGGAGGAGACGTCGAGGTGCTGCACGTGTGCATCTCACGGAGGCACCGCCACTTGTGGTGCTAGATCGGATCGGATCGCGAGGAGGAGAAGCGAGTACGACTACATCACCCACGTTCCGACGAACGTTCCGCTGTGCGAATCTTCAAGGGTATGAAGATCTAATCCAATCTCTCTCGTTGATTGCATCTCCTAGATTAGATCTTGGCTTTCCCTCTGTTCGCATCCGTAGAAAATTTTGATTTACTATGCCGCGAAACCCTTCACCTGGGCCACCCGAAAGTCTTCATGGGCCGACGTACATCCGCCGTGGGCCTTACTTGGGCTGGACTAGGTATGCTGAGGTCACGCACCCATAGGGTACAACCATGTCAGTAGCCCCGAGTGATCAGTCGAATCGTAGTTTCGGCTGAGGACTCTTCAATCCTTCGGGTGTAACTATGTGTTAATAGTATGTGTAGGGATTGTTGATGCGTGTGCCTGACTCACCCGACAAATCAGGGTTAGTTAACTGTCTTAGGACGAAACAACATGATCTTCCTCAGGTTCGAGTCCCTCAACTCGAACCCGGAATATATGCTGGCATAATTCGACTCAGGCCGCGGAGGACTTACAGGAGTGAAATTCCAGTAAATTTAAGTGATGTACCCAACGCGTCCGTCGGGATTTTTCATCGCGCCTGCTGGCACGGGTTTATACTAGCAAAGCGCAGTCGTGTGCGTTGTCAGGCCATCAGATGATATCTGTAGGTCTTATCTTTGTGTCACAGACACATCATCCGAATGTTTATCACCGCGGAGGTGTTTCGGGTGGCCAAGGAGATCGTTTCTCACTCAGCGTTTTGTTGGGGCAGAGTTGCCGAAAAGTTTTTGCATGTTGATCCAAAAAGATCGCAGTCAAAGATTTCATAGGGTGCGCGACCAGCGCTCCCTATGGGAGTAGCCCCGAGTGTCTGTTCGAGTCGTAGACTCGAGCGGAGACTTTAGCTCAAAACATTGTTCAGTTGTTAAGTCCGTAGGACACAAAAATTTTCGGATGCTTAAATCCATCCTCCCTATGGGAGTAGCCCCCGAGTCCGTAGTTGAGTCGTAGACTCGACGTAGGACTCGAAGAAATATTTTGTCTTTATTCATCTTTCGGGTGCGCGGCCAGCGCTCCTGATAGGAGTAGCCCCCGAGTATTTAGTCGAATCGAAGATTCGAGTGAGTACTCTTAGCTGTGGAGCCGAAGAATTATTGTTGGTGCTAGTATAGCTTTTGATGACATCAGTGCTGACGATCGGTGACCTCAAGCGTCTGCTATGCCAGAGATGACTTGACTGGACGAACGTGGGTCCCACTTGCTGACCTTGAATTGACCGGTCACGCGCGGCGTGGATATAATTACGGCGTCTCCTCGATTTCCGCGCGTAGTGGACGGTGTGATAACGACGGTTCGTTGTGATGCTGACATGTGTATGGCCAGATCTGTCGTTGGCGTTAGGTCTTCTGGATGGACGGCTGTCGTGCGTCGTCTTCGTCGTTATAATCATTGGGGAAAGCCGCAGGTTGTTTTCACCGCATCAGTTCGTGTTTTCACTGCCTCCTTGTGCTCTAGCGATTCTCTCTGCGCGCTGGGTTTTCCTTCCACATTTCCATCTTCCCTTCTGCGCTTTCACCGACGGCGCCGTCGTAGCGCGATGGGGAAGCCAAAGAAATCGTCATCTGCAGTTGGGACCAGCGCCGCCGGAGGAAAGAAAGGCGCCACCGCCACCCATGTCACCGACGATGGTTGGCGGCGATCCGAGACGCGGGAGAGCGATCTCCGCAAGCTTCGTGAGCGGGGTTTGATCCCGCAAGATAGGGAGGCCGTCAGACTCCCCGGCAATGAGGTAACCCCCCTTCCCCTAGCTGGGTATCGGGTTATGTTTCTCGCCTTCGTTATGCGTGGGTTTTATTTTCCAGTCCACAACTTCCTCCGTGGATTGCTTTTTCTCTATGGCATTCAGCTTCATCATTTGTCTCCCAATTCGCTTCTCCACATTGCTTGCTTCATCACTTTTTGCGAGTGCTGGCTCGGCATTAAGCCGCACTTTGACCTCTTCCGGAAACTTTATTCCGTGAAGATGCAGTCCGGTTCGGATGGTGTGTATCCCATTGGGGGTTGCATCATCTCCCTTAGTCCCAATCTTCTTTTCTTTTCCTTTTCCATGTCCGAATATGTCCAGTACTGGCGGAGGCGATGGTTTTACATTCGCGACTCCGTAGTGCCTGGGTGTAACTACCTCGGTGAATTACGCTCCTAGATACAAGCCTGGATGAGCGGTAGTGGTTGAAATAGTACGGTGGGGCCCTAAAAGTCACTCACGGGTAGACCTTTCGGCCGTCCCAACCACTTCCATCTCATCGGCACCTGTACGGGCGGCGTAATCGGCAGGCGAAGGGATCAACTACATACACAAGTGGGTATGTATGCAAGCCACCATACAAGAGTACATCAGAGCCACACCATCTAGAAAGAAAGGAAATATAGCAACGCCATACAGCAAGATCCAAATGACCTAGATAGATCTAATATTTTAGGATACTTCCTCATACAGCACACATCAGAGTATCATGCGGAAGCGGCAAACAAAGTCCGAGTACGGATAAGAAGCAAATCGACATAAGATGCCATAGAAATAAGCACATCCCAACCACAGATCTCACGGATCCCCGTTCCCGGAATCTCTACACCGAACGGTCGTTGCCCCCATCATCAGCCTCTTCCACCCAGTATCCGTCCTGCGAGGGTACCTGTTCATCTGAACCAATAATTTATCGTGTGAGACCCTAAGGGTACTCAGCAAGTCTTAATGCCTCTAAAGGGGACACAACCTGGGGTGACGCAATTGCAGCGAAAGATAAACCCTAACAATTCTACAGATAAACGCTAATCATCCGCCTAACCAAAGATAGACGGATGTCCGTGAATTAAGGACAACAGTTATGACAGTAATTTCATCAGATCCATCCTCCTCCTCGCTTACCAACGAGGAAGCGGACGAACAACCACCCATCCGTTGGCAATTTTATTAACCATTCCATGAGTGTTGCACTATTTACTAGTCAATTACTTAGTCAAATTAAAAGCGGTACTTTAGTTATGCTTGTCTATGGTCGAGAAACTGTGCTCCAAGTCGTCCATAACCGCGGACACGGCTTTCAGAAAGTTTTACCCTGCAGGGGTGCACAAATAGCAACACACACTCGATCAACCTCGGAAAAACCAAATCAAAACCCAACGAGGCCTTCACGACAAAGCAATCACAGGATTCAGAATTATTTCAGGGGGCCACCCCTTGGAGTACACCCGCAACGAAGCTAGCTGACTCCGAGACGGACTCAAGGTTTGCGTCAGTGGCTGTAAACGACAGCAAATCCCCAAACGGGGACTGTCGATACCGCGAAAACACTCCGCTTCCAAAACAGTACAGCGTGCTCCTCACACAATCGTAAATAAAGCAGTAAAGCATGGCATAGGTACATGATAATAAATAAAACCTCAAACTAGTTGTGGCCCCAAGAAATAAGACTGAATCAAGCTCTGGCTCAGGGGGGTCCCATATACCTCCCGGATGTGGATAGCGCGATAAATCTTGGAACAGGAATCAAGTACTCGGAGTCTTACGGGACACAAGTGAGCAGGAAAAACCAAATAGCAGATATTGCTCACCGATGCCACTTTCATTAGTTATCCCATTACTACTCAGGTTAAGTTGTTTAGGTACCTCGTTATCCATCAGACTCTCACAAACCCTGCACATGCTGTTCTACGACTCGCATGGCTCAAACAACTCTTGTGGTAATGGCTCATGGGATGGAGGAAACAGGCTTGGTGGGGTTTAAAAGTAAAGGCTATGCAATACTTGGGATTCAATTTAATGCAATCGCGACTCAATGATGCAAGAATAAGATAGAGGCAATAGGTACTGTATGTATGCAAGCATGTGGAAGTGCTTGCCTGGCAACTCAGTTGAAGCGAGAGACGGATCTGGGTAGTGCTCCTGGTTCTCTTGATATATCCCCTGCTCAGCGTCTATTCGAAAGAAGAACCAAACAAGCAAGGGCCAACATAAATAGAGTGCACAAGCATAGGAATAAAATGCGACAAGCAAACAATCATGCCATGATGAATGATGCACAATTTGCATGGTATTAAAGTAGCATGGCATGGGTGAGGTGTGAAGGACAAGAAGTAACATTTTAATGGGGTTCTGGATCACATTTGTTGTCATAATAGTTGCTGTACACTGTATTTTTTTTATATGATGCATGCTGCAATTGAAGTCATGGGTAGCATAAACAGAAAGGTCTCGTCGAGCTGATCATTTTAGACATATCATTTGTTAAATTTGGAATTAGAAATCAAAAGTTATTAATTATTTAAGTTCTAGTGGCATTTGTGGTAATTTAATTCAACTTGGAATTTTACATGTGCAAAAGGCAATTTGAATGGCATATTTGAACTCCTTACATTTTTCTGGTTCAGAAACATATAACATTTGCATTATTTGGATTTATGAATGAAAAGTTATTAAAAATCAGATTTGAATTTGAATTTGAATTAGTATAAAAAGATTTGAAATAAAACAGGATTACAGAAAAGCTTTTGTTGCCCAGTTCAGACTTAGCCTCAGGCACTGACAGTGGGACCAAACGGACACAGGCCCACGCGCGCAGCCAAAACTTCTGCCACCGCGGCTCTGGCTAGCCCAGGAGACAGACAGGTGGGGCCGGTGGGCTAGCAGGCCCACACGCCAGCGAGTGGACGCGAGGCGGCCATGCGGCGCAGCGGGAGGGACCGCGGGTTGCTAGATCAAAACATCGGGAACCTTTTTGCAAAACTGCACAGAGACAGACGTGTGGGCCGAGGGAGTGCGGGTTGAGAAAAAAGGTTGGGGGGGGGGGGTTGCGCAAAGTGACAGGCGGGTACTGTTTTTCTTCTCTGAACTTGAACAGAGCGTGCGCGACAGACGCACGCACGACGCGCGCGGCGCGGTGGGGGGTCGAACCTGTGACCTGGGGCTCGCGCTCGGCAGCGGCGACCACTGCGGTGGGGTTGGGTAGCTGACAGGAGGGCGCGCGTGGCCTAGGTAAGGCTGGCGCGGCACGGGTTAGCGGCAGACGTCTACGAGCTCTGGCGCGCGGAGGCCGCTCGACGAAAAGATCGTCGCGTCCAGGAAGCGACTAAGGTCGGGAGGATGTCTGGGGGGGCTAGGAGCTCACCGTGGGCTCGATGGTGGGCTTGGATCGGGTCGGGGCGCAGTAGATCGACGACGGGGCAGAAGTCCAGAGCAGCTAGGGTTTGCGTCGGGCAGCGTCGGTCCCGACGGTGCTGGGGCGTCTCCTCCTTGCTGCTGGGTACGGGGGCGACACCGACGACCTCCGGAGCTTCCTCGACACCCGCAGCACCACGCCCGCCTCCTAGTATGCTGTGTTCGAGCGCGAGCCGACGGTGTGGCCGGCGTCAGCAGCTGGGGCGGTGGAAGAGAGGGAGAAGAGGGGAGGCGAGGCAGGGCATCAGGGGAGATCTGGGGAAGGCTAGCGGTGTGAGGGAGGGGATAAGAACGAGAGGGGCAGGTAGATGGCGTGGGGGAGGGGTAGACCGGCCCGGCCACCTTTTGCACCTCACGTGCACGGCAGGGCCACGGCAAGCAGGGGAGGGAGAGAGGGAGGCTGCCAGGTGGGGTAGGCGAGGTCAGGGAGGCAGGCAGGTTTGGAGGGGCCCCTAGGCCAGGGAGAGAAAGAGAGGGAGAGGGAGAGGGGGCCGGCTCGGGCTAGGGTTAGGTTTGGGGGTGTCCTCGGTTGTGTGGGGTGGGGTAGATAGGGGGACATGGTGAACATGTGGCCATGCTAGGTTAGGGTTAGAGGGGTGGGTCGGCTAGAGAGGAGAGAAGGAGGGGGTACTTTGGGTTTTGATTAGAATAGGTGTGGTTATTTTAGCTAGGATGGGTATGGGGGTGGCTTAGGGTTTTAGGTTGTTGAGAGGGGGAAGGATAGATGCTAGGGTCCTTTTGACAAGATCAACCAAGCATCAACCAAACCCCAACAAGGCCAAGATAGAAAAAGGGAGGAAAAGGTGGAGATGGTAAGGGTGGGTATGTGATGAGGTTTTGGCATGATCAACAAGACCAAGCCTAAGGGGTAGAGAGAGAGGATCCATAATAAAATCAAATAAAACAAATGTCAAGCCAAAGGGGGTGCTTGCATGGGCCATGCATAATTAATTAATACCATGTTTATCTTTGTGAAAACAAGATTATTTACATGGCATTTCTTATGCAATCCAAAGTGTGGAGTAAGGCCCAAGCTAAGGAATTTAGAAAGAAATCCAAGTGGAGTATAAGGACATGATCACATGGGATTATATTTGGGACTTGCTAGTGTGTATATGCCACTAGATATTTTTGAGCCCCCAAAATATACCAACATGATGATAACCCCAAAAACAACACATATGGAAGCTAGAATTAGGGTCACACTCACAAGGCATGCAAAGGTGGCCATGTGGCTCTCATGTATCAATAATGTGAAAACAAAATGATGCCAAGACGAGAACATGTGGAAAAGAAATGGATCCATCCCAACCCACATGAGCTAGAAGTAAACCCATAAATGCCAAGCTCATATTTAGTTGGATGGTGGAATTATAAGGTGGTGAAAAGAAAAGGTGGTGGAGTTAATAAGAGATATGCCCCCAAATCAACTTGGGCATTTAACAATATATCAAGATCCAAATACAATATCAAGAGGCAACTACAATTAATAATGCACATGAGATAAGAACCAAACAAGAAGGGGTTTTATATGATGCTAAAATGCAAGGTGGCATGATGACATGAGCATGACATGATGATGATGCAACAATTATATGTAGGAAGTGGTCCTTTTATTACTAGAACAAGTAGAATTACAGGTGTTAGACAACTGGGATGCTACAACTCTCCCCCACTAAACAGGAATCTCGCCCCGAGATTCTAGGAAGAAGAAGAAGACACAAAGAGAGAAGGATGGTTGGCACGGAGTTCATCTTCACGCTCCCATGTGGCTTCATCAACAGAATGGTGTGACCACTGCACCTTGCAGAACTTGATGGACTTGTTGCGAGTCCTTCTTTCTGCGGTCTCAAGGATTTTGGTGGGGTGTTCTTGATAAGACAGGTCTTCTTGGAGATCGATTAGCTCATGATCCACGGTCCTGCCGGGATCTTTGAAGCACTTCTTGAGCTGAGAGATGTGGAAAACATCATGAACCTTGAGTTTTTCCGGGAGATCCAGGGCATAAGCAACTTCTCCTCTTCTACCACGAATCTTGAAAGGACCGATGTATCTAGGAGCCAACTTTCCTTTGATACCGAAGCGGTGTGTTCCTCTCATGGGAGTGACACGAAGGTAGACGAGATCACCAGGGGCATACACCATATCCGTGTGCTTCCTGTCATAGTTGCTCTTCTGACGACTTTGAGCAATCTTCAGGTTCTCTAGAATGATATGCACCTTCTCCTCTGCTTGAGTTACAATGTCAGGGCCAAACCAGATTCTTTCTCCTGCACCTGACCAACCAATCGGAGTTCTGCACTTGCGACCATAGAGAGCCTCAAATGGTGCCATCTTTAGACTCTTCTGGAAGCTGTTGTTGTAGGAGAATTCAGCATAAGGAAGACATTCCTCCCACTTCATGCCAAACGAGATGACGCAAGCCCGAAGCATATCCTCCAGAATCTGATTGATTCTTTCCACTTGTCCTTGCGACTGAGGGTGGTAAGCAGTGCTGAAGTTCAACTTTGTTCCCAGAGCATTTTGGAAACTCTCCCAGAACTTGGACGTGAAGATGCTTCCACGGTTTGAACTGATCTCCAGCGGAACCCCATACAGAGAGACAATTCTGTTGATATAGAGCTCAGCCAACTGAATTCCAGAAATTGTTTCTTTGACTGGGAAGAAATGAGCCACTTTAGAAAGCCTCTCGATGACAACAAATATTGCATTGTTGCCCTTCTGCGATCTAGGAAAACCAGTGATGAAGTCCATCTCTACTTTCTCCCATTTCCATTCCGGTGGTTTCAATGGCTGAAGAAGACCGAAAGGTTTCTGATGGACAGCTTTCACTCTGCGGCACACATCACACTCCGAGACATACTTGGCACAATACCGTTTCAAACCAGGCCACCAATATTGTGTTTTCAAGTCCATGTACATCTTTGTGCTGCCAGGATGGATAGAAAGAACCGAATCATGCGCCTCCTTGAGAACTTGCTCTCTCAAACCCGGGTAGTTCGGAACAAACATCCGGTGGTCGAAGAAAAGCGTGCCTTGATCATCGACGTGGAAGGACTCATACTTCGGAAGCTCAAGTTTAGAGATGAGCTTTTTGGTGTGCGGATCACCCAGCTGACGAGAGCGAATCTTTTCTTCCAAGATAGGAGTAGCCAGAAGGTTCAGGAGATGCCCTTGTTCCACAATTTCCAGGTTTAGCTGACGGAATTCCTCACACAAGAGAGGCTGTTGTTCTTCCATCATGAGGTTGTTGACATAAGCTTTGCGGCTAAGAGCATCGGCCATGACATTAGCTTTGCCCGGAGTGTATTTGATGGTCACATCAAAGTCATTGATTGCTTCAATCCATCTCCTCTGCCGAAGGTTGAGATCAGGCTGAGTGAAGATATACTTCAAACTCTTGTGGTCAGAAAAGATCTCACAACGGTTACCAAGCAAGTAGTGCCTCCATAGCTTCAAAGCAAAGACAACTGCTGCTAGCTCGAGGTCATGTGTGGGATAGTTGATCTCATGCGTCTTCAACTGTCGAGAGGCATAAGCAACAACTTGTTTCTCTTGCATAAGGACGCACCCAATCCTTGCAAAGAGGCGTCGCAGAATATCTGGAAAGGCTTAGATGTATCCGGAGGAACCAAGACTGGTGTGGAAGTGAGCTTCTCTTTGAGTGTCTCAAAGCTTGCTTGACATGCAGGAGTCCAAAGATATTTCTTGCCTTTCTTGAGGAGATCGGTAAGAGGCTTCGCTATCTTCAAGAAGTTCTGAACGAAGCGATGGCAATAACTAGCCAAACCGAGGAAACTCCGCACTTCTTTGACATTAACAGGAGGAAGCCATTCAACAATTGTCTTCACAGTTTCCGGGTTGACTGCAATGCCCTTGGCAGAGATAACGTGACCAAGATAGGTTACTTCAGGCAGCCAAAACTCACACTTTGAGAACTTTGCATACAAGCGGTTCTCACGAAGCTTGTTTAGGACACACCGCAGGTGTTCTTCATGCTCTTCCTTAGACTTAGAATAGACCAGGATGTCATCCAGATAGACCACAACGAACTTATCAAGGTACTCCATGAAAACCGAGTTCATCAGTCTCGAGAAGGTAGCAGGTGCGTTGGTGAGACCGAAAGACATGACCGTGTACTCATACAGGCCATAGCGGGTGGTGAAAGCTGTTTTAGGCACATCTTCCTTGCGAATCTTGATTTGGTGATAACCACTTCTCAAGTCCAGCTTAGAGAACACCACAGCTCCAGCTAGCTGATCGAAGAGATCATTAATCCGCGGGAGAGGATATTTGTTCTTGATGGTTTTAGCATTGAGAGCCCGATAGTCAACACAAAGTCTATCAGTCCTGTCACGCTTCTTCACAAAGATTGTTGGGCTACCCCAAGACGAAGTACTGTGTTGAATGAAACCCAACTTCTCTTGTTCATCAAGTTGTCGTTTGAGTTCAGCCAACTCAGAAGGACCCATTTTATAAGGCCGCTTGGAGATAGGAGTCGTTCCAGGTTCAAGCTCAATCACAAACTCAACCTCACGATCCGGAGGCATACCCGGCAACTCTTCAGGAAAGACATCTGGGAACTCACAGACCACCGGTACACTCTGAATAGCTTCCATAGCATCATCATTCAGAGCCGCCAAAGAGAAAAGCTGGACAGCAGGAGTCAGACTTGGAGAAAAGACTATATGACCTTCAGGAATCTTCAGAGAAACTGAGCGTTCAGCACAATCAATCACAGCTGCATTTGCTGTCAACCAATCCATGCCCAAGATGACATCAATGTCAGAATTGCCCAGAGCAATTAAAGAAGCCGAGAACGAAGAACCACCAATCTCAACTTGATTACCATGGCTGATCTTAGAAGCTGCCATCTTCTCTCCAGGAGAAAGGACCATTAACCGCTTTTGGAGAGGAACCAAGACTAATTCATTCTCATTTGCAAACTTGTGAGAAACAAAAGAATGCGATGCACCAGAATCGAACAGAACTCGTGCAGGGACTGAGTTAACGGAAAGCATACCCATCACGACTCCCGGTGCATGCTCAGCTTGAGCGGCGTTGACACAATTGGCACGAGCAACCATAGACCCGGGCTTGGTGTTGATGTTGAGAGCCCGAGGTGGTGGTGCACGAACCGAAGGAGAGCTTGCTGCAGATCTTGGCGGGGGTGGAGGGAGAGCTTTGTTCTTCAACGGACAGTTCCAGTTTTGATGTCCAGGATCTCCACAAGTGAAGCAGACACCAGGTGGACGTGGAGCAGCGTAGCCAGGGACTCCGCCAGGCGCTCCAGGGTAGTTGTGGGTGTAGCCCCTGGGAGCAGCAGTGATGGAGTTTGGTGGCCTTGACGCGTAGCTTGAAGGTCTTGGTGAAGCCGGGAGCGATGGTGGGGTGTTAGGAACTCAGACACGCCGCTTAGAAGGAGCTGCCATAACTGCAGAGCTTGATGCATCCTTATTGTGTTTCTTGGACTCCTCAAACGCTTGCCTGCTTGCCTCCTCTTGCAAGGCTGTGTGCTGTAGTTCCAGGAAAGATGCCGGCCTTGCATGAGTAATCGCATACTTGATCGACGCATTGAGCCCTTGCCTGAACCTCTTCTGCTTCTTCTTGTCATCAGATACCTCATCGCCACCATAACGAGATAGATTCATGAAGTTCCTGATGTAGGTGTTGACGTTATCATTTCCTTGCTTCAGGTTGAGAAAAGCTTCCTTCATCCTTTCCATCACAATCTCCGACAGAAACTGCTCCTTGAACGCTCCAGTGAACCTTTCCCAAGTTGGCTGGAAACCAGTGCAGCTTGCCTTCAAGTAATTTTCCCACCAAAGAGCTGCATCTCCCTTCAGAAGGTGAGTAACACACTTTACCCACTCCTGCTCAGGAACATCAGCAGTCTCGAGCAACCTTGACATCTCACGCAGCCAATCATCCGCGTCCAGTGGGCGATCGGAAACATCAAACTGACGAGGGTTGAATTTCAGGAAGCTCTTGATGTCTCCTCGCTTGGGAGGTGGAGGAAGTGGAGCAAACTCATTTCTTCTAACGCTTTCTTCCAAGCGCTGCTGGTTCTGCTGCATTGCTGCCAAGGCATTGGCTATGTTTGACAATGCGGCCCCAAGTTCTGGTGGTATATCCTCATCTGAACGGCGTGGTGGAGCCATCCTGAGATTGATATAAAACACAAGTCAGTACTACAATGGAGAATGATAATAATCCAAAATAGTACCAAGATGGAATTAACCAAGATTAAAGGATACAATTTACTGAGATGATATTAAAATATCAACAAAGTTCAAAGCACCTAGAAGATATTAAGCATATCGCACACGACTGAAAAGGAGTGTGGTACACAAATATATCAAAGAAAAATTTTCCACAAATTCCGGCATTAAAATACCAATAGATGCGCAAAATTACTTAACGAATCAAGATTAGTGACTCTACCGATTCAATATACAAAAGCGAATGATGAGAGTAGTGGTATGGTCGCGACTCCATCCCGCACTCAAATCATTACTCCGCACATGAACAAGTGGAACACATATCCTAACCCCTTCTTCTCACGACGAAACCTAAAGATTGGTAACTACGGAAACGAACACCCCAAACAAGATAGCGTCGGATACAAAGAGTATGACAGATTGCGTCGGTTTGCAAAAGCCTGTCGGTATGGAATGTACCAACAGTTGATAACCAAAGGCTGATTAGATAACAACTTGGATGCAACAGATAGACAAGGGATTACACACACACACACACACACACAACCTATGGTACTACGGAAACCCAGAACACGTGAATCCTAGTTTGAATTTTAAGAAGAGGATTGAAAACGTTGCACTTCCTTACCAGATAAGGGTGGGTGGGTGGGTAAGAAGAAAAGTGGAAGCAGTCCTACTCTCGCGTTTTGTTTTTCCCTAGTATACATAACTACCAAAAATATTTGCTAGACTGACAACGACCGTTTGGCTAAAACCCTGAAGGTCGGGATGGCTCTGATACCAATTGTAACTACCTCGGTGAATTATGCTCCTAGATACAAGCCTGGATGAGCGGTAGTGGTTGAAATAGTACGGTGGGGCCCTAAAAGCCACTCACGGGTAGACCTTTCGGCCGTCCCAACCACTTCCATCTCATCGGGACCTGTACGGGCGGCGTAATCGGCAGGCGAAGGGATCAACTACATACACATGTGGGTATGTATGCAAGCCACCATACAAGAGTACATCAGAGCCACACCATCTAGAAAGAAAGGAAATATAGCAACGCCATACGGCAAGATCCAAATGACCTAGATAGATCTAATATTTTAGGATACTTCCTCATACAGCACACATCAGAGTATCATGCGGAAGCGGCAAACAAAGTACGAGTACGGATAAGAAGCAAATCGGCATAAGATGCCATAGAAATAAGCACATCCCAACCACAGATCTCACGGATCCCCGTTCCCGGAATCTCTACACCGAACGGTCGTTGCCCCCATCATCAGCCTCTTCCACCCAGTATCCGTCCTGCGAGGGTACCTGTTCATCTGAACCAATAATTTATCGTGTGAGAACCTAAGGTTACTCAGCAAGTCTTAATGCCTCTAAAGGGGACACAACCTGGGGTGACGCAATTGCAGCGAAAGATAAACCCTAACAATTCTACAGATAAACGCTAATCATCCGCCTAACCAAAGATAGACGGATGTCCGTGAATTAAGGACAACAGTTATGACAGTAATTTCATCAGATCCATCCTCCTCCTCGCTTACCAACGAGGAAGCGGACGAACAACCACCCATCCGTTGGCAATTTTATTAACCATTCCATGAGTGTTGCACTATTTACTAGTCAATTACTTAGTCAAATTAAAAGCGGTACTTTAGTTATGCTTGTCTATGGTCGAGAAACTGTGCTCCAAGTCGTCCATAACCGCGGACACGGCTTTCAGAAAGTTTTACCCTGCAGGGGTGCACAAATAGCAACACACACTCGATCAACCTCGGAAAAACCAAATCAAAACCCAACGAGGCCTTCACGACAAAGCAATCACAGGATTCAGAATTATTTCAGGGGGCCACCCCTTGGAGTACACCCGCAACGAAGCTAGCTGACTCCGAGACGGACTCAAGATTTGCGTCAGTGGCTGTAAACGACAGCAAATCCCCAAACGGGGACTGTCGATACCGCGAAAACACTCCGCTTCCAAAACAGTACAGCGTGCTCCTCACACAATCGTAAATAAAGCAGTAAAGCATGGCATAGGTACAGGATAGTAAATAAAACCTCAAACTAGTTGTGGCCCCAAGAAATAAGACTGAATCAAGCTCTGGCTCAGGGGGGTCCCATATACCTCCCGGATGTGGATAGCGCGATAAATCTTGGAACAGGAATCAAGTACTCGGAGTCTTACGGGACACAAGTGAGCAGGAAAAACCAAATAGCAGATATTGCTCACCGATGCCACTTTCATTAGTTATCCCATTACTACTCAGGTTAAGTTGTTTAGGTACCTCGTTATCCATCAGACTCTCACAAACCCTGCACATGCTGTTCTACGACTCACATGGCTCAAACAACTCATGTGGTAATGGCTCATGGGATGGAGGAAACAGGCTTGGTGGGGTTTAAAAGTAAAGGCTATGCAATACTTGGGATTCAATTTAATGCAATCGCGACTCAATGATGCAAGAATAAGATAGAGGCAATAGGTACTGTATGTATGAAAGCATGTGGAAGTGCTTGCCTGGCAACTCAGTTGAAGCGAGAGACGGATCTGGGTAGTGCTCCTGGTTCTCTTGATATATCCCCTGCTCAGCGTCTATTCGAAAGAAGAACCAAACAAGCAAGGGCCAACATAAATAGAGTGCACAAGCATAGGAATAAAATGCGACAAGCAAACAATCATGCCATGATGAATGATGCACAATTTGCATGGTATTAAAGTAGCATGGCATGGGTGAGGTGTGAAGGACAAGAAGTAACATTTTAATGGGGTTCTGGATCACATTTGTTGTCATAATAGTTGCTGTACACTGTATTTTTTTATATGATGCATGCTGCAATTGAAGTCATGGGTAGCATAAACAGAAAGGTCTCGTCGAGCTGATCATTTTAGACATATCATTTGTTAAATTTGGAATTAGAAATCAAAAGTTATTAATTATTTAAGTTCTAGTGGCATTTGTGGTAATTTAATTCAACTTGGAATTTTACATGTGCAAAAGGCAATTTGAATGGCATATTTGAACTCCTTACATTTTTCTGGTTCAGAAACATATAACATTTGCATTATTTGGATTTATGAATGAAAAGTTATTAAAAATCAGATTTGAATTTGAATTTGAATTAGTATAAAAAGATTTGAAATAAAACAGGATTACAGAAAAACTTTTGTTACCCAGTTCAGACTTAGCCTCAGGCACTGACAGTGGGACCAAACGGACACAGGCCCACGCGCGCAGCCAAAACTTCTGCCACCGCGGCTCTGGCTAGCCTAGGAGACAGACAGGTGGGGCCGGTGGGCTAGCAGGCCCACACGCCAGCGAGTGGACGCGAGGCGGCCACGCGGCGCAGCGGGAGGGACCGCGGGTTGCTAGATCAAAACATCGGGAACCTTTTTGCAAAACTGCACAGAGACAGACGTGTGGGCCGAGGGAGTGCGGGTTGAGAAAAAAGGTTTGGGGGGGTTTGCGCAAAGTGACAGGCGGGTACTGTTTTTCTTCTCTGAACTCGAACAGAGCGTGCGCGACAGACGCACGCACGACGCGCGCGGCGCGGTGGGGGGTCGAACCTGCGACCTGGGGCTCGCGCTCGGCAGCGGCGACCACTGCGGTGGGGTTGGGTAGCTGACAGGAGGGCGCGCGTGGCCTAGGTAAGGCTGGCGCGGCACGGGTTAGCGGCAGACGTCTACGAGCTCTGGCGCGCGGAGGCCGCTCGACGAAAAGATCGTCGCGTCCAGGAAGCGACTAAGGTCGGGAGGATGTCTGGGGGGGCTAGGAGCTCACCGCGGGCTCGATGGTGGGCTTGGATCGGGTCGGGGCGCAGTAGATCGACGACGGGGCAGAAGTCCAGAGCAGCTAGGGTTTGCGTCGGGCGGCGTCGGTCCCGGCGGTGCTGGGGCATCTCCTCCTCGCTGCTGGGTACGGGGGCGACGCCGACGACCTCCGGAGCTTCCTCGACACCCGCAGCACCACGCCCGCCTCCTGGTATGCTGTGTTCGAGCGCGAGCCGACGGTGTGGCCGGCGTCAGCAGCTGGGGCGGTGGAAGAGAGGGAGAAGAGGGGAGGCGAGGCAGGGCATCAGGGGAGATCTGGGGAAGGCTAGCGGTGTGAGGGAGGGGATAAGAACGAGAGGGGCAGGTAGATGGCGTGGGGGAGGGGTAGACCGGCCCGGCCACCTTTTGCACCTCACGTGCACGGCAGGGCCACGGCAGGCAGGGGAGGGAGAGAGGGAGGCTGCCAGGTGGGGTAGGCGAGGTCAGGGAGGCAGGCAGGTTTGGAGGGGCCCCTAGGCCAGGGAGAGAAAGAGAGGGAGAGGGAGAGGGGGCCGGCTCGGGCTAGGGTTAGGTTTGGGGGTGTCCTCGGTTGTGTGGGGTGGGGTAGATAGGGGGACATGGTGAACATGTGGCCATGCTAGGTTAGGGTTAGAGGGGTGGGTCGGCTAGAGAGGAGAGAAGGAGGGGGTACTTTGGGTTTTGATTAGAATAGGTGTGGTTATTTTAGCTAGGATGGGTATGGGGGTGGCTTAGGGTTTTAGGTTGTTGAGAGGGGGAAGGATAGATGCTAGGGTCCTTTTGACAAGATCAACCAAGCATCAACCAAACCCCAACAAGGCCAAGATAGAAAAAGGGAGGAAAAGGTGGAGATGGTAAGGGTGGGTATGTGATGAGGTTTTGGCATGATCAACAAGACCAAGCCTAAGGGGTAGAGAGAGAGGATCCATAATAAAATCAAATAAAACAAATGTCAAGCCAAAGGGGGTGCTTGCATGGGCCATGCATAATTAATTAATACCATGTTTATCTTTGTGAAAACAAGATTATTTACATGGCATTTCTTATGCAATCCAAAGTGTGGAGTAAGGCCCAAGCTAAGGAATTTAGAAAGAAATCCAAGTGGAGTATAAGGACATGATCACATGGGATTATATTTGGGACTTGCTAGTGTGTATATGCCACTAGATATTTTTAAGCCCCCAAAATATACCAACATGATGATAACCCCAAAAACAACACATATGGAAGCTAGAATTAGGGTCACACTCACAAGGCATGCAAAGGTGGCCATGTGGCTCTCATGTATCAATAATGTGAAAACAAAATGATGCCAAGAGGAGAACATGTGGAAAAGAAATGGATCCATCCCAACCCACATGAGCTAGAAGTAAACCCATAAATGCCAAGCTCATATTTAGTTGGATGGTGGAATTATAAGGTGGTGAAAAGAAAAGGTGGTGGAGTTAATAAGAGATATGCCCCCAAATCAACTTGGGCATTTAACAATATATCAAGATCCAAATACAATATCAAGAGGCAACTACAATTAATAATGCACATGAGATAAGAACCAAACAAGAAGGGGTTTTATATGATGCTAAAATGCAAGGTGGCATGATGACATGAGCATGACATGATGATGATGCAACAATTATATGTAGGAAGTGGTCCTTTTATTACTAGAACAAGTAGCATTACAGGTGTTAGACAACTGGGATGCTACAGGGCAAGATTTTGGTCTTGTTCCTTTTGACCCCTCCCAGATAATCGAGCCAAAAAGATCCTGGAAAAACCAGATTTTGGATGGCGAGACAGCGGAGATAGAGGCCCTTTACTGTCAGGTGGAGGATCTCCAGCTGATTCCGGAGAAGGAAGTGAACGGCGTGGACATCATCCAGACGTTTCTTGAGCGTCGGGTGCAGCCTCTCCAAGCGAGGGCGCACCCGATGTTTCTTTATTCTGGGAGCCGTGATCCGACGAGGGTTTCGGCTGAGAAAATCTCCGAGGGGGATCTTGACAGGACCCTTCACGCGCTGCTGAAGTTCAAGGCCGGAGAGGAGATCCCGGGGAAGTCGCTGACTCCTCCGTTTTCTTCGACGCTGGCCATTCTGCAGGTGTAGATTCGTGCGTGTAGCGCTTTTTGTCGACTGCATATTTGTTTTCCTTGGTTTGCTAACAGAGTAACTTCTTTTTGCAGAGCTTCAAGGTGCCGGGCATGGTGCCGCCATTGCCTGAGTTATTTCCAAATGCTTCGGATAATGACGTGGTGGATTCGTGTCCGAGCTGCCGTCGACCCGATCTCCGGCGGAAGATGCCGACGAGTCGAGTGAGGATCATATGCGCAAACTATCACGGAGCTCCAGCGAGTCTTCGGATGCCTCGACTCCTCCGACTCACAGAAACCCTCTGTGCCTTGAGCGTCATAGTGACGGGCATGGAGGCTCTTCCTCTCCCATTCCTGCCATTCCTGTGCGGGCTCTAGCGCACACCCGCCAGCGAAGCGGAAGAAGGAAGAAAAGAAGGAAGAGAAGAAGGAAGAGAAGAAGGTGGAGAAGAGAGCCCGAAGGACTCCTCCTGTCTTTGACCTGAGCTTGCTAGACTCGTAAGTTTCTTATCTTACTGATGTCCTTTTTCCTTCTTGATTTTGCACTTGTACTGATTGCTTCGTATGCAGGCATTCCTCCCATGACTCCTCCAGCGATGGTGCGCGGGAGATGATGGGGGAGTCGAAAGTTGCATCTCCTCCTCCTCAAACGGTGGCAACGTCAGGGGGTGCCGCTCCGGATCCTCCTCTGCAGGAGGTGCAGGTGGTTGCGCCTCAGAATTTCGCCAGCGGGCCTTCGCAGTCGCCATCAGAGCATGTAAGTATCTCTGCTTCGTACCACGGGGGGAGCCCCCGAGTGTATGAAAAAGTTCGTGTGTTGTTATTTTTTCAAATCTTCGGGGGGGGAGCCCCCGAGTGTCTTCGTGTTCGAGTTTTGGCTTTATTCCTTAATGTTGGGCACATCCCCCAAGTCCTTTTCCTTACTGGTGTTTCTTTTCCTGCAGCCTTTTGTGGAGGAGGCCAAGCGGCTGGTGCAGGAGCGCCTGATGCTAGAGGCTAACCTCCGACGGCTTCAAGGTACTTGTTTGTTTCTGGTGCTTCGTTCATTTATTCCGGTATTGCTCTCTGACGTTCGCTTGTTTCGAATGCAGAGGAGCATAATACTTCTCTCCATGAGGTCGATGCTCTCAAGAAGAGCCTAGGTCAATCGGAGAAGAAGGCCGAGGCCGCCGTTGGTGCGAAGGAACGCCTCGAGCTAGAGCTTACCAAGGCAGCCGAAGCCAAGGAGCGTCTGCAGCAGGAGGCCGCGGACCGTGAGGAGCAGCTGGCCACTGTTGCGGCTGCGCGCGAGAGGGAGGTGGCAGGCAAGCTCATGGCGGCTGCCAAGGCTGTTTCGGGTGAGTGTTGTACTTGTGCTTCTTTCTTCTTGTCTTCTTCTGTGTTGCTTTTCGTCATGTCCTCCTTTTTTTTGTCTTAGATGCCGCAAGCATCGAGTTTGACCGGGACGCTCTGGAGCACGGGAGTGCTCTAGATGATGCTACTGCAGCGGTTGAAGATCATTGCAGCACCGCCGTCAGCTCCCTTGCCAAGGCGAAAGAGGTCCTTGGCCGCTTCTACAAGGAGCTTGTCCCTACGGGCGCGGCCCTGGATGATGTGGATGCTCTGGCGTAGGCGTTGTCAACCGATGCGCCTGCGGCGTACAAGCGCAAGGAGAAGGGCATCGGCGCGTCCATCGGGCTGGCGATGGCTTTGGCGGCTGGCGCGGAGCTCGACCTGCCCCAGATCACCTCCCGGATGCCGACGACCGCAGACGGATCCGAGGTAGCCTTTGCTGCCTACTCTTCTCGCTGCAAGCGATATGGGCCGAAGCTCATTGATTTGTTGTCTGAGTATGCGCTGCGGCAGCAGGGGGAGGCCAAGGCTAGGCAATCCGGCTCCGAGGCGACTCAGGGTGCCGTGTCTTAAGCGCTATAGATGTAGGATAGTTTGTAGTCTGCTTTTGCTGTAAATTTTTTGAGGAACACAGTCCTTGTGCCATGTAGTGGCCTTATATGCTTTAATGAATTCTTCCGAGTTGTGCTCTACCATGGTCTGAATGTTTGTGTCCCTTTCTTTTTCTGCTGCTCTAGGTTCCTTCGGGTGCTGACCCTGTTGACACCTCGCCCGCAGTACCGCTGCGGCCATCTTTGGATGATTCCTCGCAACTCGCTTTTCTTCGGGATCGTGTGCGTAGTCTTGAGAGGGAGTTGCTCAGGTTGCGAGGTCATGCCGATGTTTGGAAGTCCAAGGCGGATCGCGGCGCAGCCAGAGAGGAGTACTTGATGGCGGAACTGCTTCGGCTGTCTGAGCAGCTTCAATGTGAGTTGTTCTTTGTTTCGAGCTGTAGCTCAATTCTTCGGATGAGCTTGCTGGCCTTGCCTCTTATGTTGTGCAATTGTCGCAGGTGCTAACCTTACTCCAAGGGAAGAGAAGGAGTGTGTCGCTGTTCGGGTCAATTGTTTGACTCAACAGGACATGGAGGCCGGTGGCTTCTTCTGGATGGATCATGACCCTGCCATGGCTCTGGCGACGGTGCAGGATCGTGTGCACCAGGTTTCGCGAGTGCTTCGCCAAGTGCAGACGTCGCTTGCCTCGGTGTTGCACGTCATGTTTCCTTTGGATGCTGTACCGACGAGCCTTGCGGGTCTTCTGTCGAAGTTTCGGAACATGAGCAATGTCAAGGAGTTGGTGCGGCAACAACTCGTCGCAGGAGTGAAGGCTGCTTTGTCTCTTGTGAGGCTGCACCGGCCTGATGTAGATTTGGCTGCTGTGGCAGCTGGGCCACCTCCTCGGCCGTATGGTGATGAGTGGGACATGCGTCCACATTACGCAGCTGTAAGGCAGTATGCCGAACAGGTCGTAGATTTGTTTAAGCAGCGTGCTCAGGTTATTCTTTAGAATAGGTAATACCTGTAAAAGAGATAGATGTAAAATTTGTATATTTTGACTGGGCGTGTTGTGCCCTTTGTTGTAAAGATTTGTGTGTTGTAAGCACGTAGTGCTTTGTTTGAGTACGTGTCCTTTTCGTTTGCCTGACGTTGTCAGCTACTCAGGTGTACACGCGTGATCCTTAGTCGACGAAATCGTGAGGTGGGGGGAGCCCCCGAGTGCGTTTGTAGCATAAAGTAAAGTTGCAAATATGGAACGGAAGTTTGGGGCGAGACACTTAGCTTTATTTATATCGTAATGGAGGAAGTACATTGTTTGGCTGAATAGCCTTGGCTGAAAAGCCTTATTGAAAGTAAATGGGTAGGTAGCTAGGGGTAGAATCATCGCAGGTGCGCGATGTTCCATGGGTTGGAGTATGCGACTCCAGACTCCACGTGCTTGAGGCGATAGGCGCCACCTGGGATGACTTCGGTGATGACGTAGGGTCCTTCCCATGGTGACTCGAATTTTGTCGGTCGCTCTTGCTTGAGTCGCAAGACGAGGTCTCCTTCGACGAAGGACCTGGGACGAAGCCGGCGGCTGTGGTAGTTGCGGAGACTCTGCTGGTACACCGCTGATCGAGCTGCTGCTATGTCTCTTGCTTCATCGAGCGTGTCGACGGCGTCTTCGAGTGCAGCCGTGGATTCGGCTTTGCTGTACGCGACGACCCGGGGGGCCTGGTGGCGTACTTCGGCTGGTAGCACGGCCTCAGCTCCGTGCACCATGAAGAACGGTGTGTAGCCCGTGGAGCTGTTTGGCGTAGTTCGTTAGCTCCACAGGACGGATGGTAGTTCTTTCGTCCAGGCTCCTGCTTTCTGTTCGAGTGGACTCATGAGGCGCTTCTTGATGCCAGCGCCGATTAGGCCGTTGGCCTTTTCCACTTGCCCGTTCGTTTGCGGGTGTGCCACTGAGGCGTACGTGATGTTGATCCCAAGGCCTTCGCAGAAGTCCTGAAACTCCTTGGAGATAAAGTTCGACCGATTGTCGGTGATGATGCTGTGCGGTACACCGAATCTATAGACAATGGACTCGAAGAACTTGACGGCAGTTTTGCCTTTCTGGTTGGTAACCGGCATGGCCTCAATCCACTTGGTGAATTTGTCGACTGCGACCAGGAGGTAAACGTGTCCCCTTTCGAGGACTTTGGAAGTTTGCCGATCATGTCGAGGCCCCATTGAGCAAAAGGCCAGGCTATAGGTATGGGTCTGAGCTCCGACCCGGGTGCGTGCGGTTTGTCTGCGAACCGTTGGCATCCGTTGCATCTCCGGACGATGTCCTTTGCGTCGCTCATGGCCGTTGGCCAGTAGAATCCGGCTCGTAGAGCTTTGGCGACAAGGGAGCGGCTGCCTGCGTGATGGCCGCAGATGCCCTCGTGGATGTCTTGGAGGATGGCTTTCCCGTCATCGATGGTGACGCATCTTTGTAGTACACCCGTAATACTGCGCTTGTACAACTCGCCATTGATGGTGGTGAAGGCTTTTGACCGACGAGATATGCACCGGGCATCTGTCGGGCTGTCAGGCAGTTCTCCGTTTAACAAGAACTGGAGGTATGGTCGCGTCCAAGTTTCTTCGACTGCCATGACCTGCATTAGGTTTACCATGGCGACCTCTGTGTCCAGTTTCTCGGGTCCTTCATGTCCTTCGGGCAGCGTAGCCCTCGAGTGTTCTGCTTCTTCGGGTGATCCCTTGGGGAATTTCCGTTTGATGGATGGCATGCAGATCTGTTCGAGGAACACACCTGGTGGCACCTTGGCGCAGGTGGAGCCGATGTTGGCGAGTCTGTCGGCCTCCTCGTTGCTTTCTCTTCCAACATGCCGAAGCTCGCATCCATCAAATTCTCCTTCGAGTGCGTTGTAGAGCGCGTGGTACGCCATCATGTTTTCGGCGTGTGCGTCGCACTCATTCATCGTCTGCTGGACGACGAGGTTAGAGTCACCGTAGATGACCAGGCGCGTTGCGCCGCAGATCTTTGCCATCCTCATGCCATGGATGAGGGCTTCGTATTCGGCCTCGTTGTTCGAGGCGCGGAATTTCATCCGTAGGACGTACTTCATCTGGTCGCCCTGCGGGGAGGTCAGTATGACCCCTGCTCCTGCTCCAGCTTCGCGCTTGGAGCCGTCGAAGTGCATCGTCCATGACTGCGACATGTCTGGGGTGTCTGGCAGCTGCAGCTCCATCCAATGTACCAGGAAGTCCGGAAGGACTTGAGATTTGATTGCGAGTCGCTTCTCGTAGACGATGTCCAAGGGTGACAGTTCGATGCCCCACAGGGCCACGCGTCCTGTGGCCTCTGGATTATTCAGGATGCTGTTCAGGGGTGCCTCGTTGACGACCATCACCTGGTGCTCCTGGAAGTAATGACTCAGCCGTCGAGCCGTCATGAACACGCCGTAGGCGAGCTTCTGGTAGTGAGGGTACCTCTGCTTTGTTGGTGTCAGTACCTCGCTGAGGTAGTAGATTGGGCGCTGGACCCCGTGGGTCTTGCCTTCTTCGGGTCGTTCGACCACTAGCACGGTGCTGACCACTTGGTGTGTGGCTGCTATGTACAGCAGCAGAGGATCGCGCTCCTTTGGCGTGACCAAGACGGGCGAGGTGGAGAGGAGCCGTTTGAGGCTTTCGAATGCATCGTTGGCTTCTTGCGTCCACTCGAACTTGTCTGCCTTGCGTAGCAGCTGGTAAAATGGCAGGGCCTTCTCGCCCATGCGGCTGATGAATCTGCTTAGCGCCGCTATTCGTCCTGCGAGCTGCTGGACGCCTTTGAGGTTTTTCAGATTCTCCATCGTCATGATGGCTCTGATTTTCTTCGGGTTCGCCTCGATCCCTCGCTGAGAGATGAAGTACCCAAGCAGCTGACCTGATGGGACGCCGAAGGCGCACTTTTTGGGGTTTAGCTTGATCCTGTAGCGGTCAAGGTTGTCGAACGTCTCGCGGAGATCGTCGATAAGTGTCCTTGCCTCCCTGTTTTTTATCACTATGTCGTCAACATAGACTTGGACGTTGCGACCGATCTGGTCCTTGAGGCAGGCCTGCATGCATCGCTGGTACGTAGCACCTGCGTTCTTTAGCCCGAAGGGCATTGTGTTGTAGCAGAATACTCCGAACGGTGTGATAAACGCCGTTTTCTCCTGATCTTCGACCTTGAGTCGAATCTGGTTATAGCTTGAGTAGGCGTCGAGGAAGGAGAGTTTCTCACAACCTGCAGTCGAATCGATGATCTGATCGATCCGAGGAAGAGGGAAGTGGTCCTTGGGCAATGCTTGTTTAGTGACGTGAAATCCACGCACATCCGCAGGATGTCCGTGTCCTTCTTTGGGACCATCACTGTATTTGCAAGCCACTCGCTTTCCTTGATTTCCCTGATGAAGTCTGCAGCGAGTAGTCTATTGATTTCCTTGCCGATAGCTTCGGCTCGTGGCTCGGACAGTCTTCGGATGGACTGCTTGACTGGCTTGGTGTCTGGAAAGACGTTGAGTGCGTGCTCGGTGAATTCCCTGGGAACTCCTGGCATGTCCGCAGGACACCAGGAGAAGATTTCCCAGCGCTCACAGAGGAATTCGACGAGCGCGCCTTCCTATGCGGGGCTGAGGTCGTTGGCGATCAGCGCCGTCTTGGAGGCATCCGTCGGATGGACCTGCACCTTCTTTGTGTTGACGGTGGAGTCGAAAGACATGTCAGATGCGTTTTGCCTTGTGACTAGAGTCGAAAGACATGTCAGTAGCAGGTATGCGTCGTGTGGGACAGCCAGGAACCTTGCAAATGCTACACGCCCAAGGATGGCGTGGTATTGTGACGGCCAGTCCACCACTTCAAATTCAAGGCGCTCCTGCCGGAAGTTGTCCGGCTTCCCGAAGATGACGTCGAGTCCTATTTTGCCCAGGGGGAATATGCCCTTCCCTGGGACGATGCCATGGAACGTTGTATCTGACTGTTCCAGGCTGCATTGTGGGATCCACATTGCTACTAGAGTGCTTGCGAACATCAGGTTGATGTCGCTGCCGCCGTCCATGAAGACGCGACTCATCTCGAAACCTCCGATCTGCGCCTCCAGCACCAGGGCAGCATGACCTGGGCGAGGGATCTGGCAAGGGTGATCCGCACGAGTGAATGTGATGCAGGACTCCGATCCGCTAAGGTACTCAGGGATGGCAGGTGGGGTTGCCACGGCCAGGTTGATTTGTCGGGTGATTTTCTTCTGCACCCTATTCGTGGGGCGTCCCTTCTGGATCATCATTAGTGCTCCTTTCGGTGGGGGGGTACCCGTTTCCAGCGTTGTTCTGTGCGGGTGCGACTGGTTGGTTTGGGCCTCCGATAGGCGGCGGTGGAGGAGCTCCATGTGCTATTTCACCTTGTGCAGGTGCGTTTCCGAATGCAGGGATTGGGGCTTATTGCCTCATCTGCACCATGCTTTCGCTGAGCTTCTGGAACTCGCGGCAGTCCTTGAGCATGTGGCTCGCCTTCTTTTTACCATCCTGCTTGTCGATGTAGAAGTGGATGGTGCATGGTCCCGAAAGCTTTTCGTATGCTGAGGGTCCGTTATCGCGGTCGCGGCGTTGCCACGACTGCGCTGGGCGTCCTCCATCGCGGAAGTTTCCTCCGCGGTATCCTCCGCTGTTGCGGCTGTTGTCGTTGCGACGGTCGGCGTAGCCAGCCACGACCATGTCGGGTCCGTCGTGATCCTCGTAGACGCGCGATCTCCTTTTGCTACGGCGTTCCTGTCTTCGGCCGTAATCGTCCTCTTCATCCGATTGTGCTCGGTGAATGCAATCTTCGCCGTCAGCCCACCTGTTGGCGATGTCCATGAGGTGGTCGAGTGTTTTGGGCTTGACGCGCCCGAGTTCCTCCTTGAAGTCTGGGCATTCGACGCCGTCCCTGAAGGCGTCGATGGCCCTCTCTTCGGAGATGTGTGCTGCGGAGTTCTTGGTGTTAGACCAGCGTAGTATGTACGAGCGAATAGATTCGCCCGTTTTCTGAGTGCAGGCTCGCAACTCTTCGATTGAGGCGGGCCTCTTGCTGGTGCCCTTGAAATTTCGGATGAAGCTGTAAGCTAGCTCCTCCCAGCTTCGGATGGACCCTGATGATAGGCTGCTGAGCCAGACCCGCGCCGCGCCTGTCAGCTACAGCTGAAGGCATTGCATGGCGGTTTCTTTGTTACCGCCGTGTAGCTTGACGGATGACAGATGGTCACTGAGCCAGGCTTTTGGATCTTGCGTGTCGTTGAACTTCGGAGTATCCGAAGGAAACTTGAAATTGCGTGGCATCTGTGTTCGCCGAACAGATCTGCTGAAGCATCTGGCTCCACAGAGTTCTCCTTCGTCTTCGTCCATCTCGGATTCGGACAAGCATGCACGTTTGGCTCGCGCTTTGTCGATTTTGCGCTGTGTAAGCGCATCTCTGGCGTCGTAGTCGCGTTTATAGCGAATCGAGCTCTTCTTCCTTCGAGGAAGGTCGTGTTCCTCTTCCTCTTCGGATGAAGGTGTGGGGCTCCGGTCGCGCCTGGCCGGAGCTTTCTTCTTCGACTCCGCAGGAGCGTCTTGGTGGAGCGCAGCTCCGACAAGTCCGAGTCCGGTGAGTGCGGACTTATGCATGGCTCTTTTCGGGTCCCCCTCCGGAGGTGGGTGGGCCGCGAGATACCCAGTGGCTGCCATGATCGTGGCTTGCGGTGTCTTCGGGATGATGTTGCCGTCGGCATCCATCTCCATGAACGATGTGTGGAGAGTTCAGGTCACATCGCGGCGCTCCTTGGGATCCATGTTCTCCACCCGAGAGCGGTGCTTGTTTCCTTGGTTTCCGTTTGAGCTAGAGCCGGGGGCCATGGCGGAGAGCGCAGCTCGTCGCGCGCTGGACTCAGAGGCTGCTTGCTTGCGTTTGTCAAGTGTTTCCTGCATCTTGACTTGCTTCTTGTGCTCCTCGATGAGGAGGAAGTGGTATGCCATCAGTAGTTCACGTGAGGCGTCTGCAGGCAGGACTATGTTGCCTGCTACGGCGCGGCGTGCCTGGACCCATCCTTCTTTGCTAAGTTGGATGACGTGGCCGTTGTTTTCCTCGTCAGGTGGGGGGACTGGCTTCTTCTGTTTCCGTCGTTATCGCTATTTCTGTCCTGCGGGTTGGGGTTCGAGTTGGGCGGCGGGTTGGGGTTCGAGTTGGGCGGCGGGTTAGGCGTTTTCTGCTCCTGGATGACTGCGGCGCATTGATAGCGCTTGTAGATCGGTCTGCTGCTGCCGCAGCTTTCAGATCCGGAACCGTAGGTCCCTGCATCTGATGGCGGATCGCACAGATCGGAGTTGCAGCTGCTGCTGTCATAGGAATCATCTGCTGATGATGTTGTGCGTAGCACGGGGTGTGGGGCCCACGAAGCGGGCCTGATTGATGGTAGGGGCACCCGCTCAGGGAGGCGGAGGGTGTCAGTTTGCCCCACCTGGAAGCAGAAGCTCCCGAACAGGATTTCGAGTCCGTCGCCTACGGGCTCGAAGTCCTTCATGGTGGCCGGCGAGTGGGCGGTGAAGTCGAAAGCGCCGAAGAGGAGGCGACTCTCCGTCGCCGCAGAATTGTAGATCGATCGGGTCGGGACCGTCACGACCGCACAATCAGCAGCCCCGATTCCCACAGACGGCGCCAATTGACGAGGTTTCGACTCGTCAATGCCCATTGTTATGGACTTGGGTTTTGGAGATGATGGGGATGCTGGAGATCGTGGAACAGTTAACAGACAAGCAACCAGGGGACACGAGATTTACCCAGGTTCAGGCCCCCGGAGGGAAAACCCTACTCCTGCTTGTCTGCTCTTGATTACGGCGGAACCGAAGGTTACAGGGGTGCGCAGATTCGATCTGGCGTGGCGGTGCGTATGCGAAAGTATGAGTCGAGAGATCTAGGTCGTGCCCTCCTGGCCTTTATATAGAGTTAGGCAGGTCTCGGGCATAGTCCTAGTCGGTTACAGGTTCTAGGGTTTTACCCCTTTGAATTTCCTATCTACTCTAGTCTTGCTCTCCAAGGATCCGAAGGCGTCATGGGCCTGGGCCACCCAAAAGTTTTCATGGGCCGGCGTACATCCGCCGTGGGCCTTCCTTGGGCTGGACTAGGTATGCTGAGGTCACGCACCCGTAGGGTACAACCATGTCAGTTTGTGCTTGGTGGGTTCCTCCGGTTCTGGCAAAATCGATGGTCTCACTTATGACCGCGTCCAAGAGACGCCCCCGACGGTACCTCTACAAGGTGCAAAACGTCCACAAGTGCAGATTCGTCAACAACAACAACAAAAAACGCGCAATTTTTTGCGCCTCCGGCAATGGCGGCCACACCACTACGACGACTACGACATCGACCACACCTACATCGACCACGGCTACATCACGATCGGCTACCTCGACATCGACATCAAGAACAACGTCTACAACAACTCAAGAACTCCAGTCAACAGCGTTCGCGTCGTCACTTGCGTCCACGCCACTCCCGCTGTGACTGCGGGAGGGAAGAGAGGCACTAGAAGGGGACGCAGTCGCCGCCCCTAGGTGCCAGCCATGATCATGTCCACGCAGGTGATGATGACAAGGAGGAGAAGACGACGGAAGCGCAAAACTTCAAATCCAGTCGCAAGCGTCCGCTTCACTCCCGCTCCGACTGAGGGGGAATGTTAGAGTACGTATACGTGTATAGACTAGAGATAGACTAGGACTCTATATCTTGTACTCCAAGTCTCCTCCTATCCCGTATACGTTAAATCAATACACCGAAATATTAGGAATTCAATATTTTCTACAGGCAGGTATATGGCGTATAAGATACACCTGTCTTTCACGAAGAATGCAAGCTCCACTTCAACCGTAGCTTGATCTTCCTTGGAATCTGGAAACAGTTCTGGCCTTCGGAGCAGGAAAAGCATAAAGAGAGCAGGTGGGGAAAAACAACAATAGGAGGTGGTGGAAATAAAAGATGGAAATCCGAGGTTCTGGGCCGGTTTCTGTAAATTCCAGGAGCCCAGCCGTACGTGCTGATACTTTCTCAGGAAGCCCATGAAGTAAGGTGGGTAATCGATAATACTAGACCTACGGACTATCTATGCCACAGAAACTCTACGGACAGACGTGTCCTTCGTTGATTCGGTGCATGGTCCTGCCGTTCCTAAAAAAACGGAACACGTTCTCGTTCCTAGCCTGCACTTGTGTGTCCGTAAGTGAATTTTATAAAAGTAGTCCGTGGACGTAGCATTGCTCGTGGGTAATTCATTATGTTTGCCCACTTCTGCATGTCCATAACGCACGCAATAAAAGAATGATCTATAGCGACGGCTTAAAATACAATTAAACCGTGAATCCGTGATAACGGTGAAATGTACCCAGCCGATGTTGGATAGATTCAGAACACTTTCAACCGTGTATGGTTGTTCGTATCAACAATTAGTTATGTGTCTGTTCTTGCTCCACTTGTTCCGACCACAAGTAGTTTGTACACCAATTAAATCTTCTTTAACCTCCAGACCGTGTCGATGGCGCGTTGCCGCTGCCGCTCCTCCCTGAGCTAGCCTGACGTTGTTGGTTGCGGACGGGAATTCGTCGAACGGGTCAAAAGGACTACATTGATCTCGAAGACGACGAAGAAGGATAAACTGCCGATGAACCTCCTTGACAATCCAAAGATCCTCACGTCCAGAAGAAGTTATTGAGGACCACACCACTCTCACAAGCTCCTTGACATCACTATCGAGATGGGTCTAAAGCCGGGAAGATCTTATTGGAAGAGACGCTGCCGCCGCCACCACCTGAGCACTAAAAACAAGAAAACAGAGCCCTCCCACCGCCGAAGACCTAGATCCACCCTGCCTCCATGGCCCGAAGGTCACATAAGCGAGGCAGATCGGCGGTGGCGCCGACGGGAAGCGACAAAACCCTAGCCGCCTTGGCAGGGAGGAGGAGAGGGAGGGCAACGGTTTAGTATAAAGGCAAAGATTGGGGAAAGTGTCTTTAGAAGTTTTAAAAATATGAAAACAGTTTTAGACATACTTCATGATGTATATCCTACAAGCATACAAAATCCCTGTATTGTAGGGCTATACAAAAAGTCTGATAAATTCCTCTAAAAATAGTCTGATAAATTTAAAAATATTTAAAAACATGTATACTCTTATGGTTATATTTTGTATAGTTCAGAATACAATGTATTTGAAATTCCGAACATTTTGAAATAACAGGATTGGGAGCTAAGTCAGAAATATATCTCCACTCCATTTTGCAGCAATGTATCGATGTGTGCGCTGTACGCACCGGCCGTTCGTCTGGCCCGGGTGGTGGAGCCATGCATGTGTACTGTTCTGCAGACCGCCGCCCGCACGTCGACCTCACTCGCAATGCCCACTCTCGTATAGCTACGCGTATTCACCGGCAGGTGCTTTCGGTTGCTTTCGACTTTCTATAGGTGTTCGCTGGCATGACATGTCGACCGTACGTACCTGTAATCGCGAGCACATGCTTCAAATTTCTTATCACTGCACTGGTCATCACGGAGAAGGTGGACACGGATACATTTGTCCGTTCTTTGTGCAGGTCGTATTCAGTTATAAATACATTTTGTACAATGTGGCCTTGGGCTCCAGGCTACACCTAGCTACCATGCATGTAATGTGTTCGTTAGAAGATCTATTTTTTCGGAGATGGACAAAAATGTTCAAATCTAGTTCGTCGGAATTATAAATTACATTTCTAATTAAAAACCGCATTATTCTTAAAAATGTACTCCCTCCGTTTCAAAATATAAGATGTTTTAGGTTTACGAAGAAAATGTATCTAGACATCTTTTAGTGTATAGATTCACTCCAAACCTGAGTAAACCTACACACTAAAAGTAGTCTAGATACATTTACTTCACAAAGCTAAAACATCTTATATTTTGAAACGGAGGAAGTAGAACCTAACCAAAATAATTTGGTAATAGTACTATATTGTGCTGCGGTTTTGCCCCTGTTCACGGAGATGGCGGCGACGGCGCGGACAATGGTGCCTCTCCGTGCCTGTGGCCCTGCACCTGACGGTGATGGTGTGCACTGTGACATTGTGACACAGGGATTTACACTAGCTTGTTGCTTAATCCGCTCGTTTATTTTCCAAAGTTGCCAAGCGGGGTCTACATTTTCTTGTACACCGATTGAATTTGCACTGGCTTTCAGCACCGTTCCAGTTGGAAGAGAGAGTTTCTCGTGGAAAAATAGAGCTGGACGTGGAGATGGTGTTTTTCTCACGGTGCATACAAAACTATTATGAAAAAATCATCAATTTTTTTTAAGATATTCATAAAATTTGCATGAAATCCGGACACTATGTTTCCATTCAAGTTTTCAAGGAAAAATAATATTTTAGATGAATTCGTGTAAAAAAGAAAAAATATCCGTGGATAATCATGTTGGAGGATCAAAATTTGTCTTTTATATGGGATATAAAATCCCCCACCCCTCCCCCCACCCAGAAAACTTGTGTAGATACATAGAATGTCTGAGTTATACGAACGAATGTTTTCTCTGGATTTTTTAACATTTCAAAATATGGTATCAAATGATACATTTTTTGGCACCTTAGAATCGAATGTGATTTCGGGCAGCAAATTATATAGAATTACCATAATTAGGGTTGTCAGTGCAAGTCAGTATCGATTATGATATTTTTCTCTAAAATCTACCAACTCAAGGCCAACCCGTTACAAACAACTTTAATTGCAAATCTGTCCGGTAGGGCCTATATGTAAGAGCTGAGTTGGCAGCCGAGTAAATTGCACCGGGAGTCACACAATTTGTTCCGCATGTGCACGTAAGTCACAGAACTTGCAAACTGAACTAACAAGTCATATAACTTGCAAACCCGTGCACCCGTAGTCACAAAACCTGTCAACTAAGTGGGTTTTGACCAAAATCGATCATATTTAGACTAAAACTTTACAATAACCATATTTTATTATCAAATACTATGTATGCATTCGTGAGCATGAGAGAGAATTTGTGGCTCCCAAGCTCGGTATTTGAAAAATTCAAAATCTGTACCTTTTCATTAAAAAAATCAAAATTTATTTCATGAAATATGTGTGGACTGAATGACTATGGCAAGTTTTGGTGAAAAAATCATTTTATTTTTGGCTATAGAAGAAAAAAGAAATTCCTAGCTACATATCGTATAAAAAACACGCATTTCTGTCAGAGATTTGTCTTTTTTTATATTTCATTCACAAAATAAAACATATTTTTGTACCTTAGGAATGTATAAATATTTGTGCGTAATTGTTTTCAGATTTTTTGGAGTCTTGTAAACTTTTTTGTTTGAAAAACGAGCTCGAGTGAGCGGTTTTAGTCAAAAACCACTTAGTTGACTGGTTTTGTGACCACGGGTGTACGGGTTTATAAGTTGTGTGACTTGTTATTTTAGTTTACAAGTTATGTGACTTAAGTGTACATGCAAAACGAGTTGTACGACTCCATTTACTCTTTGTTTGCCAGCTTCGTATTTGGCTACTCCACCATTCCAATCGGGGCAAGGAGCACACAAGTCCGTGACCAAGCCCCATCCCCGACATGCCTTTAACTGCAAAGATTCCAGCGATCCATGTGGGGACGCGCCGTTCGATTGTTAGCTCCCCGTGCTGGAGCCATGCATTTCTTTTTTTGTTCTCTGCACTGCAGCGTCGATCTCAGGAATTAATCGGCAGGTGTTTTGGGTTTGCTTCGGTCGTTCTAGTTCGCTGGTCTATACGTGCTTGCGTGTATCCAGTGGTCTATACGTGCTCCAGAACGGGATCCACCCAGGCTCGCAGACAACCAATTCCGTCACATGCTGCAGTTTTCTTATCATCAGAATGCATGATGAAGGAGATGGACATGGATACATTTGTCAGTTTTGCGCAAGTCCTATTCAGTTATAAAACCAGTTTGTATGGTATTATCCAAAACAAAAGGGCTACAGTGGCTCATGTCGAGGTTGTACCTACTTTGCTAAACCTCGTGGGCCGAATTTTGACATTTAGAAACCGATGGCGAAAACGGTGGAGAAAAACTGGTTCTTTAATTTGGCTGCGGCTAGGTTTTGCGGCTACACTGATGTCCACACATGTGTGATGCAGAACACGACATATGGACTGAAAGTACAGTGAGGAAATCTCAGAAGCATGTACTCCTTTCGTTTTAAAATATAAGATGTATTGGCTTTTATGAAACGAGTATATTTTGATGCTTTTTAATGTGTAGGTTCACTACGATGTCTAACGGAGGGAGTACAATAAAGTCTCTACCGACACTGATATCCATCCTATCCGAAACATTTGGAACGGGGCACATCTCAACCCAATATAGACCAACAAGTAGAGAGCAAAAAATTGTACTTGCAAGTTAAAAAAATTACGAAATAATTATGTATATACGTGTAGTATACTTCAAAATTTAAATATGCCTTTTTGTCATCTGTACAAAAATCACAAAATATTCAGTCTGCACATCTCAAGTCCAAATTTTGCAATTTAAACATAACAATGTGTGATCTCCTATTTCTGCACTTTGCAAAATTGCATGCCGTGTTATTTGATTTTTGTAAATGCAAGTTTATACTCTCTATATATCTACGAGTACGCTTATTTTTATATCTACAAATATGACTTTTTTAAGTATGTCCAAATCGGATTTGCTAGTTCTCAGGCGCTCGAGAATTTGCTAAATCCCGGTCACCTCTCTCACCATTGGATATGCCTCGTGATTCATGCAATCTGAGAGTTGCATGTTAGTTGTGACCGAGAAAAATGTTCACGCAGAACAACTTTTTTGTTCACGCGGTATAAAATTTTTATTCATGCCGCATAAAAAATTTCTCATCACAATGCATGCTGAAGAAGATGGACATGGATACATTTGTCCCTTTTGTAGAAGTCCTATTCAGTTATAAAACCATTTTGTATGGTATTACCCAAAAGAAAAGGGCTACAGTGGCTCATTTCGAGGCAGGCTGTACCTACATTACTAAACCCCGCAGGCCAGATTTTGACATTTAGAACCGATGGCGAACACAGTGGATTTTGACATTTAGAACAAAAGGCTCTACCGATGGTTCTTTGGCTGCGGCTACGTTTCGCGGCTACATCGATGCGCACATGTGTGTGAATGTGTGATGCAGAACATGACGCATGGACAGAAAGTACAGTAAGAAAGTCTCAGTAGCATGTACAACAAAGTCTCCACTGACACTGACATCTGTCTTACTGGGCAATATTTGGAACGGGGCACATCTCAACCCAATATTGGCCAACAAGCTACAGAGCAAAAAAATTGTACTTCCAAAGTTTAATCTACATGTCATAAAATTTTCTATCGTGCTATTTAATTTTGTAAATGCAAGTTTCTACTACATATATATATGCATGTTTTCTTTTCCTAATTTTAAATCTACAAATATGACTTTCTTAAGTATTTTCAAATTTTGGTTGTTGTTCCTGGGCTTTGGAATGGGATGATTCTCTAGAGATTTTTTTTGGCTCACCCGGCTTGTTATTTGAAAAAAATAAAAAAATGTATTTGCAAGTTTTCAAAAGTATGGGAAAATATATCTAGATGTAACCAAATATATATCCCACAAACAATACAAAATATTAATTTAAAATACTTTGTACTCTGAACTACACGAAAATGACAAAAATGTGGATAGCGCATACATGTTTTCAAATCCCAAGATTTTGTCATTTCTTCGTAGCTCACAATAAAAAAATATGCATTGTGATTTTGCATACTTGTGGGATATAACATTGACTATGTATATAATTATTTTTAGAATTTTTTTGAAACATTTAAATATGATTTTAGAATGTTTTAAATGAAGAGAGCACTGCGTCGCGGAAGACATAGACACTTTCTAATCTTTTTTTTTTGCTAAAACCACGTATGCCTATATGATCAAATCGTGCATCTAACAAGTCACAATTCATAAAACTCACAACCACAAGACGGAGGTGAGTACATGTGCCAGGGCATGTTTGGTAGTTCGCAGCACCTCTGGCCAGGCCATGTGGAGAAGAAATCGGCCCGATTGGATGCCTATGTTCTCTTCACGTTGTGACCCATGCGCTGCTCAATGCAGTCTCCAGCCAGGAACCACCGAATTGGCGGTTTCCGTGGAGCCAAAGTGGGGAGAGGGCAAAACAACAATGCTACATCTACGAACGAATTGTTACGGAATCAAAGTTACAGGATTACGTGGAGAAAAACCGGGGGTTTCAGCCCCGAAAATCAAGGAACGTAAAAACTCTGAACCAACCCGGTAATCCCACGTCATTCCGTAAGAACAGTCCGTAACAAGTTTGTCCATAAGTCTAGCATTTCTGAGGGCAAAAAGCCCACATGGGTGGCTAGAGGGATGCAATCTTGTAAATGACTGTTTTTCTCTAGACTCTCTTTAATGTTCATCCCAATGACTTGCAATTAGCACATATAGGTTCTGAATCAAATTAAATTTGATATGAAAAAGATGCCTATCGACAGTGGGGTTTTATTTTGACCATCGGCACTGAGTTTCAAGATCAGTATCTTCTCGAATTCGTGGTCAAAGTTCAATTTTTTCTGAACGAATTTCTTCAAATTCGTTGCGTACAATCAAACGTTCGAAATTTTCTTTCGGGATTAGCTAGATCTCTCTATTCCCCACAACTCTTGTGTTGTAGAGATATATAAATTCATTTGTAGCTCTCTCAAGTGTACATGAGGTTGAAGATGAACTCGTTCTCTCTCTCTCCTCTCTCAAACATACATGGATCTCTCCTCCCTATGTATAACACCCATCTTTTCTCATCCATCTATGGTGCTCTCTCCCAGGGGCTGCGCACGTTAATCGATTTGCATGTATAATATTTGTTCTGTTTGAAAATAAATGATTTGAATCTGTCTAAACTGACATGTATCTACCCACTGAAATCGCGTCTAGAGACATGAGAACCTAGACAAATTCAGTTTTCGATTGAGTTTCCTTTTTCGAGTAGCGTACTTACTACTAGTACAGGTATATATGGGCACGTATGTATTGAAGTCGCTGGCGTGCATTGCTCATGTGGAAGGACTAGGCTGGTCCTGGATACATGTGATCCAAATTTGGAACCGGCCTAAAAATCGTATTTCCGAGTCTCCAATTTTTCTGAAACGACGCCAATGCTCTCACGTCGTACATCCAGTCACACGACGGCTCGGCCGGGAACTCCGACGCCGCCGAGCTGCTGCCGCTGCAGTCATCTCCGTCTCCTGATCTTCCGGTTCGCGTCTGCTCGACCGCCGTGGACGGCGCTGCTCCAAGAGGCTCGGACCTGGACGGCGCCGCCGTAGCTGTGGACGAGCTGGGTGAACCGGTGGAAGCAGCGGGCGTGGCTAGTGGCGCGCGCCGACCCTGTGGTGGCTCGTCGCAAGGCCGGTGACTACTGGGCCATTTGCAGGGACTTGACCCAGTCCTCGTCGGACTCGAGAAAGGACGCCAAGGCCCTGACGTCGTCCATCCAGTCGAACGGTTCGGCCGGGAACCCCGACGTCGCAGAGCTGCTGCCGCTGCCGCTGCAGCCATCTCCGTCCTCCGACCCCCCTGCCGGCGTCTGGACAACCGCGGCCGGGGACGGCGACGTGGTTTCGCGGCGGAAGAAGAGGCCGCCCGTGCACCGCACGGCCTTGGGCGCCCACACGGTCGAGGACGGCTCCGCTCCAAGAGGCTCGGAGCCGGAACTGGACGGCGCCGCCGCGGTGGATGAGCCGGAACCGGTGGGGGCGTCGGGCGTGGCGACGATGATCCTGCTGGGGGCAGGCCGGGCGGCGCCGGGCAGTGAAACCGGAAGCGCCTTCCGTCCGAGGGTGCTGTTCCAGTAGTTCTTGATTTCGTTGTCTGTTCGGCCGGGGAGCCTGCCCGCGATGAGCGACCACCTGTTGCCGAGGAGGCCGTGGAGCCTGACGATGAGCTCCTCCTCGTCGTCGGAGATGTTGCCCCGCTTGATGTTCGGCCGGAGGTAGTTCAGCCACCGCAGACGGCAGCTCTTGCCGCACCGCCGCAGACCTGTATATAAACACGCAAATTCAGTGAACATGCTGCCTCGTCTAGCTCGCTCTCCATTAGCAGCAGGAGCACGTACGTACCAGCTTTCTGAGGAACTTCCCTCCATCTTCCTTCGCCGTGGGCCTTGATGTAGGAGGCCAAGGTGTCGTCCTCCTTGCTCGTCCATGCGCCTCTCTTCACGCCTTCCTTGGAACAGCACGCCCTCCGCCCCATTTCTCCCTCTCCCTCTTCGTGTGTGTCTTGCGTTGGAGAGAGAGGTAGGGAGGGGAGGCGGCCGGGGTTGTTGCGGTATTTATACACGAGCCGACGAGCGAGCCTACGTGGCCCTGTTTATCACCTTCAACGTATGGACACTCTCCTCCGAGTGTTAGATGGACCAAAAGGCTAGGAAGCCTCCAAGTGTGCACAGGGAAGTACAGCACGGCCGTTATGTGCAAATCGCTGGCTAGATGCGTGAGATCCGTCCAAAAGATTTCCACTTCTGCATAACAAGCCAATTCCTTCACATATTTTGTATACAATTCATATGAAGTAATGTCGCCTTTTTAGGTCCAACCGAACATTAAGGGCATATACCACTAAAAGTATCTATGCAGGAAATCGAAAGTGTAGGGGTTTAAGACATCGGTTTTGCTAATTCTCTCAATCAACTAAGAATTAAGTTAGAGCTCGGTTAGATCCTACGATCAGATGTAACTGACGATTTTTTAAGTTATAATTGGTTTGCAACTGAGATTGAAAGATATCACCTAATTAAGAACTAAAGTTCTTAGTCAACTGAGTATTAGACACACCCTTGAGATATTGTATCCTAAGTCGTCTGCATTTGACCGGAAAGTCCACATAGACATTGTGTCCTAATTTTTTTTAGAACCATATGAGCTATGGTTGCTTTGTAACCATATGAGCTGCCTAACATGATTATGACCACATATATGTAATATATTTGTGGTGGATATTTGTTTTATACATTTATGAGATAATTATATGAGGCTACAAATTTTTAGTATGTGTTTGGTATATTGATAGATGCATGTGACTAACCCATCATGTATACATATTCGAATCACACTAGTATGCTAGGCATGGGTGGGGGAAGTGTGTGTTAGATGGAGCAAGTATTAGTAACTGGGCAGTGCCAAAAAAATTGGGATCTATTATAGTTTTTACCTTTCTTTTGTTGCCTTACTAGGTAGAATCGAATACTTATATTATTATCATCTAGTGACAGAAAATATGACCTGGTTTGTTCAAGATATTATATTAGTTTTAAACATCATGTCAAAATTCTTAAGGCTATACTCTGTTTTATGTTAAATCTAGTATTGTGGAGTTTTTTCTTACTAGAGTACGAGGGAGAAGTGTTGCATCATCTTTATTATAGCACATGATGCTCATATGAATGCGAACCAAACACTAACATGAAAGTCCCATCAAGATTTATGATATTCTTAAGACTATTTTGATCATACCATGTTTACGAGAGAGTAGACAAGTGAACCCATAAAACCTAGACTATTTTAATCATAAGAAACATCCTTTACTTGCATTTACTATTTTCTTTTTTTCATCATTTATTTATTACAAAATAAGAAAAACACTTTTACTTCTTAAATTCACTATCAAATACCCGAAAAACAACATTACCTTTAACTTTGCATTTAGTTTTATTTTTTGCATATATATATTGGTTTACTTTATTGCTTTCATAATTAGTTTATTTTATTATATTATTTGCATATTGTCTTTAATTCTAATACAAAGCATTAGTCTAACTTAAAAAAAACTTCGAGGGTTGTTAGCTATCTATTCTTTTAAAATAATTTATCGGTACAAATATTCGTTGTCAATAGTTATTTGTCGACATTAGTCTATCTTACATAAATTTTTTGAGGGGCGTTAACTATCTAATACTAATTCTTTGATGACGCGTAATAGTTTGGCGATAATTTTCAATATTAATTTTCAGGGATGTACGATTAGTAATGTTCAATTGTAATTAACTGTCTTGTTCTGCCGTGACTTCAGGGTTCTCTTGCGGTAACTTTGGGGGAAAAGAGTAATGCTACATTTACGGACTGGTTTTACGCGATGATGTGGCAACACGGGATTTGTGTAGAGTTTTATCACTTCCGTGGTTTCAGGTTTGAGAACCACCCAAGCATCGGCACGTCGGTCCGTACGTTAGATTCCGTAAGATTCCTCCGTAGGTCTATCATTTGGGGGTGGGAAATGCGAGCACGCGCGCGCCGTGCCAACCTTTCTAGCTAGTTGTCCCTTAAGTTGTGTTCATACAAAGAGAGGCAAAACAAAGACACAGTCGCGTGCAAAGGAATTAACTCCCGGGTCGTTTCTAGAACTTGTAGTAAAATTCTTCATTCCTCCGTTTTCTCCCCTTGTTCTCTATTTTCCACGTTAGAGTGGAATGGCCTTCCCTTGTTCCAGCTTCGGAGTCTGCAGCGTCGTTGGAGCTGAAAGCTAGTCGATCGGAGACAAATTGCTTAATGGTGATAGCACGTGCGACATCTGAGTAATTATCAACCTTATTAGCTGCCACAGGAACGACAGGGCATGTCGTCACGTGCGAATGTACGAAATAATTTCCAGCAATCCTTTTCTTTCGAAAAGAAAAAAAAACCAAGCTCCATTAATTTGTGCCTGCAGCAAAAAAAAAAAAAAGAAGCCTTGCGGTCCATGCCACTGCTGTTACCATCTCACGGTACTACATAGTACTAGTAGTAGTAGTACCGTCCTTGCCCACGCTGCTGCATAAATGGACACGGCGAGATCAACGTGGATGACAGTCCCGCCGCAACAGCGCGCGAGTGCAGCAGCTAGCTAGCACTGGAATGGCTGCTTCGCTACGCTCTACGCTCATTGGAAAAGTACATGGCCCCGCTTAATGCACAGTTTCACTGGCTCGCTGCTAACAGTACTGAAATGAAGTCGATTGGTGACGGTATTAATGACAAGGGCATGATGGCAAATCGAAGAAAACAAAACGAAAGGAGAAACCACGTGTTTTAAATTTCCCAGAAACAGTCTCGCAGTACGACGCTGTCTTCCTGCCTAAACCACGCAGGGTGCCTGCAGTGACTACCCTAGTGATTGGTTTTCTGCAGTAAAGGGCTTTGGCAAACGGGGGTGGCAGTACCGGGATCTTCAGTTTTGGTGGTGATGTTTGATACTTGATGAAACCCAAGGTCTCTTCTTTACCACATCTCCACGGGGCCGACCCAACTCGTTTGAGCCCGTCCGAACGCGTCCGCGCGGATGTGCGTGGCGTTCCAGCGGCACGATCCATTCAAACAAACGCGTCCGGCTTGATCCATTTGTGCATCAAATCTGAGCAACGGTTGCGTCGGTCCGTGCGCGGGTGTCCTGCTCGCTAGTGCCGAGCTGACCCACCCGTCAGTCAGACGCGCGCAGCGGCACCGATTTAGACGCAACCCGCGGCAGCGATTCAGAGACACATACGAAAAGGCCGGTCATCCTACGCCATCATTGGCAACGAGACGACACACTAACTGACTGGACGCCACGCTCTCCATCGCCGCTGCTGGTCCCGCCCAAGGCCTGCCCTCCAGACTGGACACTTCAATGTCGTCGCTTCGGCCTCCGCGCCGACATCCAATGCCAATCATTTTTAACTGGCCGCCCGCAGCCGTCTTCTCCCACACCACACCGTGCTCTCCTCCTTCCCCTTTTCGTTCTCCACTACCGGTAGCTAGCCATGTTGACGACATTGGACGGGGGGGGGGGGGGGGGGGGAGAGTGTGCAGGGCAACCACCGGGTCCCGGCCGTGGACATCGAGGGAGGCGCGGAGGACACAGCCAAAGCAGCACGCCAACACGCTCTCTCTCAATGTCGTCATCGCCCGACGAAGTCGACCCAGTCATCCAGTTCGTCGCGGACATCCACTTCGGCATGGCACGGGACAGGCTGCTCATGCCCGCAGATTCGTGACGCTATTCGGCGAGGAACCGTCCCCTCTTGTCATTCTGCGGACGAACAGTTTAAGGACCACTAGGTACCTGGTCGAGGTGCAGTTCGACCACCTTGGCGAGATGTACCTCACCAATTGCTGGGAATGCTTCGCCCGCGCGCACCAGTTCGAAGCGAGCAACATCGTCTTCTTCAAGTACGACGGCGAAGGAAGGCTCGCCGTCAGCGTCTTCGACGACACCATGTGACATCGCTACTACCACTCCGACTCCGACGAGTAGGATATGATGTGTAATCGCCATCTATGATGTAGCAATATGGGCATCAACCATTTGCAATAAAATATTTTATTTGAGTCTTCAAATATGTTACAAACAACTCTATGACACCATTCTAGCTATGCACCGCCTACGGCGCAGGAGGCGACGCATGCGGGTTGGTAAGACCTCGTTCTTCCTCGAGAGAGCGGTAGATCGCGTGCTACGTCTGCAGCTCTTCTTCAGCTTGGGCAAGGCGGAAACACAGGTACGCCTTGTAGGGCTTGGCCCGCACTGCTTCCCTCCCGAAGGTCATCACACACTTCTGTGAGCGCTAGACGTCGCTAGTGCTCCGGCAGAAAGACGCGGTCCATCACCTCCCACGAGAAACGCTCGCCGGTGGTCCTGTTGTAGTCATAATGAGAGCGCCGCGACCACAGTGGGATATGGAATATATGCGGGCGCCCTAGGACTTCTCTGTCGGCGTCGAGGTTGCTACGGAGCTTGTAAGGCCAACGCCGATGGCCAGGCATGGTGGTTTTGTGCTGGGTTGGTGTGGGTCTGGTTGAAGATATCTTGGCGACCTCCCTTTTTTATGGCTGCGCCTGAACGCGGCGGAAAACGCTCAGAACTGACAGGAAGCGACAGGAAAGGTAGGCGGGAGACAACGGGGCGGCGTGAAGACACTGAAAAACGCCGGCATTGGCGATGGCCAAGCGTGGGCAGGTGGGCGCACCACTAGGCACGATTGACCGGACAGGCCGGACCCCGACCAAAAGCGATCTCGGACCGACCTAAACGGACAGATACAGTCATACAGACCATTTAGGTCCAACGGTTGGATCGACACGGTTGAGGTGCCCTTACGAGGTGTACCTCATGATGATTTTTGAATGTATTGTTTTGTAACACAGACTCTTTTCAGTGTGAAAATCTAAAATCTTTGATTATGACAAAGCTTATGAATTGTTTCCTTCTCGAATGCGTGACTTGTGGAGAACCTCATTTGAAGTTTGGGTGTTGTTTTTAGTGGTGGTTAGAGTGTTGTTGCTAGGAATGATTGGTCATCGTGGCAGTTTTTTTTACTAGTACTTATTTGTTTTTTGTTTTTGGCCGTGTATATTTTTTATGTCTTCAGTTATCTTTTTTTTTTGCTGGGAGTCTTCGGTCATCTTATTGGTGCATAATTGGTATCTTCGCGATATTAATACTCTCTCGTTTCCAAAATAAGTGATTTAGATTTATCTAAATACGCATATATTTATATAGTATAAAACATTGATACAAACAAATCTAGTCAAATATATATCAGTTATTTTATGACAGAGAGGGTATATTCCTTTTATCGGAAAAAGTACGACACTGTCAAAGATGTCTATCAGGAAGGCAAGACATGTTTCAGTGCAGATGAAAGATGTGGAAGTGGAAAACGATCTTGCTATCTTCGACACCAATCGTGATTACGTGAACCAAAGTTCAATCTGCAGTGGTTTGCATAAACGGTGAAGCTAATTTTTTACGCAAAGGACTTCTCAGGGCCATGTGCTGAAGCTAATCTCCAGCAATCATACCACGTTTTAACACCGTGCCACCGACAGATGCGTAATTCAGCACCAGCTAGCTGCCCGTCGATTCAAAGGTTCTGTAATGTATATAATATAATATAATAAAGTCAGAGGTTTTACCACCAGGGAGTGACTGAATTAGAGCTGCCTCTCGCGTCTCTGTCGGGGAGGCGCCAGGGCCAACCCTAGTCACCGTCGAACCACATCTCCCCTGAGACCGAAGGTGTGTGGGTGGGGGTGGGTGTGTGTGTGGGTGGGGGGGGGGGGGGCAGGGGTAGTGACGGCGGTCGTGCAAAGCTGGGGCGGCACACGGCTCACGGTGATCTGATCCAGGCGGCAACGCTGGCTTCCTTCTCCGACGGTGCACGGCGGAGTAGTGGATCTGGGTCCTACCAGGACCCGGCGCAGGCGGCGGCCAGGGCATGTGGCCGATGGCCGTTTCCTCCAGCGTTCGAGGTGGAAGGGCATGTTGCATCCTATGGCCGGCATGCATGTGGCCTCCATGGCCAGAGTGGGTCGAGGCCAGATTTTGTTGTTTCCTCAATCAAAATAAAGGTGGTTTTCATGCTATTCACATGCACACCACTGAGATGGTGGTCCTAGGGTTCTTATCGTGCCAAGACGGTGGTCTTAGAGCCTGCCCTTGTTGATCTGGCCGATGATTAGATCCGGAAGGCTCCACCAACGATCTTCCTTGGGTGCCTCATTCCTGGAGATGTTGGATCAGATGGAATTTGGTCGAGCGCACGCTTGTTTTCTGATCGTTCGGTTTCTAGAGAGAGTGACGCGAAGCTACGTTGTTTGTTGCCATCATGAGATATGTCTTTTGTGTTCCATGGTAAAGTCAGAGACAGAGAATATTATGGAGGCTGAGATATGAGGACTATCTTAGTGGTTTTCTAAATAAAATCCTAAATCCCTGTACTAATATTCTAATACTATTATGTTCTTATGCATCTTATGGTGGGTATGGTGTTGTTTTCTTTCCCATATGCTGCACTATTTGTCTATTTCTTTTCCAACTTGAGTACAAAAACAGAGGGGTAATGTTAATTGTTATAATTGCGATAAGTAAATAACGAAAAACGAAAACAAAATCATAGCAAGGGGACATAGATTTAACGTGGAAAAGCCTCTCCAACAAAGAGAGGAAAAAACCATGGGCGCCAGCCTGCGGAACTTCACTATATCGGGGAGTGTTGAAAAACGTCGGAGATTTCACAGATGCAACTCATCCCAACTGGCGGCTTACAAGAGGTTTATATATCAGTGGAAACCTAGGTCTTCGACGATCTGTATCGTACCAAGCCTCCGGCGACGGGGCTCGCTCCATTCATCAGAAGTTGGCCTATACTTTGTAGAATTTGGATCAACATATAAAAAACTACACCTTGAGACAAATTCCTTCTTGTAGCATCAACAACAACCATCTCCCTGAACAAACAAAGCAAATACTTTCGGCGCCAAATAGCCACTTGGGCTAGTCAGTTAAACCAACTAAGTTCGAGCAAAGCTCAAACTTAGCAACAGAAACAAGTTTAGTCATCATATTGGCAGGATTATCATGAGTGCTGATCTTGTATACCTTTAATTTACCTTGAGCAACAATATCTCTAACAAAATGGTACTTGACATCAGTGTGCTTAGTTCTCTCATGAAACATCTGATCTTTTGTAAGCTATATGACATTTTGACTGTCACAAAACAAAGTAATGCAAGAATCATCTCCACAAAGCTCAGCAAATAAACCTTTTAACCAAACAGATTCCTGGCAAGCTTCAGCAATAGCCATGTATTCGGCTTCAGTAGTAGATTGTGCAACAACAGCCTCCAACGTAGCCTTTCAGCTAACAGCACAACCACCAATATTAAACACATAACATGCTGGAATTTGATGAGTTTTGGGTTGTTGGCCCATTAGACAAATTCTGAAATTCTCTTTGACCCACTTGTATATGGCAGCATATGGCTGTGCTAGTGGTGCTAAAGTTTAGCCCCACATTACTAGTGGAAGGGGAGTTGGACCACCTTATATAGTAGAGCGTTGCACCACTCACTAAGGTGTGACAAGGAGAGAAGACCTCGTGCACTCCTCCTCCGACGCTGCCTACCTTGCCACGCCACGCCTCGCCTCGTCACGACGCGCGCGTCGCGGGTTGTGGGAATCTCACCGAGTTGAGCTTTATTTTGCTGGTTGGGAAAACTAATTATGAGTCATTAACGGACGCATTAATTACAGTTGTTTCCAGTTTTTATGGATGTGGGTTGTTACCGACTCGGACGTGGGATGTGTCCCACGATCTCACTTACCTGCACTATATAAGCGTCTGCGCTAAACCTAATCAGTGAATCAATTCACAACACGCACCTACCTCCAGAACCTTGCGCCGCCGCTTTCGTCTTCCCCATCCTGGCTTGCGGCGTGCACCGCAGATCAGGACAGTAGGCCTCCGGAATCCCGCCTCTCGTGAACCTATACGGGTGAGGGGTGATCAAGTTTTTGGGGAGCGCTCAAGCGCGACTACTGGCAACCACGACGTCGTCCGACGAGGAGTTCCCGAACGACAACTTCTTCCCGAACGTCAACGACCTCTTCGGCAACCTCAACATGGGCGACAGCTCTGCTGCGGCTACTGCCGCAAACCGCATTGTATGTGATCCCAATCTCTCTCTTTCGGATTATGCTAGAATTTCTAGTTCTATCGTTTGGTGTAGATGTGATAGGTTTATCTTGTATAGATGTAATCTGTTCATCTACTTTGTTGATCTGCATGATTGGTTTTAGTATCGTTTGTATGATCATGTTTTATTAGTTTATTATTCAGATTAAATCATATGAATTGTTGCTTATATTTCCAACAATCTAAAAACCTGATGATAGGCAACTGAATTCCACTGGTGTAGCCGCGGCTACTAGGCCGCCTCCTTTTGATGTCATGCACTATAAGAGATGGCGCAAGAGAGCGTTTCTCTGGTTTGAAAACCTAAACTACTATAGCGCCATTCTTGGCAAGCCTGAAGGAGAACTTTCTGCTAAGCAGGAAGCGACCTTTAAGAAAGCCGATACCATGTTTATGGCGGCTTTGTTCAATGTTCTTGGGGACAACATTGTTGACCCGTATATGTCATTTGATAATGGCAAGGACGCGTGGAAAGCGCTCGGGGCCAAGTTTGGGGTCTCGGACGCTGGCACTGAGTTGTATGTCATGGAGCAATTCTATGACTACAAGATGGTTGATGAGCGCTCCGTCGTTGAGCAAGCTCATGAGATACAATCACTTGCCAAAGAACTTGAGCAGTTCAAGTGTTCCTTACCGGACAAATTTGTGGACGGTGGCATTATTGCCAAGCTTCCTCCCTCGTGGAGGAACTTTGCTACTTCTTTGAAACATAAGAGACAAGAGTTTTCCGTTACGGATCTCATTGAGTCTCTTCATGTGGAAGAGAAGGCGAGAACAAAGGACAAAACTGCCCGAGGATTTGAGGGAGGTTCTACTGCCAATTTGGTGCAGAGGAAAAACTTCCAATCCCACAAATTCAAGAATAAGAACAAATTTGAAGGGAAGGGGGAGTTTGGTGGCAAGAACAAGGCCACGTACTCAACCAACTTCAAGAAGAAAATGATAAGAGGAAAGGCTCTTGCCACGTCTGTGGTGATCCTGATCATTGGGATCCTAGCTTCCCTAATCGCTTTGACAAGCATCAACATGGGAATAGCGGCAAGGCCTCTAATGTTGTTATTAGCGATACTGAGATGAAGGATGTTGGGTACGGTATTTTACCTACTATCCTTTCAGTATGTCATTCTCCTGATTGGTGGATAGACACGGGCGCTAATACACATGTATGTTCTGATATTTCCATGTTTTCATCTTATCAGGTCTCAAGGCCTTCTTCCGTGCTGATGGGAAACGGCTCACGTGCTTCTGTTCATTGTGTTAGTACGGTAAAATGGAAGTTTACTTCGGGGAAGACCGTACAACTGAAGAATGTGCAGCACGTTTCCTCTATCAATAAGAATCTTGTCAGCAGATCGCTTTTATGTCGAGATGGTTTTAAGTTGGTTTTTGAGTCCAATAAAGTTATAATTTATAAGTATGTACAATTTGTTGAAAAGGGTTATGAGTGCGGAGGTCTGTTTCGCTTGTCTTTGTCAGACTCATGTACTAAAGTTATTAATCATGTTTGCAATGATAATGAGTCCAATGTTTGGCATTCACGACTCTGTCATATTAACTTTGGTTGCATGACGCGGCTAGCCAATATGAGTTTAATTCCGAAATTTACCACTGTCAAAGGTTCTAAGTGCCAAGTTTGTGTGCAAGCAAAGCAACCCCGCAAGTCTCATATGGCTGCGGAACCGAGAAACTTAGCACCACTAGAACTTATACATTCAGATTTTTGTGAGATGAATGGTGTGTTGACAAAAGGTGGAAAAAGATACTTTATGACGTTTATTGACGACTCCACTAGATACTGATATGTCTATCTTCTGAAATCTAAAGATGAAGATTTGAACTACTTCAAAATCTATAAAGCTGAAGCAGAAAACCAACTTGATCTTAGAATCAAGCAGCTAAGGTCGGATCATGGTGGAGAGTACTTTTCAAATGAATTTGATTTATTCTGTACGGAACATGGTATTATACATGAGAGGACGCCTCCCTACTCACATCAGTCAAATGGGGTGGCCGAAAGAATAACTGATTTGGTTAACGCCATGTTAGATACATCAGGTCTTTCCAAGGAATGGTGGTGGGAGGCGCTAATGACTGCGTGTCATGTCCTAAACCGTGTTCCCATAAAGGATAAAACCATGACTCCATTTGAGGAATAGGAAAAGAAAAGGCTTAAACTCTCTTACTTACGTACTTGGGGTTGTTTGGTGAAAGTCAATATTCCAATACCCAAGAAGCGAAAGCTTGGACCAAAAACCGTTTATTGTGTTTTTCTGGGATATGCTTTTCATAACATTGGCTATAGATTTTTGATAGTAAAATCTGAGGTACCCGACATGCATGTTGGTACAATTATGGAGTCGAATGATGCGACTTTCTTTGAGGACATCTTTCCTGTTAAAGGTATGTCTAGCTCATCAAATCAGGAGATGACTAGTTCATCTAGTGAGGAATTTGCTATAATTCCTGAACCCACTATGCCGATAGAACACTCTGATGGTCCTATGGAGGATGACAATGAATCTCCCAAAAGGAGCAAGAGACAAAGGACTGCAAAGTCATTTGGTGATGATTTTATTGTGTACCTTGTGGATGATACTCCCACTTCTATTTCAGAAGCCTATGCATCTCAAGATGCTGACTACTGGAAAGAAGCTGTCCGAAGCGAGATGGACTCCATCTTAGCTAATGGTACTTGGGAAGTCACTGATCGTCCTTATGAGTGCAAACCTGTAGGATGTAAGTGGGTGTTTAAGAAAAAGCTTAGACCTGATGGTACTATTGAAAAGTACAAGGCACGGCTTATGGCTAAGGGTTATACCCAAAAGGAAGGTGAAGACTTCTTCGATACCTACTCACCTATAGCCAGACTGACCACTATTCGAGTACTACTATACTTGGCTGCCTCACATGATCTTCTCGTTCATCAAATGGGCGTTAAGATAACTTTTCTAAATGGAGAGCTAGATGAGGAAATTTATATGGAGCAGCCTGACAGATCTGTAGTAGATGGTCAAGAAGGAAAGGTGTGTAAGTTAGTGAAGTATTTGTATGGTCTTAAGAAATCTCCTAAGAAGTGGCATGAGAAGTTTGAAAGAACTTTAACTATTGAATGCTTTGTTGTAAATGAAGCTGAAAATGTGTGTACTATCGCCATGGTGGGGGCGAGGGAGTTATTATGTGTCTCTATGTTGATGACATATTGATATCGGGACCAACCTTGCTGTTATCGAGGAGGTCAAAGAGTTCTTATCTCGCTAATTTGAGATGAAGGACTTGGGAGTGGCTGATGTAATTTTAAACATCAAGTTACTAAAGGATGACAATGGTGGGATTACACTGCGTCAGTCTCACTATGTGGAAAATATATTGAGTCGCTTCGGGTATAGCGACTGCAATTCATCTCCAACGCCTTATGATCCGAGTGTGCTACTTTGAAAGAATCGAAGGACTGCTAAAGATCAATTGAGATATTCTTAAATTATTGGCTCGCTCATGTATTTAGCCAGCGCTACTAGGCCTGACATCTCCTTTGTTGTAAGCAAACTGAGTCGATTTGTATCAAATCCTGGAGATGATAATTGCCATGCTCTTGAAAGAGTTTTGCGCTATTTGAAAGGCACTGCGAGTTATGGTATTCACTATACTGGGTATCCACAGGACTTGAGGGTTATAGTGATTCAAACTGGATATCTGATGCCGATGAGATTAAGGCCACGAGTGGTTATTTGTTTACACTTGGTGGTGGCGCTGTTTCCTGGAAGTCTTCCAAGCAGACCATATTAACGAGGTCAACAATGGAAGCATAACTCACAGCATTAGACACAGCCACTGTTGAAGCAGACTGGCTTCATGAGCTCTTGATGGACTTGTTGGAATTATGCCCTAGAGGCAATAATAAAGATGTTATTATTATAATTCTTGTTCATGATAAAGTTTATATTCCATGCTAGAATTGTATTAAGCGGAAACTTTGATAATTGTGTGGTTTATGAACAACACCGTGTCCCTAATATGCCTCTATGGACTAGCTCATTGATTAATGATGGTTAAGGTTTCCTAACCATAGACATGAGTTGTCAATTAATAATGAGATCATGTCATTGGGAGAATGATATGATGGACAGACCCAAATCAAGCAGAGCAATTAGATCATGTCATCGTGTTCATCTTTGCGAAGCTTTTTCTTATGTCAAATATTGTATTCCTTAGACCATGAGATAATGCAACTCCCTGGTATCGGAAGAAAGCTTTGAGGTCATCAAACGTCATCCTATGAGAGGGTGATCATAAAGGTGTCTCTCAGGTGATCGGAAAGTACCTGTTGGGTTGTATGTATCAAGATGGGATTTGTCCCTTCCAAGTCGGAGAGATATACTTCGGGCCCACTCGGTAATCGATATCAACACCGCTTGCAAGAACGTGGTTAAGGAGTTAAAGTGATATCGGATTACGAAACGAGTAAAGTACTTGCTGTGAACGGGATTGAACTAGGTATTCCGATGCCAACGATCGAATCTCGGGCAAGTAAAATATCACGTGACGAAGGGAATATATATATGGGATTGATTGAATCCTGGCATCGTGGTTCATCCGATATGATCATCGATGAATATGTGGGAGTCAATATGGGTTTCCAGACCCCGCTGTTGATTATTGATAGAAGATCGTGTCTGCATATTCTCGAACCCGTAGGGTCACACACTTAACGTGTCTCGACGCTAGGATAGAATGGATAATTGGTTTATGAGTTTTTGTTCGGAGTCTCGGATGAGATCCAGGACATCACGAGAGGTTCCGGAATGGTCCGAAGAATAAGATTCATATAAGGGAAAGCAGTTTTTGGATTTCGGAATTGTTTCGGAATGTTCGGTATTGTACCGGAAGCTTCTAGAACCTTCCGGAGTGGGACCAACGTGGCCCCACTTGTCATGAGGGGGCATGGGCCTACGAGGGAGTGCCATGGCCGCATTGGGCCAGGGGCACAAGGCCCCATAGGCCCAGCCGGCCAAGCCCTAGGGGAAACCCTAGGGAGAGCTTCTAGAAGGGGGGGGGGACTTGCCCCCACTCCACCCCATGTGGCCGCCGGCCCTAGGGTTTGGAGGAGGGTCAAGGGCAGATGACCAACCCTCTATATAAAGAGGGCAGGGGCGCACCCTCCCCCCACACCTCCTCAAACCCTAGCCGCCTAGTTGCTGCCCTCCTCTCTCTCTCTCCCGACTGCGCGTAGGCGAAGCCCTGCCGCAGAAACTCTCCACCTTTGCACCACGCCGTCGTGTTGTAGATCCAATCTATCTCTCCACCCCACTTTCTGGACCGAGGAAGGAGGATACGTCGAGGTGCCGTACGTGTGCATCTCTCGGAGGCGTCGCCACTTGCGGCGTTGGATCGGATCGGATCGCGAGGAGGACAAGGCTAGTACGACTACATCAACCACGTTCCGTTGAACGTTCCACTGTGCGATTTCTTCAAGGGTATGAAGATCTCATCTATTCCCCTCGTTGTTTGCATCTCCTAGATTAGATCTTGGCTTCCCCGTTCGCATCCGCAGATTTTTTTTGATTTACTATGCTGCGAAACCCCTATGTGGTATCAGAGCTAGATCTATGCGTAGATGTGTTTCACGAGTAGAACGCAACATGTTTGTTGCGGGAATTGATGTTTTATGTTGCAAGCCTCTTGTTGTGTACTTCTTATGACGCGGGATAGTGAGATCGAAGCGGTCCAGGCCAACTTTACGCGACCTCGTTCGCGAGACCGGCTCCGCACTTGACATGTGGCTTGTTCCACACATGCGGCTGGTGGATGCCAGTTTCTCTCACTATAGTTGTCATGGGATTTACACCGGATGTTGGCAACCATAATATCACCGTTGTGGCTTTCTGTAGGTAAGAATCATTCTTAGCTTGTTACTCCCATAAGCCACGTAAAACATGCAACAACAAATTAGAGGCGTCTAACTTGTTTTTGCAGGGAGTGTTTCTGTGATATGGTATGGCCCAAGATGTGATGTATATGTTGTATGCAATGATCATTTTTTGTAATGTTTCACGACTTGCATGTCGATGAGTACACAACCGGCAGGAGCCATATGGTTGTCTTTATAATTGTGTATGACATGTGTGTCAACTTCTTATACGCCATGTAATAGCTTTACTTTATCGCTAAGTAGTTAGCAATAGTTGTAGTTGCTATTCGTGGTGGATGCAATCATGGTGGAGTGATGGAGATCATGCTGGCACGCACAAGATGGAGATCATTGCGCGGAGATTGGCTATACCATGTCACATAAAATTATATGCATGTGATGTTTATCCTTTTATGTATCTTATTATGCTTAGATCGCGAGGGTAGCATTATAATATGATTCCTCACTTAAAGATCAAGATAAAACTGTGTTCTCCCCATGTATGCACCGTTGTGAAAGTTCGTCGTGTTTAAGCATCACGTGATGATCGGGTGCTATAAACTCTACGTTCACATACAACGGGTGCAAGCCAGTTTTGCACACGCGGAAATACTTGGGTTTGACTTGACGAGCCTACCATGTACAGACATGGCCTCGGAACACACGAACCGAAAGGTTAAGCATGAGTCATATGAATGATATGATCGTCACTTCGTTGTCCACCATTGAAACCACATCTCTTCTCGTGAAGATCGGATTGGGTGTGGTGAATTTGGATCATGTTCACTAAACAACTTGAGGGATGTTGAATTTAGTGGGAGTTCATCTAGTAATTTGATTAAGTTGAACTAGTTATCATGAACATAGTCTAAATTGTACTTGCAAATTTTGTAGATCAAATGGCTAAGTCCAACTTTAACTTCAATGTTTTTGCTGAGAAAGAAAAGCTTAAGAATAATGGGTCTAACTTCACCAACTGGTTCCGCAATCTGAGAATCATTCTCGCTGGCGGACAAAAGGACTATGTCCTTGAGAAAGCGCTAGGTGACGCCCCTGCTGTAGATGCGCCAGCTGATGAGAAAGTTGTTTATCAGTCGCGCAAAGATGATTAGGGTGTGATTAAGAGCACCATGTTGTTTGCTATGGAATCGGACCTTCAAAATCGCTTTGAGGAGTTCGCCGGGCCCTTTGAGATTCTTGAGGAACTGAAAACCATGTTTTAGACTCAGGCCCGTTCTGAGAGATATGAGATCTCTGAGAAATTCTTCAACTGCAAGATGGAGGAAGGGAGTTCCGTTAGTGAGCACGCCATTAAGATGTCGGGCTACACTCAACGCCTTGAGCAATTGGACTGCAAGATTCCAGAGGAGCTCAAGATTGAAACAGTTCTGCAATCACTCCCTCCTAGCTACAAAGGTTTTGTAGTTACTCATAATTAGATTGGTTCCACTGATACGATCATCGATATCTTCGCTAAGCTGAAAGGTGCGGAGGTGGACATCAAGAAATATAGTCATGTGTTGATGGTCAACAAGCCCCCAGCTTTAAGAAAGGTAAGGGTGCAAAGAAGCCCTTCAAGAAAGGCAGCGGCAAGCGCGTTGCGCCTGCTGAGAAGAAGCTCAAGTCTGGACCTAAGACGGACACTGAGTGCTTCTATTGCAAGGACAAGGGTCACTAGAAGCGCAACTGTCCGAAGTACTTAGCGGACAAGAAGGCTGGCACCATCAAAGGTATATTTGATATACATGTTATTGATGTTTACCTTACTAGCGCTTGTTGTAGTGCCTGGGTATTTGATACTGGTTCAGTGATAATATTTGTAACTCGAAACAGGAGCTACGGAATAGACGGCGGCTAGCAAGGGATGAGGTGACGATGCGCGTTGGCAACGGATCAAGAGTTGATGTGATGGCCGTCGGCACGCTCTCCTTAGTTTTACCTCGGGATTAGTTTTAAACCTTAATAAATGTTATTATGTGCCTGCGTTGAGCATGAACATCATATCTGGATCATGTTTATTGCAAGACGGTTATTCATTTAAATCGGAGAATAATGGTTGTTCTATTTATATGAGTAACATCTTTTATGGTCATGCACCTGCTATGAATTGTTTATTTCTTCTGAATCTCGAAAGCAATGAAACACACATCCATAACATTGAGGCTAAGAGATGCAAGGTAGATAGTGATAATACGACTTATTTGTGGCACTGCTGTCTAGGTCATATTGGTGTAAAACGCATGAAGAAACTCCATTCTGATGGACTTTTGGAGTCTCTTGATTTTGAATCATTTGACACGTGCGAGCCATGCCTCATGGGCAAGATGATCAAAACCCCGTTCTCCGGAATAATGGAGCAAGCAACGGACTTGTTGGAAATCATACATACCGATGTATGCGGACCAATGAGTGTTTCGACGCGCGGTGGATATCGCTATTTTCTCACTTTTACTGATGACTTAAGTAGATATGGGTATATCTATTTAATGAAACATAAATCTGAAACGTTTGAAAAGTTCAAAGAATTTCAGAATGAAGTGGAAAACCATCGTAACAGGAAAATTAAATTTCTACGATCCGATCGTGGAGGTGAATATTTGAGTTATGATTTTCTCACGCATCTTAAAGCAAGAGGAATAGTTTCGCAACTCACACCACCCGGAACACCACAGCGCAATGGTGTGTCTGAACGCCGGAATCGAACTCTATTAGATATGGTGCGATCAATGATGTCTCTTACAGATTTGCCGTTATCATTTTGGGGTTATGCATTAGAAACCGCTGCATTCGCTTTAAATAGGGAACCATATAAATCCGTTGATACGACACCGTATGAACTGTGGTTTGGTGCGAAACCTAAGTTGTCGTTCCTTAAAGTTTGGGGATGCGAAGCTTACGTCAAGAAGTTGATACCGGACAAGCTCGAACCCAAAGCGGAGAAATGCATCTTCATAGGATACCCTAAGGAAACGATTGGGTATACCTTCTACCACAGATCCGAAGGCAAAGTGTTTGTCGCAAAGAACGGATCCTTTCTTGAGAAGGAGTTTCTCTCGAAAGAAGTGAGTGGGAGGAAAGTAGAGCTAGACGAGGTTACTGAACCTTCTCTTGAGTTGGAGAGTAGCGCAGCACCTGAAATTGTTCCAGTGCCGTCTGCGCCAACAATAGAGGAAGCTAATGACAAGGATCATGAAGCTTCGGACGATGCTACTACTGAACGTCACAGGTCGACAAGGTCACGTGCCCCTCCTGAGTGGTACGGTAACCCTGTCTTGACTGTCTTGTTAGTAGACAATAGTGAACCTGCGAACTATGAGGAAGCATGATGAGCCCAGACTCTGAGAAATGGCTGGAGGCCATGAAATCCGAATTGGGATCCATGAGCGAAAACCAAGTATGGACTTTGGTGGACCCTCCTAGCGACTGAAAGGCCGTTGAGTGCAAATGGATATTCAAGAAGAAAACGGACGCGGATGGTAATGTTACTTTCTATAAAGCTCTACTTGTCGCGAAAGGTCTTGGACAAGTTCAAGGTTTAAGTCCATTCGGATTTTATTAGCAATTGATGCGTTTCATGATTATGAAATATGTCAGATGGATGTCAAGACTGCATTCCTCAATGGCAACATTGATGAAGAGTTGTATATGATGCAACCCGAAGGTTTTGTCGATCCTAAGGATGCTGATAAGGTGAGAAAACTTCAGCGTTCCATTTATGGACTGAAGCAAGCATCTCGGAGTTGGAACCTTCGTTTTGATCAAGTGATCAAGAGCTTTGGATTTGTTCCAAATTGCTACGAAGCTTGTATCTACAAGAAAGTGAGTGGGAGCTTAGTGATATTTTTGGTACTATATGTGGATGACATATTGATTATTGGAAATGACATTGACATGCTTAACGATGTGAAGAGTTATTTGAACAAATGTTTTTCAATGAAAGACCTAGGGGAAGCTGCTTATATATTAGGCATCAAAATCTATAGAGATAGACAAATACGCCTAATAGCTTTAATCCAAAGTACATACCTAGACAAAGTTCTGAAAAGGTTCAGAATGGATAAGGCAAAGAAAGGTTCAGTGCCTATGTTGTTAGGTAAGATATTGAGCAAGGCTCAGTGTCCAGCTACGGTAAACGATAGAGAAGCTATGAGCAAAGTGCCTTATGCCTCGGCCATAGGTTCTACATGTATGCCATGTTGTGTACTAGACCGGATGTGTCCAATGCTCTTAGTTTGACGAGCAGATACCAAAGTGATCCAGGAGTGGAACACTAGACAGCCGTGAAGAACATCCTAAAGTATTTAAATAGGACTAAAGAAATTTTCTTAGTCTATGGAGGTGATGAACAGCTCGTCGTAAAAGGTTACGTCGACGCTAGTTTCGACATCGACACGGATGATTCTAAATCTCAGACAGGATATGTTTATATTTTGAATGGAGGAGATGTGAGCTGGAGAAGCTGCAAGCAAAGCATGATCGCGGGATCTACGGTAGAAGCGGAATACATGGCTACTGCAGAAGCGTCAAGTGAAGGAGTTTGGATCAGGAACTTCATCACTGAGCTTGGTGTGGTTCCAAGTGCCTTGGACCCACAGGAGATATTGTGTGACAACACTGGCGCCATAGTACTGGATAAGGAACCAAGATATCATCCAAAGACCAAGCACATCAACCGCAAGTTTCATATAATTCGAGATTATATAACAGATGGAGATCTGAAGATTAGCAAAGTACATACGGATCTGAATGTCGCAGATCCGTTGACTAAACCTCTTCCACGAGCAAAACATGATCAGGACCTTAGTGCCATGGGTGTTAGATTGTTGCCAGATGTAAACTAGATTATTGACTCTAGTGCAAGTGGGAGACTGTTGGAATTATGCCCTAGAGGCAATAATAAAGATGTTATTATTATAATTCTTGTTCATGATAAAGTTTATATTCCATGCTAGAATTGTATTAAGCGGAAACTTTGATACTTGTGTGGTTTATGAACAACACCGTGTCCCTAGTACGCCTCTATGGACTAGCTCATTGATTAATGATGGTTAAGGTTTCCTAACCATAGACATGAGTTGTCAATTAATAATGAGATCATGTCATTGGGAGAATGATATGATGGATAGACCTAAATCAAGCAGAGCAATTAGATCGTGTCATCGTGTTCATCTTTGCGAAGCTTTTTCTTATGTCAAATATTGTATTCCTTAGACCATGAGATAATGCAACTCCCTGGTATCGGAAGAAAGCTTTGAGGTCATCAAACGTCATCCTATGAGAGGGTGATCATAAAGGTGTCTCTCAGGTGATCGGAAAGTACCTGTTGGGTTGTATGTATCGAGATGGGATTTGTCCCTCCCAAGTCGGAGAGATATACTTCGGGCCCACTCGTTAATCGATATCAACACCGCTTGCAAGCACGTGGTTAAGGAGTTAATCACAAAGTGATATCGGATTACGGAACGAGTAAAGTACTTGATGTGAACGAGATTGAACTAGGTATTCCGATGCCAACGATCGAATCTCGGGCAAGTAAAATATCGCGTGATGAAGGGAATATATATGGGATTGATTGAATCCTGGCATCGTGGTTCATCCGATATGAATATCGATGAATATGTGGGAGTCAATATGGGTTTCCAGACCCCGCTGTTGATTATTGATAGAAGATCATGTCTGCATATTCTCGAACCCGTAGGGTCACACACTTAACGTGTCTCGACGCTAGGATAGAATGGATAATTGGTTTATGAGTTTTTGTTCGGAGTCTCGGATGATATCCAGGACATCACGAGAGGTTCCAGAATGGTCCGAAGAATAAGATTCATATAAGGGAAAGCAGTTTTTGGATTTCGGAATTGTTTCGGAATGTTCGGTATTGTACCGGAAGCTTCTAGAACCTTCCGAAGTGGGACCAACGTGACCCCACTTGTCGGGAGGGGGCATGGGCCTACGAGGGAGTGCCCTGGCTGCATTGGGCCAGGGGCACAATGCCCCATAGGCCCAGCCGGCCAAGCCCTAGGGGAAACCCTAGGGAGAGCTTCTAGAAGGGGGGGACTTGCCCCCCACTCCACCCCATGTGGCCGCCGGCCCTAGGGTTTGGAGGAGGGGCAAGGGAAGCCGACCATCCCTCTATATAAAGAGGGCAGGGGCGCACCCTCCCCCCACACCTCCTCAAACCCTAGCCGCCTAGTTGCTGCCCTCCTCTCTCTCTCCCGACTGCGCGTAGGCGAAGCCCTGCCGCAAAAACTCTCCACCTTTGCACCACGTCGTCGTGTTGTAGATCCAATCTATCTCTCCACCCCACTTGCTGTACCGGGGAAGGATGAGACGTCGAGGTGCCGTACGTGTGCATCTCTCGGAGGCGTCGCCACTTGCGGCGTTGGATCGGATCGGATCGCGAGGTGGAGAAGGCTAGTACGACTACATCAACCACGTTCTGTTGAGTGTTTAGCTGTGCGATTTCTTCAAGCGTATGAAGATCTCATCTATTCCCCCTCGTTGTTTGCATCTCCTAGATTAGATCTTGGCTTCCCCGTTCGCATCCGTAGAATTTTTTTGATTTACTATGCTGCGAAACCCCTCAGGACTTACCTGTGGTTGAAAAACCAATACCCGCCATCCCGATGAACTGTGATAATCAAACTATGATCGTCAAAGTAAACAGTTCTAAGGATAATATGAAGTCATCAAGGCATGTGAAGAGGAGATTAAAATCTGTCAGGAAACTGAGAAACTCCGGAGTTATTGCATTGGATGATATCCAAACATCTAAGAACCTGGCAGATCCCTTCACAAAGGGTTTATCATGCAATGTGATAGATAATGCATCAAGGGAGATTGGTTTGAGACCCAAGCTATGAGTTTATCCCAGTGGCGAACCACTCTATGTGATCGGAGATCCCGTGAATTAGGGTTGGGAGACAAGATGTTGGTCAGCTGAGAGGAGAGTATCCCCATATCATATTTACATCTCCATAGAGATGCAGTACTCTCTTAATCTGCATGGCAGGTTGATATTAATCTTAATGTGTTCCAAGTGGATTTTTATAAGGGGAGATGTTGTCCTGCAGAACATCTCTTGAGGAACACACCTATATGAGTCTGACTGTCAAACGTCGCAGTCTGTGAGAGTTGGGTGCTCTATAATAAACTCATGAAAGGCCCCGGAGTATGACGCATAAGCTCCAAACCGCGGGGAAGCCGACGACAGCCCTGTACCGGTCTAGATTTTGTGTGAAACTAGCGCGCAGAAAACTTGTAGTTCAAGGCATAGTCCATTATTCAAGTTGCTAGCTAGCGTAGCATGAAGTTTAACATGGAAGTTCAACTTAACAGTCTCCACTACACACCGGTATATAAAACAATGTTCTGGAATAAAAGTGATGTGATGTGCCAATGATACTTTGTGGGGGATTGTTGGAATTTGATGAGTTTTGGGCTGTTGGCCCATTAGACAAATTCTGAAATTCTCTTTGGCCCACTTGTATATGGCAGCATATGGCTGTGCTAGTGGTGCTAAAGTTTAGTCCCACATTTCTAGTGGAAGGGGAGTTGGACCACCTTATATAGTAGAGTATTGCACCACTCACTAAGGTGTGACAAGGAGAGAAGCCCTAGTGCACTCCTCCTCCGACGCTGCCCGCCTCGCCATGCCACGCCTTGCCTCGTCACGACACGCGCGCCGTGGGTTGCGGGAATCTCGTCGAGCCAAGCTTTATTTTGTTGGTTGGAAAAACTAATTATGAGTCATTAACGGACGCGTTAGTTACAGCCGTTTCCAGTTTTTATGGACGTGGGCTATTACCGACTCAGACATGGGTTGTGTCCCACGATCTCCCTGACCTGCACTATATAAGCGTCTGCGCTAAACCTAATTAGTGAAACAATTCACAACACGCACCTACCTCTAGAACCTTGCGCCGCCGCTTTCGTCTTCCCCATCCCGGCTTGCGGTGTGCACCGCAGATCGGGACAGTAGGCCTCCGGAACCCCGCCTCTCGTGAACCTGTACGGGTGAGGGGCGATCAGGTTTTTGGGAAGCTCTCAAGCGCAACTACTAGCAACCACGACATCGTCCGACGAGGAGTTCCCGAACGACGACTTCTTCCCGGGCGTCAACGACCTCTTCGACAACCTCAACATGGAGGACAGCTCTGCTGCGGCTACTGCCGCAACCGCATCGTATGTGATCCCAATCTCTCTCTTTCGGATTATGCTAGAGTTTCTAGTTCTAGCGTTTGGTGTAGATGTGATAGGTTTATCTTGTATAGATGTAATCTGTTCATATACTTTGTTGATCTGCATGATTGGTTTTGGTACCGTTTGTATGATCATGTTTTATCAGTTTATTATTCGGATTAAATCATATGGATTATTGCTTATATTTCCAACATAACCTGTGAGGGATCTTCTCTTATCCAAATCGGCAGCAAAATCTGAATCCACATAGCCAACGAGTCTCTCACTGGTCCTGCCAAACTTCAAACAAGAATTGGAAGTGCCAAGAAGGTACCTGAAAACCCAATGAACAACCTTCCAATGTTCTTTACCAGGATTAGCCATGTATCTACTGATCAAACTCATAGCATATGATAAATCAGGATGAGAACAAACCATGACATACATCAAAGAACCAACAACACTAGAATATGGCACCTTTGACATGTACTCAAACTCTTCATTAGTAGTAGGACATTGAGAAACTAACAATTTAAAATGAGGAGCAATAGGAGTACTAACTGAGTTGGCACCATCCATATTAAAACGATGAAGAACTTTCTTAATGCAACTTTGCTGACTAAGAAATAACAAACCAGATTTTCTATCTCGGGTAATTTCCATACCTAAGATCTTCTTAGCAGCATCAAGATCCTTCATCTCAAACTCACTACTTAGGTGTGCCTTCAAAGTAGTGATTTCTTTCATACTCTTGGCAGCAATTAACATATCATCAACATATAGCAGCAAGTATATAGGTGACCCATCAACAAACTTGATATAAACACAACTATCATATTTAGACCTCTCAAAACCATGTGAGATCATAAATGAATCAAAACTTTTATACCACTGTCTTAGAGATTGCTTTAAGCCATAAATAGACTTCTTTAATTTGCACACAAAATCCTCTTTACGAGGCACTATGAACCCTTCTGGTTGGTCCATGTATATTTCCTCATCAAGATCTCCATGAAGAAAAGCAGTCTTGACATCTAACTGCTCAAGCTCAAGGTCACGCATAGCCACAATACTAAAGAAAGTGTGAATGGAACTATGCTTTACAACTGGGGACAACACATCATTGTAATCAATACTTGGAATCTGGCTGAGCCCTTTTGCTACTAACCTTGCCTTGTACCTTGAAGGCTCTTTCGGAGACAAACCTTCCTCTTTCTTGTAGATCCACTTGCAGCGGACCACCTTCTTTTGTTCAGGTAAGCGCACAACATCCCATGTGCCATTTTTCTCAAACGATTGCATCTCTTCTTGCATAGAAGAAACCCACTTCTTGCGGTCAACGGATGCAATGACTTCATTATATGTAGCAGATTTAGTATCGTTCTCCACCTGTTCAGCACAACTCAAAGCATAATGAACAAGATTACACTCTTAAATTAAATGAGGACGAGGACCACAGTTACGCCTCAGTCTATCAGCAGCAATGGACTAATGTGGCTGCTGCAAAACAGTAGGTGAGTGTTGAACAACAATATCATCAATATTTTCCTCATGTGTATCTTCAACGATAGCATCAGTATCAACAGTTTTCTGCAGGTTCTCCACCTGCACACTAACTCCCTCCTCTCCAATAGCAACAAGAGAGGTATCTGATGGCAAGCTATCATGATACATAACAGACTCATTGAAAACAACGTTTCTACTTAGCAAAATATTTTTAGTTTCAGGATTCCACAGTTTATATGCTTTAACTCCTGAACCATAACCAAGGAATATGCACTTAACAACCCTAGACTCTAACTTTCCATTATCAACATGAGCATAAGCAGTGCAACCAAAAACTCTCAACTGTGAATAATCAGCAGGCGAACCTGACCATACCTCAATGGGAGTTTTCTTCTCAAGTGGAATAGAAGGTGACCTGTTGATGAGGTAACACGCTGTGTTGGCTGCTTCAGCCCAGAAACATCTATGCATACCTGCATTAGACAACATACAACGAGCCCTCGAGATGATGGTTCTGTTCATGCACTCAGCCAGGCCATTCTGCTGAGGAGTATAGGGGATGGTGTGATGCCTGATCATGCCATCGTTACTGCAAAACTCCTCAAACTCATTAGAACAAAATTTCATACCATTGTCAGTACGTAGTACCTTTACCTTCTTCTCAGTTTGCTTTTCAACCATGACTTTCCACTTCTTAAAAGCATCAAAAACATCAGATTTATGCTTCGGAAAATAAGGCCACACTTTTCTAAAGTAGTCATCAATAATAGTAAGCATGTAATTAGCACCACCAATAGAACTCTTACGGGACGGACCCAAAACATCAGCATGTACATAATTTAATATGCCTTTGGTGGTATGAACGGAAGCATTGAATTTAACTCTTTTATGCTTACCAAAAATGCAGTGCTCACAGAACTCAAACTTACTCAAGTTTTAACCATCAATCAGCTCTCTCTTGACCAACTCTGTCATGCCTTTTTTGCTCATATGCCCAAGACACATATGCCACAGATGTGTTTTACCACAATCATCAGAATCATTAGAAGTAATAGCAGCAACAGCAATACAAGGCAAAGTGCTACCTCTAAGAACATATAATTTAGCAGAATTCATATCACCTATTATGTGAATAAGAGAACCTTTTGATACCTTTAGAACTATATGCCCACCAGCGTACTTGTATCCATCAACGTCCATGGTACTCTGGGAGATCAAATTTCTGGCCATGCTTGGTATGTGCTTCACCTCACTCAACGTGCATGTCACGCCATCATGTGTCCTAATCTTAACAGATCCAACATCAACAATATAACATGGGTTATCATCCCCCCCCACAAAATCTCCAGTCTGCATAGACTCATATGAACTGAACCAATCTTTGTTACAACAAATATGAAATGAACATGCAGTATCAAGTATCCATTCATCATCACGAGAAGCACAAGCAGCAAAAACAGTTAATTAATCACCATCAAAACTATCAAAAACAACAACAACAGCCTTAGCAGTACCTTCAGACCTACCTTTCGGTTGGTAAGTTCCGTTTCTTTTCTCCTTATTCTGCAACTTCCAACAATCATCAATAACATGATTAGATTTCTTACAATACCTGCAGAATTTATCCTTTCCCTTGGACTTTGAACAACTTCTACCATCCTTGCTCTTATCTCTGTTGTCATAGTTGTTATACCTCTGCTCGGTCCTGCCACGAACCTGCAGAGCCTCAGCCTTGGATGACGTCCCATCTGACCCTACCATAGTTTTCATCTTTTCCCTCTAAATGAGGGTGTCATGTACTTTGGCAAGAGTTAGTTCATCACGTCTCAACAATATTGTATCACGAAAATGTGTATAGGAACTAGGCAATGAGCATAAGAGTAGAAGAGCTAAATCCTCCTCATCTTATTTTTACCTCCATAGACTGCAAATCTGAAACAATCTCTTTAAAAACAGATATGACACCTTCTTGCAGCCTATGCGAGAACAACTTCATCTTCACGTTCATCTTACTGGTTAGATCCTTTGACACACATATCGTTTCTAGTTTTTCCCACATGGCAGCAACAGATTTCATCTCCTGTACTTCCTGCAAAATATTACTGGATAGATGAAGTTGAATCAAAGACAAAGCCTTACGATCCTTCTTATTCTCTTCGGTGGACCAGGTCTTAGCATCTTTTTTGTCGAATCCATCCAATGCTTCATCTAGATCAGAAGTTTGGGCGAGAATCGCCCGCATCTTCACCTACCACAAGGAGAATCTTGTGGTGTAATCCAGCTATGGTAGATCGAACTTCAATGACGACATGTCGCAAACCCTAGATTGGAACCTGGGGCTTTGATACCACTTGTTATAATTGCGACAAGTAACTAACAAAGAAAAAAAATGAAATCACAGCAAGGGGATACAGATTTAACGTGGAAAAACCTCTCCAACAAAGAGAGGAAAAACCCACGGGCGCCAACCAGCGAAACTTCACTATATCAGGGAGTGTTTACAAACGCCGGGAATTTCACAATGCAACTCATCCCAGTCGGCGTCTTACAAGAGGTTTATATATCGTTACACTCGGCCCAAGCCTCCGGCGACGGGCCTCGCTCCATTCATCAGAAGTTGGCCTATACTTTGTAGAATTTGGATCAACATATAACATTAATCAATATGATTATGAACTCCAACGAACAACATTTCAAGAAGTGAACCTAGCTCACTTGGTTAGGGAAGTGGATGTAGGGGTTCGTAGCATGGAAAACAAAAATTTTCTATCGCATGAACACACAATCAAGATCTAATATATGATCAAGCCAAGATCTATCTACTAGATTGTAGCAACCAGTCGATAGAATACTAACCCTCGAAGATCCAAAGCGGTTAGCGAGAGAAGATTCTCGTGGGTGATGTAGTCGTACACTTCCGATCTCAAGATCGCGTAGACGATCCTTCTGGCGCTGCGTTCCGGCAGCGCTTCCGCAGTCGGTCACACGTTCGGTACTCGATGAAGACCTTCCTCTCCCTTGTTCCAGCAGGCAGCGGAGGTTGAAGCACTCTCCTCGTGATTCCGGCAGCATGACGACGTGGTACCGGAAGTAGAGGGGAGATCTCGCAGGGCTTCGCCTTAAGCCGGAGCAAGTATGGTGGAGTATGAGAGAGCTCCTTGGCGATCTAGGGTTTAGAGGCACCAAGGAGAGACGGCTAGAACGGCGGCTAGGGCAAGGGGAGAGCCCCAAGTCGGCGGCTAGGGCAAACCCTAGGGCGGCGGCGGCTGCAGGAGGGCTGGCGGCTAGGGCTAGGGTTTAGAGGAGAGAGGTGTAGATCTAGAGGGGCACCCCTGCCCCTCCTTATATAGGTGGGAGGGCGCTGTCCAGGGGAGGAGAGTCCTCCCCAAACTCGGCCTCCTTGTCCGGGGGGTGGAGGGAGAGGAACTCCTCCCCAAGTAGGTTTCCTACTCTCCCTCCACCAAGCAAACTTGTCGTTTGACTTTTCAAACTAGGATTTGATTTATCCCTTTATTTTGCTTAGCGATGACACCTAGTACATGATGCAACCATTCCAACTTGTTATGACACATTCATGTACCCTTCCCCTCCGGAGTGTCGGACCTTCCGGACCCTTCTAGAACATTCCCGATGAAAACACCGGAATCATTCCCCAACTCTGAAACAGGACTTTCCTTATATGAATCTTATTCTCCGGACCATTCCGGATCTCCTCGTGATATCCGGATCCCATCCGAGACTCCGAACAACATTCGGTCTCTTACTCATCATTCCATAACTACTCAACAACATTGAATCCTTAAGTGTGTCTCCCTACGGTTCGTGAATTATGCGGACATGACTGAGACACTTCTCCGATCAATAACCAATAGAGGAATCTGGAAATTCATATGGCTCCCACATATTTCTACGATTACTTTGCGATCGAATGAACCACTTACATACGATACCAATTTCCCTTTGTCTCACGATAGTTTATTTATCCGAGGTTTTGATCGTCGGTATCTCTGCATAGCTAGTTCGACCTCGTTACCGATAAGTACTCTTTTCTTGTTCTCGTGATATGTGATCCCTTGTGAGCTAGTCACATGCTTGCAAGCTAATTGGATGACATTCCACCGAGAGGGCCCAGAGTATATCTATCCGTCATATGGATGGACAAATCCCACTCTTGATCCATGTGCCTCAACCCATACTTTCCGAATACTCAATGCCACCTTTATAGCCACCCTGTTACGGTGTGGTGTTTGATGTCATCAAAGCATCCTTCCGGTGATGGTGATTAACATGATCTCATGGTCGAAGGAATTAGGTTACTATGTATCAGAAAGCATATAGCAAATGAACTATATTAAATGACTTGATCTTTATGCTACGCTTAACTATAGGAGTATGACCATCACATCATTATCCTAATGATATGACCCTGTTGTTAATAACATCTCTATGTTCATGATCAGGAAACCATGATCATATATTAACCAACAAGCTAGTTTAACAAGAGGCTTTACTAGGGACTCTTTTATGTTTACAAATCACACAAGTATTAATGTTTCCGGTTAATACAATTATAGCATGGTATGTAAACATTTATCATAAGTATGAAGATATGATAATAACCACTTTATTATTGCCTCTTGGGCATATCTCCAACAGTCTCCCACTTGCACTAGAGTGAATAATCTAGTTTCAAACCTTTGTGCATTCAACACCTATGGCTTTCTGGTATTGTATTTACACGATTGCTAGTGGTCCACTGATCTTCGGATCTGACACTTTTAGGTCCGTGTGTAATTGCATGTCTTTGTGTCTCTACGCATCACTCATTCTCTAATGAGTTGGCTTTGTACAAATTTGGTCATTTGGTGTGATCTTTAGTTCTTTGGGGTTAAAACATGTTGATAATATTGTCGTACAATATATCTTCATAGTACTATCCCGCTGTGAACCACACCTAGTTTGATAACAAACTACTTGACACAAATACCCTCGTTTGCTGCTATTATAGCAGTCATATACTTATCCTTTTGTTGTAGTATTTGTCACAATGTCTTAACTTTGGAACTCATCCAAATCCATTATGGAACTTACTTTCCATCACATTGTGCCACCCTTAGTTTATATTGAGATAAACTTAATTTGTACTTCATGACAAAACTAGTATCAATGTAATACTTTTACAATGAACTAACCATCTATTTGTCACTTCTACAAAATAATATATTCTTACTTCTTTTAAAAGATCATAAGAATATCTTTACTATCGTCCAATAACCATCTCATGAATTATTCTGGTATATGCTCATAACATTTAGAGCATAGGACATTTCTGGATTTATACACATCACAGCATGATTGATAAAATACTCTTTGTGATTGTATCTATCAAGTATCAAAAATACTTAAATATTTATTCAATCCTTCCTGTGCAACAAGAACCTTTCTTGTAGTTTCTATATTGAACTCATTCAATATCTCGTCTATGTACTTCTGGCACAACCATATTGGCGTCTCAATTTATCCATATAGACATTGATGCCAAATATTCGGGTTCTACCTAAACCTTTCATCGAGATGAAATTCTTATCCCGTGTTAATAAAAAGATACATCACTTCCAATCAACAATATGTCTTCCACATAATGTATTAGAAATATGTCTTAGCGCTCCCACTTAATTTCTTGCAAATGCAAGCATCTTCATCGTTTCCGACAAATTTAAACTCCTTTAACAGTTTCATCATAGTGAAGATTCCAACTCCGCAATGCTTACTTCAACCATTGAAGTTTGCATATGATTTTAGCATCCTTTGAAATAAAAAAACCCTTTGGACCGTGTTACGCACACGTCCTAGGTAACAATTCTATTAGAAGAACTTGTCTTGTTTATTCAACTACCACATAACAAAATTATATGTAGTGGTTGCTACATTAATCCGTCTAGACTAAATATCGCTATGAAAGATCAAATCTTGTCATAGCCAACTTTTGAACATTGTTGTGAACTCTTTCCCAACATGTCGACTATTTCATAGATGTGCAACATCCATGTCTATTTCTTTATAGATCCAAACACAACTGTAAGGTCTTACACCTTTCTCGAGGGTCCTTCAAGTTCAAAACTTGATTTCTCGTGTATGGAACTATCATGAATTTTATGGCTTCAAGCCATTATACGGAGTCAGGGCCCATCATCGCTTCTTTGCATGTAGTCCGTTCATTATTCTCAAATAATGATTCAACCCTCAAATCTTGGTATTTGATTGTTTACCCGACCTACTTGATTCAATAGGAACTTATACCTCTGTGACCACAACCTTTGAGGCACGTGAGCCATGAGCATTGTTGCTGCCTCCGGAACACTTTTCGGTGCTGCGCAACTTTGCACATATAGCTAAGGTTCCTTTAACCTTATCAAAGTTCTATTGTCCTCCCACTTAACTTTTCATGGAAAATTCCTTCTCAAAGAAATTTGACGTTCTAAGCGACAAACACTTTTGTCTTCGGTGTTATGGAGGAATACTTAATCGAAATAACATACAAAGACAGGTTCATCCGACTTTGGTTGCAAACATCTTTCTTATGCATAGCATACCAATGTTTAAGAAAGGACAACTTGGGTTTTATACCAAACCATAACTTTATATGGTGTCATTTCAACGGATTATGATGGATCTCTTTTCAGTGGAAAAACGGTAGTCTCTAAAGCTTTTAATCTTTAAAATATAATGGCAGTTTTATGAATTACACCTTCGATCTTACCATGTCAAACAAGGTTTAATTACATATCTCGAACGCTCCATACTCTTATGGTGTTTCGGGAAATGCAAATCCACGGAACGATTCCTTCTCAAATCTTAGGTATTATGATAAACTTGTAACTCAAATATCTTCCTTTATGATCTTATCATAAACTATTTATATTCTTGTTACAATGATTTTGCACTTCATCTTGAAAGTCTTTGAACTTTTCAAATGCTTCATACTTCATCCTTATTAAGTAAATATTCATATATTCACTCAAATTTTCGGAGAAAGCATATGAAGTTGAAATACATCGCTCTTGACCACACATAATGGACTTCATACAACAATGTGTACAAGTTCCAATAAGCTAGTCATTCGTTCCCTTTTGGCCTATGAACGAATTTTTAATTATCTCTAGGAAAGTTTCACAAGCGTCATTTGATCAAAAATCAAAAGACTCCAAAATTCCATCCACATGGAGTTTCTTCATGTTTTCTTTCCAATATAATTTAAACGGCGATGTCACTTCCTAAGTGATCTTTTAATTTATCTTTCGACATTTTTATCACTAGTTTTATGGATGTGATTTCTCCAACGATATTTGTAAATCATCCATCTTTTATTGATTACGGCAATTATTTGAACAACCCTTTTGTTCTCATAATACCTGATAAAAAAAATCTTGAAGGCAAGCTATGATGTTTAACAAGCAGCACAATAACCCTTTATTTGTTCTCGATGAACATCATCACATATTCTTTTGCTAGTTATTTAGGCCATTGTAGTTCATGAATTGTGTTGTTTCGTATGACGATTCACACCAACAAATTCAGTATCAAATACTTAAGAACCACATTGTTTAATAAGCAAAGAATATAGCCATAAAATGTATATCATCTATATACTTAAGCTGAACAATTCTAGTATTTTCTTTTGTGCCATATATTTATGAGATTTTCTTTCAGTATTCCCTTTTCTGTTTGAAAGAATCTATCAACATCAATAGTGGAGCCATACACATGACACATAGTCCAAAGAGTGTATAGTTAAATACCAATGTCTTTGGACTTGCACTTTGAAGTAGATTACCATCATCAAATGTTTGGTGTTCTTTCAAATTCCTTTCTTTAGTGATCTCTTGGTGTAGTAAACATTTTACCTACATCAGATATTCACCATTATCATGGAATTATCCATGATCAAGCTACTTATAGCTTATAACGGTGAATCGCGAGTATAATGTTTCTCTCCAAAACCTTTTGGAGAATTAAGACGACCAGCGTCTCCAACCTTTTGCAAATTCTCATCAAATATGAGAACATGACTTTTGCCATATTATACTCTATCATGTTACAACCAAAACTTCGTTTCATATATCACAATATCTTCCACACATCATGGTTTCTGAAACAACTCTTTCAACTCCTAGATTACCTTGATATTGAAACTATCTTTCGAATATCAAGAATCATGGAGACAAACATGATACTTATACACTAACACTGGAATTGTCAGTCTTGTGTTAATACCAATTATTAAACTTCATGGAGTAACCAGAACTTACCAAAAGTTTGCAATAGGACTTTTAAACTTTAGATTAACACTTCAAAACAATACGATACCAGTTCGTAAAGTAACTAACCAGAATTCTATAGTTCTATCATCTCAATTAAACTAAGCGCAAGGTGGTAAACGGATGCCAATAGCTACAACAACTATGCAAATTCACTTTGATTTAATTTATGATAAATAGTATTCAACTTTTAATCATATTGCCGTTGAACTCTGTAGGGTTTCGTAGCATGGAAAACAAAAAATTTCTATCGCATACAAACAAACAAGCCAAGATTTATCTACTAGATTGTAGCAACGACTCGATGGAATAACTCACCCTCGAAGATTCCAAAGTGTTTAACGAGAGCGGATTCTCGTGGGTGATGTAGTCGTACTCTTTTCGATCTCAAGATCGCGTAGACGATCCTTCCGGCGCTGCATTTCGGCAGCGCTCCCGCAGTCGGTCACACGTTCGGTACTCGACGAAGACCTTCCTCTCCCTTGTTCCAGCAGGCAGCGGAGGTTGTAGCACTCTCCTTGCGATTCCGGCAGCACAACGGCGTGGTACCGGAAGTAGAGGGGAGATCTCGCAGGGCTTCGCCTTAAGACGGAGCGAGTATGGTCGACTATGAGAGAGCCCTCGGTGATCTAGGGTTTAGACACACCAAGGAGGAGGCAAGGCCGGTGGCTAGGGTTTAGCTAGGCGGCGGCGGCAGCAGGAGGTGGCGGTGCCGGGGCTAGGGTTTGCGGGTGGAGGTGTTGTGTACTTGGAGGGGCAGCCGTGCCCCTCCTTGTATAGGTGGAGGGAGGCGCTCCAGGGGAGGGGAGTCCCTCCCCAACTCGGATCCCAAGTGGGCCGGCGGTGGAGGGGAGGAACTCCTCCCCAAGTAGGTTTCCTACTTCCCCTCCACCTTCCAAAATAGTCGTTTGACTTTTCAAATTGGCGTTTGAATTTTCAACCTAGGATTTGATTAAACCCTTTATTTTGTTCAGCGATGACACATAGTACATGATGCAATCATTCCAACTTGATATGACACATACATGTACCCTTCCCCTCCGGAGAGCCGGACATTCCGGAACCTTCTAGAACATTCCCGATGAAAACACCGGAACCATTCTCCAACCCCGAAACAGGATTTTCCTTATATGAATCTTATTCTCTGGACCATTCCGGATCTCCTCGTGATATCCCGGATCCCATCCGAGACTCCGAACAACATTCGGTCTCTTACTCATCATTCCATAACTACTCAAACAACGTCGAATCCTTAAGTGTGTCTCCCTGCGGTTCGTGAATTATGCGGACATGATCGAGACACTTCTCCGAACAATAACCAATAGAGGAATCTGGAAATTCATATGGCTCCCACATATTTCTACGATTACTTTGCGATCGAATGAACCACTTACATACGATACCAATTTCCCTTTGTCTCACGATAGTTTACTTATCCGAGGTTATGATCGTCGGTATCTCTGCATACCTAGTTCAACCTCGTTACTGATAAGTACTCTTTTCTCGTTCCCGTGATATGTGATCCCTTGTGAGCCAGTCACATGCTTGCAAGCTAATTGGATGACATTCCACCGAGAGGGCCCAGAGTATATCTATCCGTCATATGGATGGACAAATCCCACTCTTGATCCATGTGTCTCAACCAATACTTTACGAACACTCTATGCCACCTTTATAGCCACCCAGTTACGGTGTGGTGTTTGATGTCATCAAAGCATCCTTCCGGTGAAGGTGATATGCATGATCTCATGGTCGAAGGAATCAGGTTACTATGTATCAGAAAGCATATAGCAATCGAACTATTAAAATGACTTGATCTTTATGCTACGCTTATCTATAGGAGTATGTCCACCATATCATTCTCCTAATGATATGATCTTGTTGTTAATAACATCTCAATGTTCATGATAGGGAAACCACAATCATTTATTAACCAACAAGCTAGTATTATGAAGAGGCTTTACTAGAGACTTCAATTTAAGTTTACAAATCACACAAGTATTAATGTTTCCTTGTTAATACTATTATAGCATGAATGTAAACATTTATCATAAACACAAAGATATAATAATAACTACATTTATTATTGCCTCTAGGGCATATCTCCAACAAACTCCCACTCAAAACAATATCCCTCACATTGTTTTAGTGATCACACGAACCAAATCCACCACATCAAAACCGATCATCACAAGAGTTGATGTAGCTTCAATGGCGAACAATCAACATGTTCATCATATCTACTATATGACTCATGCTTTACCTTTCGGTGATCCGTGTTCCGAGACCATCTCTGTACATGCTAGGCTCGTCAAGATCAAACCTTAGCTTCCGCATGAGCAAATCTGGCTTGCTCACGTTGTATACACTCGCAGAATCTAACACACCCGATCATCACGTGGTGTTTCGAAACAACAAGCTTTAGCAACGGTGCTTACTAAGGATGAACACTTTAAAACTTGAAATTGTGTGCTTGAGGGATCATCTTATAATGCTACCATCGTGAACTAAGCAATACAAGATGCATAAAAGGATTAACATCACATGCAATTCATAATATGTGATATGATATGGTCTTTCTTCTTTGTGCTTCCGATCTCCATCTTCAAGCACGAACATGATCTCCATCATCACCGACATTGCATCAAGGTCAATGACGCCGCTCCATGGTTGTCGTCCACCAGCTTCAACTATTACAACTACTTTGAATAGACACGCGGGTCTTAACAGAATTTAAAGACAACCACATGGCTCCTGCCGGTTGCCAACTTACAATAAGGAACATTGCATACATCAAATATAATCACAATCATGGCCATATCACATCACAGCACACCCCTGCAAAACAAAGTTAGACGCCTCTAATTTTCTTTGCATATTTTACGTGGTTTGGGGCTTTCAATAAGTGTCGCTCTAACTTACGAACAGGAACCACAACGTTGATGCTTGAACTATCAAGTGCCCGTTGTAAATTGGATCTATACTATGATGGGAGAGACAGACACCCGCAAAGCCACTTATGCAATACAAGTTGCATGTTGAGCGTGGAGCAAGTCTCATGAACGATGTCATGTAAGGTTAGCCCGGGCAGCTTCATCCCATCATACCGCAAGATGCAAAGTACACAAGAAGCAATTGATAATAAAAGCACCACCGCCCACAATGACCCTTGTGTTCTACTCGTGCAACGGATCTACATATAGACACGGCTCTGATACCACTGTAGGGGTTCGTAGCATGGAAAACAAAAAATTTCTACCGCATGAACACACAATCAAGATCTAATCTATGATCAAGCCAAGATCTATCTACTAGATTGTAGCAACGAGTCGATAGAATATTAACCCTCGAAGATCCAAAGCGGTTAACGAGAGCAGATTCTCGTGGGTGATGTAGTCGTACACTTCCGATCTCAAGATCGCGTAGACGATCCTTCTGGCGCTGCGTTCCGGCAGCGCTTCCGCAGTCGGTCACACGTTCGGTACTCGATGAAGACCTTCCTCTCCCTTGTTCCAGCAGGCAGCGGAGGTTGTAGCACTCTCCTCGTGATTCCGGCAGCACAACGACGTGGTACCGGAAGTAGAGGGGAGATCTCGCAGGGCTTCGCCTTAAGCCAGAGCGAGTATGGTGGAGTATGAGAGAGGGCCTTGGTGATCTAGGGTTTAGAGGCACCAAGGATATAGGGCTAGGCCCGCGGCTAGGGCAAGGGGAGAGCCCCAAGTCGGCGGCTAGGGCAAACCCTAGGGCGGCAGCGGCTACAGGAGGGCCGTCGGCTAGGGGTAGGGTTTAGAGGAGAGGTGTAGATCTAGAGGGGCACCCCTGCCCCTCCTTATATTGGAGGGAGGGCGCCGGCCAGGGGAGGAGAGTCCTCCCCAAACTCGTCCTCCTTGGCCGACGGGTGGAGGGAGAGGAACTCCTCCCCAAGTAGGTTTCCTACTCTCCCTCCACCAAGCAAACTTGCCGTTTGACTTTTCAAACTAGGATTTGATTTATCCCTTTATTTTGCTCAGAGATGACACCTAGTACATGATGCAACCATTCCAACTTGTTATGACACATTCATGTACCCTTCCCCTCCGGAGTGCCGGACCTTCCGGACCCTTCTAGAACATTTCCGATGAAAACACCGGAATCATTCCCCAACTCCGAAATAGGACTTTCCTTATATGAATCTTATTCTTCGGACCATTCCGGATCTCCTCGTGATATCCCGGATCCCATCCGAGACTCCGAACAACATTCGGTCTCTTACTCATCATTCCATAACTACTCAACAACATCGAATCCTTAAGTGTGTCTCCCTACGGTTTGTGAATTATGCGGACATGACCGAGACACTTCTCCGATCAATAACCAATAGAGGAATCTGGAAATTCATATGGCTCCCACATATTTCTACGATTACTTTGCGATCGAATGAACCACTTACATACGATACCAATTTCCCTTTGTCTCACGATAGTTTACTTATCCGAGGTTTTGATCGTCGGTATTTCTGCATACCTAGTTCGACCTCGTTACCGATAAGTACTCTTTTCTCGTTCCCGTGATATGTGAGCCAGTCACATGCTTGCAAGCTAATTGGATGACATTCCACCGAGAGGGCCTAGAGTATATCTATCCGTCATATGGATGGACAAATCTCACTCTTGATCCATGTGCCTCAACCCATACTTTCCGAATACTCAATGCCACCTTTATATCCACCCTGTTACGGTGTGGTGTTTGATTTCATCAAAGCATCCTTCCGGTGATGGTGATTAACATGATCTCATGGTCGAAGGAATTAGGTTACTATGTATCAGAAAGCATATAGCAAATGAACTATATTAAATGACTTGATCTTTATGCTACGCTTAACTATAGGAGTATGTCCATCACATCATTCTCCTAATGATATGACCCTGTTGTTAATAACATCTCTATGTTCATGATCAGGAAACCATGATCATATATTAACCAACAAGCTAGTTTAACAAGAGGCTTTACTAGGGACTCTTTCATGTTCACAAATCACACAAGTATTAATGTTTCCGGTTAATACAATTATAGCATGGTATGTAAACATTTATCATAAGTATGAAGATATGATAATAACCAGTTTATTATTGCCTCTTGGGCATATCTCCAATAGTGCATGCACGACCTAGCCACCTAGGTTTAAATCCTCACGGACACAAATTTGGGTTCTTATTATTTAAAAAATCAAAATCGTTGTGGAGGTTTCCTCCATTGCTTTCCTTTAAAAAAACATTTCGATTTTCTAGATAGTTAATTTTAGACCTTGCGTAAGCTCAAACATATAAAGGAGCAATAAAATTAAATCCTTTTAAGGATCATGAAAGATACATAACACATCATCAGAAGCTGCATAATAACAACAACCTTATCAATCAAACCAAGGTAGCCAAACAAGCAATCCATTAGCTTTTTCTCTCATATCCATCTTATTGAAGAGCCAAAGAATTGAATAAGAAAGGGGAGAGAAAGGATTCTCTGTCTTACTCCTTTCCATCTCTATTAATCAGGACCCGGCTTATTTTGGATTTTTACAAAAAAAAGGTTCCATTATGTAAATTTGTCCTATCCATTCTACACAAAATATCTCAAAAGCCTTTAGGTACATGATAACTTAGCAAAAAATCCAAATTTACCTTACCCTACTCCTTTTGGAGGTCCGACTTCAAAATAATTCCAGTATGTCTTTTAACATGTTCCTTTTCCTGATATTTTTTTATTTATATTGATCAGCTTCTCGCACGATGTTATATTCAAATTGTTAGAACATCTGCAAGCAACTTGTTAATACATCTCAACAGATAAGTAGGCCTATAATGGAGGGTTTTACCAGGTCCAAAAAATTTAGGCAACATGGTTATAATACCATAGTTCAAACGTTGCACATCTAATTCACCAGTTTGAAAATATGCAAATATATCCATGATGTCACAACTAGCAATTTTTCAAAAATATCATTATCATATGACACCCTTCCATGGGGTTCCGACATCTTCTCGAGAGTGTTGCAAAGTATGCACACTCGATGTTGCAAAATGGTGAAATCTTGTTGTGCACTTCCTTATATCTCTCTTCCATAGTAGCATCAACTTCTTTTCTATGCTAGAGGTAAGAGGCAAGCTAGTTTATCCGAGCGGTCCTATTTTTTTGGGAAAAAACATATATGAATATCACACAGATATCAATTACACACAGTCTCTGCAACAACGCATGACATATTGGCAATACGGATGCACACAGCCAAAAAAAGGAAAAAAAATACAAAAAAGAAAAGTCCTGCTACAGTAATCTAATCCTTAGTAGTAGCGATACTATCACCACCAAAAACAACACCAGAAGTCTAACTCCTCCAAAAGCGACGCCTCTAAAAAGGAAACAGTGCACAAGCGCTGTCATCGCCCGATCAAAGATCCTAGGTTTTCACTCTGGAGAAAGTCCTCACTCGCAAAACAATGTCTTCTGTAATACCATTATCAGGCACAACCAATGAAGGCCAGACCTTGGGTTTTCATCCTGCAACGTAAGACTGTGAACTTCCCCTGTGATGTCGCCCTCTCTAACAGACGCTACTGCGAATCACAGATAACCAAGCCTTCTTGGAGCGGTGCTATGTTGTGTACGTGGTATATTTTGTTTGACTGGTTGCACGGTATGCAAAGGTTGAATTTGTTTTCCCCTAGTTCCTTACTGCTTCTTCTTTTTTAAAATATAAGTGTTTTAGCTTTATAAAGCAAATATATCTAGACCTCTTTTAGTACGTAGGTTTATTTATTTTTGGAATGAATTTACACACTAAAAAAAGTCTAAAATATATTTTCTTCACAGACCTAAAACATCTTATATTTTGGAACAGAAAGAGTACTAATTATGCCGGCAATATAATTCTAACTAGTTCCATTTACCCCGTTTACAAGGCATACTATGATAAAATTATAGAAAATATATCAGTATATACAATACCACATAAATATTAATTACTAGATCTATTATGAAATATATTCTCACAATGTGTATTTATTGGATATGGTAGAGGTTGGTATGATAGTATATATACTCAATAAATATACGATTTGTACTACTCCCGTACTCCGGATTGTGAGAGTACCTTTTCGCTTTTTCCTCTTTTTATAGATTTTCATTTACTTGCACGCTTTCTCGTTCAATGGATGCGCAAGATTTGCAGGGATGTGTCCGGTGTTATCTTGTCAGCTCGTCAATTTAAAAATGTTTCGATTTCGAATCCAGATCATTTCAAAATGACCGTCAATGACACTCTCACAACTGTCATTGAATGCCGTGTATTACTCCTAAAAACGGGCAGTAGGCTTTAGTATACTACAGTACTTAAAATAAACTTATACTAGTAGTGGACCTTTGCGAATCGCGGAATAAATATTTGAGCTTTTCATGAATCACGGAATAAACCATTACTCTAATTAGATCTTAGCACAACACGCGCGCCGGGGAGGCATAGTATCCCTGGGGTAGGATGACGCAATCGCAATGGGACACGGAGATGGGCCGCGACGGCGCCGCGGCGCCGCTGGTGAAGATGCTGGACCACCGGAGGAAGTGGGGATGCGCTGTCAACGCCGTGCTCGTCGCCTTCGTCGTCACCGTGCCAGCGATTGCCATCCTCTCTGGCGCCGGCACGAGCGCGTCGGCGGTATGGATCGGCTCCGCCAGCGCCTTCCGTCTAGGTACGTACAGTATTTCGTCTTGTACAGTCCGAGGTACGTTTAATTTCAGGTGTTTCGTGCCGGAGGACATCGACGTGCAGGTGCAGCTCGGGACATGAATGGTGCGACCATGGTGTACTGTAGAATGTAGATGCAGTTTACCACCACCACCTCTGACAGGTTTCTTTTGCGGTGTCTTTCTGACGACAGGAGCACACGACAGGCTTCTCGGCGGCCTCCTGGCCGACGACGGCTTCGACGAGCGATCCTGCCACAGCAGGTACCAATTCACCACGTACCGCCGGAGCGCCGGCAGGCAGCCCTCCCCGTACCTCGTCACCAAGCTGCGGCGGCACGAGGCCTTGCAAAGACGCTGCGGCCCGGGCACCGCCGCCTACAGCGACGCCGTGGAGCAGCTCCGGTCGGGGAAGAGCCACGCCGGCACCATCGGCTCGTCTCCGGAGTGCAGGTACCTGGTGTCCATATCGTACCAAGGCCTCGGGAACCGCATCCTGGCCGCCGCGTCGGCGTTCCTGTACGCCGTGCTCACCGACCGCGTGCTCCTCGTCGACCCCAGCAACGAGATGGGCGAGCTGTTCTGCGAGCCCTTCCCCGGCACGACGTGGCTGCTCCCGCCGGACTTCCCGCTCACAGGCTACACCAACTTCAGCATCGACACCGCCGAGAGCTACGCGAACATGCTGAAGAACAAGGTGATCGGTGCTGCCGCGTCGACGGCGGCGCAGCAGCAACTGCCGCCGTTCGCGTACATCCATCTCGACCACGACGCCACCGTGCAAGACAACCTGTTCTTCTGCGACGAGGACCAGAGGGTCCTCCGTGACATCCGGTGGCTGGTGATGAGGACGGACAGCTACATCGTGCCGGGGCTGTTCCTGGTCACGGGCTTCCAGGAGGAGCTCGGCATGCTCTTCCCGGAGCCGGACTCCGCGTTCCACCACCTCGGCCGGTACCTGTTCCACCCGAACAACCACGTCTGGGGATTCATCACGCGGTACTACGACGCCTACCTCGCCACGGCGCACCAGCGAGTCGGCATCCAGGTGCGCGTCTTCGGCGACGACCCGGAGTCGCCGGAGCTTCTGCAACAGATCACCACGTGCACGCAGAAGGAAAACTTGCTTCCGGAGTTGCTCGCCGCCGGCCGAGAGCCCGCGGCGGCGGCGGCGTCTGCCAGGAAGTCCAAAGCCGTCCTCGTCACCTCGCTCAAGTCGTGGTACTACGACCAGATCAAGAGCATGTACTGGGAGCACGCCACGGTCACGCGGGAGGCGGTGGGCGTGCATCAGCCGAGCCACGAGAAGTACCAGCGATTCGGCGTCAGGTCGCACGACACCAAGGCGTGGGCCGAGATTTACCTGCTCAGCCTCACCGACGTGCTGGTCACCAGCGGGAAGTCGACGTTCGGCTACGTGGCGCAGGGCCTCGGCGGCCTGACGCCGTGGGTGATGTACAAGCCGGCCAACGGCTCCCTGATGCCGGACCCGCCGTGCGGCCGGGACGTGTCCATGGAGCCGTGCTTCCACAGCCCGCCCTTCTACGACTGTAGGATCAAACAGGGAGCGGACACCGGGACGATTGTGCCGCATGTCCAGCATTGCAAAGACGTCAGCTGGGGGTTGAAACTTGTTCCCCATGGTGCTTAGTTTCTCAAAAAGAAAATTAAAGCAAGCCACCTTATTAAAAATCTTCCAGTTCCCTTAATTATTTTGGTTAGGAAAAAAATGCGTTTGAAACTTGCTGTCAAAATCACAGAACTATTACATCATTTGCGAGCTTGCTAAGAATGAAGCGGGGGGCTCATCGACCCAAGTACAAGAACTACTAGAACTAAAAGACACTTTAGCAAGCTCATGAGCTACCTGATTAGCTTCCCTATTACAATGCTCAATAGACACATCACCAAAACCACTCCAAAGGATAATACAGTCATCATATATAGCAGTTGAAGCTGTTGCTGAAAAAACCCATGCTCCATCGTTTCCACCACCTCAACACAATCTGTTTGCATAATGAAGTTATTGCACCCAATCCATCGCGCCAAGACAAGACCCTCACGAAACGCATAAGCTTCCGCCATCGGGGCATCCACCACATGGGGTAAGAATAATTATGGTGCTGCAACACACTGTCATGTGTAGTCTCTAATAACCACTCATGTTACCCCTCTACCGGAGTTCACATCAAAAGCCGCATCAATATTGATCATGAGTTTTCCTTTCATTGGCTTCTTCCATCCGTCCTTATTTTTCATTTGTGTCTGTTTCGAAGCTCTCATATAGTTTTTAGTCATAACCACTATTGACACTGATGAACATATAGGAGTTTGCACATTTTCACCATGCACTTTTTGTCTCCTCTCCCAACCAATATATCAACCCGCAGTCAAAACCAGTTTTGCAAAACCAATATCATCAAGAGATGTTATCTGACCTCCTCTCATTATAATGTCCTGTACCACAACCGATCCAGATCTACCAAGGTTTAGCAACTCATTCAGTTGATTGGTTATACCCAAGCATCTCCATATCTCTTCCGCTCATGCACAAGTAAATAGCATATGCTTAATATCCTCACACCCTACCATGCAAATTGGGCATCGCCCTTCATTATAGATGTGTCTATTAGCAAGCACACCCTGACAAGGAATCATACTATGTAAAACTCTCCATCCAAAAATCTTGATTTTACTCGGGACTTCAAGACTCCATAGTTTATTCCAAACCGGGTTACTTGCACTCTGAGCAATATTTTGATTCCTGTCATATCTTCCAAATTGATAATCCCAATGGCGATAATAAGCAGATCTGACCGTAAATAAACCAATTTTATTGTAGTGCCATGCTACCAGATCGTCTCTATCACGTGTCAACGGAATTTGCAAAATTCTGTGAGCATCTATCGGCCAAAACATGGACTCAATCAACTCCGAGTCCCATTGTCCATCTATAGGGTTTATTAAATCACTAACATTTTGGAAGATATTATTACCCTTTGGTGTCATGATATTTAGATTGCTGACTTGAGGGTATCCAACTATCCTCCCAGATATTTATTTGAGTACCATCTCCAACCCTCTAGATATAGCCTTTTCTAAAACATTCCAGCCCAGCCAATATACTTTGCCATGTGAAAGAACTCCCACTCTTCAATTTAGCATTGAGTAACCGACCATCTGGATAATACTTTGCTCTTAAAACCCTTAAGCATAAAGATTCTGGTTCACTCAGTAGTCTCCAAACCTGTTTTGCCAACATAGACAAATTAAAACATTGTAAATCTCTAAAACACATACGTCCACTTTTCTTTGGTATACACATTTTCCACCATGCTTTCCAATGCATATGTTTTTGCTCTTCCTCATCACCCCACCAGAACTAAGAGATGGCATTAGATATTCCTTTACAAATGTTCTTTGGAATTTTAAATATCATCATAGCAAAAACTGGTATAGCTTGAGGAATCGCCTTTATTAAAATTTTCTTTCCTCCCAAACTCATCATATTTTTTCCCTCCATCCACTAATACTTGCAATAAACCGATCAACCAAGTGTCTAAAACATTCACATTTATCCATTCTGATCATAGCCTGCAAACCAAGGTATTTATCGCTAAGAGATTCAGTCATTATATTTAGAATTTGGCATACCTCAGCTCAATCCTCCATCACTGTATATGTACTGAAGAAAATACTTATTTTTTCTTCACTAATCTTCTACCCCGAACTTGAACAGCAGCTCTCCAAAATTTCCTTCAGCTTTAAAGCATTCTTTCTGTCCGCACGCATAAGGATTAATGAATCATCTGCAAATAATAGGTGAGAAACCATATGTGCATCCCGACACACACGCACCCCTTCAATTTCCCCCTTATTTCGGCACCCTTCAACATTCTTGATAAACCCTTCGCCACTAGCAGAAATAAGTACGGGAACAAAGGGTCCCCTGTCTGAGCCCTCTTGTCGGTACAAACACATCAGTCACCATAGAATTGAATCTAACTTTATAGTTTACCGACGAAACACACTTCATAATCATATCCACCCATCTCCTGGAGAAACCCATCTTAATCATAAACTTCTCCAAATACCTCCATTCAAAGCGATCATATGATTTATGCATATCAAGTTTGATGGCACACAAGCCCTTTTTTCCTTCTTCTTAATAGCATGTATACTCTCATAGGCTAAGAATATATTATCTGTTATCATCCTACCAAGAACAAAGGCGTTTTGGTGATCGCTAATATTATCTGGAAGATAAACCTTCAGCCGATTTGCTAACATTTTTGAAATAATCTTGTACACCACGTTGCATAAACTAATCGGCCTTAATTATGATACCTTATCCGGATTGTCAATCTTGTGAATCATTACGATAGTTGTACTAATCCAACCATCTGGAACAGAAGTGCACTCGAGTACTTATTTTATTAGATCATCACCTAACATGTCCCAAATTTATTTATAAAAAAATTGCATGTAGTCCATCCAGACCTGGAGCCTTCAAATCTCCTATACTCCACAACGCCCTTTTTTACTTCCTCTGCCATGAACGAAGCTGTAAGGCCTCTATTCATGTCATCTGTAACAAGCCGTTGAACATCAGCCAACACACCGTCGTCTGGTTCTGTGATCTCTATTGCAAACAAATTTGAGAAATAATTATAGACAACGCCACACATCGCATCTCTATCTTCATGACTGATACCATTATCATCCACTAGCCCCTTGATTATGTTATGCTTCCTCCTCTTAGAAGCAAAATTATAGAAATAATTTGTATTTCTATCACTATGTTTTAACCAATTCGCTTGAGCTCTTTGCACCCAGAAGATCTCCTCCTTCTCTAGAGTAATTTCAGTTTGTAATTGAATTTCCTTCTCGGCAGCCAAAGTTACATCGTTCATTGGACCTCTCCTTAATTGCTCGAGATCCTTTTTCAATTCCTTCAGTCTCCTAGACGGGTCCTTTAAAAACTTCTTATCCCAAGTATGCAGTTCTGAGTGTACATCATTCACCTTTTGCATCGAAGATGGATCCTCTCCTCTTGCTTTTGCCCTTTCCCTGGCTGATTTCACCATCTCCTCCACAGAATCCTCTTGCAGCCATCGTGCCTCGAATCTCCTTGTCCCTTTCATTATCGCATGCGGGGTAGATAAATATTCCGTATCAACTAAAATTGGGCGATGATTAGAATGTGTCGTCTCACTATTAATAAGACTAGAATGTGGAAACAAATTATTCCAACTATCATTGACATCCTTCTGTCCAACCTTTCTCTCATATTCCCCCTTCTCCACGTGAAAAGATCTCCTACATATCACATGTCCTCAAACTCACAATCCTTCAAAGCATCATCGACGAGGGGTAACCTCGGCAATGCCCATGGTTATGGACTTATGGTTTCGTGGAAAAGAGAGCGTTGGGGATTTTGCCGGCTAATTAGACAAACAAGGAAGTCGATGTAGTCTGATTATTGGAAAAGTTCGGTACAAATTCACCGATTCGCTAGTTGCGATCTAGATCACGACAGATTGCTGAAAAACTAAGGTGCCTTCTCCATAGGGGTCCTCCCAGCTTTATATAAGAGGTGGGTCCTATATCCGTAGCCGGAAAGGTTATAAGTCTCAGCTTTTGGGTGTTGAGGGCACCTCTGGACAGTCTTAGCTTGACTATAGTCATAGATGACCACCGTGTACACCTTTTAAATGTTCTTCTTGAAGGTCAACAAGTAACCGATCTTTAGGTCATAAGCTATAGCAAAAGCTAGACAACCTTGATCAAGGAAACCTTTCATATTGACATCTTTGATCGTGATGTCCTCTTGGCAGCTAATCGTCGTATTCAGGATGACCTTGTCCGGGACACTATCCAAATAAGACATGAATGAATATGGGATAGAAAGCAATCCTAGAGTATGGGGATAAAGGGTCCCCCTGTATGAGACCTCTTGTCAGTACAAACACATCAGTCTCCATAGAATTGAATCTAACATTATAGTTTACCGACGAAACACACTCCATAATCATATCCACCCATCTCCTGGAGAAACCCATCTTAATCATAAAATTCTCCAAATACCTCCATTCAACGCGATCATATGCTTTATGCATATCAAGTTTGACGGCACACAAGCCCTTTTTTCCTTCTTCTTCTTCATAGCATGTATACTCTCATAGGCTAAGAGTATATTATCTGTTATCATCCTACCAAGAACAAAGGCGCTTTGGTGATCGCTAATATTATCTGGAAGATAAACCTTCAGCCGATTTGCCAACATTTTTGAAATAATCTTGTACACCACGTTTCATAAACTAATCAGCCTTAATTATGATACCTTATCCGGATTGTCAATCTTGGGAATCATCACGATAGTTGTACTATTCCTACCATCTGGTACAGAAGTATTATTTACTGCACTCGGTACTTATTTTATTAGATCATCACCTAACATGTCCCAAAATCATTTATGAAAAATTGCATGTAGTCCATCCAGACCTGGAGCCTTCAAATCTCCTATACTCCACAACGCCTTTTTTACTTCCTCTGCCGTGAACGGAGCTGTAAGGCCTCTATTCATGTCATCTATAACAAGCCACTGAACATCAGACAACACACCGTCGTCTGGTTCTGTGATCTCTGTTGCAAACAGATTTGAGAAATAATTGTAGACAATGCCACACATCACATCTCTATCTTCATGACTGATCCCGTTATCATCCACTAGCCCCTTGATTATGTTATGCTTCCTCCTCTTAGAAGCAAAATTATGGAAATAATTTGTATTTCTATCACCATGTTTTAACCAATTCGCTCGAGCTCTTTGCACCCAGAAGATCTCCTCCTTCTCTAGAGTAATTTCAGTTTGTAACTGAATTTCCTTCTTGGCAGCCAAAGTTACATCGTTCATTGGACCTCTCCTTAATTGCTCGAGATCCTTTTTCAATTCCTTTGGTCTCCTAGACGGGCCCTTTAAAAACTTCTTATCCTAAGTATGCATTTCTGAGTGGACATCATTCACTTTTTGCATCGAAGATGGATCCTCTCCTCTTGCTTTTGCCCTTTCCCTGGATGATTTCACCATCTCCTCCACAGAATCCTCTTGCAGCCATCGTGCCCCGAATCTCCTTGGCCCTTTCATTATCGCATGCGAGGTAGATAAATATTCTGTATCAACTAAAATTGGGCGATGATTAGAATGTGTCGTCTCACTATTAATAAGACTAGAATGTGGAAACAAATTATTCCAACTATCATTGACCATCCCTCTGCCCAACCTTTCTCTCATATTACCCCTTCTCCACGTGAAAAGATCTCCTACATATCCCATGTCCTCAAACTCACAATCCTTCAAAGCATCATTGATGAGGGGTAACCTCGGCAATGCCCATGGTTATGGACTTATGGTTTCGTAGAAAAGAGAGCGTTGGGGGTTTTGTCGGCTGATTAGACAAACAAGGAAGTCAATGTAGTTTGATTATTGGAAAAGCTCGGTTATAAAGTCACCGATTCGCTAGTTGCGATCTAGCTCGCGGCAGATTGCTAAAAAACTAAGGTGTCTTCTCCATCGGGTCCTCCCAGCCTTTATATAAGAGGTTGGGTCCTAGATCCGTAGCCGGAAAGGTTACAAGTCTCAGCTTCTGGGTGTTGAGGGCACCTTTGGACAGTCTCAGCTTGACTATAGTCATAGATGACCACCTTGTACACCTTTCAAATGTTCTTCTTGAAGGTCAACGAGTAACTGATCTTCAGGTCATAAGCTATAGCAAAATCTAGATAACCTTGATCAAAGAAATCTTTCCTATTGAAATCTTTGATCGTGATGTCCTCTTGACAGATAATCGTCGTATTCAGGGTGACCTTGTCCAGGACACTATCCAAATAAGACCTGAAATGAATATAGGATAGAAAGCAATCCTAGAGTACGGGGACAAAGGGTCCCCCTGTCTGAGCCCTCTTGTCGGTACAAACACATCAGTCTTCATAGAATTGAATCTAACGTTATAGTTTACCGACGAAACACACTCCATAATCATATCCACCCATCTCCCGGAGAAACCCATCTTAATCATAAACTTCTCCAAATACCTCCATTTAACGCGATCATATGCTTTATGCATATCAAGTTTGACGGCACACAATTTTCATTTTTGGTCAAAAATGTTAGGTATAAATTATTGATAGTTCAAAAAAGTGGAAACATTGCTTCATGTGCAACTGTCCTAAACATTCCAGTTTAGAAAAGTGCAAACATTCCTACATGCAACATTGAACACACATTTTTTTCAGAGATGGAGTTAGTGAACTTGGTCGAATGCACAAGCATTGTACACACCACTTGGTTAAATAAATCCATCCTGAAAGTGCATAACACGAACAATTTAAGCATCGACAACTCTTAATACAAGATCTGCTGTCACTTCAAACATAAGATGAGTCTAAAATCCTACTCCTAAGAATAGGGGCCAACAAATGGCCGAACGATATTCCCGAGAACAAAACAGAGTATCGACAGTAAACGCCTAAGCGAAAATACCCTAAAAATGCAGATCCACAATGCATGCCATCGAGAACCCTACCCGTAAACACCCAGCTGCAAATCTATTGTCAAAATGCCTCGGATAAGAAGGGACAGAGCTTACCACCATTGTCGATCCAATGCAGCAGAAAGCAACATGTATACGTTGAGGTCATGCGGATCTCCTTCTCTACATGTGTGACTATCGGCGTTGATGGTGAGCAAGAGATTCGTCGTCGACGGTGAAATCGTCGAGGGCGGGGGGGGGGGGGGGGGGGGGGGGGGATTAACAGACGAGTGGAGAGGGAGAGGAGTGGACGGTGAGGGAATTTATGTCGCGGGTTTCAGAAGGGACGCGTCGTCTCCCTCTAGTTGTCAACGTGAGCACCTCGATATTTTTTTTTTTGGTTCGAACAAATCAGGCTCGAAGTAAACGGCCGATTCGGGCGTTGTCACTGGGTGTACGTCTGGGATGCTTTAAAACTCATGCCAACTACAACAAGGGGTTCTTGCGGGCATCCACTCGGCCGATTTCGTCGCCCGTCGGCTTTGCCTGGGAAATGCAGGCTACCGAAGGCATCCACAATTTCCAGCGGCCTACGCCGGTGACTCTAGACTGGATGCAGATCTGGCCATGGTGGCTTTCAGGACAAGTCCGGGTTCTTGCTCTTGGATCTAAGGGCACGTACATCGCGGACGTTAAGCAGCGACGCTATGATTAGATTCCTTGCAGTTTTGGCTAAATCCCGGCTGATTCCAGGAAACTAGCAAGCGTCGACGTATATTGAGTCGCCGGACGCTCCGTCTTCCTTTACGCGTAGCGAACAGTTTTATCCCCGGCGGACTGTTGAAACAGGGCAAGAAAAAAATCGTATTTAGCGTCTTGGTTAGCGCCTGCATTGAAGGATGGAATGCTCTGCTATTTTTCCCTGTTCCGTATTGTTTTTAATCTCTTATAAGCGCCCACCTAAACGTCTGGCATAAAACATGCTTTAAAGATGACGGTCGGTGGACATGGCCCCGGCTATGGATCTTTGCTTGCGATGCTCTTCGGAGGTGTATGCCGATCGCGATGCTGTCCAAGCATGGTGCAGGTGTGCACCTACTTGTGAATCCAGCTCATTTTGCTAGGGTGGGGCTGAGCTAACTTGGGTTGGACTTTTTTATTTTTTTCTAATTTTCTATAAATGTTATATGAGTTTTCTTGACGCTCTTCCTCGTGTGGCTACAGCTAGTGGTTTCTATTGTCTAGACAACCTCGTTTGTGAGGTCTTCATCGATCGCCATGAACTCACCGATCGTCCGTGGGCGTGTACACATCGGTATCCTATCCGTTTCCTTGTTTTAAGTATATACAGTATAATACAGTTTGGTGGCTTAAATTCAACTGTTATATACTCTCTGTCCAGAAATATCTTTTGTCTAGTTTTAAATGTATCTAGACGTGTTTTAATATATAGATATATTTAAATCTAGATAAATTTAAATCAGTTATTCCTAAATAGAGAAAGTATTTATTTTTTGAAACATATGTACTAGTACTAGTTTAGTTTTTTTAGAGGGAATAACTACAACATGGTGATTCAACCGGTATGACTTAATTAGTAATAGGGGATGCATGGGACATTTGACTCCTGCCTGTCCAGCTTGCCCATGTTAATGATGGGCATGTACCTTCTCCCCGAGGGGGTGCATGGACATTTGACAAAGAGCTGTCTAGGTTCTTCTGGCAAGACTCCTTGGGACGCCAGAAATATCACATGGTCAAGTGGACAGACATTTGCGCCCCCAAGGATTTTGGGGGCATAGGTATCTTCGCATCCCGTCAGTTCAACAAGGCTTTAATGCTTAGATGGGTATGGTGTATCCTGTGTGATGACGGCGGCCTTTGGCTCAAACTCATCAAGGCCAAGTACCTGCGAGGTCGGCCCCTTCTGGATTGTGATCGGCGCGATGGCTCCCAGTTCTGGCACTCCATTCAGAAGATCAAGAACGAGATCAGGCTTGGGCTCTCCGTTTCTATTGGGAACGGGGAGGGACCATGCATGTTCTGGCTGGACTCCTGGCTCAGAGAGCGCCCGTTGCAGGAGGCCTACCTGAGCCTCTTCGCCATCTGTTCCGACCCAGCGCTTCGCGTATCCAACGCGGCACATGGAGGAACATGGAACATCTCGTTCCGTCGTACCTTCGGCCCGAAGGAAACGGAAGCATGGAGGGAACTCAGGGCGGAGCTCCGGCCCTCCTTGGCTGACAAACCCGATAGAGTATCTTGGACCCTCACCCCGTCCGGATCCTTCTCGGTAGGCTCGGCATATCGGGCCCTCTTTGGCCATGCGGCCCTCCCCTGGACCAAGCCCCTCTGGAAGGCACCCCTCCCGCTGAAGACAATTTTTTTTGTGTGGCAACTATTACGCGATAGGCTCCCGTCGGGGGTGGAGGTGGCCAAGAGACATGGGCCGGGGGACGGGTTATGTCCATTATGTGGGATCCCCGAAACGGGCACCCACATAATGTTCACCTGTCCCGCGGCCCGGTTTCTGTGGAATTTCACCAGAGAGGCGTTGGGCCCGGACTGGCTGGCTCATGATCTCGGTGTATTCCTAGAAACCCAAGCAAACCGAGCTGGAAAGGGCCGTCGCCTTTTCTGTCTAGTGTTTGCGGCAATGTCGTGGTCCCTCTGGAACATCCGAAATAAGATGGTTATTGAGAAGATTCTTCCTAGGTGTGCGTCTGACTCGGTTTTCCACTTTCTGGCCTCTCTGCAGCTATGGTACCCGTTGTGTAGAGAGCGGGACAAGGCGAGGCTGGACGCGACTCTTCGCCGGCTCTTGGAGACGGCCCAGCGGCTCCTCCCCATAGTCCGGCGTAGTTCCTTCTCTTCGGCGTCCACTCTCTTGGCGAGGCGTAGTACCTCGCTTTCTTTGGGTTTCTTCCGAGTTGGGTCGTTTTGTGATGTGGCCCCAGCATGTGGTGTGTGGGTGACTGTGAATTGTGATACATATTGTGGACGTTTGTTTTATTTATAAAGCGAGACGAAAGCCTATTTTAAGACTTAATTAGCTAAGTTGGTCATATAACTGTTATTATCGTTGCCTTATTTAACATGTACTCTCTTCGTTTTAAAATATAAGATGTTTTAGTTAGTGAAGCTAATGTATTTAGACATCTTTTAAATTACATTTACTTTACAAACCTAAACTTATATTTCTGAACCGAGGAAGTATACACTAATAGTACAATAATTTACTCCTACAAGTTTCCTTTCCCGAAGAAGAAAATCTCCCCACGAGTAAACTTTTCCCAGAATGCTATGTTTTGAGACACACGCCGCTCGGTCTCTGCATCAAATTATTAGCACGTGGAGATTGGAAGGCGTCCGGACCCCGGCCGCAGATAATTGCTCAATGGAGACAGCATGTGTGGTTTGTGACTCACTGGAACAGAGATCCTCTTTCCACTGTACTTCGTACAATTATAACATTGGTGTCGAGATCATGTCATGTGCAGTGTACAGTTTTTCAGATTTCCTAAAAAATGACGCATCAAGAGCATGCCTACAACTTTTCAGAAGTTCTTGCAAAAGCTGAAGTAGTAGGAAATCCTTTACTAGGAAATTTCAACTCCAAAGGTCTCCCAAATATGATGAACATGATGATCCCAAGTTAGAGGATACATTGATGACAAACACACCGGCCCTTGGTAGCACAATCTTTCAGGATCTTTGACAAGTTAAAGTGTGTACTCGATTTCCATCTATCACCATGACCTCACCGACTGCCAGTCTGTGTGTATACGCCGATATCCTAGGAGTGCGCCAATTTAGAGGACGGGATACATGGAGCTTATTTTTGAATTTTTGAAATTCGACATTTTGAAGTTTTGAAAATTTCTGAAAAGAATCTTAGATGTAGAAAATGATGACCTCTACAAAAAGGCAATGCGAATTATCCGTATTTTGGGTTACTGATAAATTTCTATATTTGAGACGGTCAACGGTGCAAATTTCGAAAATCTTCAGATTTATCAGAATTTGCTATTTCGTGCGGAGATTTTGCAGAAATGTGGAATAAGTCATTGTCAACATCTAGGATTATTTTTAGGAACTTTTTGAAACTTTCAAATATCTGTTTCACAGAAATTAGAAAAAAATACTCCATGGAGCCCGTCCTCCAATGTCATTTTCCGGATCTCCTAGCTACTAGTTTGGTTTTGTGAACTACAGGATGGTGATTCAACGGGTCTGGCTTAATTAGCTACATTGGCCACAGAACTGTTACTGCCCCCTTAGTTTGCAGGTGCACACTCTACAATTGCAAATATAAGATAATTTTACCGATTTTCCGGAGAAGAAAATCTCTCCGCGAGTACTTTTTTTCTTAAATGCTTGAAGCATACGCTGAACTATTGTATTCAATTGGCACATTGAGAGTGAAAGCTAAAACATCGATTCTGGCGTGCACGCTATATAGCGTGCATGACCCCACCCTCTCTCTCCTCTGATGGATGCAACCTTTATGTAGATTAGCCTATTTTCTTTCATATTGTTGTATAGTTTAAAATGCTTATAAATTTTTATTTACAAGTTTACTTTAAAAACCGTTTGCACATCTGGGTTTTTAACGGAGAGAGCTTCAAAATAAGACTAATATTAACTATATTTTAACAATATTTAAAAATTGATTTTTGAAATTGATAAAACAAAAAAATTATATGAAATTTGGTGGTTTTTTATTGCTAAAACAGTCTCTTTCTTTATGTTTTAAACTTTTTCCGTCATAATTAGAAAATAGTTGACAAAATCCTTCGAGTTGAAAAAATAAAATATATTAAAGAAAAACAAGAAACCAATAATACAATATGTTTCATTGTGAATCATGACATTTCATTATGTTTCGAAATTTAAATTTTCAATTTTATTAATTTTGGGCTTGTTTAAAAGATTTAATAAAAATAAATACGCTAGTTCAAAAACATTTTTAATCTTCAAATTATATGACTCTTTTAAATCTAGTATTAAGAGTTAAAAGGAGTGGGGGAGAGAGTGTCATAGATTTATCAGATATTGTACTATTTGCATGCAAAAGATTCTTTTTTGTGTAAATCTCAAAGCAAAAGCAGCAGATGGACGTCTTTAGCATGCACGGTACCTAACGTGCATGCTAGAGTTGTATTTCTGGAGTGAAAGCCGCCAGGACCCTCGCCGGAGATGATTGCCCAATGGCGGTAGCATGTTGGCCATATGAGAAATTAGCTACATTCTCTGACTAGTATAATTGTTCCGTTATTTAACATGTACACTCATAATTTGGATGTAACCACGTGAACCATCCAAATTTTGAAAAATCTAAGACATCTATTTTAAGACGGAGTATATTAATATAGAAGAGGAAAACCAAACAAAGTGGTTGAAGTCTTACGGAAAGAAGAGGTCGTTGCATTCAATTATTGACACGTTTAGATTGCAAGACATCCAGACCCCGGCCGGAGATAATTTCTCAGTGGTGACAGCTCGTGTGGTTTGTGGCACACTGGACAGGGAATCAGGGAATCCTCGTTCCACTGTACTTCATTCAATTGTAACATTGGTCTGGAGATCATGTCACGTGCAGTGTATTTTCGGTAAAAGGGTATTTTATTAGACTCATAAGTTTATATCAAGACGGTACAATTCAATGAGTTTACACCCGATCTCTGCACTAGGTAGATGCATATAGCCGATAGGGTAGATAGTAGAAGTGAAGTGAGACGACAAGAAGGGATCTCATAGGCAAAATACAAGTCAAGTATGACTTCCAAAAACGCCTATTATAAAGGGGGATCAATCCGTTGATTATATGCCTATGGTCATGTGTAGCGTATAGTTTTTCAGAAATCGTAAAATGGCGCGTCAAATAGCACGCCTACAACTTTTCAGAAGTTCTTGCAAAAACTGAAGTCGTCGGAAAGCGGAAAGCCTATACGAAATTTTAACTTCAAAGGTCTCCCAGACATGATGAACATGATGATCCCAAGTTAGAGGACCCATTGATGAAAAACGCACCCACCTTTGGCAGCATAACCTTATAGGATTTTTAACGAGTTACAGTGTGCACTCTCCATCGATCACCATGACCTCACCGACGGTCTGTCCGTGTGTCCTAGCTACTAGTCCGAAGTCTGAACTACAGGTTTGTGATTCAACGGGACTGGCTTAATTAGCTACATTTGGCCATATAACTGTTACTGCTCCCTTAATTTATGAGCACGCACTCTATGGTTGCAAATATAAGATATTTTACCAATTTGGTAGAAGAAGAAAATCTCTGCACGAGTAAATATTTCCTTGAATGCTATGTTTTGAAATGTACGCTGAGGGAGTAACTATATATGAACCTAGCACACGGCGACATGGATCCTTTTGAGAAGGATGTACGATGAGGGAGTAACTATACGGAATTTCAACTTCAAAGAAGATGAGCTCGCAAACATTATCTCAAGTCAGAGAATGCATTGACGGAAAACATGCCCATCCTTAATAGCACAATCTTTCACTAGGACTTTTTGACAACTTACTACTCACTCCGATCCATATTAGTTGACTTGGATTTGTCAAAAATTGGATGAATCTATATACTAAATAGTGTCTAAATTCATCTAAATTTAGACAAAGTTGAGTCAACTAATATGGGTCTGAAGGAGTATTAAATCTTCTAGACGTGCCTTCCACACGGTATTTCAGATCTTCCACGGATTTTTTTTCGCCACACTATACACTTGCTGCTACTACCTCGATCCGTACCTCAGAGGTTTAGTACCCATCTACTATGGAAATAAGAGGTGTGCTTCGGTCCCCCCCCCCCCCCCCCCCCCTCTCCCTAAACTTAAGTTTTATGGGCCATTTTATTTCTTTGACCCGTCGAAACCCATATCGAGGCCACATATATCTCTGTATATGTGTACTTGGTCGAACTGAGTATAATCCATGTCCTGGACGGCTGATCCCACCTCTTATTATCGCGATCTACGTCTTTGTATGTCATATTTAATTTTTTTTTTGTTGCTGTTATATAACTTACGATTTTCGCTTCTGCAGGCACATAAGTATTCGTGTACGGGGAGTATACGTCTAAGAGGACCATATGAACTTTGGGTGGGTTCGTACGGTCCTGAAAACAATTGGTATGAGTTTTTGTTTGTCAAAGTTTTAAAAGAAGGAGGCGCCGACATCAACGTGGGTGGCAATTCTGCCGCAACAGCGCAATAGTCGTCGTTTCACTGCTAACCTGTAGGTGCTAATCATGGACAACAGTACAAGTGTACGAGCTAACCTAATATAGAGCATGCACTGATGCACTACTGCACTGCTAACATCAAAATAAAAGTTGATTGGTGAGTGTCTTAATGCCATGAGCGCGACGGCGGTAATTGGAAAATGAAGAAAAATAGGGGCAAAAAACGAACATCAAAACAGCCTGGGGCGTCTTGTCGTACAGGTATTATCACCAGTGTCTTGATGACATTGTATGCAATCCTAGGAAGAAATTAAAACAAGTAAGCATCTTGCTGCAGGCCTGCAGCCAAAGATAGAACACAGCGCTGTCAAAGATTAGCTGCTGGAGCACGTCGAAAATGATCCCACGACATGGACGGAAGGGCTTCAGTTTGAAGATCAACCCACCGTGCTTTTCACTAACAGTGCGTCTACAGTTGATTTTAGACCCACAAATCTTAATGACATGAGCATGATTGTAATCTGAAGATGAAGAAAAGGGAAAATACAATCCTTGGAACAGAAAACGGATTCAGGTAAGCATCTTTGCTACAGCCAACAAAGATAGAAGATGTTTCAAAGTGTAATGATAGCTGTTTTACAGCACGGCGCTGTCAAAGATGACTACCAGTAAGGAAAGGCGTCGTCGTCGTCTTGGTTCGGCGAAAATGCACTATTCACAAACTTAAACTGCAGGGAAAACATAGATAAATTATCAATAAATTTCCAAGATTGTGTTGATTGTTGACTCTATTGATCCACTCCAGGTGAATCTATGCATATTCTTACCAGTGACGTGGTAATCTTGGCGGCGAAGAAATTCAATCATCTTCGCAAATTTCTCATCCGTCCAATGTGAAAACATACAAGCTAAATGGTTAGCAAAGTTAGCTTCCACGAAGGCAGTGCGGACAGTCTCTCCAATTTGATGTTCAAATTTCACGAACCATGATGAAATACTTCATCATTACCTTATGCTTATTTGTTAATTTACTGAATATAAAGGAATGGCCTATAATTCCACTGGACGAAAGACTCACATTATCTACTCGTGGAACCAGCGCCTTCCATAGCCAGAACACAAAAGGTGGTGTCCATAAAACCAACAAACACCGATGCATCTAAAGCTGTGATGGATTTTAAAACAGGATGCTCTAACTCTAACCCTCTAGAGAGCATAATCATGGCGTTCACACAAGAAGAGTCCAAATGTAACGAAGATAGAAATATACACAAAATAATTTGACAGGGTACTGTCTTCAGGGACATTGTATAATTCAAGAAATGGTACAATGGCCATAAACTCTCACTGCTTCTATATGAAATGTGTACACTCTACGATTGCAAAAGAGAATGGTCGTCGCACGTGCGAGCCAGAGTAAATTATCAAACTAGCAAAGGGACAGCAGACGGGATTTACCGTTCAAGAGCAACTTGTAGTTTTTTTTTTTTTGCGAAAAGAGCAACTTGTAGTTGACCAGGTGGCCGGAACTTATGTAGGCTGGGTTTCGTTAATGAAGCCCGGAGCTATGCTCCTTTTATCGGAAAAAAATAATAGAACGGTAGTAGGGAAATCAGTCAAAAACATACAAATTTTCGGAAAGCCAAAATGGCGTGTGCAAGCAAATGATTCTTCCAAAAACTGGATATTAGAAAAACCTGTGCTGTGTTGCTAAAGAAAATGCATCAGTACTTTAAGAAAAAGTTACGAAATGATAAAGTAGGCAACAAATTGACACCGGAAAGTCACAGAAACAGCCACAGGTGAGGGATGGATATGCAGGAGCGAGACTGCACACGATTGATCCAGGTTCAGATTTTTGTCGGTGGAGGAAATCCCTACTTCTGTTTGTCGGTATTATCATCGGATCTCTCAAGAGATTTAGGGTTTCATGTACATGTTACAATGTAGCCCAAGGCTTGTGTCAAACATATTGTAGTAGAAAGGGTTAAAAATTTGTAGAGTATCGGTGCTTATTGCAGAACATGTCTGTGCTGGTACTATCTCACAGTTCTAGAACTCACTTTTGCTACGAATATCCTGAATTAATGGACACAGCGATATGAACGTGGACGGTAGTTCCGCCGCAACACTGCCCGGTTTACTACCAACTCCCGAGCTGCTGCTCAGTGGAAAAGTATGGCCCCGACCAATACAGAACCTGCAGAGTTGCACTAGCTCACTGCCAACACAAAAAATCAAGTTGATCGACAACTGCCTTAATGACACGAGCACGATGGCAATCGAAGATGAGAAAAATGTACAATCAAATCTTTCGACAGAAAAAAAAAGCAAGCATCTTCGCAACAGACAAAGAGGGGTTTCTGTTTTTCTGCAACAATAGCTGTAGAACAGCACAACACAGTCGTAGATGTATACCAGGAAAAAAAGACGTCTTGGGTTTTCACTGCAGGTCGAAAATGATCTTGATATTGCCATTACCTTGGACATCACATATTCACATGGACCAAACAGCTTCCGACTGAAGCTCAGTTCACAGTGCTTTACATTAACACGTGCAGCGAAAAGTTAGTTCAGGCGTTGCCATGTTTGCTGAAGCTAATTTCCAGCAGGTACAAGTCTTAACCCCATGCCAGCGATGATGCGTAATTGACCACCAGCTGCCCATCGATTCCAAAGTTCTGCGAATTAAAGAAAAAAGATGTTAGCCACCTTAAATCACATATCAAATTTCAATTGCCAGGACAATAAGATTAGCTGCATCAATAATTCATCTTTTCTAGTCAAGATGAAGTCCATTCGCAAGCATAATGTTTTTGTACTTCTCTTGAAGACTAATAAAAGGCAAAGCAGAACTTGTTTGTCGGTACATTTTAGGACATGAAAGACTGAAGAGGACACAAGAAAATAGTAAGAGCATTGATCCTTACATTATATAAATCCATTATCAGCTCATCTGGGTTCGGTGAAAATGCACTGTTCACGTATAGAAACTGTGGGCAGAAGAGAAAGATTATCAGTAAAATATAAACAAGGCATGCTGGCTCTACTGATCCACTCCAGATGAAGTATATTCTTACCACTGTATCCTGGTGAATTTGGCGGCGAAGAAACTCAATTACCTTCGCAAATTTCTCATTTCCACCAATCTGAAAACATATAACTGGGTTAGAAAAGACACTGCAAACACAGCCTGTCAGAATTTCATGTTAGCATAAAAAAAATGCTTCATCTCAGTAACATTATTTACTTATTTATTAAAACGAGAAGCAACACATACTCCCACTATGACGAACTTTAGGGGAAATTAACTAGTGTGAAACCAAAGGTTTCCAACGAAAACACAATAGGTGGTGTCCACAAAACTAAGAACCCGTGCATCTAAAGCTATGATAGATTCGCAACTGCACATTGTGATCCTCTAAAAGGCATAAATATATCTACTTCACACAAGACTAGTTCAAAAGTAAAACATCACAACCTGCGCTGAAATAATCTGATTGGAATATATCTTGGGGAAACATTGTCGAATCACTTCAAGTTTCTCTTTCAAGGGAATAATCTGAATTACTCCCTGTGGGAAGGGACGAAATTTCTTTGAAGATACTAATGACATGGATGTGTAGTAACTATATTAACACCAGTCATAATCCTGATGTATTGGTGTACACGTGTTTCTTGATGGTGTGTAGCAAAAGCTGGTGCTATGCCATCAATCAAAGACTCGAGGAAATTATCCGATCGAATACATCTTGAGGCAACATTGTTGAATTACCATCATTTTTTCTTTTTAGAAAACATCTCAATTTCTACAAGTGGGAAGGGAGGAAAGAGTCTTGGCAAATGCTACTGACATGGACTTGTATGAACTATACTAGGAACAATGCGGGTCATAATCTTTGTTTTAGATGGCAGGTCGTAATCCTGATGTATCGGTGTACACATGTTCGTAGTTCGTTTATGCCAAATGCTGGTGCTATGACATCACTCGAAGACTTAATGAGCCAAGTATGCCCTTCCCCATCAACAATCTTTTTCTCCAGTTGGCTAAAATCAAGGACACGTTGCTGCCAGACAGCCCAAGCAAACAACAGATCAGTACGGCACTGCTGCTACTACGGCGACGTTGCTTAATTTCCTTACAAATACTACTCCCTCCGATCCATAATAAGTGTCGCTGATTTAGTAGAAGAGTACTACTAATTACTTGGTTCCCAAAGATAATTGATGTTCGGTGGCTGTCCGGCTGGCTGTAAGGCCTACGACTAGTAATTGCTTATCCGATCGACCTGACCCTGACAGAAACTAGCGCTCAGATCGCCCAGGCTAAACATGCCAGCACCCTGCGCTAATGCGAGATCTTTCGGCGTAACAGTAACCATAAGTAGATTTTTGTACTTGCTGGTAGCGTAAGGGAACCAACGGCGAGGAAAGAAGCCCGCACCTTGAACTTGGACTGCCGTAGCTTCGGCGCGTTGGCGACCGACTGGAAGTTCACCACGACTGCGAATCAGGAAGCGCGAGAGGAGTAAGCGGAGGACGGAGGGAGAGGGAGGAAGATGAAAGAAGTGGGGCGGAAGAAATCGAACCTTTCTTCTGGTTGGGATCGGCGGCCATCGCCGCAGGGGAACGGGCACGGCGGATGGAAGGAAGGAGGAGGAAACTTTCGGGGAGACCCTCGTGAGAAGGACTCTGTACGACGAGACCCTCGAAGACGGGTTCAGTTTGCGTGCGTCGGGTTCGATGGCGGATGCGGGGAAGAGTACGATTTTGATTGATGGATTTCGTGTCCGACGGGAAGCCGGGCCAGACGGTTTGATGGATTTTGTCTCTGTTATAAATTGATCTGATGATCCGGGTGGTATTTGGTTTCTTCAAATATTAATTCCTGTATTATTTGAAGAGGAGCATTTAGATTAAAATAAAAATTACGAATTTAAGATTTTAAGGGATAGATAAAAAAGAAGCATTTAGATTAATAAAATAAAAATTAAGAATTTAAGATTTTAAGGGTTAGGTCAAGGGCATGCATACTGAAAAATTTTCATACGCAATTTTCTAAATATCAAAATACAAATCATTGCAAAGTTGAGATGGTTTTCTAAAAATCAAAATGTAAAGTAGTATAGTTAAAAATAATTAAATTGTCGTTGTGCTGGCACGACAGATGCCATGAGTATGCTAAAGTATGAAGCCAATAGATGCTAGAGGAATCCGGGAAGGAAAGATATAGTGATTTCTATACTCGATTGACTAATACGTAGATCTTTATTTCTTCTCTAAAGAGTTACAGGTGCTCCTAGAGTTGTATCATAGAGAAGAAGACTGCTGCACGAGTCCTTCGATGTTGAATGAATCGATCCCCCTCTTAGGAGCCCGTCCCCTCCTTATAAAGGGGTTACTTGGTTCCTTCTAGGGCTGACGTGACAAACATATTCTTGCAATATGCTCGTCCCAAAGTGGTAACTCGGTGGACTCCTTTCCGTGTCCCCCTTCTATCGGCGGCAAATTCCCAGAGGTCCTCACATCTGTGCCTCGGGCTTCCTCACTGTCATCTCCGTGACGCTTGTCTGTCCCTCTGCAGTTCTGCTCTTTGTCGTTAGCGTTTGGCTCTGTATAGTTTCCTTCTAGCCAACAACTAGGGTTTGACTATAGGCTCCTTCTTCTCCTGCAAGTTTCACGTTACTCGGCCTCATCTCGCATAATTTGGCTCGGCCTTCACCTGCATACAAGTCAATCAGCCTTATTCGGTCGACTTAGCTACACGTCCAGTAATGTGTTAATCACTTTATATTTGCCAAGCCTCAGCTTATCTCGCCCGGATCTTGCATGATTCGGCGGACTCAGCTTGTAATTCGGCTTAAGGTAAGGAAGACTCCTTTCTTCTTTCCCCTATCTTAACCCTATCCGGGGTCACCCCCAAACATAAATGTAGTGCAAGAACTCGTAAAATGTAAAGTAGTATGGTAAAAAAAATTAAATGGGTTGCAAGCACTCGTGCGTGTCTAGCAAAAATAGTGAAATCTCTTTGTTAGGTCAGGTGGCGTTGTCCTTCAACATTTTAAGAAGTCGCGAAAAAAAGAGTTTTCTTAGAGATCTGCGTGAGATTTCGTATTAGATTTCAACCGTAATTAGTGGTACCTGAGTAAATAGAATTCAGTATTGCATTTAGTTTGTACTATTTAGAGCTCAGTTTGTATTTTTTAAGTTACTTGACGTTTTGATTAAATTTTGACTTGGAATCTCGTAGAGTGCGTTTAGAAATATATTTAAAGGATTCAAATTGTATATGTGACACTTCGGGGGCCTTCCTGGAGCTTCCCCCTTCCCTCACCCGAGAATTGCATTTCCGCTTCAGCTTCCCCGGTTTAGTTGGTTTGGAGGATTAATTGATTGGATACCCAATCTGCATAATCTTTCAAAGTCACTGCTTCTACGACAGGCCCTCTGACTTCCAGCTATGTGTTGTGTGCGACTCCCGCGAAGCGAATGAAGGGAAGCTCTTCGAGCTTTCTCCGCCAGCGGAGGGGGAAGGGGGCACGAGTTCCATAGCACACTAAAGTTGCCCTCCTCATTTCTCCTTGATAAATTTCAACTTCAACACCGATGGTGGTTATGAAATTTCACTATTACCAAACTGAAAGAAGGTGAATTGTCTTTTTTCGTAGTGAATTTTGGCTTCTTTTTAAAATATGACATCACATAGTACGCTGGCCAAACCAGGGAAATGCAAGCACCAACATTGATTCTCCCATAATTTTGATGCGCCGCAATGCCAAGGCTGCGTGCATGCGCACATTCATTGAAGTAACCAACCAACATCGGCAAGAGTACCAACATCAATATTTTAGAGAACAATAACCGAACAGCCTGATCGACGTCGTTAATAAACCAATAGTCGGAATCATCATTGTCAAGAACGTAGCCGCCAGGACAAATATTGCGAGAACAAGCCTCGCTGCAACCATGAGAAAAAAAATCTAAAATAGATCTGACAAAGTAAGATCTAAATCCCATACCTAGAGAACTGTAATCTTCCAACATCACCATTGATATCGCGAAAGAGATTTTTTTGTCGAACGAATGACGAAAGATCGCTTATTATAGATAATGCCATCTTCATTGGGACGAAGATGGCTAGCAAAACCTTAAACCCAATCTAATAAAATCGGTACTATTACTAAAAACTCTACTTATAGATCGGATTCTCCACCCATCCTAACGCCAACGAGGCCGGCCGGAGAAGGGGAACCAATCTATAAAGAAGGAGGCGAGAGGCGGCTGTTTCCGGACGTAGGGTTCTGTTTACAAGTAAAACTTGTTTTCTAGAAGCTGCTCCTAATATTTATTATCCAAACAACCACTAAAGTTTGCACACGCTCTTCACGAGCACTTCAACGAGGCCCATTAGTTCAATTTAGCCATGACGGCCCCCGGCGTCATAATTTGGTATTTCTTATACAACGGTTACTGCATCGGCTAGGCAGCACACGGGCACCAATTAGTTTTTCCGGGCCAGCCCAAATATGGTGAGGTTCTTACCTTATCTTTTTATTCCAGTTTTATTTTTTTCCATTTTGTTTTTACTTTTCATTTCCGTATTTATTTTGTTTATATTCTAATGTTTTTATGCCCCTTTTTCTTTCCTTGTTTTTATTCATGTTTTCTTCTTTGTAATTCTATAGTTTTTTTAATCAAAATAGTATGCACTTTTTTCTATAATCTATGAATATCATACTGCGTGAACATATGTTCCCTCTTACGAAATTCTTTTTGAAATAAGAATGATATGTTTAACAGTATGAATATCTTTTCCTTGATGCAAAACTCTAAACAATTATTTTCAACTATGTTAAATATTCCTCAACTTGCTAAAAGAATATTTTTGACAAAATATTATTTTAATTTATATTTCAATGTTATGTGAAAAAAAAAACATGTAAATTGACCACCCTAGATGTGGCCCACTTTAGAAACACTTCAAGGGTTTTGGTGCTACAGGTACCATAGATGTCATAGGTCGTAGGTGTGGTTTGAGTTGCTAGGTGAGGGACAACATGGGCCCGAGTTGTTGTAGGCAAAGTGTCGTAGGTGCAGCTCTGAACCGGACCATGTCGTAGACGGAACCAAACCAGATGATGGGTGCCGAGGTTTCGGCACCGTCCAGCCGATGGGTGTCGAGGTTCTGGCATCGCGAAAAGAGATTTCCTCTCTTGGGAGGGGGAATAAGTAGGCACCCAACCTCTCCTCTCACCTTGGGGATTTTTTTTTGGAAAAGAGCATATATTAATATCACAAGGACACTAATTACACCCAGCCTCTGCAACAACGCATGCCCTAGTGGCTCTACGAATGCACAAAGCTCAGAAAAAAGAAAGAGAAATTACAAAAAAGAAAAGTCCCGCTACAGAGAACTAATCCTCAAAGAAACGACAGTGACACCATCATAAACAACAGCAGTAGTCCTTCACTCCAATAACAACACCTTCAAGAAGGAAACAGTGTCCAAGCGCCGTCGTTGCCCGACCAAAGACCATAGATTTTCACCCTGGAGAAAGTCCTTACTCACAAAACAATGTCTTCAACAAGATCATTGCCGGGCACAACCAGCTAAGGCCAGACCTTGAATTTTTACCCTGCAAGATAAGACTGGAAACTCCCCTGTGTTGTCTTCCTGCACCAACAGTCGCTGCAACGAGTCTTAGATCACGCAGCCAGATCTCCGTCACCACAAGAACAAAAATCACCATCGCTACCCTCAAATTTCCGCTTTCCTGACGTTCTCCGCATCTGACATCACCATGGCTCAAAACATGGCACTTGGTGGGAACAAACAACAGATCTTCGCACCGCTCCCGCTGAAACCAATCGACCAGAAAAATAAGGTGCGCGCGACCGAATACCTTCCAATCCAGCAATCTCCAGTCATGATACGCCCATGGGAGTTCGTCGGTGGAGCCTTACGGAACCCGCCTCTCCAGACCAGATCAAGGAGGGCAGACATCAAGCAGATCTTCGTCTTCATGCGAAAGAAATAAAAGGACCACCACCTTTATTAGATCCGACACAGCGATCCCCACACCGCCGGCCGGTTCCCGGAGGACGGATCGAGTAGGCAAAAGGAAGAGAGCCAAACCGGAAACCACCGCAGCAGCGCCGGAGCCGCCGCCCAGCAAGATCCCAGCGCCACGCCTTGACCGCTGCCTACCACGGCACCCCCGCCGAGGGGCGACCTGGCCTAGATGGCCGCAGATCTATCCCACGCGATGCACCCGCAGATGATCGTCGTCGCAGCGAGGCCCCTCGCTACACCACCCGTACCGCCTCCGTCGAGCCACCATGCGCCGCCCGCGACCTCCAGATAGGACAGTTTATATAGTAGTGTGTAGGTGAACACTTTACAAAGAGATATTTTCCCTTGTCTCTATCGTGGGTGGGTTGATTTGGTCCACCCACTTTATGTTCCTTATCTGCAAGCTCTAAAGAGCTCCCAAGCAGCTATTTGGCATGTCGGACACAAAATAGCGCCCAGTCACGCCTCCTAATGCCGCGTTTTGTTCGACATGACCCAGAAGGTCATATGACACGCCCATCCGGACCCCGCACCACAAGGAGCAATTATGGGCACACCAGACACAAGTTGTGTGCCACGTGAGCCACCCATGGAAGTGATACAGTGTAGCGGTCAACGTTATTTAACATTGCACCACTGACCGGTCACCCTAATTATAGATGGCAACGGTTCCCCAAGTGGGCGCAGGGTGGCGTCCCATCGTCACTGCAACCGAGGCTTGACAGGTTTTATACAATGGTGTTAATGCGTGCCACCACCCCTCATTTGCCTTCGATGTTAAATAGACCTGGCAGACATCGTCCCTCCCCACTCTTCTCGTCTCCATTTCTATCTCTTCTCGCCTGCATGCCTCCAAAGTCCCTAGCACACTGTTCCCATGGGCAACACCGTCACATAGGAGAAGCAGCCGCAAATAGCTTCGGCCCGTGCAACCTCACCATGGAAGAAGTGTGTGAAATGTATCGTGAGTGGGTAGCCGACGATGCTAGATTATCACCTTCCCAGCACCTAGTGGTTGAGGGTGAATGGCATTGGCATCCTGCTGCACCCCACTCTCCACATAAGTGGTGGTGGCAAGAGATCCACGACCACCATGACATCCTAACAGAGTAGGAGCAAGCGTCTTCTCTATGGGACACCATGAATGATGATGATGGTCGTCGTTCTTACGACAGTGGCGCGATATGGAGATGTTGCACAACAACAGCGGCACTAGGCCACCACATGTGCAGAACCAGTCTGGGCACGAAAGGTGGTGCGGTGCATCAGGTCGCTCCCTTGAATCCATCCTAGCCAGGGCCGGTCCTGAGATTTCAGGGCCCAGGGCGAAACTAAAATTTAGGGCCCCTTGCTAAATATTTTTTGATATACACTGTCAACACCCGGATTTTTAATCCCAGATGCCTGTTATGCCATACATCGCAATCCTAGGATTACCATTTTTGCGAGACATAACCGATTTGGATATCACAGTACATCATCCATTACAAACCATACATAAGGTCTTACACAAATAAGGAAATCATGATCCAGTTCTTAATACAACTCAAGCAGCGGAATAACTTAATAATAAAGATAGCGTAGGCGAAGCTCCATCTTTGGGGTCACAGGCAATGCTGACGATGGGAGATGATCCTAGTTATCGTAACCTTCCCGCGGTCCATCCTCCTGGTACTCTTCTTCATAGTCTGGCCACGGGAATAGCCAGGGACAAAGCCATGAGTACTCTTTAAGTACTCGCAAAGTAATACTAACAAGTTAAGGGGGTTTTTGTAGTAGGACACTAAGCTCTAGGGTAGTTTTGCAAAAAGCCAGATTTACCTCTACTACGTTCAGAAGCAAGAAAGCTAGTTGAAGTTTTATAACACCTAAGTGGGAACTTGAATTTCATATCACAACTCTGTTGTGGTCAAGTCAAAGTCTTAATTCATTTCACAAGTTATTTTGAAAACATGTGATAGGGGAACAATATGGCCACTCCAACTATCCATAACCGTGGACGCGGCTATTCGAATAGTTTGACACTCTGCAGAGATTGTACACTTTCACCACAACATTCGATACATCCGTCAGGAACAAATCCAGAACTCACCATACTCACTATGCGGATAATCAATCCTAACCTTTCAATTACACGCCCTAGTATAGGCACCTCTCCTGTGAGTGTGGCCTTCGAACCATGACCAACTGTCATCTTGGGTACTGCACAGGTGGACAATCTTCACAAGGTAGCCTCAGCTCAGACCTTGGCCGTGAGGGAACCCATACTAAGGTATATAAGTTTCCAGTCAAGCCCTACCCAATCTTCGGGTATTGTGGTTGTACGGTAAAATTGGAATGGTATCGCATCCAGACAACCATTAGTTTTATAAAGGGCTAAGGCTCCTGCCTCAACATTTTCATCATCAAAATCATTTGGTGTTCGGAAACACATGTCAAAACATTTCAGTAAAATGATTCATCATTCCAAGGTTTTCATAACCATTTTCACCAAGTATTCCCATCTAAAGTTGATCAAGTTTAATGCTTAGCACTAGCATCTACAAGTGGGGTTAAGTACTTAAGGAGGGGTGGTAAACAAGTGGAGATTAATGAAGTTCAATCTCCTGCCTTAGGATGACATCAAGATTATCTAGTTTAGGCCAAATTTAATGCTCTTTATGCAACCTTCAATTATCTTCCTAGAATCTACAAGTCACTTAAGTACTCTCTAAGAAATAGCTTTGATAAAGAAATAAAGTAGAAAGCTTGCAAATAAAACTAGGATTGGGTATCATCAATTGTGTCTAACCAAGCATGCTTAGTGCATTGCATAGGTTATCTAACTTTCATAACTGCAAGTGTTAACTTGCATAGGTCAACTTGGTTAGTAAGGCTTGCCTTGTGCAGAGTAGTGGTTGAAGTTCTCCTCGGCTTCTTCTTCGTAGCATCCTCCTTCCTCCTCGTATCCTTGGTCGGTACTAGCGTCTATGAATAAATACGAGGTACACAATCACCAAACAATACTTAACTATTTTCAATCATCACACAAAGATGTTCTATAGATGATCTAGCATCATCACCTATCATTACAAGATTAAAGCATTGTCTTATTTATTTTAATTTGAGAAAAGTAATTTCTACTCATTGAAAAACTACTTAAGATTTAATATTCTCCAACTCAAACATGGGATCATGTTGACACATATCATCACCACATATTTCAGTACATGGGAATGTGATTTAAAGTGGTGTCACAATTTAATAAGGTTTAACCTTTTTATTTTAAATAATTAAAGTGACTAGAAATGCCTATGTGGCATTCTTTTATTACTTGATTATTATTATTTTAAGTAAACCCAAATGTTTTTATATATTCTGAAAGGTATGATCAAATGTGATTTTTGAGAGTTGGAATCAACTCAAAAGCTATTATGGTTGAATTTTGAAAAATGTTTAAGTGCTGAAAAGCTTGTGACTTGATATTTTTACCAAGGTTGATCTACAGATTCAAATGATTTGAATCCAACGGGTTTGGATTAAGCATTTCGGTACCTTTCTAACAAAATTGGTTTCATGCAATTTGGTTCACTGAATCGAGCTGGGTTGATTTTTGAAACTAGGTACATAACTAAGTTTGAATTAAAATAGAAAAATCTAAATTCAAACGGTTGGGCTGCGCGGGAAAGGTTAATGGGCCTGCCCAGTGTCACTCTGCAGCACGGGGCTCAGCTGACAGGGGGGCTCCACCAGTCAGTGGCTCATAACACGCGAAGCGGTACGGGGCGATCTCGGCCGCACGATCTAAATCTAATCAAACGGCTACGGCTCATCGTCCACGTCGGGTAGCGCCGGCGAGACAGAACCCTATCGCGGCAGGTGGGGGTCGTGGGAGGCTCACCGGGGCTCAGGCGAGGGTCAGCGATGGGGGCGAACGACGAAGTCGACCACGGCGATTCTCCTGGCACCGGCAGCTCCTCCTAGGGCGGCTCCAATCGACGGCGCCTCTCCTCCTCTGCAGCGGCAAACTTCGGTGCAATTCCGGCCACCTGGTGCTCTCCTTGCTCCGGGGGTGGGTGAGGGTGATCAGTGAGAGGTGGGGAACGAACTGGTGTGAAGAAATCGAGCGGGGGAGGCCTCTATTTATAGTGGCAAGAGGGGACCGACGAGCGCGAGCTGAGCTCGTCGTGGTCGACGGCACATGCAGCTATCGGCGTGGGAGACGGTAGGGGGCCGTTCTATGTTCCCTGTAGAAGCTCAACGGTGTGGTGGCGAGGCGTGGGGAGGCGCTGATCGGTCGGAACGCTTCGACGCTCTAGGCGGGTCCGACGGGGTTTTTGATGGCGCACAGCGAGCGTGGTCCGCGCGGCGGCGAACGGGCATGTCTGGCAGGGTGCTGGGGTGCTGGCGATCACTTACGCACGCGGCGAGGGCGGCGCGCGGTCTGGGGGTGCTGGTCGACTGTGGAGCACGGGGCGCGCTCTCGGCATGGTTGCAGAGGGGTTTGGCATGACCTGTGCGTGTGGTCCAGTGGCTGGCATTGCTCGAGGCTGGGACAAGGAGTGGCGGTGGGGTGCTGGCTAGCTCCCAGACAAGGTTGGCGAGGCTAGTGTGGCCTCTAGCTCGCCGGCGACAACGGGGTGGCAAGTTTGCTCTCGGCCTGCTCACCGTTGATGGCAATGGCAAGCTCACAGTGATGCTAGAGGTTAATAACTAATCTAGATGATCTACTAGTTGCTGTGAGCTAGAGAGGGGACAAGGTTGGCCAAATCACTGCTCAAAATAGTGTTTGTGATTTGGTTGATTTGAATCTGCAAGTTGTTTGATGAAATGGCCGCAAGAACTTGAGTTTTGAATTTTGAAAAGATTTTTGGTGGGTGTGCTAGGCATGTGTTGAGGATTTTGTGGGTGCTTGGGTTTTGAAAATTGAACTTGTTTGAGTGGTTTTTGAAATAGTGGGATCTTCTCATATGAGATAGATTCAATTTTAAACTGTCATTTAAACTTAGAATTTGAATGTTTTTGGATGATCACAAAGTGGGCCTTGGTACCTTATTATGAGTACTAAAAAGGGGTGCAAAGATCCACAAATGTTTCTGTTGAGTTTTGAAAACTAGAGATTGCCAAACTAGGCATGAGAGTTAATTTGGCCAAAGTGACCATTCACTTTATTTGCTTATTTTGAGTTGTTTGTCTTTGGGAAAAGTTTGGGAATTGTTTAGATGATGTTTATTTCACCTAAGAATCACTTTACAAGCAAAGAAACACAAAACCATGGCAATTCAAAAGAATCCAAATGTTAATACACACACATATGAATGCTTTCATATTTTTAGTTGGAAAAGTTTTTGTTAATCCTAATTTTGATGATTAGAGTTTGATGATCCATGTTTAGTATTTTTGGGATGTTACATACACCATATGAAATGATGAAGAACAAATACTTCAAGTATATACATTTGCAATATTCATAAAAAATGACAATGTTTACATATTACCTTAAAATTTTCTCGGTGTATTCCTAAAAGCGAAGTCAATGAAAATGGAATCAATATCTTGTCCAATAACTTCTTCTCGATGCCGGATCATAAATATCCACACTAATTGGTTCCTTATCAACACTGGCAGATTTTGTAGGAGATGAATCAAATGCGATATCATGATCACTTACATTGTTATTAGCCGTGTTGATGTCATCGTTCTCCTCTGTACCGATATCATCCTCTAGATCAACATTACTCTGTTCCCTAACAAGAACTAGTTCTAACTCAACTGGATTCCTCGAAGTGCTCGTGTTACTCTTTAAAAATTTATGAAAGGATTCTCTCTGTGAGTCAATCAACTTCTGTTCTTCCTTCCTCCTTTTCTTTTTCTTAGCATCGAAATCAGGTGCCGTAACCAATTAACCATACTAAAAATATAAATAAGAACAACTAACTAGAACAAAAATTAAGGGAAACGTTAGACTACAGAAGACTGAGATCAGAAATTTACAGTTTGGACCTGCGGACGCTGAACGACCAAGGCGAGACGAGAGGCAGGCCACAGACAGAGGACGAGGGTGCGAGGCGATAGGCGACAATCAGCCAATGGGCGACGGCTTGCTGCTTACCACGTGTGGGCCTTCCTATGATCGAGAGCGCAGCGTCGAGTTGAGGTCGAGGCAGGAACCGGAGGGAGACGTGCCTTCGTACGATACGATCAAAGAGATCGATAGCTGATCTGATTGTAGGTTACGTATGTGTTGCTGCCGTGATGGACTCCAAATCTGAAACGTATCTGTGTGTCTATCAAAGTAGAGCGCCTAATCTAGCCCAATAGAAAACTTAAATTTACTATTTTTCTATTTTTTTATGATATCCATATATACAACACATATTTAGGGAGGGCCCCCAAAATTTTGGGCCTGGGACGGCCACCCCTCTGGTCCCTCCTAGGGCCGGCCTTGATCCTAGCCAGTACCATGCACGACATCCCTCACATGGAGATACCACCGTCGTCTCTACTATGCTGGTGGCAGCCAAGGATGACCTCATTTTAGTCCCAGTCCTCCTCATTGTGCTCCACCGGACCATCACCCTATGACAGGCATGTATTATTGACATGCACGCTAGATTTTTGTTGATTTGGTATAGTTTGGGTCAATTTGATATATTTTCGTCTTCATAGTTCATCTGTTGTGTCTGGTACCTTGGTACAAACAAGATATACCAACACATTTCTTCGATCTAGGGTTTCGATTGGAAAATTTTAGCCAGATTCTCTGTTTAGGGTTTTTGGATGCGAAAAAGGGGAATTTTGCACTGTTCGGATTAATCTGCAATAGAACATAATAGAAGGAATGAAAGTTTTGAATCTGGTTGTGAGATCGAATGTCTATCATGCACCTTCATTTGGTAGGATCATAGCTTTCGTGTGTATGTGCTATGTACTATGAGGCAACATTCTCTATTTAACCTTTACATGTTGTCGATGATTAAATCTGTAGCACCATGTTTGTGAGGGATGAATCTATATTACCTTGAATGGTTCATAACAAACGTTGTTCTGTACTGTTCTTGGTAGTACATATTCATATCCCCACACTACAACACATATTGTGTGCCATAGCGCTTATGAACGCCAAGGCACACGCCTTGTCGCTACAGTTGTGCTAGCACAACAAAAAAAATCCTAAGGGATAATTGAGTCAGGAAAAGTTTTTTGGTGACGCTTTTTTAGCTTGGCACATTGTTATTCGTCGAGCTAGCGCTTCCGCGGCGCCACATATTATGTGCGACACTACATAAGGGGAAGATAACAGAACTTTAGTGCCGTGTCACCTATATCGAGTGCCGTGTATTGCATACCATCAAGTGATTCTAAGAATTAATAACAATAATCGTGATCAAATTGGTTTTGCTAATTCCATTTAAAATGAAAAAAATCCATAACATTGAGATACAATTTCATTTTAATTACAGGATTTGAGCCTCTCTATTTATTACAACACGCAACTCCAAAAGAAAAGAAAAATAAAACCAGTTAAACTAACCTAACCTAATCTAAGGATAAGTGGAGAAATCTACATACAAATATTCTTGAGCCTCTCTCTATTCTGCTCACACGCTACTATAATGGTATTGAGACTGCCGCATCCACACGGCTGCCATCCTGCGAGCGCCCCGCGATGACGATGTCGCCATGGATCCGAAGAGAAATTAGATAAATTATAGAAAGAACGAGAAGGGCGGGGCTGGTCGATCAGTAGATGAGATTAGTACAGAGGATGATGAACAAACCTGCAGATCGAATATGACAATGGACGAGAAAGGCGGGGCTGATGCGCGTAAGATCTGGCGCAGCTAGGCCGCGCAAGGTCGGGAGAGACGATGACCGGGAAAGATCCAGCGTGGCTAGGCCGCGTAAGAACATCCAGGGCTAGGGATCTCTAGATCGCGTCTAGATAGGGTCACCCAAATGTTGCGCATGGAGATCTAGGATTCGCTCTATGTTGCTCTATGTGCAGGCGGGTTGGTGGTGGTTTAGATAGTGGGGACTGAAAATGGAATTAGTTGCTAGGATTCCTCTGTTATATAGAGAGCATGTCGTGGTATTGCCGACGAGTACACCAAGGAGGGGTACTCACAAAGCGTGTTTAGAGAGGTGGGGTAAGGCGGTGAGTTGGCGGGTACGAGGTAACACGGCTTACCCAAATTCAGATCCCACGATGATGGCGGAATCCTACTCCTGCTATAAATCACTATAATGTCAATACACTGAGTTACAGGGATTGGTTCACTGTGCGTGATGTTTTAATTGATGCCCTAAAGTCTCCCACAGGTCTAGCTTATAAAGGCGCCAGAACCTAAGGTTGCAGGGAAGAGTCCTAGCCGGACACTGATACTAACTAGTCTTCTTGTCTTGCACTCCAAGGCTCCGGGTTGGTCGGTGACTACACCGTAGCCTTCCTTTATCCGGCATGGGCCTCCCTTCTGGATCCATCTAACTAGGCCTCCCAGCAGGCCATGGGCCTTGCTACCAACTGTGGGCCACCTGTGGTAGCCGGATTAGAGACATGCAATGGTGATACTCATTTAGCATATCCCTAATAGAGTGGGGAGTCTGGGCCATTAGGGCAAGTGCGGTCGAGGCTTTCATATTTTGGCTCGCGTTTTCTAGAAGGGTCCATAAAGGAAATGTTTTATGTCAGATGCGCAGCATCCAAGCATCCACACTTTGTGCTCCTAATCAATTACAAAGTCGGAATTTAATTGTGAGAGAGGAAAAACACCAGTGTCCAGCGGTTGCGCGAATGATGGGACACACATGTCAGTGAGACATGTCTATCCAGCCAGTGGAAGGTGTTTGACCAGTCGCCCGCAATTAACGACACGACATCGAATGCCTATGTTGGCCAAGCACGACATTAAAACCGTCACTCTTGTGTACCACCTACCATGACACAAATATCCCGAGGACAATCATTTTGAAGATTAATACTAGTTGTGGACCTGGATGGTGAAGCTGGAGGATGTGAACGACACTGTTTGTCTTGACCAAGGTTGGCCTGGATTCTCCATTTGCCACCAGATCAAGATCGGGTACTTCATTACCTTTAAGATGCTCAAGGGCGACATATTCAAGGTTATCTTCGACTACAACATGACTGAATTGGTTAAGAAGTGCCCGAAGCATGACCCATCCCTTGCTATGATTTATGAGTGAAGGGTTTAGGTGACCTTGTTATGTTGGTATCGGTGTTTATAACTAAGTCATGCTATGAACTTGATAGTACTGTTGTGATGCTATATATTGCAGTCTGGTAGAACACGTATTGGTCTTATATGGCTTTTACTTGTTCATATATGGCTAGTAAACCTCACCATATGATAAAGGGGTTACCATATGTAACATCCCTAAAATCATGTTTTCAAAGATTGCATATCATTCATGCATGCATATCATTTAGGGATCAAATATCAAACCCATTTCAAGAAAACAGAAGCACTAAGTGCTATTATTTTATGTGAGCATGCATTAATCTAATGCCACTCTCAAATGAGTATATAATTGTTTCAAACCAAACTTGGTTTACTCTCATGTTGTTTTGGGTTTAATGTTAGAGTTTAGACAAAGTTTACAAAACAAATATGGCTTTAAAACCATCTTCAAAACATATCCAAATTAAGTGTTATGGCTCTGTTTATTTTGATTTTCTCAATAAGACCTAGTAAGCCCAAGGAAACAGCAAGGTTTTGTGTTTAAATTTATGAAGGTTATAATTTACAAAAATCCAGAAAAATATTTGAATTCATTTGCTTTTAAATTCATTTGAAATAATTCCTAAAAATCAACTCAGAAAAAGAAAAAGAAATTTAAAACCCAATTGGGCATGGCGCCACCATTCCAGCCCAGCAAGCGAATCAGCCCACCCGGGTTCCCCCTCTCTCCTCCGTTTCTCACCGCGCTCTCGCACACCCCCTCGCTGACAATTGGGCCCCGCAGCCACATCACTCCGTCGTCCCCAAATCTCGCCTGCGACCGACGCCGCCGCGGCCGTTTCCTCCCGAGCAAATGCTCTTCAATCCCATTGATGCCGCGCATTAATCTTGCCCCCGCTCCAGCTACTTAAACCCCTCTCCCTCGCGGCCATTTCCCCTAACAGAGCTAGCCAGAAGCGCCACCAGGCTGCTAGTATTTGCCCTCACACCGCCGCGGTATCAACAAACTCCGGCGTACGATTCCGGTGAGCTCTCGTTGCCCCTTGCCTTCTAATCTTGCCAGCGTGATCGCAGCAACCTTGCGCATATTCTAACCCAATTGGTGCATGATAGGACTATCTGGAGCCTCGCCAACGACGATGACCGCAAGTGCCCGACGTAGCCGCAAACTCCGACGAGCTCTCCTGGTTTGTACCGACCGTGCCTCTCTCTCTCACTCATACTCACATGCTCGACTCGTCTGCATGCGTCTAACGCCACCTCTCTTGTGCCTTAGCGCGAGCCGTAGCGTCGCCACCGTCTCCAGCCGCACACGCCCGACGACAGCAGTGACTCCGGCGAGCAATACCTGTCAACCACGAGAGCCCCTTCGCCAACCAAGCCCACCTTGAGTATCAGCAGCGCACGGCGAAATCGGTAAGCCACCTCACCCTCTCCCGCGCGACCTAGATCGTCGGCAACGACCTCTGACAGAGCCGCCGCTGCTAGCGCCGCCCGTCTGTGGTCGTTTGATCCGTGGCCGTAGGATCTAGATCCAGCGTGTAGAATTAGATCTGTAGCGAAGAGGTAAAGAGCAGATCTGACCGTGCGATTTAAGTTAGATCTAGCAGCCCACATTAGCCGATCCGCGCGAATCGGTATCGGCCAATCAGAGCACGCCGCATGTCTGTAGGTTTGATTTAAAATCAGAATTTAGATCTATTAGATGTTTAAACTTGTAAAATTCATAACTTTTGATTCCCACGTCCAAATTTGACAAATTTTATATCATTGGAATCAGGAGAGAAAATCCTTTCCATTTATGAAATGTGTTTAATGTTTTGCCTCTGTAAAAATGGTTGTTTTTACAGAAACATTTGTAGGTATATTTTGTGTATAGAAATTATTTAAAAAATGTTTTGTTGTTCAAATAAAGTTTATTTGGCATGTTTTGAACTTGTTTATGATTCAGTACTATGCACTTGTCTTGTTTGGTGTAGAAAATCATCTCATGGCATTTTGCATGCAATCATATATTTTTGTTTGTATATATTTTGTATGTGATTTGGTGCCATTATTTTATGTGTAGATTTTGGTGCAAATAGTGATTGTGATTGTAAGGATTGTTGCTACTCCCCAAACTACCAAGGCAAGTGGTGCTTCATGAATTTATTCCTATGTTTTTCAACTATGCACTAGAAATATTTTGCTAGACCTGCATGAATATTTTGATATATATATATATATATATGCTATGCTTGGGAAATCCTAGTAGTTCTAGAATTGCTAGAAATTTCTAAGATAAGATGCTTATCAATGACATGCTTAGCCTAGCTAGTAGCAACCAAGGGTGGTTATATATTCATACTATGATAAAATATTTCTAATTCTTTGGACTTGTATTTTTGCTTAATAAAACAACTAAGTGAATGAATCACCTGGGTGGAATGGAAAGAATGGTTTGTGTTGAGTGGTTACACAAGGCCCATTTCTATGGTTTACCTTGTGTATCTCACTTGTGGAAAGCCACCCAGGAACAAAGGGATTTGAGATGCCAAATGTTAAGAAGTTTCTAGTGCAGCCACATGGCATTATGGGCTCTGCCTGGATCATATAGGTTGCAATAACTTAGCCATTTGGACAGTTGGTGGTAGTGGGATGATAGGTTGGAGCGCGTCCATTTGGTCTAAGGGAAGGCTTCTGAAAGGTCCTGTCTTGGTGAAAATCAAGTCTTGTGGGGAAAGTGCACAACCTCTGCAGATGGAAGAATCTAAGTACTTAGCCATGTCCCTAGTATTGGAAAACTTGAGCATCAAGACATGGAAGCTATCAAGAATCTCCTCATCCCAATTTCTAAGTAAAAGCTTGTGGTTGAACCAGGGTGAAGGAACACTAATTTCTATTGGTGTTTCCTTGGGAAAGTTTTGACAAAGAAAAACTTAGAGTTTTCAACTGATAGGTAAAACCTATTTTGAGAAAGCAAGCCTAAGCTACACTTAGCCAAAATGCATATAGTATCTAGACTACTAAAATTACTAAGGTATCACTTGCCAATACTATTCCAATGTATTGACCCACTGTGGCTGTTACTTATGATGTTGCAGGTTATTCTGATGATGATTAGGGGTTATGAGTCTACACTCAATATGCTTTCCTGTGGCACATGAAGGTGAAGACTTATTTATCTTATTATATATTTGAACTCTTGTATTAGGCCTATGGCCATGGAGTTTGTAAAAGACTATGTTTTTCTCTGGAATGATATGTAATAATGACCTTTGTTTCTGTGTACTTCATCTTAAACTGTGGATGCTAGCATTGATCCAGGGACTAGCATTGCAATCACAGGGATCCTTACCTTTATAAAGGGAGGGATCTTACAGATGGTATCAGAGCACTGTGTTGCCTGTAGGATTATGACCCTAGGATTGGAAACCACTAAGGAAAAATTTTCAACAACTTCCACACTTGTCTTTTCTTCTCGTAAACTTTTCTAATCTTCTTTCTCATCTCTATTTGTAGATGAACTCCATCAACGAAGCCATGAGGAAGGGACCACTCATGACTATGACTTTGGAATGTGAGACAGAATTTCCCAAGGCTCTCAAGGACCTCATGGTTGCCATGGGAATACATGGTGCAGCTGTGTACAAAGGTTTTCCTGTGATGGATGAAGGAGTTGAATACTGGTGGGTGCAACTTCACTTGTATAAAAACAAGGAATACAACCACAAAGAATCAGGATTCTGCATGATCACCAACTCAGTGATGCACGCCACATTCTTTGATTCAGCAAGGGATGCAGCTTGGAAGGCCATCAAAAAGCTTGGTGATAGAATCAAGTGTAGAATGCTCAACACTCAGAATGACCTTAGGGAAGAAAACAAGCATACCCAGGAGTTAGAGGCTACCAACCAACGTTTAAGAGAGGACGTCATAGACTTAGCAATGGAGTCATGTGATCAGGATCGACAGATTGCCTCTAGGGATGCCCTGTTAGCCAACTTGGAAAGTGGGATGGGATTGTAACGTACTTCGTTAGTTGGACCACCACACTTTCATTTTATATTCCAAATGTTGTTTAAAATAAGTCGAACCTTGGATGCTTGTAATGGTTTTATGTATGCCATGACTTGTGTTTTGATTGACAAAGATATGCATCTGATGCCTTGTCTTGTGATTTGTCTTTAATTGTGTTGATTCTAACTTTTTCTATCTTATAAAATAGATGCCTAACGTTACTATTAGCATGGCTGAAGAGTTCAAGGGAACTCGTTTTGGCACTCGATTTATTGAGCTCACTAGTCTGCTCAATCTTCCGCTTCCTAGCATCATGGTGCTTCCCCTCACCAAGTTTGAGAGGAAAGACCTTTGGGGCTTCAAGGTTAATCAGCCAGGACGCCAGGCTGAGCCTACCACGGAGGCAATCATCTTCAAGTTCATGCATGATGACAGGGAGAGAGGCCTAGAGGTAGTCATGCAGGATTTACTTGCGCGTATGTTAGGGAGACACTCTCGGGAGGTTAGAGGTACTCACTTCCACGCCTTCGTTAGACGTGATGAGGATGGTGAGGCCATTGACTTTGAGTACACTGCTAGAGAGACGGCAGAGCCGGTTCGTCTATACCTCCAGGACTTAGAGGTTCTTCTTAGGCACCTAGATACTGATAGGACCAACGTCATGCTTAGCAATGACGAGCTCCAGGTGCAGCTTCGTGAGAAGGACAAGCTATTCGCGGAGCAAGATGAGATAGTCAAGGAAATGGAGGCCAAGTTTGAGAGTCAAGATAGAAAGTTCAAGAGTCAAGAGAAAAGAGTCCAAGATAGGAACAAGAGGATTCGAGAGATGACTGCAGAACTAGATACCAAGGACTTGGAGCTCGAGCATCAGCAGACTGTGATTGAGAGACTTCATTCACAAAAGAGGGCTCTCAAGTCCAAGATAGAGGCATTGACTACCAATGTCGAGGAATACAAGACCGCTATGGAGAATGCAGGTCTTACACTTGTTGATGAGGAGGTTGATGCAGAGGAGTAGTGATGACTACTCATTTACCTTTTATTTACCATGCTTTTGATTATTGAGTCGCAATGACCATCCAACATGTGGATGGCTTGCTATTGGTGTGTTACCTTTCAAGACTTGTTGTTATGTTGTTGAACTTTTGTTATTTTGATGCATGCTTGGTGATTATTTATGTGATGTATTGTGCATGTTAAACATATATGGGTATATCATTCTTATCCTTATTGAAAACCACAGATGCCTCCCCGACGTGCCAATCCCAACCCTAACAACAACAATATCACCCCTGAGATGCATCAGATGATGACAGCTCAGATGCAGCTGATGCAGATGATGACCACGTTCATACAGAACCAGAACAACAACAACAACAACAATAACAACAACAACAATAATAATAATAATAATAATAACAACAACAATCAGAACAACCCACCGGGTTTTGACATGCTTACCAGATTCTTAAGACTGAGGCCAGCAAAGTTCTCAGGAACTACTGATCCCATGGTGGCCAATGATTGGCTACGCTCAGTGAACAAGGACTTGGTAACTGTTGGCTTTACTGATGAGGAGAAAAGTCAGGTTTGCAGCACACTTGTTGGAAGGACCAGCAGCTACTTGGTGGGATAACTTCCAGATCACCACGCCCATTAAGGATGTGACATGGGCTATATTTGAAGATGGTTTCCGTACTGCTCACATCTCATCCGGAGTGATGAGTTTGAAGAAGAAGGAATTTCATAACTTGAAGCAGCTCCACCGCAGCGTGGCTGAATATATTGAGGAGTTCAACAATCTGCGCGTTATGCACCGGATGAAGTTGACACTGATGCTAAGAGGAAAGAGAAGTTTCTTGAAGGATTGAACGATGAATTGAACCTGCAGTTAGCTGTGGCCTATGTCCCCACATATCAGTCTCTTTGTGACAAGGCTGCCATCTTGGAGAGCAAGATGAAACAAGTTGAAAGCAGGAAGAGGAAGCACTCTGACAAGCACAGCTCGGGATCGTCTCACAAGCGTTCCCATTATGATGATAGTGAGAATTCTGGATCCCACAAGCATGGGAAGTACAACAAACACCACAACCACAACCGTCATCATGACAACAAGCATCACCGTAGTCATGACAATGAAAAGTACAAGAATCACAAGAGTGGATATAAGAGCCACCACAATGGAAGTGGAAGTGGTAGTGGAAGCCAGCCTGTCAAGAAGGATCTTAGTCAGGTTGAATGTTTCAAGTGCAACAAGATGGGGCATTATGCAAATGAATGCCCAGAAAAGAAAGTTGAAGGACCCAACAAGCCCAACCCTTTCTAGAAGGGGCAAGTGAACCACATCAATGTGGAGGAAATCTATGAAGAGTCAGATGCTGTGGCTGGTAAGTTCAAACTCAACCACTTGTTCTTTTTGATACTGGTGCATCACATTTATTCATATCAAAAGCATTTGTTGATAGAAATGGGTTTTCAACTGAAAACATTGGGTGTCCAATAAAAGTAAGTTCTCCAAGTGGAGATATGATAGTGAGTCTTGGATGCCGGGATCTAGTAATAGAGTTTGGAAAGCATAAGTTTCCAGTGAGTCTGATAATCCTAGATTCCCAAGGACTGGATGTAATTTTGGGAATGGATTGGATGACCAAGTATGAAGGAGTATTAGATTGTGCCAATCGAACTGTTGCACTCACAACCCCGGAAAAGAAACGGATAAGATTCAAGTCTAACTTTGAATCGAAAGGGAGTAAGTTAAATTCTCTTAAGGGGGTTAGCATAGACAGTGTGCCAATTTTGAGTGAATATCCGGATGTGTTTCCGGAAGAATTACCAGGAATGCCACCATATAGAGATGTGGAGTTTCTTATTGACTTGCTACCAGGATCTGGACCAATAGAAAAGAGACCATACAAAATGTCAGTTGATGAGTTGAAAGAACTCAAGAAACAACTTGGAGAACAGTTGCATAAAGGATTTATTCAACCAAGTTCTTCATCTTGGGGAGCACCAGTTTTGTTTGTAGAAAATAAAGATAGAAGTCAAAGGTTATGCATAGATTACCGTTCACTCAATGAAGTGACTATCAAAAACAAATACCCTTTGCCTAGAATCAATGACTTGTTTGATCAGTTAGAAGGGTCTTGTGTGTTCTCAAAGATTGATCTCCGATCAGGTTACTTTCAGTTCAAGATAAGAGAACAAGACATACCTAAGACAGCTTTCACCACTAGGTATGGATTGTATGAGTATACCGTGATGCCTTTCGGTTTGACCAATGCACCAGCATACTTTATGAATATGATGAACAAGGTGTTCATGGAATTCCTTGATAAGTTTGTCGTCGTTTTCATCGATGACATTTTGATCTACTCCAAGAACAAGGAAGAGCATGAAGGACATTTTCGTTTGATACTTGAGAAGCTTAGAGAGCATAAGCTGTATGCCAAATTCAGCAAGTGTGAGTTTTGGTTGAATGAAGTTGGATTTCTTGGACACGTTGTGTCAGGAGATGGTGTAGCAGTTGATCCTGCTAAGGTTTCAGCTGTAATTGAATGGGAATCTCCTAAGTCAGTAAAAGAGGTTCGTAGTTTCCTTGGCTTGGCAGGATAGTACAGAAGGTTCAATGAGAATTTCTCCAAGATAGCTAAGCCAATGACAGAGTTACTAAAGAAAGACAAGAAATTTGCTTGGTCTGAAGGATGTGAACTCAGTTTCCAAGAGTTGAAGAAGAGGCTAGTGACAGCACCAATCTTATGTCTGCCGGATTTGGAGAAGGATTTCCAAGTGTATTGTGATGCATCTCATCATGGATTAGGTGCAGTACTTATGCAAGAAGGGAAAGTTGTGGCTTATGCCTCGAGACAACTCAAAACTCATGAGGTAAATTACCCTACTCATGATTTAGAGTTAGCCTCTGTTGTCCATGCACTCAAAACATGGATACACTATCTTTTGGGAAAGCGATGTGAAGTGTTCACAGATCACAAAAGTTTGAAGTATATCTTCACACAGAAAGAAATTAACATGAGACAAAGAAGATGTCTAGAACTTATCAAGGACTATGACTTAAGTTTGCAATACCACCCCCGCTAAAGCAAATGTTGCAGCGGATGCTCTAAGCCGTAAGGTTTTTGTGAATGGTCTTACTAAGGGAGAATTGCCAGATGATCTGTGTGCCCATTTAGAGATCTCAGATTGGAGATTGTGCCTGAAGGACATCTCATTTCATTGAATGTTCAACCCACTTTGTTGGACAAAATCAAAGAAGCCCAAAAGACAGATAAGGAAATTGAAGAGATTAAGGAAAAGATTGGCAAGGGAAAAGCCAAAGGATTCCATGAAGATGAACAAGGTACTTTATGGCATGGAAAAAGTATCTGTGTTCCACAAGACCCGGAACTTCGGAAACTGATTTTACAAGAAGCACACACCTCACGGTATTCCATTCATCCGGGTAACACCAAAATGTACATGGATATGAAGGAAAGATTTTGGTGGAATAATCTCAAGAAGGACATCGCCAAACATATTGCTTTGTGTGATGTATGTAGTAGAGTGTAACACCCTTAGAATCGACCCTATGCAAGTTTTAGCGAAACCCGCCAAACCCGCATAGAAACGATTCAAAGGTTCCCACCAGGCACTTTCGTGCGGGTGGAAAACGAAGTAATAACATTACACAACAGTCCTCGATGGGACCCACAGAACAGATATACATACAACACGACTCCATGAGTCAAGAATACAGATATAATATACAAAGATCCAAATCACCTCGAAAATGACAGAGCGTCCGACTACGGACAAGATGCAAATGGGGCTAAGAGCCCTGAGGAATAACCAATGACGTCCATAACCCTGCCCAGGCCAAGCCGGAAGGGTAACCCTGCTAACGACGTCGATCTCAAAACCTGCTTAAACAAAAGGGGTACCGACAAAGGGCAAAGGAAAAAGAGGAGCGTCAGTACTGAGGCCAGTACACGGCGAGGCTAGAATTCGGCGGTCCTCGCCTACATAGGTATGGTGGACTGAAGCGGCAGCGACAGCATGCACTGAGCAACCTATAGAGACTCGATACAACTGGTGGCAATCAGAGAGGGGTAAGAAAGACCTATTCGGAACCAACCTGATACTAACACCAAACAAACCCATCCTGGTATTCCCCCTCGATACCAACCGAGAGAGTCAACCGAGGAACTCACACAGTTGGCAGTTTTACTTATTCAGTTATCGTTGCAGCAATTACTAGTCAGGTTTAGATAGCCGTCCTGATAAAATAAGCAGTGGGCACTTTTAGTTAACCATTCCGTGATAGTTGCAACACTTACTAGTCAGATACAATTAGCATGAGGTAACCCCAAAAACCCAGCAGTTGTTGGCACTTTTATTTAGCCATTCCGTTGTAGTTGCAATACTTACTAGTCAGATACAATTGTAGCAAGCGACAACTCAAACAAGCAATTGTTGGCAGTTTTATTTAGCCATTCCATTATAGTGAAGCTGATTACTAGTCATTATAAAGTCAAATTTATAGCACTACTTTAGTTATAGTTGTCTATGATCGAGATACTGTGCTCCAAGTCGTCCATAACCGCGGACACGGCTTTCAGAAAGTTTTAACCCGCCCGGGGTGCACAAATAGCAACACACACACGATCGACCTCAGAAAAACCAAATCAAAACCCAACGAGGCTTTCACGACAGAGCAATCACAAGATTCAGAAATATTTCAGGGTGCCACCCCTTAAAGTAGACCCGCAACGAAGTTAGCTGACTTCGAGACGGACTTAAGGTTTGTGGGGCCGGCTGTAAACGACTGGGAACCCGAAAGTGTGACTGGGCTTGTCGATACCGCGAAAACGGGTCACAATTCCTAAACAGTACAGTGTGCTCCTCGCACAATCGTAAATACAGAAGTAGCATGGCATAAGTACAGGATAGTAAATAAAACCTCAAACTAGTTTTGTAGGGGTTCGTAGCATGGAAAACAAAAATTTTCTATCGCATACAAACAAACAAGCCAAGATCTATCTACTAGATTGTAGCAACGAGTCGATGGTATAACTTACCCTCGAAGATTCCAAAGCGTTTAACGAGAGCAGATTCTCGTGGGTGATGTAGTCGTACTCTTTCCGATCTCAAGATCGTGTAGACGATCCTTCCGGCGCCACGTTCCGGCAGCGCTTCCGCAGTCGGTCACACGTTCGGTACTCGACGAAGACCTTCCTCTCCCTTGTTCCAGCAGGCAGCGGAGGTTGTAGCACTCTCCTCGCGATTCCGGCAGCACAACGGCGTGGTACCGGAAGTAGAGGGGAAATCCCGCAGGGCTTCGCCTTAAGCCGGTGCGAGTATGGTGGAGCTTATGAGAGAGGCTATTAGTGATCTAGTAATTAGACACACCAATTAGAAGGCTCTAAACCAATTAGAAGGCTCTAAACCAATTAGAAGGCTCTAAACCGTTGGCTAAAGCAATTAGAAGCTCTAAACCAAAACGGCTCTAAACCGGAGATCTAGAGGTGAAAGTTGTGTGTCTAGGAGGGGAGCCCTGCCCCTCCTTATATAGGTGGGAGGAGGGCTGGCGCGCCAGGGGAGGGGAGTCCCTCCCCAAGTCGGCCTAGGGCTGGCCGCCGGCTTGGAGGAGTGGGACTCCTCCTCCAAGTTGGTTCCAACTCCTCTTGCTTGTTTCCCACAGTTTCTTGTTTTGGCAGTTTGACTTTCAAACTGGACATTTGACTTTTCTGTTTTGGGATTCAATTTAATCCTTTATTTGGGACAGCAAGAACACTTAGTACATGATGCAATCATTCCAATAAGTAATGACACATTCATGTACCCCTTCCCCCCCGGAGTGCCGGACAATCCGGAACCTTCTAGAACATTCCCGATGAAAACACCGGAATCATTCCCGAACTCCGAAACGGGACTTTCCTTATATGAATCTTATTCTCCGGACCATTCCGGATCACCTCGTGATATCCCGGATCCCATCCGAGACTCCGAACAACATTCGGTCTCTTTCTCATAATACCATAACTACTCAAACAACGTCGAATCCTTAAGTGTGTCTCCCTACGGTTCGTGAATTATGCGGACATGATCGAGACACTTCTCCGAACAATAACCAATAGAGGAATCTGGAAATTCATATGGCTCCCACATATTTCTACGATTACTTTGCGATCGAATGAACCACTTACATACGATACCAATTTCCCTTTGTCTCACGATACTTTACTTATCCGAGGTTATGATCGTCGGTATCTCTGCATACCTAGTTCAACCTCGTTACCGATAAGTACTCTTTTCTCGTTCCCGTGATATGTGATCCCTTGTGAGCCAGTCACATGCTTGCAAGCTAATTGGATGACATTACACCGAGAGGGCCCAGAGTATATCTATCCGTCATATGGATGGACAAATCCCACTCTTGATCCATGTGTCTCAACCAATACTTTCCGAACACTCAATGCCATCTTTATAGCCACCCAGTTACGGTGTGGTGTTTGATGTCATCAAAGCATCCATCCGGTAAAGGTGATATGCATGATCTCATGGTCTAAGGAATTAGGTTACTATGTATCAGAAAGCATATAGCAATTGAACTATTGAAATGACTTGATCTTTATGCTACGCTTATCTATAGGAGTATGTCCATCACATCATTCTCCTAATGATATGATCCTGTTGTTAATAACATCTCCATGTTCATGATCAGGAAACCATGATCATATATTAACCAACAAGCTAGTTTAACAAGAGGCTTTACTAGGGACTCTTATTTTAGTTTACAAATCACACAAGTATTAATGTTTCCGGTTAATACAATTATAGCATGGTATGTAAACATTTATCATAAGTATGAAGATATGATAATAACCCACTTTATTATTGCCTCTTGGGCATATCTCCAACAGTCTCCCACTTGCACTAGAGTCAATAATCTAGTTTCAAACCTTTGTGTATTCAACACCTATGGCTTTCCGGTGTTGTATGTACACGATTGCTAGTGGTCAACTGATCTCCGGATCTGACACTTCCAGGTCCGTGTGTAATTGCATGTCTTTGCGTCTCTACGCATCACTCATTCTCTAATGAGATGGCTTCGTACAAATTTGGTCCTTTGGTGTGACCTTTAGTTCTTTGGGGTTAAAACATGTTGATAATATTGTCGCACAATATATCTTCATAGTATTATCCCTCTGTGAACTACACCTAGTTTGATAACAAACTACTTGACCCAAATGCCCTCTTTTGCTGCTATAATAGCAGTCATATACTTAGCCTTTTGTTGTAGTATCTGTCACAATGTCTTAACTTTGGAACTCATCCAAATCCATTATGGAACTCATTTTCCATTATATTGTGCCACCCTTAGTTTAGACTGAGATAAACTTAATTTGTACTTTGTGACAAAACTAGTATCAATGTAGTACTTTTACAATGAACTAACCATCTATTTGTCACTTCTACAAACAATATATTCTTAGTTCTTCCAAAAAATCATAAGAATATCCTTACTATTGTCCAATGATCATCTTATGAATCATTCTGGTATATGCTCACAACATTTAGAGCATAGGACATATCTGGATTTGTACACATCACATCATGATTGATATAAATACTCTTTGTGATCAAGTATCAATCTATACTTGAATTTTGTTTCACTTGCCAAATGTCAATACACTTGAATATATCATCAATATTGAACTCATTCAATCCTTTCTGTGCGACAAGAACCTCTCTTGTAGTTTCTATATTGAACTCATTCAATATCTTGTCTATGTACTTCTGGCACAACCATATTAGCGTCTATTGATGCCAAATATTTGGGTTTTGCCTAAGTCTTTCATCGAGATGAAATTCTTAATATGTGTTAATAAAAATACATCTTTTCTAATCAACAATATGTCCTCCACATGATGTATTAGAAATATGTCTTAGCGCTCCCACTTAATTTCTTGCAAATTCAAGCATCTTCATTGTCTCTGATGAAATTAAACTCTTTTAACAGTTTCATCATAGTGAAGATTCCAACTCCGCTATGCTTACTTCAACCATTGAAGTTTGCATATGCTATTAGCATCCTTTGAATTAACAAAACCCTATGGACCGTGTTAAGCACATGTCCTAGGTAACGATTCTATTAGAAGAACTTGTTTTGTTTATTCAACTTACCATATAACAAATTATATGTAGTGGTTGCTACATTAATCCGTCTAGATTAAATATCACTATGAAAGATCAAATCTTATCATAGTCAACTTTTGAACATTTTGTGAACTCTTTCCCAACATGTCGACTATTTCATAGATGTAAAACATCCATGTCTATTTCTTTATAGATCCAAACACAACTGTAAGGTCTTACACCTTTCTCGAGGGTCCTTCAAGTTCAAAACTTGATTTCTCGTGTATGGAACTATCACGGATTTTATGGCTTCAAGCCATTTGACGGAGTCAGGGCCCATCATCGCTTCTTTGCATGTAGTACGTTCATTATTCTCAAATAATGATTCAACCCTCAAATCTTGGTATTTGATTATTTACTTGACCTACTTGTTTCAATAGGAACTTAGATCTCCGTGATCACAACCTTTGAGGCACGTGAGCCATGAGCATTGTTGCTGCCTCCGGAATACTTTTCGGCGCTGCGCAACTCTGCACATATAGCTAAGGTTCTTTTAACCTTATCAAAGTTCTATTGTCCTCCCACTTAACTTTTCACGAAAAATTCCTTCTTAAAGAAACTTGACGTTCTAAGTGACAAACACTTTTGTCTCCGGTGTTATGGAGAAATACTTAACAAAGACAGATTCATCCGACTTTGGTTGCAAACATCTTTCTTATGTATAGCATACCAATGTTTAAGAAAGGACTACTTGGGTTTTATCCCAAACCATAACATATGGTGTCATTTCAACGTATTATGATGGAGCTCTTTTCAGTGGAAAAACGGTAATCTCTAAAGCTTTTAATCTTTAAAATACAATGGCAGTTTTATGAATTACACCTTCGATCTTACCATGTCAAACAAGGTTTAATTACATATCTCGAACGCTCCATACTCTTATGGTGTTTCGGGAAATGCAAATCCACGGAACGATTCCTTAAATCTTAGGTATTATGCTAAACTCTGTAACTCAAATATCTTACTTTATGATCTTTATCATAAACTGTTTATATTCTTGTTACAATGATTTTGCACTTCATCTTGAAAGTCTTTGAACTTTTCAAATGTCTCATACTTCATCCTTGTTAAGTAAATATTCATATATTCACTCAAATTTTCGGAGAAAGCATATGAAGTTGAAATCCATCGCTCTTGACTACACATAATGGACTTCGTACAACAATATGTACAAATTCCAATAAGCTAGTCTTTCGTTCCCTTTTGGCCTATGAACAAAGTTTTAATTATCTCTAGGAAAGTTTCACAAGCGTCATTTGATCAAAATCAAAAGACTCCAAAATTCCATACATATGGAGTTTCTTCATGTTTTCTTTCCAATATAATTTAAACGGCGATGTCACTTCCTAAGTGATCTTTCAATCAATTTGTCTTTCGACATCTTTAGCATTAGTTTTATGGATGTGATTTTTCCAACGAGATTTGTGAATCATCCATCTTTTATGGATTACGGCAATTATTTGAACAACCCTTTTGTTCTCATAACACCTGATAAAACAAATCTTGAAGGCAAGCTTTGATGTTTAACGAGCAACACAATAACCCTTTATTTGTTCTTGATGAACATCATCACATATTCTTTTGCTAATTACTTAGGCCACTGTAGTTCATGAATTCTGTTGTTTTGTATGACGATTCATACCAACAAATTCAGTATCAAATACTTAAGAACCACATTGTTTAATAAGCAAAGAATATAGCCATAACATGTATATCATCTATATACTTAAACTGAACAATTCTAGTCTTTTCTTTTCTGCCATATATTTATGAGATTCTCTTTCAGTATTTCCTTTTCTGTTTCAAAGAATCTATCAATATCAATAGTGGAGTCATACATATGACACATAGTCCAAAGTGTGTTTAGTTAAATACCAATGTCTTTGGACTTGCACTTTGAAGTAGATCACCATCATCAAATGTTTGGTGTTCTTTCAAATTCCTTTCTTTAGTAATCTCTTGGTGTAGTAAACGTTTTACCTATATCAATATTCACCCTTATCATGGATTTATCCATGATCAAGTTACTTTTAGCTTGTAACGGTGAATCACGAGTATAATGTTGCTCTCCAAAACCTTTTGGAAGATTAGGACAACTAGTATCTCCAACCCTTTTGCAAATTCTCATCAAAATATGAGAACATGACTTTTGACATATTATACTCTATCATGTTCCAACCAAAACTTCGTTTCAGATATCACAATATCTTCCACACATCATGGTTTCTGAAACGACTCTTTCAGATCCTAGATAACCTTGATATTAAGACAATCCTTTGAATATCAAGAATCATGGAGACAAACATGATACTTATATACTAACTTTGGAATTGTTACTCTTGTTTTAATACCAATTATTAAACTTCATCGAGTAACCGGAACTTACTGAAAGTTTGCAATAGGACTTTTAAACTTTAGATTAACACTTCAAAACAATACGATACCAGTTCGTAAAGTAACTAACCAGAATTCTATAGTTCTATCATCTCAATTATAACTAAGCGCAAGGTGGTAAACGGATGCCAATGACTACAACAACTATGCAAATTCACTTTGATTTAGTTTATGATAAATTGAGTTCTAATTAATAATTAAATTAATCTAGGTGAACTCCCACTCAAAACAATATCCCTCACATTGTTTTAGTGATCACACGAACCAAATCTACCACATCAAAACCGATCATCACGAGAGTTGACATAGCTTCAATGGCGAACAATCAACATGTTCATCATATCTCCTATATGACTCATGCTTTACCTTTCGGTGATCCGTGTTCCTGAGACCATGTCTGTACATGCTAGGCTCGTCAAGATCAAACCTTAGCTTCCGCATGAGCAAATCTGGCTTGCCCACGTTGTATACACTTGCGGAATCTAACACACCCGATCATCACATGGTGCTTCGAAACAACAAGCTTTAGCAACGGTGCTAACTAGGGGTGAACACTTTATGACTTGAAATTCATGTGCATGAGGGATCATCTTATAATGCTACCGTCGTCTACTAAGCAATACAAGATGCATAAAGGATTAACATCACATGCAATTCAATATATATGTGATATGATATGGCCTTTCTTCTTTGTGCTTCCGATCTCCATCTTCAAGCACGAACATGATCTCCATCATCACCGGCATTGCATCAAGGTCAATGACGCTACTCCATGGTTGTCGTCCACCGGCTTCAACTATTACAACTACTTTGAATAGACACGCGGGTCTTAACATTAATTAAAGACAACCATATGGCTCCTGCCGGTTGCCGACTTACAATAAGGAACATTGCATACATCAAATATAATCACAATCATGGCCATATCACATCACTGCACACCCCTGCAAAACAAAGTTAGACGCCTCTACTTTCTTTGCATGTTTTACGTGGTTTGGGGCTTTCAATAAGTGTCGTTCTAACTTACGAACATGAACCACAACGTTGACACAAGTATTGTTAATCACCCGTTGTGTATTGGATCTTTACTATGCTAGGAGAAACAGGCACCCGCAAAGCCACTTATGCAATACAAGTTGCATGTCAAGCGTGGAGCAAGTCTCATGAACGATGTCATGTAAGGTTAGCCCGGGCCGCTTCATCCCAACATACCGCAAGATGCAAAGTACACAAGAAGCAATCGACAATAAAAGCATCAACGCCCACAATGACCATTGTGTTCTACTCGTGCAACAGATCTACATATAGATACGGCTCTGATACCACTGTAGGGGTTCGTAGCATGGAAAACAAAAAATTTCTATCGCATACAAACAAACAAGCCAAGATCTATCTACTAGATTGTAGCAATGAGTCGATGGTATAACTTACCCTCGAAGATTCCAAAGCGTTTAACGAGAGCAGATTCTCGTGGGTGATGTAGTCGTACTCTTTCCGATCTCAAGATCATGTAGACGATCCTTCCGGCGCCACGTTCCGGCAGCGCTTCCGCAGTCGGTCACACGTTCGGTACTCGACGAAGACCTTCCTCTCCCTTGTTCCAGCAGGCAGCGGAGGTTGTAGCACTCTCCTCGCGATTCCGGCAGCACAACGGCGTGGTACCGGAAGTAGAGGGGAAATCCCGCAGGGCTTCGCCTTAAGCCGGTGCGAGTATGGTGGAGCTTATGAGAGAGGCTATTAGTGATCTAGTAATTAGACACACCAATTAGAAGGCTCTAAACCAATTAGAAGGCTCTAAACCGTTGGCTAAAGCAATTAGAAGCTCTAAACCAAAACGGCTCTAAACCGGAGATCTAGAGGTGAAAGTTGTGTGTCTAGGAGGGGAGCCCTGCCCCTCCTTATATAGGTGGGAGGAGGGCTGGCGCGCCAGGGGAGGGGAGTCCCTCCCCAAGTCGGCCTAGGGCTGGCCGCCGGCTTGGAGGAGTGGGACTCCTCCTCCAAGTTGGTTCCAACTCCTCTTGCTTGTTTCCCACAGTTTCTTGTTTTGGCAGTTTGACTTTCAAACTGGACATTTGACTTTTCTGTTTTGGGATTCAATTTAATCCTTTATTTGGGACAGCAAGAACACTTAGTACATGATGCAATCATTCCAATAAGTAATGACACATTCATGTACCCCTTCCCCCCCGGAGTGCCGGACAATCCGGAACCTTCTAGAACATTCCCGATGAAAACACCGGAATCATTCCCGAACTCCGAAACGGGACTTTCCTTATATGAATCTTATTCTACGGACCATTCCGGATCACCTCGTGATATCCCGGATCCCATCCGAGACTCCGAACAACATTCGGTCTCTTTCTCATAATACCATAACTACTCAAACAACGTCGAATCCTTAAGTGTGTCTCCCTACGGTTCGTGAATTATGCGGACATGATCGAGACACTTCTCCGAACAATAACCAATAGAGGAATCTGGAAATTCATATGGCTCCCACATATTTCTACGATTACTTTGCGATCGAATGAACCACTTACATACGATACCAATTTCCCTTTGTCTCACGATACTTTACTTATCCGAGGTTATGATCGTCGGTATCTCTGCATACCTAGTTCAACCTCGTTACCGATAAGTACTCTTTTCTCGTTCCCGTGATATGTGATCCCTTGTGAGCCAGTCACATGCTTGCAAGCTAATTGGATGACATTACACCGAGAGGGCCCAGAGTATATCTATCCGTCATATGGATGGACAAATCCCACTCTTGATCCATGTGTCTCAACCAATACTTTCCGAACACTCAATGCCATCTTTATAGCCACCCAGTTACGGTGTGGTGTTTGATGTCATCAAAGCATCCATCCGGTAAAGGTGATATGCATGATCCCATGGTCTAAGGAATTAGGTTACTATGTATCAGAAAGCATATAGCAATTGAACTATTGAAATGACTTGATCTTTATGCTACGCTTATCTATAGGAGTATGTCCATCACATCATTCTCCTAATGATATGATCCTGTTGTTAATAACATCTCCATGTTCATGATCAGGAAACCATGATCATATATTAACCAACAAGCTAGTTTAACAAGAGGCTTTACTAGGGACTCTTATTTTAGTTTACAAATCACACAAGTATTAATGTTTCCGGTTAATACAATTATAGCATGGTATGTAAACATTTATCATAAGTATGAAGATATGATAATAACCCACTTTATTATTGCCTCTTGGGCATATCTCCAACAAGTTTGTGGCCCCAAGAAATAAGACGGAATCAAGCTCTGGCTAAGGGGGGTCCCATAATTCCCCGTATGTGGATAGCGCGATAAATCAAGGAACAGGTATCAAGTACTCGGGGTCCTACGGGACACAAGTGGGCGTTCGGAAACCAAATATTATCTATCACCCACCGATGCCTCTGCTTACTTACTTCAATTTTAGTTGTTAAACAATAATTAAAGTGAGCCATAAATAAACCATGATCATCTCCAACATTGATCGGGCGGCAATTCTCCAACAACTGTGGTACTTGACGACACACAACAGCACTTGAGCAAGCGACTACGACGCGCAAGTCCAACTATCTACCAAACAACAGGTAATAGGAGGTGGCCATGGCAATATAGGGCTGCAAGGGATATCACGGGTACGAAAACTAGAGCAACGCAACATAGATAGCAATAGATCAACAGGAGGGAATAAATACTATAAAAGTAAGATAGGTAGAAAGGGGGAGATGCTCGCCTGAGAACATTGCCGAAGGTTCATCCGAAGATCGGGGCGAAGCTCACATCAACTCAACGGCCTTATCCGCGAAGAAGCAAAACACTAGAATAACACCGGATGCAATATTTAATACTACGGCAAAAGATCGGCATGATGCATGTATGATGTATGGCATGGTAAAGATGTGATGCGATTAGGTCAAATTAAGCGGAACCGGGGTCCCGACAATTAATTATATGGTTCTAGTTGTTTAGCTACCCCGCAATTTAAATGTTGTATTAGCATGGCAAAAGATAGCACCGGGTTCGCTACACAAATTTAAATGAGGCCAATATAAGGCTAGATTTTCCCGCATATGGGCCCCATATTTAATTATGAGGTGAATCAGCATAAGGCCCCCAACCCACATGACAATATGCATGCGAATATGACAACTTAATATGCGGCAAGTTATATTATATTATAAAATAGGGTTTCGGGAAGGGGTTCACACTTTAGGCGGGTCTCGACGAACTTGGTCCGGGGGTTCGGGGTTCTACAGGGTCCAGGGTTCGACGGGGTTCAGGGTTCGACGAAAAACGGGTTCGGCGGGAGCGTTCTCGGATAGCGGAGGTAGGTCTTATCGCATCCGGGAAGAAGGCCTTGGTGCCGGCGGTCATGACGTTCGTGACGGAGTACTTGTCGTACCGGGGTCTCGGCCATCGGATCCTTGAAGGGGGCCATGGCGTCCGAGGGAAGTTCATGTCGTATCCGTGCCGACGACCTTCGCGTTCAGGGGGAGTTCCCGGTGTCCCGAGGAGAAGATCTTGGCGTCCGAGGGTTTCTCCGCGTCCGTGGTGCGTCCGTGATGCAGATCTTGTCGGTTCCCTGTCGGAGGCCTTCGGAGTCGGGGTCTCGGCGAACTTGGCGCGCCCGAGAAACGATCTTGTCACATCCGCGTCGACCACCTTGGCGTTCAGGGAGTAGTTCTCGGGGTTCCGTGAGGAAGGCCGCGAGGGTTCGGTGACGGAGATCTTGACGGTTACGGGAGGAAGAACTTGACGTTACGGCTTCCGGGAAGGAGCACTTGAGGTCCCGTCCATTATCGGTGGTGAACTTGGAAGTGGCGTCAGGGTCCTCCAATAGCCACACAAAGCTCTGATGGTAACACTTGTCGGAGTCTTGTCGATCTTGTTCAAACCATCGCTCCTGCGTTTACAGTACCAACATGGCACGGGCACGGGCACGAGAAGCCCCTCAAAAACACCAACATTCTCACGCCACACTCTAACCACCACAACAGATACTGCACAGGGGCAGGGCAAGGAGGTCGTGGCCGCGGTGACCGACGAGGCAGGGCTCTGGCGGCGGGAAGAGGCACGCGGCAGCAGAGGGGACGCGGACGAGGCCGGTGGTTCCTGCGGGGGAGCTGAGCGGCACCGACTCGAGGATGGAGAGGGGCGGCGCCGGCGGACGTTCGCGAGAGGAGGCGCTGGCGGGCTCGGCGATGGGTGGAGCGGCCGATGAGGCGGCGGCCGGCGACGGTGGAGGCGGGTGGTGGCGGAGATGGGGCCTGGTGGCGCGGAGCGGGCTCGGGGAGGGCCGAGCGGCGGCGGCGACCCTGGCCGGAGGCGAGCTCGAAGGGGGAGGGGGCGGCCGGAGAGGCGACGACGCTTGGGCGGCAGACGAGGTGGCGACCGGGGCTGGCCGGGCCGGAGGCGGGCGAGCGGGGGGCGCAGAGGGAGGCGGCCGAGCCGGGAGAGATGAGGATGGGGACGGCGGGGTCGGGGGAGGGTGGCCGGTGCGAGCTAGAGGAGGGGGAGGGGCGGCCGCGGTTTGCGAGCGGAGGGCGCGGAGGCGGGGCGGTTCGCCGGCGACAGGGAGGGGGAAGAAGGAGGTTGCGGCGTCGGGCTAGAGGGAGGAAAGGAGAGGGAGGAGCGGGGGCGCGTGGGCCGTGTGCTGGACGCGGGGCAGGTGGGTGGGGCCGCGCGGGTGGGACCAGGGTGTCAGGGGGCGTCGGCTGGTGGAGGAAGTGGGGGCTGCTGGCCGGCTGCGTGCGTGTGTGGTGTGTGTGAGGCAGGATTGAGGGAGTGGGAAGTGAGGTGGCAGAAGCTGATTGGAGGGAAAGAGGGAGAGAGGTGAGGTGTCAGGTGGGGATTGGGTGGGATGAGGTGGAGGGGGGTTGGGTAGGATAGGATTGGTAGCTGTAGGATTTTAGGTGGACCGATCTGTTTTGTACGGGGGTGGTCGTTCGGGTCGAATCGGCCCGTTCGACTGCCCCACTAAAAATAATTATAAATTTTATTTGTTTCAAACATGGATTTTGCAAACCGATAGCAAACAAAACAAAATAATCCGGAGACCCGGGTTTTGCGTTTGAACAAAGACGAGGCGTTTAGAAAACACAAACAGGTTTTTCCGCAATTAGTTTTATGCAAGCAAATGCAATGTGATGACGATGCTCAAATGCAATGTGGCATGATGACATGAGCATGCGGTCATGATGATGCAATGCACAAAAACAACGCAATTTTCTAGTAGTGGTTTTAGCGGGATGCCACAATTCGACACCACTAGCAATGGATCTCGCCCTCGAGATCCGCCTCATGGTACCGGAAAGAAGGTCGGCGGTCTGAATCTTCTCGCTTCGTGTAGATCCTCGCGACACCACTAACGAGGGTTCATCCTCCATCTTGAAATCGGCGACACCACCAACAAAGGGTCGTTGTTCCTGATCGTCGAGAGAACACTCCGGAGAAACAAAGGACGAAGGTAGAGGTATCAAACAATAAGGCCACCTCTAACTTCCATGGACGGAGTAAAACTGCTGGATCCACTGATTCGATGTACAAGAGCGAATGATAAGAGTAGTCGGATGGTGATCAGTCCATCACGCACCCAAACCATTACTCTACACACGAATAGGCGGATTATGCAACCAACTCTCGGAATCAGACTGAAGATCTCGACAATCCGAGGTTCGGAAACAAAGGAGTGATGCAGACTCTGCATCGGATCTGGCGTAGTGGATGTCGTCGCGTCGGAAAACACCGGAAGGCACAAACAAGGCACAAAGAATGGTACACAGACGAAGGATTCCTCGGATAGCATGAAGACCCGATGTAGCCACACCGTTACCAAAGGAGGAAGCGAAACCCTGAAGGTACGACGGAAACCCCACCACGAGAATTCCTGGACTCGAAGAAAGAGAAGAGAGCGGATTCAAAACACGTAGAGGTAAGAGGAGAACAGCAGAGGGGTAAGGAGTAAAATCAGACCTAATAAGAACTATCCAACCGATTTTCAAAAATAGTTTGACACTCTACTTCGGCCGTTAGCTAGGTTATCCTACAGGCTGGACTTGTGGGATATCGCAACTGCTGAGCTCTGATACCACTCTGTAACACCCTCAGAATCGACCCTATGCAAGTTTTAGCGAAACCCGCCAAACCCGCATAGAAACGATTCAAAGGTGCCCACCAGGCACTTTCGTGCGGGTGGAAAACAAAGTAATAACATTACACAACAGTCCTCGATGGGACCCACAGAACAGATATACATACAACACGACTCCATGAGTCAAGAATACAGATATAATATACAAAGATCCAAATCACCTCGAAAATGACAGAGCGTCCGACTACGGACAAGATGCAAATGGGGCTAAGAGCCCTGAGGAATAACCAATGGCGTCCATAACCCTGCCCAGGCCAAGCCGGAAGGGTAACCCTGCTAACGACGTCGATCTCAAAACCTGCTTAAACAAAAGGGGTACCGACAAAGGGCAAAGGAAAAAGAGGAGCGTCAGTACTGAGGCCAGTACACGGCGAGGCTAGAATTCGGCGGTCCTCGCCTACATAGGTATGGTGGACTGAAGCGGCAGCGGCAGCATGCACTGAGCAACCTATAGAGACTCGATACAACTGGCGGCAATCAGAGAGGGGTAAGAAAGACCTATTCGGAACCAACCTGATACTAACACCAAACAAACCCATCCTGGTATTCCCCCTCGATACCAACCGAGAGAGTCAACCGAGGAACTCACACAGTTGGCAGTTTTACTTATTCAGTTATCGTTGCAGCAATTACTAGTCAGGTTTAGATAGCCGTCCTGATAAAATAAGCAGTGGGCACTTTTAGTTAACCATTCCGTGATAGTTGCAACACTTACTAGTCAGATACAATTAGCATGAGGTAACCCCAAAAACCCAGCAGTTGTTGGCACTTTTATTTAGCCATTCCGTTGTAGTTGCAATACTTACTAGTCAGATACAATTGTCGCAAGCGACAACTCAAACAAGCAATTGTTGGCAGTTTTATTTAGCCATTCCATTATAGTGAAGCTGATTACTAGTCATTATAAAGTCAAATTTATAGCACTACTTTAGTTATAGTTGTCTATGATCGAGATACTGTGCTCCAAGTCGTCCATAACCGCGGACACGGCTTTCAGAAAGTTTTAACCCGGCCGGGGTGCACAAATAGCAACACACACACGATCGACCTCGGAAAAACCAGATCAAAACCCAACGAGGCTTTCACGACAGAGCAATCACAAGATTCAGAAATATTTCAGGGGGTCACCCCTTAAAGTAGACCCGCAACAAAGTTAGCTGACTTCGAGACGGACTTAAGGTTTGTGGGGCCGGCTGTAAATGACTGGGAACCCGAAAGTGTGACTGGGCTTGTCGATACCGCGAAAACGGGTCACAATTCCTAAACAGTACAGTGTGCTCCTCGCACAATCGTAAATACAGAAGTAGCATGGCATAAGTACAGGATAGTAAATAAAACCTCAAACTAGTTTGTGGCCCCAAGAAATAAGACGGAATCAAGCTCTGGCTAAGGGGGGTCCCATAATTCCCCGTATGTGGATAGCGCGATAAATCAAGGAACAGGTATCAAGTACTCGGGGTCCTACGGGACACAAGTGGGCGTTCGGAAACCAAATATTATCTATCACCCACCGATGCCTCTGCTTACTTACTTCAATTTTAGTTGTTAAACAATAATTAAAGTGAGCCATAAATAAACCATGATCATCTCCAACATTGATCGGGCAGCAATTCTCCAACAACTGTGGTACTTGACGACACGCAATAGCACTTAGCAAGCGACTACGACGCGCAAGTCCAACTATCTACCAAACAACAGGTAATAGGAGGTGGCCATGGCAATATAGGGCTGCAAGGGATATCACGGGTACGAAAACTAGAGCAACGCAACACAGATAGCAATAGATCAACAGGAGGGAATAAATACTATAAAAGTAAGATAGGTAGAAAGGGGGAGATGCTCGCCTGAGAACATTGCCGAAGGTTCATCCGAAGATCGGGGCGAAGCTCACATCAACTCAACGGCCTTATCCGCGAAGAAGCAAAACACTAGAATAACACCGGATGCAATATTTAATACTACGTCAAAAGATCGGCATGATGCATGTATGATGTATGGCATGGCAAAGATGTGATGCGATTAGGTCAAATTAAGCGGAACCGGGGTCCCGACAATTAATTATATGGTTCTAGTTGTTTAGCTACCCCGCAATTTAAATGTTGTATTAGCATGGCAAAAGATAGCACCGGGTTCGCTACACAAATTTAAATGAGGCCAATATAAGGCTAGATTTGCCCGCATATGGGCCCCATATTTAATTATGAGGTGAATCAGCATAAGGCCCCCAACCCACATGACAATATGCATGCGAATATGACAACTTAATATGCGGCAAGTTATATTATATTATAAAATAGGGTTTCGGGAAGGGGTTCACACTTTAGGGGGGGTCTCGACGAACTTGGTCCGGGGGTTCGGGGTTCTACAGGGTCCAGGGTTCGACGGGGTTCAGGGTTCGACGAAAAACGGGTTTGGCGGGAGCATTCTCGGATAGCGGAGGTAGGTCTTATCGCATCCGGGAAGAAGGCCTTGGTGCCGGCGGTCATGACGTTCGTGACGGAGTACTTGTCGTACCGGGGTCTCGGCCATCGGATCCTTGAAGGGGGTCATGGCGTCCGAGCGAAGTTCATGTCGTATCCGTGCCGACGACCTTCGCGTTCAGGGGGAGTTCCCGGTGTCCCGAGGAGAAGATCTTGGCGTCCGAGGGTTTCTCCGCGTCCGTGGTGCGTCCGTGATGAAGATCTTGTTGGTTCCCTGTCGGAGGCCTTCGGATTCGGGGTCTCGGCGAACTTGGCGCGCCCGAGAAACGATCTTGTCGCATCCACGTCGACCACCTTGGCGTTCAGGGAGTAGTTCTCGGGGTTCCGTGAGGAAGGCCGCGAGGGTTCGGTGACGGAGATCTTGACGGTTACGGGAGGAAGAACTTGACGTTACGGCTTCCGGGAAGGAGCACTTGAGGTCCCGTCCATTGTCGGTGGTGAACTTGGAAGTGGCGTCAGGGTCCTCCAATAGCCACACAAAGCTCTGATGGTAACACTTGTCGGAGTCTTGTCGATCTTGTTCAAACCATCGCTCCTGTGTTTACAGTACCAACATGGCACGGGCACGGGCACGAGAAGCCCCTCAAAAACACCAACATTCTCACGCCACACTCTAACCACCACAACAGATACTGCACAGGGGCAGGGCAAGGAGGTCGTGGCCGCGGTGACCGACGAGGCAGGGCTCTGGCGGCGGGAAGAGGCACGCGGCAGCAGAGGGGACGCGGACGAGGCCGGTGGTTCCTGCGGGGGAGCTGAGCGGCACCGGCTCGAGGATGGAGAGGGACGGCGCCGGCGGACGTTCGCGAGAGGAGGCGCTGGCGGGCTCGGCGATGGGTGGAGCGGCCGATGAGGCGGCGGCCGGCGACGGTGGAGGCGGGTGGTGGCGGAGATGGGGCCTGGTGGCGCGGAGCGGGCTCGGGGAGGGCCGAGCGGCGGCGGCGACCCTGGCCGGAGGCGAGCTCGAAGGGGGAGGGGGCGGCCGGAGAGGCGACGGCGCTTGGGCGGCAGACGAGGTGGCGACCGGGGCTGGCCGGGCCGGAGGCGGGCGAGCGGGGGGCGCAGAGGGAGGCGGCCGAGCCGGGAGAGATGAGGATGGGGACGGCGGGGTCGGGGGAGGGTGGCCGGTGCGAGCTAGAGGAGGGGGGGGGGCGGCCGCGGTTTGCGAGCGGAGGGCGCGGAGGCGGGGCGGTTCGCCGGCGACGGGGAGGGGGAAGAAGGAGGTTGCGGCGTCGGGCTAGAGGGAGGAAAGGAGAGGGAGGAGCGGGGGCGCGTGGGCCGTGTGCTGGACGCGGGGCAGGTGGGTGGGGCCGCGCGGGTGGGACCAGGGTGTCAGGGGGCGTCGGCTGGTGGAGGAAGTGGGGGCTGCTGGCCGGCTGCGTGCGTGTGTGGTGTGTGTGAGGCAGGATTAAGGGAGTGGGAAGTGAGGTGGCAGAAGCTGATTGGAGGGAAAGAGGGAGAGAGGTGAGGTGTCAGGTGGGGATTGGGTGGGATGAGGTGGAGGGGGGTTGGGTAGGATAGGATTGGTAGCTGTAGGATTTTAGGTGGACCGATCTGTTTTGTACGGGGGTGGTCGTTCGGGTCGAATCGGCCCGTTCGACTGCCCCACTAAAAATAATTATAAATTTTATTTGTTTCAAACATGGCTTTTGCAAACCGATAGCAAACAAAACAAAATAATCCGGAGACCCGGGTTTTGCGTTTGAACAAAGACGGGGCGTTTAGAAAACACAAACAGGTTTTTCCGCAATTAGTTTTATGCAAGCAAATGCAATGTGATGACGATGCTCAAATGCAATGTGGCATGATGACATGAGCATGCGGTCATGATGATGCAATGCACAAAAACAACGCGATTTTCTAGTAGTGGTTTTAGCGGGATGCCACATAGAGTGAAAGCGGAACATCAGAAACCAGCAGGGTTGTTACAACCACTACCTATTCCTGATTGGAAGTGGGACAAGATTGGCATGGATTTCATCACTGGATTGCCAAGGACCAGGTCAGGATATGATTCTATTTGGGTAGTAGTGGATCGCTTAACTAAAGTGGCTCATTTCATACCCGTGAAGACAACCTATACAAGTGCTAAGTTAGCAAAGATCTACATGAGCAGGATTGTATGTCTGCATGGAGTACCCAAGAGTATTGTGTCAGATAGGGGAACTCAATTCACTTCTCATTTTTGGAGGCAATTACATGAGTCATTGGGAACGAGGTTGGAATTCAGCACTGCTTTTCATCCTCAAACTGATGGACAAATAGAAAGGACCAACCAGATTCTTGAAGATATGTTGAGGGCATGTGCCCTAGACTATGGAGCCAGTTGGGATGAAAGTCTGCCTTACGCAGAATTCTCTTACAATAACAGCTATCAAGCGAGTATTGAGATGGCACCATTTGAGTTTCTCTATGGGATAAAGTGTACCACCCCATTGCTATGGAATGGTCTGGGAGAAAGAAGTTTGTTTGGACGAGAACTAATCAAGGAGGCTGAAGAGAAAGTCAAGCTAGTTAAGGACAGATTGAAGATAGCACAATCCCGACAGAAGAGCTACGCAGATCCTAAGCGTAGAGAAGTCACCTATGAAGTGGGTGATAGAGCTTATCTTAGAGTGTCACCACTTCGTGGAGTGAAGAGATTTGGAGTCAAAGGAAAATTGGCCCCAAGATATGTTGGACCATTCAAGATTCTAAGTCGTAAAGGAGAAGTAGCTTATGAGATTGAATTGCCAGAATCATTGTCTGCCATTCACAATGTGTTTCATGTGAGTCAGCTTAAGAAATGCCATCTAGAAATGGAAGAGACTTCTTTGAAGGATGCCATACCTTTGGAGGAGGTTCAATTGGAAAGTGATCTCACCTATGAGGATAAACCTATCAAGATTCTTGAGACTACAGAAAGAGTTACTCGGACTAAGACTATCAAATTCTGCAAAGTTCAATGGAACCATCATTCCGAAGAAGAAGCCACATGGGAAAGAGAAGATGATCTTCGGAAAGACCGCCCTCACCTATTTGCTAGCCAACCCGAATCTCGAGGGCGAGATTCACCTTAAGGGGGTTAGATTTGTAACATCCCTAAAATCATGTTTTCAAAGATTGCATATCATTCATGCATGCATATCATTTAGGGATCAAATATCAAACCCATTTCAAGAAAACAGAAGCACTAAATGCTATTATTTTATGTGAGCATGCATTAATCTAATGCCACTCTCAAATGAGTGTATAATTGTTTCAAACCAAACTTGGTTTACTCTCATGTTGTTTTGGGTTTAATGTTAGAGTTTAGACAAAGTTTACAAAACAAATATGGCTTTAAAACCATCTTCAAAACATATCCAAATCAAGTGTTATGGCTCTGTTTATTTTGATTTTCTCAATAAGACCTAGTAAGCCCAAGGAAACAGCAAGGTTTTGTGTTTAAATTTATGAAGGTTATAATTTACAAAAATCCAGAAAAATATTTGAATTCATTTGCTTTTAAATTCATTTGAAATGATTCCTGAAAATCAACTCAGAAAAAGAAAAATAAATTTAAAACCCAATTGGGCCTAGCGCCACCATTCCAGCCCAGAAAGCGAATCAGCCCACCCGGGTTCCCCCTCTCTCCTCTGTTTCTCACCACGCTCGCGCACACCCCCTCGCTGACAACTGGGCCCCGCAGCCACGTCACTCCGTCGTCCCCAAATCTCGCCTACGACAGACGCCACCGCGGCCGTTTCCTCCCGAGCAAATGCTCTTTAATCCCATTGATGCCGCGCGTTAATCTCGCCCCCGCTCCAGCTACTTAAACCCCTCCCCCTCGCGGCCATTTCTCCCAACAGAGCTAGCCAGAAGCGCCACCAGGATGCTAGTATTTGCAATCACACCGCCGCGGTATGAACAAACTCCGGCGTATGATTTCGGTGAGCTCTCGTCGCCCCTGCCTTCTAATCTTGCCAGCGTGATCGCAGCAACCTTGCGCATCTTCTAACCCCATTGGTGCATGCTAGGACTATCTGGAGCCTCGCCAACGACGACGACCGCAAGTGCCCGACGCAGCCGCAAACTCCGAGGAGATCTCCTGGTTTGTACCGACCGCGCCTCTCTCTCTCTCACTCATACTCACATGCTCGCCTCGTCTGCACGCGTCTAACGCCACCTCTCTTGTGCTTTAGCGTGAGCCGTAGCGTCGCCACCGTCTCCAGCCGCACACGCCCGACGACAGCAACGACTCCGGCGAGCAATACCTGTCAACCACGAGCGCCCCTTCGCCAACCAAGCCCACCTTGAGTATCAACAGCGCACGGCGAACTCGGTAAACCACCTCACCCTCTCCCGCGTGACCTAGATCGTCGGCAACGACTCTGACAGAGCCGCCGCCGCTAGCGCCGCCCGTCTGTGGTCCTTTGATCCGTGGCCGTAGGATCTAGATCCAGCGTGTAGAATTAGATCTGTAGCGAAGAGGTAAGGAGCAGATCTGACCGTGCGATTTAAGTTAGATCTAGCGGCCCATGTTAGCCGATCCGCGCGAATCGGTATCAACCAATGAGAGCACGCCGCGTGTCTGTAGGTTTGATTTAAAATCAGAATTTAGATCTATTAGATGTTTAAACTTGTAAAATTCATAACTTTTGGTTCCCACGTCCAAATTTGAGAAATTTTATATCATTGGAATCAGGAGATAAAATCCTTTCCATTTATGCAATGTGTTTAATGTGTTGCCTCTGTAAAAATGGTTGTTTTTACAGAAACATTTGTAGGTATATTTTGTGTATAGAAATTATTTGAAAAATGTTTTGTTGTTCAAATAAATTTTATTTGGCATGTTTTGAACTTGTTTATGATTCAGTACTGTGCACTTGTCTTGTTTGGTGTAGAAAATCATCACATGGCATTTTGCATGCAATCATATATTTTTGTTTGTATATATTTTGTATGTGATTTGGTGCCATTATTTTATGTGTAGATTTTGGTGCAAATAGTGATTGTGATTGTGAGGATTGTTGCTACTCCCCAAACTACCAAGGCAAGTGGTGCTTCATGAATTTATTCCTATGTTTTTCAACTATGCACTAGAAATATTTTGCTAGACCTGCATGAATATTTTGATATATATATATGCTATGCTTGGGAAATCCTAATAGTTCTAGAATTGCTAGAAATTTCTAAGATAAGATGCTTATCAATGCCATGCTTAGCCTAGCTAGTAGAAACCAAGGGTGGTTATATATTCATGCTATGATAAAATATTTCTAAGTCTTTGGACTTGTATTTTTGCTTAATAAAACAACTAAGTGAATGAATCACCTGGGTGGAATGGAAAGAATGTTTTGTGTTGAGTGGTTACACAAGGCCCATTTCTATGGTTTACCTTGTGTATCTCACTTGTGGAAAGCCACCCAGGAACAAAGGGATTTGAGATGCCAAATGTTAAGAAGCTTCTAGTGCATCCACATGGCATTATGGGCTCTGCCTGGATCATATAGGTTGCAATAACTTAGCCATTTGGACAGTTGGTGGTAGTGGGATGATAGGTTGGAGCGCGTCCATTTGGTCTAAGGGAAGGCTTCTGAAAGGTCCCGTCTTGGTGAAAATCAAGTCTTGTGGGGAAAGTGCACAACCTCTGCAGATGGAAGAATCTAAGTACTTAGCCATGTCCCTGATATTGGACAACTTGAGCATCAAGACATGGAAGCTATCAAGAATCTCCTCATCCCAATTTCTAAGTAAAAGCTTGTGGTTGAACCAGGGTGAAGGAACACTAATTTCTATTGGTGTTTCCTTGGGAAAGTTTTGACAAAGAAAAACTTAGAGTTTTCAACTGATAGGTAAAACCTATTTTGAGCAAGCAAGCCTAAGCTACACTTAGCCAAAATGCATATAGTATCTAGACTACTAAAATTTTACTAAGGTATCACTTGCCAATACTATTCCAATGTATTGACCCACTGTGGCTGTAACTTATGATGTTGCAGGTTATTCTGATGATGATTAGGGGTTATGAGTCTACACTCAACATGCTTGCCTGTGGCACATGAAGATGAAGACTTATTTATCTTATTATATATTTGAACTCTTGTATTAGGCCTGTGGCCATGGAGTTTGTAAAAGACTATGTTTTTCTCTGGAATGATATGTAATAATGACCTTTGTTTCTGTGTACTTCATCTTAAACTGTGGATGCTAGCATTGATCCAGGGACTAGCATTGCAATCACAGGGATCCTTACCTTTATAAAGGGAGGGATCTTACACCATACCACACTATTAGCCCGTAACCAAGCACAGTGTTATATTTCTTAGAAGCCTAATACAACTCACCTAATGACGAGCATCTATTTTTGCTGGCCTTCCTAAAAGTATCATGCGAACAACCAAATAGAAAGAAGAATTTGGCTCAATCCCTGATCCGTGTGTGTAGTTTCCATGCATGCAACTTGCACCATGGAAAAAAGGCGTCCGGACAAGCAAACACGCCATCAAGGGGGAGATTGGTAGGCCGAATAGTGGTAGGTAAGGTTGCATGAGATAAAAAAATCATTTTTATGTGGGTGTTGACCCACAAGTATAGGGGATGTATCGTAGTACTTTCGATAAATAGGAGTGTCTATCCCAACGAGGAGCAAAAGGTGTTGACTAGTGATATGGAGCAGGAAATCTCTGTAAATACTTAGCAAACGGATTTTTAGGGGTTTTCTGATAAAGCAACAAAACATAGTGCAAGTAATGAAGACAACGAACAAACGCAGCAAGTGGCCCAATCCTTTCTTAGCAAAGGACAAGCCGGTGGAAATACTTATAAGCACCAAACGTTCTCGAGGACACATGTGAATTCTGTCAAGTGCTTTCGCTTCAAGTAACTGAGTACTCTTCTTTGGTGTTGTAAGTATTGTGTGGGTGAACCTGTGCTAACGTACCGACCTTACTTGAACTAATACATACTTGTGATTAAACCCCCTGCAACAGAAAAGTAATTAAGATACAAACCTAACCACAACCTTAAACTCTGAGATCCTACACTCCCTTGTGCAAAGGTGTCCTAACAGGGGTTCAGGTTTCTGTCACTCCGGCAACCCCACAGTTAGTAGCCAAATACACAATGCATTCCCCTAGGCCCATAAATAGTGAAGTATCATGTAGTCGACGTTCACATGACACCACTAGAAGAATAGCACCACAACTAAAATACTAAACCATTGAATAATAACTCAACACAAATCCACTACTAACAACATGACTTCCCCCATGTCCACAAGAACTAAACGAACTACTCACAAGACATCATATGGATCAAGATAAAAGATGATATGGTGGTTGTCGTGGTGTGGAACACAGCAGAGCCATCGGGGATGGCAAAAAAGGGACACACGGATGCATTCGGTGGCTCACACAACGGGTTGGGCACGAAGCACTACAAACACAGGGACGTACCCAGGTTCGGGGCTCTCTCTGCGAGGTAACACCCCTACTCCTGCAACATGAACTATGTATGGGAGCTCGATGCTTAGTACAAGTGCTCCTTGAGCTGTTTCCTTAGCTACTATCGAAGGCAAGAGGAAGAGGGGAGCTCGACGCTAACACTTCTCTTCTTCTATTCTTGTTTTCCCTATCCTTCCCCCTTACCTAGAACCCTGGCTCTACCCTCCCTTATATACTGGTTTGGGGGGCAGATTACAATTCGGGTCCTAGGGTTTACTGTTTGGATATGGTTTACCGGGCAGGACCGGTTGCAGGGCCCAACCGGTGGGCCAGGACCCAGTCCGCCCTTCTTTCAGCGTCATCCTTCTCTTTAGTGGTCACCCGTGCTTCCTTTGGGGCGTCATCCTTGATTTAACGGTCACCCGGACCGCTTTGGGCAGTCCAGCCGACCGCCTTGCTTTATCTTTGTCTGGTAGCGCTGGTCATGACGGCATGCCAGCTTCCTTGATGACGAGGGAGAGCCAGAAGCGTACCCTGCACGGAGCACCAGTCCTTTTGTGCTCTCCATCGAATCCGAGGTGAGCCGGGTGGGAGCGGCCACCCGGCCGGTTCCTCTAGCCACCCGCTAGATGGGCCAGCCGGGAAGGCTATAAGCCTAGCTGGGCTTGCTTGCTAAACGGTTAGAGTTATGATTGTGGGAGGCCAGACGGCCTGCATCTTCTGGAGCCGGCCTACTTATGTCTGGCTTTCCCCACTCGGGGGTTATCCCCCCGACACTAGTCCCCGAGCACGTATGGTATTGGCCGGTGGGCAAGATCTTCCGTGCTCCTTCCTTTCCTGAGAGTTTGCTTTACTTTCTCCGGCTGCAGCTTTTGCTTTTGCTTTCCGGCTAGAGTCAAACCGGCTGCGGAATCGATGGCCGTCCACTGGGTGTAAACAGCGAAGGCGGATACTGGCTGGCGGAGCTGAAGACGAAACGTTGGGCTAGATGATGTCATTGGTGCCGTCACCCACGCCTGCGGCTCTGGCGCATGTCGCGTCAGTTTGACTTCCGCGTCGCTGCGTCAGTTTTTGGCAACTGCGCACGCAAACGTGCCGCAACGTTTCCTCGGGGTAAGGGCGCACGCCTCGCCTCCCGCCGAAGCCCAGGGATCTTCTGTGGCAACCGCCACGGCGCAGGGGCACTACTAGGAAAACGGTCATTTGTGGCGCACCTGTAAACATCATCTGTGGCGCACTAGGGGTGTGCCACTGGCCTCGCGCTACGGCTATCTCCTAGCCGTGGCGCACTGCCTGGTGCACCCACGGTTATGTCGAGATAGGCGTAGCGCACCTTCTAGTGCGCCACGGCTATGTGTGCAGGTGCGCTACGCTTTGGATCTTCTGTGGCACACGTTGTAGTGCGCCACTAAGCTACATAGGTGCGCTTTAGTTGTAGTGCGCCACAGAAGCTGTGTCATGTGCGCCACGAGTGTCTTTTTTTTAATTTCAGGGCCAGATGATATACAATACAGATTATATACAATATTATAGGCAGATATACACACAGATATAAGATAAATAATTATATATATAAATACACAATTCGCAAAACAAGATTGAAACAAATACATATAGATAAGTCTCATACATGAATACATAAGTTATACATTGTTTCGATCAAGTTACAAAGTAGTTGGTGATATGAGAATACATGTGTCTCGAACAAGTTAGAGCTCAGAAGCTCGCCTAGACATCTAAACTAGCTAGACACAAACGCGGGATAAACAACCAAAGAAAATAAGCATGATCACCGCGACGAAGGTGTAGGTCTTCATCCGGTTCCTCGTCCTAACTTCCGCTAGATAGTGCGTGTATCTAGCTTCCGCCTCCGCCATAGTGTTGTACCCTTTGTAGCTATTGCCGCTGAAACGGTGCACCTGTCTACGGCAGTCTTCCCAATCATCGTAGACTCCGGGAACCCGTCCCTTGTACACGACGTACCACGTCATTTACAAGTTAACAATAATAATTAACCGGTGATTAAAAAAACATGTATAATTAAAGTCGCATATGAAGATACACTTATAGAAAGTACTCCTAAATCAAAAAGACCAAACTCAAAAAGCATGCCTCATATATAGCTAGGTTGTTCGACACAGGAATATGCTACGATGGAACCCTGTCTGCCAAGTAGGATGCACAACACCTGGACTTGTGCATAGCACAAGGCGGATAATCCCATCGCAACACATTCACATATATAGTGTGCCACGACATTTCAATCATCGGCATTATTCTCGAAAAAGATCAAAGTAACTCAAAAAGAATGCCTCACATATAGATAGCTAGGTCGTTGGACACAGGAATATGCTACGACGGAACAGTTAGCCAAGTAGGATGCACAACACCTGGACATGTGCATATCACAAGGCTAACTATCCCGTCGTAGCACATTCACATATATAGTGTGCCACGACATTTCAATCATTGGCATTATTCTCGAAAAAGACCAAAGTAACTCGAAAAGAATGCCTCATATATACATAGGTCGTTGGACACAGAAATATGCTACGATGAAACTGTGAGCCAAGTAGGATGCACAACACCTGGACTTGTGCATATCACAAGGCTCACAATCCCGTCGTAGCACATTCATATATATATTGTGCCACGACATTTCAATCATTGGCATTATTCTCGAAAAAGACAAAAGTAAATCAAAAACAATGGTCACTGGACACAGGAATATGCTACGATGGAACTGTAAGCCAAGTAGGATGCACAAGACCTGGACTTGTGCATATCACAAGGCTCACAATCCCGTCGTAGCACATTCACATATATAGTGTGCCACGACATTTCAATCATCAAAATTATTCTCGAAAAAAGAGTAAGGAAAAAATAAGGACCAAAGTGAGCAAAGGACCAAAGAGTAAGCAAAAAAACCAAGCATTGATTGATATATAATAATAATAAGCAAAAGAAATAAGTGATGATTCATAAACCTAATAAGATAAGTGTTGGATATATGCCCTAGAGGCAATAATAAATGTAGTTATTATTATATCTTTGTGTTTATGATAAATGTTTACATTCATGCTATAATAGTATTGCCCAGGAAACATAATACTTGTGTGATTTGTAAACTAAAATAGATTCCCTAGTAAATCCTCTTCATAATACTAGCTTGTTGGTTAATAGATGATTGTGGTTTCCCTATCATGAACATTGAGATGTTATTAACAACAAGATCATATCATTAGCAGAATGGTATGATGGACATACTCTTATAGATAAGCGTAGCATAAAGATCAAGTCATTTTAATAGTTCAGTTGCTATAAGCTTCCTGATACATAGTAACCTAATTCCTTTGACCATGAGATCATGCTTATCACCATCACCGGAAGGATGCTTTGATGACATCAAACACCACACCGTAACTGGGTGGCTATAAAGGTGGCATTGAGTGTTCGGAAAGTATGGGTTGAAACACATGGATCAAGAGTGGGATTTGTCCATCCATATGACGGATAGATATACTCTGGGCCCTCTCGGCGGAATGTCATCCAATTAGCTTGCAAGCATGTGACTGGCTCACAAGGGATCACATATCACGGGAACGAGAAAAGAGTACTTATCGGTAACAAGGTTGAACTAGGTATGCAGAGATACCGACGATCAAAACCTCTGATAAGTAAACTATCGTGAGACAAAGGGAAATTGGTATCGTATGTAAGTGGTTCATTCGATCGCAAAGTAATCGTATAAATATGTGGGAGCCATATGAATTTCCAGATTCCTCTATTGGTTATTGATCGGAGAAGTGTCTTGATCATGTCCGCATAATTCATGAACCGTAGGGAGACACACTTAAGGATTCGATGTTGTTGAGTAGTTATGGAATGATGAGTAAGAGACGGAATGTTGTTCGGAGTCTCGTATGGGATTCGGGATATCACGAGGAGATCCAGAATGGTCCGGAGAATAAGATTCATATAAGGAAAGTCATGTTTCGGAGTTGGGAAATGATTCCGGTGTTTTCATCGGGAATGTTCTAGAAGGTTCCGGAAGGTCCGGCACTCCGGAGGGGAAGGGTACATAAATGTGTCATGACAATGTGGAATGGTTGCATCATGTACTAGGTATCATGGCTGGGCAAAATAAAGGGAGAAATTAAATCCTAGTTTGGAAGTCAAACGCCAATTTGAAAAAGTCAAACGACAGTTTTCGCCAAGGCCTCTCTCATAGTCCACCATACTCGCTCCGGCTTAAGGCGAAGCCTTGCGAGATCTCCCCTCTACTTCCGGTACCACGCCGACATGCTGCCGGAATCGCGAGGAGAGTGCTACAACCTCCGCTGCCTGCTGGAACAAGGGAGAGGAAGGTCTTCATCGAGTACCGAACGTGTGACCGACTGCGGAAGCGCTGCCGGAACGCAGCGCCGGAAGGATCGTCTACGCGATCTTGAGATCGACAAGAGTACGACTACATCACCCACGAGAATCTGCTCTCGTTAACCGCTTTGGAATCTTCAAGGGTGAGTTCCTCTATCGACTCGTTGCTACAATCTAGTAGATAGATCTTGGCTTGTTTGTTTGCATGCGGTAGAAAATTTTATTCCATGCTACGAACCCCTACAATAAGTAGTAGCATGTACACTTGTCCACACACACAAAGGTCATCTATAGTTTGTAACTACAACTAGGCCAACATCAAGCCTTCTGGCTCGGCTTAGGGAACGGGAGGACGCCTTGTCTCGTCATGAACTTCCTATAGTCACCCTGCATCTCTAGGCGATCTTCTATGTCACGGTTATTCGGGATATTTCCTCCGTAGAAGATCCCCCCCGAAGTCATGACATCACGAAAGATGATTTCCCCAAACTGCTGCTGGATGCGATACATCTCTTGTCTAATATCTGAATCAGTGATCTTGGCCTTTGCTTCGGCCCACTGTTTGAGATGATCTGGCAGCGTAGAATTCTGCTGGTCAAGTAGGAACGCCCTCATGTGATGGAGTGCGTAGTAGGCTTCCTTCTTATTGTTCTCCGGCAAGGTGAATATGATCTTTTCTGTGTCAGAAGAAGCTGATCACGGGGGATTATCAAGGAGCGTCTGCCTAAACTAACGCGTAAAATCTGAGTTGTGCTCTTTGATTATTTCTCCCTGCGTCCTCTGTATGCCCCGGTCACTGTACTTCTTCTCGATTAACCTTTTGTTCTTCTGTACCCAAGGATCGACCAGTTCTAAATGCTGTAGCACGACGAGGTTTGCTCGATCAAAGTCTAGGCATCGAAAATCGGAGTCTGCATGCAGTATGCGACGACCCTCTCGGTGACCAGATCCGTCAAGCTTGCCAAGGTGCCTATTGACGGGAAGACCGACAGGGTTCTCGATGTCTAGATAATTCGTGCAGAAAGAGATGCACTCTTCGGCCAGAAAGCCCTTGGCTATGCTTCCATCTGTACGGGACCTGTTGCGAACGTATCCTTTGATGTGTCCGTTCATCCTTTCGAACGCCATCATGCTGCGAAGGATCATTGGCCCGAGTTGGATGATGTCCTCCATGACATGGACCAGCAGATGCACCATAATGTCGAAGAATGCGGGTAGGAAGTAGACCTCAAGCTCGCATAGTATCACCACGATCTCCTCCTGTAGCCTCCCGAGCTGATTCACGTCAATCGACTTCCTAGAGATGACGTCGAAAAACTTGTAGAGGCCAAATAACGTTTCACGGACATGCTCGTCCATTATCCCTCTTAGTGCAACCGGAAGTACCAGCGTCATTAGCATGGCACAGTCGTGAGACTTCATGCCACTGAACCTCTGCTTCGCCTCGTCTAGGTATCTGCTTATCTTGCCCGCGTAGCCGTAAGGAAATTTGACTCCTAGAAGGCACTTGAAAAACTGTTTGATCTCATCCTGGCTTAGAGTGAAGCAAGAAGGAGGGCAGTAATATTCGTTCTTCTTGAACTTTTTACCCTTCCGACGACCTTGTGTCGTCTCCTACTCATGATCATCGTCATCTTCCTGATCATCAGGAGTAGTGTGTCCTCCGTGAAGCTCCTTCCGGATACCCATGAATATCAGGTCGTGCCTTGCTTTCGGACCATCTTTCGTCCTATCTGGCATGTTGATTATAGTGGCGACCAGACTCTCGCACACGTTTTTCGTGATATGCATGATGTCGAGGCTATGAGGCGTGCGGAGAAACTTCCAGTATGGCAACTCCCAGAAAACAGACCTTGTTTTCCATACCTTCATCAGCGGCTTGTCTTGCTGCCTCTTTCGCTTCTTTCCAGGCTTAGGACAATCTTTCCAGTTTTTCAGCAACTCTTCCACTTCTTTGCTACTCCTACGCTCTGGGATTCCTCGGGTCTCGGATTTGCCATCGAACAGGTCTCCATGTTTTCTCCATGGATCATTCTTGCCGAGCCACCTCCGGTGCGCCATGAACACGGTTTTCGAAGACCCTGGATCTTTCTCTAGTTGGAGATAGCTTGTGTTATCCATGCACCTAACGCATGCACAGAATCCTTGGATAACCTGCCCCTAGATATACCCACAACCTGGATAGTCTTGCACCATAGTGACCAACGCGACTCTCATAGTGAAATAATCTTGTGCGATGGTGTCGTAAGTATTGGCTCCAGATTCCCATAACGTGGCTAGCTCCTCTTTCAACAACTCGAGATACAGATTGATGTCGGTACCAGGTTGATTTGGCCCTTGAATTAGCATACTCATTTGTATGTAATTCTTCTTCATGCACAACCATGGAGGGAGGTTGTACATCCATACAAACACGGGCCAAGTGTTGCTGCTCTGGCTACCGAACAGATTGAGTCCATCGGTGCTCGCACCAAGACTGATGTTACTCGAATCTCCACCGAATTCTAGGAATTCGAGGTCCAATGCTTTCCACTAGCTAGCATCTGAAGGGTGCGTCAGCAGCTCATCCTTTTCGGGGTCATCGTCATCTCCTGGCTTCTTCCTTTCCGCATTCCATCGCATGAGCTTTGCTTCCTTAGGGTCCGCGAAATAGCGCTGCAGACGAGGAGTGATAGGAAAGTACCGTACCACTTTTCGAGGTGCTTTCTTCCCTTTCTTGTATCGACTCACGCCGCACACGGACATGTGGTTTTCTCCGCGTCCTCGCCCCGATAAATGATCCAATCATTGATGCATACGTGATATCTAACGTGCGGTAGATCGAGAGGACAGCTGATTTTCTTGGCGTCCTCGATACTAGTTGGACACGTGTTCCCCTCCGGGAGACGATCGTGCCAGAATGCCATCATATCGTCGAAGCTTGCGTCGCTCAATTTGTGTTTTTCCTTCATCTCCATAGCCCTGAGCGTTACATTCAACCGGGTATCATCGGGCCTGCATCCTTCATACAATGGAGTAACCGCGTCTTTCTCAAGTTGCGCAAGCTTGGCTTTCTCTCTAGCCGCAGCCCTGGTGTTACTCGTCTGCTTGAGAAGCAGCTCTTGCACATAAGGGTCCCGCACCCAGCCTGACGTTGTTCCATCGTCGTCTGCTCCTCCGACATCTAGATCATCATTATCCCGGTCTGCTTTCGCACCTTCACCAGGAGACTCTTCATCATCTCGCCCGTCCTCGCCATGATGATCATCGTCATGTTGCCCACCTTCACCGTCTCCATCGTCTTCGTCATCGCTTATCCAACGAGTGTATCCATCCATGAAACCATGGCGGAGCAGGTGCACCTGCAGATTCCCGGAATCTGGGTCGATCACCCAGTTGAGTTTGCATCTTATGCATGGACATCTTATATCCTCTTGTTATTTCGTATCATGTCGGCCGTCGCACATTTCAAAAATCTAGCCACAATGCCTTCGCTCATTATGCGGACCATTTTTGCCTGCGCGGTGTACACGGTACAATTAGAAGTCTATTAGAACCACATAATGAATGCATGCATGCAATGGTCGATAGAAAATTTCGGCATGACCTATCCTAAAATTAGGACCTTTGCGAAATGCCAAAGTCTTGCCAAAATGGAAATGAATCAACATTTTGGCAAAACAAATGGCAACTTGTTCACACACAAACACAAGAGAGAGAGAGACCGATCCATACACACATGAACATATCATTATCCTCTCCATACACACATGCATATGAGCATCTATACTCTCCATATATATACACACACATGACCATCGATCCTCTCCATACACACATCATGAGCATCAATCATCTACATACATATGAGCATATCATCCATATACACATGAACACATCCTTACATGGAAAACTTACCGAGATGAGAGACCGAGATCGCGAGAAGATGGAAAGGAGAGGTGCGCGCGAGACCGGAGAAGGAGATGCGAGAGACCGAAGAGCTTCCTCTATTATGTATGTAACATCCAAGGCAAGTTCCACATGCTAAAAATGGTGAATGAGTGGAGAAATTGAGGTGGGAAGGAGAAGGATCCCGACTAGATCTAAGGAGGAAGAAGAAGGGGAAAGTGAAGTGTGGGGTGGTAGATGATCACACATGTGCACAAAGTGGAGCTACCAAAAAAATACTGGTCGACACAACTGTGGCGCACATGTCCCTAGTGCGCCACAGGAATAAAAGACAACCATGGCGCACATGGCCCTAGTGCGCCACGGATGTGTCTGGACATTTACGGATGTGAGCCACTAAGCTGTACAGGTGCGCTTTAGTTGTAGTGCGCCACAGAAGTTGTGTCATGTGCGCCACGAGTGTCTTTTTTTTAATTTCAGGGCCAGATGATATACAATACAGATTATATACAATATTATAGGCAGATATACACACAGATATAAGATATATAATTATATATATAAATACACAATTCGCAAAACAAGATTGAAACAAATACATATAGATAAGTCTCATACATGAATACATAAGTTATACATTGTTTCGATCAAGTTACAAAGTAGTTGGTGACATGCGAATACATGTGTCTCGAACAAGGTAGAGCTCGGAAGCTCGCTTAGACATCTAAACTAGCTAGACACAAACGCGGGATAAACAACCAAAGAAAATAAGCATGATCACCGCGACGAAGGTGTAGGTCTTCATCCGGTTCCTCGTCCTAACTTCCGCTAGATAGTGCGTGTATCTAGCTTCCGCCTCCGCCATAGTGTTGTACCCTTTGTAGCTATTGCCGCTGAAACGGTGCACCTGTCTACGGCAGTCTTCCCAATCATCGTAGACTCCGGGAACCCGTCCCTTGTACACGACGTACCACGTCATTTACAAGTTAACAATAATAATTAACCGGTGATTAAAAAAACATGTATAATTAAAGTCGCATATGAAGATACACTTATACAATCAAAAAGACCAAACTCAAAAAGCATGCCTCATATATAGCTAGGTTGTTCGACACAGGAATATGCTACGATGGAACCCTGTCTGCCAAGTAGGATGCACAACACCTGGACTTGTGCATAGCACAAGGCGGATAATCCCATCGCAACACATTCACATATATAGTGTGCCACGACATTTCAATCATCGGCATTATTCTCGAAAAAGATCAAAGTAACTCAAAAAGAATGCCTCACATATAGATAGCTAGGTCGTTGGACACAGGAATATGCTATGACGGAACAGTTAGCCAAGTAGGATGCACAACACCTGGACATGTGCATATCACAAGGCTAACTATCCCGTCGTAGCACATTCACATATATAGTGTGCCACGACATTTCAATCATTGGCATTATTCTCGAAAAAGACCAAAGTAACTCGAAAAGAATGCCTCATATATACATAGGTCGTTGGACACAGAAATATGCTACGATGAAACTGTGAGCCAAGTAGGATGCACAACACCTGGACTTGTGCATATCACAAGGCTCACAATCCCGTCGTAGCACATTCATATATATATTGTGCCACGACATTTCAATCATTGGCATTATTCTCGAAAAAGACAAAAGTAAATCAAAAACAATGGTCACTGGACACAGGAATATGCTACGATGGAACTGTAAGCCAAGTAGGATGCACAAGACCTGGACTTGTGCATATCACAAGGCTCACAATCCCGTCGTAGCACATTCACATATATAGTGTGCCACGACATTTCAATCATCGGCATTATTCTCGAAAAAAGAGTAAGGAAAAAATAAGGACCAAAGTGAGCAAAGGACCAAAGAGTAAGCAAAAAAACCAAGCATTGATTGATATATAATAATAATAAGCAAAAGAAATAAGTGATGATTCATAAACCTAATAAGATAAGTGTTGGATATATGCCCTAGAGGCAATAATAAATGTAGTTATTATTATATCTTTGTGTTTATGATAAATGTTTACATTCATGCTATAATAGTATTGCCCAGGAAACATAATACTTGTGTGATTTGTAAACTAAAATAGATTCCCTAGTAAATCCTCTTCATAATACTAGCTTGTTGGTTAATAGATGATTGTGGTTTCCCTATCATGAACATTGAGATGTTATTAACAACAAGATCATATCATTAGCAGAATGGTATGATGGACATACTCCTATAGATAAGCGTAGCATAAAGATCAAGTCATTTTAATAGTTCAGTTGCTATAAGCTTCCTGATACATAGTAACCTAATTCCTTTGACCATGAGATCATGCTTATCACCATCACCGGAAGGATGCTTTGATGACATCAAACACCACACCGTAACTGGGTGGCTATAAAGGTGGCATTGAGTGTCCGGAAAGTATGGGTTGAAACACATGGATCAAGAGTGGGATTTGTCCATCCATATGACGGATAGATATACTCTGGGCCCTCTCGGCGGAATGTCATCCAATTAGCTTGCAAGCATGTGACTGGCTCACAAGGGATCACATATCACGGGAACGAGAAAAGAGTACTTATCGGTAACAAGGTTGAACTAGGTATGCAGAGATACCGACGATCAAAACCTCTGATAAGTAAACTATCGTGAGACAAAGGGAAATTGGTATCGTATGTAAGTGGTTCATTCGATCGCAAAGTAATCGTATAAATATGTGGGAGCCATATGAATTTCCAGATTCCTCTATTGGTTATTGATCGAAGAAGTGTCTTGATCATGTCCGCATAATTCATGAACCGTAGGGAGACACACTTAAGGATTCGATGTTATTGAGTAGTTATGGAATGATGAGTAAGAGACGGAATGTTGTTCGGAGTCTCGTATGGGATTCGGGATATCACGAGGAGATCCAGAATGGTCCGGAGAATAAGATTCATATAAGGAAAGTCATGTTTCAGAGTTGGGAAATGATTCCGGTGTTTTCATCGGGAATGTTCTAGAAGGTTCCGGAAGGTCCGGCACTCCGGAGGGGAAGGGTACATAAATGTGTCATGACAATGTGGAATGGTTGCATCATGTACTAGGTATCATGGCTGGGCAAAATAAAGGGAGAAATTAAATCCTAGTTTGGATGTCAAACGCCAATTTGAAAAAGTCAAACGACAGTTTTGCTTGGTGGAGGGAGAGTAGGAAACCTACTTGGGGAGGAGTTCCTCTCCCTCCACCCTCCGGCCAAGGAGGCCGACTTGGGGGAGGACTCCCTCCTCCCAAGCCACGCCCTCCCACCTATAAAATGAGGGGAAGGGCTGCCCCTCTTCGCTACACCCAACACCACCCAAACCCTAACCCTAGCCGCCGGCCTCCTGCAAGTTGCCGCCGCCCTAGGGTTTCTCCTAGCCTCCGACTTGGGGCTTCCCCAAGCCCTAGCCACCGGCCAAGCTCCGCCCCTTGGTGCCTTCTAAACCCTAGATCGCCAAGGCCTCTCTCATAGTCCACCATACTCGCTCCGGCTTAAGGCGAAGCCTTGCGAGATCTCCCCTCTACTTCCGGTACCACGCCGTCATGTTGCCGGAATCGCGAGGAGAGTGCTACAACCTCCGCTGCCTGCTGGAACTAGGGAGAGGAAGGTCTTCATCGAGTACCGAACGTGTGACCGACTGCGGAAGCGCTGCCGGAACGCAGCGCCGGAAGGATCGTCTACGCGATCTTGAGATCGACAAGAGTACAACTACATCACCCACGAGAATCTGCTCTCGTTAACCGCTTTGGAATCTTCAAGGGTGAGTTCCTCTATCGACTCGTTTCTACAATCTAGTAGATAGATCTTGGCTTGTTTGTTTGCATGCGGTAGAAAATTTTATTCCATGCTACGAACCCCTACAATAAGTAGTAGCATGTACACTTGTCCACACACACAAAGGTCATCTATAGTTTGTAACTACAACTAGGCCAACATCAAGCCTTCTGGCTCGGCTTAGGGAACGGGAGGACGCCTTGTCTCGTCATGAACTTCCTATAGTCACCCTGCATCTCTAGGCGATCTTCTATGTCACGGTTATTCGGGATATTTCCTCCGTAGAAGATCCCCCCCCGAAGTCATGACATCACGAAAGATGATTTCCCCAAACTGCTGCTGGATGCGATACATCTCTTGTCTAATATCTGAATCAGTGATCTTGGCCTTTGCTTCGGCCCACTGTTTGAGATGATCTGGCAGCGTAGAATTCTGCTGGTCAAGTAGGAACGCCCTCATGTGATGGAGTGCGTAGTAGGCTTCCTTCTTATTGTTCTCCGGCAAGGTGAATATGATCTTTTCTGTGTCAGAAGAAGCTGATCACGGGGGATTATCAAGGAGCGTCTGCCTAAACTAACGCGTAAAATCTGAGTTGTGCTCTTTGATTATTTCTCCCTGCGTCCTCTGTATGCCCCGGTCACTGTACTTCTTCTCGATTAACCTTTTGTGCTTCTGTACCCAAGGATCGACCAGTTCTAAATGCTGTAGCACGACGAGGTTTGCTCGATCAAAGTCTAGGCATCGAAAATCGGAGTCTGCATGCAGTATGCGACGACCCTCTCGGTGACCAGATCCGTCAAGCTTGCCAAGGTGCCTATTGACGGGAAGACCGACATGGTTCTCGATGTCTAGATAATTCATGCAGAAAGAGATGCACTCTTCGGCCAGAAAGCCCTTGGCTATGCTTCCATCTGTACGGGACCTGTTGCGAACGTATCCTTTGATGTGTCCGTTCATCCTTTCGAACGCCATCATGCTGCGAAGGATCATTGGCCCGAGTTGGATGATGTCCTCCATGACATGGACCAGCAGATGCACCATAATGTCGAAGAATGCGGGTAGGAAGTAGACCTCAAGCTCGCATAGTATCACCACGATCTCCTCCTGTAGCCTCCCGAGCTGATTCACGTCAATCGACTTCCTAGAGATGACGTCGAAAAACTTGCAGAGGCCAAATAACGTTTCACGGACGTGCTCGTCCATTATCCCTCTTAGTGCAACCGGAAGTACCTGCGTCATTAGCATGGCACAGTCGTGAGACTTCATGCCACTGAACCTCTGCTTCGCCTCGTCTAGGTATCTGCTTATCTTGCCCGCGTAGCCGTAAGGAAATTTGACTCCTAGAAGGCACTTGAAAAACTGTTTGATCTCATCCTGGCTTAGAGTGAAGCAAGAAGGAGGGCAGTAATATTCGTTCTTCTTGAACTTTTTACCCTTCCGACGACCTTGTGTCGTCTCCTACTCATGATCATCGTCATATTCCTGATCATCAGGAGTAGTGTGTCCTCCGTGAAGCTCCTTCCGGATACCCATGAATATCAGGTCGTGCCTTGCTTTCGGACCATCTTTCGTCCTATCTGGCATGTTGATTATAGTGGCGACCAGACTCTCGCACACGTTTTTCGTGATATGCATGATGTCGAGGCTATGAGGCGTGCGGAGAAACTTCTAGTATGGCAACTCCCAGAAAACAGACCTTGTTTTCCATACCTTCATCAGCGGCTTGTCTTGCTGCCTCTTTCGCTTCTTTCCAGGCTTAGGACAATCTTTCCAGTTTTTCAGCATCTCTTCCACTTCTTTGCTACTCCTACGCTCTGGGATTCCTCGGGTCTCGGATTTTCCATCGAACAGGTCTCCATGTTTTCTCCATGGATCATTCTTGCCGAGCCACCTCCGGTGCGCCATGAACACGGTTTTCGAAGACCCTGGATCTTTATCTAGTTGGAGATAGCTTGTGTTATCCATGCACCTAACGCATGCACAGAATCCTTGGATAACCTGCCCCTAGATATACCCACAACCTGGATAGTCTTGCACCATAGTGACCAACGCGACTCTCATAGTGAAATAATCTTGTGCGATGGTGTCGTAAGTATTGGCTCCAGATTCCCATAACGTGGCTAGCTCCTCTTTCAACAACTCAAGATACAGATTGATGTCGGTACCAGGTTGTTTTGGCCCTTGAATTAGCATACTCATTTGTATGTAATTCTTCTTCATGCACAACCATGGAGGGAGGTTGTACATCCATACAAACACGGGCCAAGTGTTGCTGCTCTGGCTACCGAACAGATTGAGTCCATCGGTGCTCGCACCAAGACTGATGTTCCTCGAATCTCCACCGAATTCTGGGAATTCGAGGTCCAATGCTTTCCACTAGCTAGCATCTGAAGGGTGCGTCAGCAGCTCATCCTTTTTGGGGTCATCGTCATCTCCTGGCTTCTTCCTTTCCGCATTCCATCGCATGAGCTTTGCTTCCTTAGGGTCCGCGAAATAGCGCTGCAGACGAGGAGTGATAGGAAAGTACCGTACCACTTTTCGAGGTGCTTTCTTCCCTTTCTTGTATCGACTCACGCCGCACACGGACATGTGGTTTCCTCCGCGTCCTCGCCCCGATAAATGATCCAATCGTTGATGCATACGTGATATCTAACGTGCGGTAGATCGAGAGGACAGCTGATTTTCTTGGCGTCCTCGATACTAGTTCCCCTCCAGGAGACGATCGTGCCATAATGCCATCATATCGTCGAAGCTTGCGTCGCTCAATTTGTGTTTTTCCTTCATCTCCATAGCCCTGAGCGTTACATTCAACCGGGTATCATCGGGCCTGCATCCTTCATACAATGGAGTAACCGCGTCTTTCTCAAGTTGCGCAAGCTTGGCTTTCTCTCTAGCCGCAGCCCTGGTGTTACTCGTCTGCTTGAGAAGCAGCTCTTGCACATAAGGGTCCCGCACCCAGCCTGACGTTGTTCCATCGTCGTCTGCTCCTCCGGCATCTAGATCATCATTATCCCGGTCTGCTTTCGCACCTTCACCAGGAGACTCTTCATCATCTCGCCCGTCCTCGCCATGATGATCATCGTCATGTTGCCCACCTTCACCATCTCCATCATCTTCGTCATCGCTTATCCAACGAGTGTATCCATCCATGAAACCATGGCGGAGCAGGTGCACCTGCAGATTCCCGGAATCTGGGTCGATCACCCAGTTGAGTTTGCATCTTCTGCATGGACATCTTATATCCTCTTGTTATTTCGTATCATGTCGGCCATCGCACATTTCAAAAATCTAGCCACAATGCCTTCGCTCATTATGCGGACCATTTTTGCCTGCGCGGTGTACACGGTACATTTAGAAGTCTATTAGAACCACATAATGAATGCATGCATGCAATGGTCGATAGAAAATTTCGGCATGACCTATCCTAAAATTAGGACCTTTGCGAAATGCCAAAGTCTTGCCAAAATGGAAATGAATCAACATTTTGGCAAAACAAATGGCAACTTGTTCACACACAAACACAAGAGAGAGAGAGACCGATCCATACACACATGAACATATCATTATCCTCTCCATACACACATGCATATGAGCATCTATACTCTCCATATATATACACACACATGACCATCGATCCTCTCCATACACACATCATGAGCATCAATCATCTACATACATATGAGCATATCATCCATATACACATGAACACATCCTTACATGGAAAACTTACCGAGATGAGAGACCGAGATCGCGAGAAGATGGAAAGGAGAGGTGCGCGCGAGACCGGAGAAGGAGATGCGAGAGACCGAAGAGCTTCCTCTATTATGTATGTAACATCCAAGGCAAGTTCCACATGCTAAAAATGGTGAATGAGTGGAGAAATTGAGGTGGGAAGGAGAAGGATCCCGACTAGATCTAAGGAGGAAGAAGAAGGGGAAAGTGAAGTGTGGGGTGGTAGATGATCACACATGTGCACAAAGTGGAGCTACCAAAAAAATACTGGTCGACACAACTGTGGCGCACATGTCCCTAGTGCGCCACAGGAATAAAAGACAACCATGGCGCACATGGCCCTAGTGCGCCACGGATCTTCCTCGCGCACTTCGCGTGCGGGTTCAGCCTCCCCGTCAGCCCGTTCCTCCTCCAGCTCTTTGGCTTCTTCGACCTCCAGCTTCACCACCTTGGCGCCAACGCCATGGCGCAGCTGTCGCACTTTGCGGCCTGCTGCGAGTCGTACGTAGGGGTGTGTCCCAAGGTGGCGAACTTTCTCCGGTTCTTCCACTTCAAAGCCCAGAACATCGTCAAGGGTGGCCCGCTGACGTGGACAGTCTGCTGCGCCATCTACCCGCGGACCTCCTCGCCGATGTCGCGGTTCGAGCTCCCCGACACCGTCAAGCTGTGTCAGCGCACATACTTCTATGTGAGCAACACCACGGAAATTGATTGGATCTGCCTCCCGCCCTTCACCGACGTGCCCTCATCGCAGATGGCCTGGACGACGAAGAGCATGGGCGCGGTGGCAGACCTCGATCGGATGGCCGCCCGGGTGGAGACGATGGTGGGGACGGAGAGGCTCACCGCTCGGGACATCACCTTGTCGTGGATGGTGCGCCGCGTGCTTCCGATGTAGAAGCGGTCGCACTAGATGTGCCATCTATCTACCGCGAACGATCCGACGAGGACGTCACGGAAGGATGTGCCCATCCAGGACCCGCGGAACTGGATCTCCACGATCTCCAAGTTTCGCATCGATGCCAACTGGGCATACTCCTGTCCCCCGTACCATCGCGGCTGCCTGCCGCCGTCGGTAAGTTTTTCTGGTTACTCTGCGCCTTTCCTCTTGTATTTGCAAGCTTGCCTTGGGTGCCTTATGCCCCCCTTTTTGATTAGCTGTTCACGGCGCAGCTGGCCGAAGATGGCATGGGTTACTTCCCACTTCCATCCTTCTTGGAGGACAGGAAGCCGAAGAAGTACCCCCAGACGGAGCCCGAAGGGTTTCCGGTCCGGGCGGACGATGGCCCCCCGGATCCTCATGGTAGGTTGCTGATCACAGCTCTTTCTTGCACCTTTGATCTTGAGGTTATGGTTTTGACTCCTAGCTTGTGTTGCAGTCGATGTCACCGATGAGGAGGGTCCGTGATAAAGACCCGCGGCGAGAGCCCGGGGAAAGAGGGCGGCACCTGTTGCCGCTCCCTTTCAAGTTGAGACGAAAAAGACGCGCCGAGGGCGTCAAGTTGTTGCTCCACCCTCCGTCGCCGGGTTAGCATCTCTCTTGCCCTTGCTTGCCACTCTGCGGTTTTGCTGGCCTTTCCTTTAACTCTTTGTGCTTTGCAGCGAAGCCATGGAACTTGGCAACGGAGGTGCCGCTGTCATGCCTCCTCCACCTCCTCCTCTGGTTGAAGAGGTGGCGAGGACGCCGGCGGCACCCGTGCCGGCTGCATACGGCCCAGCTGCGGCCAGCCCGGCAACATCAGTCTTTCCCTCTCCGCCTAGGGCGTCTGAGGGATCTCCGACTACGGGGCTGCTGTACCAGGCCCCTGCGTCTTCGCGGTTGGGCCAGCTGCTTGCGGCTGCGTAGGACCCGAAGACCCCCTCCCTCTCCTAAGGGCTGGCGTGGACCCGACTTGGAGCGATGCTCCGAGTAGTTCCGACAGGCCCGTCATCACGGAGGTGACGGAGGGAGCGGAGGCCGCGCAGGCGGCTGCGGCGGATGCCCGCCAGCCGGATGTCGGTCAGCCGGCTAGGAGGGAGATGGTGGTGGCTGCGCCTTCGGGTGTAGCTGCCGACGATGACGAGGTAGTCGTCACCGTCTCGAGGCCAGCTCCGGCTATGCTGACACCGGCTGTGATCCTTGCCCAGCTCTCCGGCTCGACACCCGTCGCGCTCAACCAGGTTCGCCACTTGGTTGAAGGAATGGAACAGGGCCTTGGAGAGGCCAAAAAATTGTCAGTTTTGATGGAGGTGAGTCCTTGCCCTTCAAACGTTTTCCACTATTTCGTCCGGCGTGTGCCTCTGTTTCTTATTTTCATTCTTGCTGCAGAAAGCGTTTATGGAGTCGGTGAGGAACACCAGGGACCTTGGCCGTAAGATTGCTTCTTCAGATCTGTCTTGGCGATTGGCTCCCTTTTCCTGCTTTTTGTTGACCATCGGGTAGCCTCCTACAGCCATGATCCAGGACAAAGAGAAGGAGTTGGAGCGCCTCAAGGTTGAGGTTGCCCGGCTGGAGGAGTCAAACAAAGCGCGACAAGCACAGTTTGACGAGCTCGCCACGGCCAAACACCAGCTTGAGGTTAGCATAGAGCGGGGCAAGAAGACGGCTGACATCTGGGTGGAGGCGCTGAAGAACTTTGAGACAATTTGCACCCAGCAAGAGGCGACAATCTAGTATCTTCGCCGCAGGGAGGAGGAGCTCAATCAGCACCTCCAGAACGTCTCGGAGATGGTCATCAGTGAGTTTTTCAGCTACGCTCTTTTGTTGCGCCGTGACTTGCTTGATCTTGTTGTTTATCCTGCTTCGTGTCTGGCTACAGCTCACTATCCTGAGGCGACCGAGATGGCCACGGAGAAGCTGCCAATGGAGGAGGTTGGTCGTGACCTGACCGCCCTCGACCTGGTCAAGGTGGTGGCGGAGGAGAGCAACGTCTTGCGCGCCGTTGGCAATGATCTTTTCCACTACATCTGGCCGGACGCAGGTCTGGTCGTGCATGACATGGCCAGACTGGCCGTGGCGCTTTCCAAGGGCATCGACGTGCTGGAGGTGCATAAGGAGTGGGCTGCTCGAGGCGGTGCGGAGATGGCGCTTGCGATGGTGAAGTCATGGTATCTTGGCGTCGACCTGAGCGTGGTCGACCGTGGCTTCCGCCTCGGGACGACTTATGAAGGTTTTCGCGAGAGCCTTCCTACGCTCCAGGCCTGCGGGGTGAAGATCGACACCTACGTGGACCTGGAGCGCGACTTCAGCGCCCCTGGAGAGCCACGACCGTTCCACTGGGAGCCGACGCCATGGAATCCCATCGATGTAACCTCTAGCAGCCAGCCTCCTCCTGATGATGCCGGCGCCGCCCCTGTTGATCCAGTCACCGCTCCTTCGACTTAGCAAGCTCCTGACTCTTGATCCCCCGGATGCCGGGTGTATTTGTTAGAACTATTATTCTGATGTGCTACACTTCGGCTGACTTTTGTCGCCGATCTTTTAATTGGTGCGGAGCCTTCATGCTCCGCTTTATGGCTTGGTGCCTTCTGGTAATCTTTGCTTGTGTCTTCGTCATTTGCAGTCTTTTATGCTCGCGCCGGTTGGGATAGCAACCCGGGGTCGAGCTCTTTTTGCCGTCTTGACTTTGCTTCTTGGGTGCGCGAGAGCGCGTCCACTGGGTGTAGTACCCGAGGTTCGGGTCGGCTGGGGTAGCCAGCCGGGGCGAAGCTCTTTTGGCTACCCTTACTTGAGTTTGTGGGTGCGCGGGAGCGCGTCCACTGGGTGTAGTCCCCGAGGTTCGGGCCGGCTGGGGTAGCCAGCCGGGGCGAAGCTCTTTTGGCTACCTTGACTTGAGTTTGTGGATGCGCGGGAGCGCGTCCACTGGGTGTATTCCCCGAGGTTCGGGCCGGCTGGGGTAGCCAGCCGGGGCGAAGCTCTTTTGTCTACCTTGACTTGAGTTTGTGGGTGCGCGGGAGCGCGTCCACTGGGTGTAGTCCCCGAGGTTCGGGCTGGCTGGGGTAGCCAGCTGGGGCGAAGCTCTTTTGACACCTTGCTTCCTGCCAACTTGTGACTCGGGTCGTGCAAGACAAACGTTGCTTTGGGTTAGTTTCCTTATGCATATGCTTATGCGTGAGTTGGTGATTATCATGGGAGAAAAATAGACATGCGCCCCTTCGAGTCAGGCTGCGAGCAACTCCCCTTTTCTCAGCGAGTATTGGCCCTTCTAGCATTTTTCCTTGCCGGCTGTCAGCCGGGTTGCGGTCTGCAGCCGGAACCGAAGGAGTTACTACGTTGGCGTGCCTCGCGATACTTCGGTTTGCTATTATTGGCTTAAATTTTGTAGGGCGTGACTAGTTCGCCTGGACGACCTTGCTTTCTATGCCGGCATCTCCTTGCCGCATGCGCTTTGAGTTTTTGCTCTTGCTGGGTCTACAGCCGCCGTGCGTACTGAAGCCGGAATCGAAGAGGTTACTCTAGGCGCCGTGTGCAACATTATGCCATCTGCAGAAATCGTGGGGCCTAGGCCAGCCGGTACAAAAAATGCAGATGGTACGTAGAATTGGGGACGAAGTCCTTGGCGCTGCGCCAAGGCTCTCATTCTTGTTCATTTGTTACATAAAAAGGGGAAGATACATACACTTCGGTAAGTGTAAAATGGCCGGAGCAGGCTGGCATTCCATGGGCGCTCTGTTTCCTCGTCTGAGCGATCTGCCTTGTTCTTCATCGGCTGTTGCGCGTCGATCAGGTAGTACGAGTTGTTGTGGAGTGCCCGACTGATGATGAATGGTCCTTCCCATGGCGGGGACAGCTTGTGCATTCCTTTGGTGCTCTGGACCAGGCGCAGCACCGGGTCTCCCTCACGGAAAGAGGTGGGCTGGATCCGGCTGTCGTGGTATCGGCGCATGTCTTGTTGGTAAATTGCTGATCTGGACAGGGCTAACTTGTGCGCCTCCTCGAGCAAGTCCACGTTGTCCTCCCTTGCTTCCTTGGCTTCCTGCTCCATGTAGAGCTGTTTGCGAGGTGCGTCGAACTGGATGTCTGTGGGGAGAATGGCTTCTGCCCCATAGACGAGGAAGAACAGCGTGAAACCGGTTGAGCGATTGGGTGTGATGCGTAGGCTCCAGAGCACTGCTGGCAGCTCCTCTATCCAGCATCCAGGTGACCTGATGAGCGGTTCGATGAGCCTTGGCTTGATTCCAGCTAGCACCAAACCATTGGCGTGCTCGCACTGTCCGTTGGATTGTGGGTGTGCGACCGATGCCAGATCCAGGAAGATCCCCTTTTCCCCACAGAAACGAGCGAAGACTCCTTTCGCAAAGTTGGTTCCATTGTCAGTGATGATGCTGTGGGGGTAGCCGAATCGGATGATGATGTCTGTGAAGAATTTGATCACCGTCGCCCCATCTAGCTTCTTGATTGGCTTCGCCTCGATCCACTTGGTGAACTTGTCCACGGCAACAAGCAGGTGCATCATGCCGGATCGAGCTATCTTGAATGGTCCAACCATGTCTAGGCCCCAGACTACAAACGGCCAGGTGATCGGTATTGTCTTGAGTGTCGCAGACGGCATGTGCTTCAACTGGCCGAATCGCTGGCAGCCACTGCAAGTCTTGACTATTTCTTCGGCGTCCTTCAGCGCCGTTGGCCAATAGAAACCATGCCGAAGGGCCTTGGCTGCTATCGCCCTTGACGAGGCATGGTGGCCACATTCGCCCTAGTGTATGTTCGTTAGAAGCTTTGCTCCTTCCTCTTGACTAACGCATCGCTGGTAGATGCCTCCGACGCTGCGCTTGTATAGCTCGTTGTTGATGATGGTGTAGGCGCTTGCCCTTCGTCGCACTTGTCGTGCTTCCACCTCTTCTGTTGGAAGTTCACCCTTGGCCAGTAAATCCATGAACGGCTTCGCCTAGTCGGGTGCCTCCCGTATGGTGTGCACCGTCTGTATGATGAGCTTGATTTCCTCGCGGGCGACCGGCTCCGGAGCGTCGGGAGGTCTGCCGGGTGGAAGGGCGCCGATGTTGACCGCGGGCTATGGCGAGGCAGTCCCCGGGTGCGGCACGGCAGTCCCCGGGTGCGGTGCAGCAGTCCCCGGGTGTGGTGCGGAGCCGGCTGCTCCAGGATCCGCGTCGAGCACGATGGAGTCAGATTCTGGTGAGGGGACGATGGAGGGCTTGCACAGGTGCTCGAGAGAAACTCCAGGCGGTATGGCTTGTCTTGTCGACCCGAGCCTGGCTAAAGAATTAGCGGCTTCGTTGTTGGCTCTAGGTATGTGGTGAAACTCGCAACCTTCGAAGCAAGCGCACAACCGCTGGACGAAGAAACGGTAGAGGGCCATGTTCGCGTCCCTAGCGTCCCATTCACCAGACACTTGTTGCACCACCAAGTCTGAATCTCCGAAGCACAACACCCTCTGAATGCCTATCTGCTTGGCCATTTTGAGCCCATGGATGAGAGCTTCGTACTCGGCAACGTTGTTGGAGGCTTTGAAGTGGATCTGAGAACGTACTCCAGCCGGTCGCCCTTGGGCGAGGTTATCACGATTCCGGCTCCAAGTCCTCCTCTCATTTTCGACCCGTCGAAGTGTAGCTTCCAGTAAGTTGAGTCCGGCACTGGGGGCATGTATTGTGTCTCCGCCCAATCGACGATGAAATCAGCCAAAGCTTGCGACTTGATTGTTGTGCGCGGTTCATATTGGATGTTATGCGCAGCGAGCTCGATGGCCCATTTTGCCACGCGTCCAGTGGCGTCCTTGTTGCCGACAATCTCTGCGAGTGGAGCTAGTGCTACCACGCGGATGGAATGTTTCTAGAAGTAGTGCTTGAGCTTCTTGGCGGCCATGTACACGCCGTACACCAGCTTCTGGTAGTGAGGGTAGCTCTGCTTGGACAACGAGAGCACCTCACTCAGGTAGTACACGGGGCGCTGGACCATCTAGGCTTTTCCTTCCTCTGGCCGCTCGACGACCAGTACCACGCTAACCACTCTGTTTGTGGAAGCGATGTACATCAGCATGGGCTCCTTCGCGGCTGGTGCCGCCAGGACAGGTGGAGAGGTTAGCATGCGCTTGAGGTCTCGGAAAGCTTCGTCTGCTTGAGCTGTCCAGACAAATTTGTCTGTCTTCTTCATCAGCTGGTACAGGTGGAGAGCCTTTTCTCCCAGCCGGCTAACGAACCGACTGAGTGAAGCGAGGCACCCGGTGAACTTCTGTATGTCGCGCAGGTTCTGTGGAAGCTCCATGCGCTCGATGGCTCCGATCTTCTTCGGGTTTGCCTCGATTCCACGCTCGGAGACGAGGAAGCCCAGGAGCTTGCCGGCTGGGACACCGAACACGCACTTCTCCGGGTTCAGCTTGATCTGGAAACGGTGGAGGTTGTCGAATGTCTCCTTTAGATCCTCCAGGAGCGTGTGTCATTCCTTGGTCTTGATGACAACGTCGTCGACGTAAGCGTGTACGTTCTTTCCAATCTGCGTCTGCAGGCATTTCTGCATGCAGCGCTGATAGGTTGCGCCCGCGTTCTTCAATCCGAAGGGCATGGTGGTGTAGCAGTATGCTCCATACAGGGTTATGAACAAAGTCTTTATTTGGTCGGTTACATTGAGCTTGATCTGGTGGTAGCCCGAGTAAGCGTCCAAAAAAGACAACAGATCGCACCCGGCGGTGGATTCGATGATCTGATCAATTCGTGGCAGGACGAAAGGATCCTTGGGGCAAGCCTTGTTGAGACTAGTATAGTCGACGCACATGCGCCATGTCTTGTTCTTCTTCAGCACCAGCACCGTGTTGGCTAGCCATTCCAGGTGGAAAACTTCCATGATGAAACCGGTCGCGAGCAGCCGTGTGATCTCCTCACCAATGGTTCTTTTTTCTTCTGCGAAGCGGCGTAAAGATTGCTTGACCGGCTTTGCATCCGGTCGAACATGAAGGGAGTGCTCGGCGAGTTCCCTCGGGACACCTGGCATGTCTTTGGGGCACCATGCGAAAATGTCCCGATTCTCACGGAGGAAATAGACAAGCGCGCTTTCCTATTTGCTGTCCAGGCCGTCTCCGACCAGGACGAACTTGCTTGGGTCCTCCTCATTCAGCAGGATCTTCCTTGTTCCCTGCGAGGGCTTGAACTGCGATTCTCCAGCTGGTTTGGGCTCTCCAGCCGGCATGTCCCTCTGCAGGGCCGCCACGTTCTGCATTATGATGCGCTTATCTTCAGCGATGATCATTGCTTTGGCCAGCTTGGAGCCGTCTGAGGCGCACTCGATCGAACGCTTGTAGCATCCGTCGATGGTGATCACTCCTTTTGGGCCCGACAGCTTCATCTTGAGGTATGCGTAGTGCGGTACTCCCATGAACTTGGTCAGAGCTGGGCGCCCTAGTATGGCGTGGTAGGCGCTGGAGAGATTCACGACCTCGAACCAGATTGGCTCGCGGCGGAAGTTGTTCTCGCTGCCGAAGATGACATCCAGTCGGATCTTGCCGATTGGGGAGTGCAACGGCCCCGGTACTGCTCCATGGAATGAAGTGCTTGAAGGCTCCAGCTGGGACTCACTGATGCCCAGCCTCTCGAGGCTGCTCCGGTAGAGGAGGTTGATGCTGCTTCCTCCATCGATCAGCACTCGGGAGAAGCGACATGAATGCTTATTGGAGATGATGATGGGGTCCAGGACCAGCACGTAGCTACTAGGGCTTGGTAACACGGCCGTCTGATCCTCCTTGCTCCAGGTGATCGCCTGATCGGACCAGTGTAGGTACTGGGGGACAGGTGGGACGATTGCGTTCACCTCCGCCTCACGTCTCCGCTTAGCGTGCTTCGTTTCCGGCTCTGCCAGGAATATGTGGTAATTACCCACCTGCCGCGGGTAACCATCTTCATCATCCTCGCGGTGGTTGCGCCGATCCCTATTATCCGGTGGGCCTCCGGCTGGAGGTGGAGGTGGTGGTGGGAGTCCACCGGCTTCGGCCATCTTCTTTATCCAGCTGCATTGACGCGTCGTATGGTTGGCGGGCTTGTTGCCTCCGCTGTGAAACTTGCACGGCCCATCGAGCATGGACTCAATAGTGTACTTGGGCCGAGGCGGCCTGTCATCCGGCCTCTTCCTTCGGCTGCCTCCTGCAGCCGGATCCTCATGTACTGCGGCTACCTGTTTGGTACCGTACTGGCTATCCAGCTGGTCGTCTTTCCTCTTGCCGTGGCGGTTGTCGTGACCGTGCCGCCTGGGATGATGGTCGCCCGGATGACGACGCTCCACCTGCTCGTCCGTGACAATTTGGCCCTAGTCGTCCACCACGATGGGCTTCTTCATTGCCGCAACCGTGGTGGCATACTTGTCTGCGATGGCCATGACCTGATCCATGGTTTGCGGGTCTGCCCGGCTGATTTTGTGCTTCAGCATGGTGCCGTCTCGGCATCCGTTGGTGAAGAAGTCTATCGCCTGGTGCTCACGCACCCCTTCACACGAATTGTGCATGCTAGTCCACCGGGTGAGGTAGGCGCGGTCCGACTTGTCCTTGCCTTGCACGCAGAGGGCGAGCTCGCGTGGTCGACCCGGCAGTTTGTATGTTCCGGTGAAGTTGCGGATGAACGCCTCTTCGAAGTCTAGCCACACGTTGATGCTGTTGTCGGGGAGGCTGTTGAGCCACGTCCTTGCCGAGTCGACGAGCATGAGGGGGACGTAGCGGATGGCCAAGAGGAGGTTGCCATTGGCGATTCCCATCGCGGTGGTGTAATCGACCAACCAATCCTCAGGCTTGAAGGTTCCGTTGTACTTTGGCGTGTCTCTTGGGAGCGAAAATCCTTTCAAGAACGGCTTGTTCCGGATGCACGGGCCAAAACACTTGGGGCCAGCCGGACTTTCCTCCTCCAAGGTGCGTGACTGCACCAGGAGGTCGATGCGTTCCCGCGCATCAGCTGGTTCACGAGGAACGAGTCGGCCCTTCAAACGTGACGCAGGCGGGTCCTTGTTCGCGTCTGCTTCCTCCTCTGGTGCTCGCGTATTTTTCTCCTGGGAAGCTCCGCCTGCGCGACTAACGCTGGAGGCTGCGACGTCACGGTTGTGGCGGCCGCGGTTGCCAGATTTGCCACGCGGGCAGCTATTTTGCCTGACCCCTCCTGGAGAAGAGGCTTGTTGGTTCTTGCTTCCTCCGTGCGCCGTTTAGTCCTTGCCTTTGCGGACGACGATATCGCGGGAGTTGCCCACCTGGCTGGGGACACCCTCTGTTGGAGATATGCCCAAGAGGCAATAATAAAGTGGTTATTATCATATCTTCATACTTATGATAAATGTTTACATACCATGCTATAATTGTATTAACCGGAAACATTAATACTTGTGTGATTTGTAAACATAAAAGAGTCCCTAGTAAAGCCTCTTGTTAAACTAGCTTGTTGGTTAATATATGATCATGGTTTCCTGATCATGAACATAGAGATGTTATTAACAACAGGGTCATATCATTAGGAGAATGATGTGATGGACATACTCCTATAGTTAAGCGTATCATAAAGATCAAGTCATTTAATATAGTTCATTTGCTATAAGCTTTCTGATACATAGTAACCCAATTCCTTCGACCATGAGATCATGTTAATCACCATCACCGGAAGGATGCTTTGATGACATCAAACACCACACCATAACTGGGTGGCTATAAAGGTGGCATTGAGTGTTTGGAAAGTATGGGTTGAGGCACATGGATCAAGAGTGGGATTTGTCCATCCATATGACGGATAGATATACTCTGGGCCCTCTCGGTGGAATGTCATCCAATTAGCTTGCAAGCATGTGACTGGATCACAAGGGATCACATATAACGGGAACGCGAAAAGAGTACTTATCGGTAACGAGGTTGAACTAGGTATGCAGAGATACCGACGATCAAAACCTCGGATAAGTAAACTATCGTGAGACAAAGGGAAATTGGTATCGTATGTAAGTGGTTCATTCGATCGCAAAGTAATCGTAGAAATATGTGGGAGCCATATGAATTTCCAGATTCCTCTATTGGTTATTGATCGGAGAAGTGTCTCGGTCATGTCCGCATAATTCACGAACCGTAGGGAGACACACTTAAGGATACGATGTTGTTGAGTAGTTATGGAATGATGAGAAAGAGACCGAATGTTGTTCGGAGTCTCGGATGGGATCCGGGATATCACGAGGAGATTCGGAATGGTCCGGAGAATAAGATTCATATAAGGAAAGTCCTGTTTCGGAGTTGGGGAATGATTCCGGTGTTTTCATCGGGAATGTTCTAGAAGGGTCCGGAAGGTCCGGCACTCCGGAGGGGAAGGGTACATGAATGTGCATAAAAATTTGGAATGGTTGCATCATGTACTAGGTGTCATCGTTGAGCAAAATAAAGGGATAAATCAAATCCTAGTTTGAAAAGTCAAACGCCAATTTGAAAAGTCAAACGGCAAGTTTGCTTGGTGGAGGGAGAGTAGGAAACCTACTTAGGGAGGAAGTCCTACTCCCTCCACCCGCCGGCCAAGGAGGAGGATTTGGAGGAGGACTCCCTCCTCCCAACCGCGCCTCCCTCCCACCTATAAAAGGAGGGGCAGGGGTGCCCCTCTTCCCTACACCTCTCTCCTCTAAACCCTAGCCCTAGCCGCCGGCCTCCACCAAGTCGCCGCCGGCCTCCACCAAGTCGCCGCCGCCCCTAGGGTTTGCCTAGCTGCCGAGTTGGGGCCCTCCCCTTTCCCTAGCCGCCGGCCTAGCTCTCTATCCTTGGTGCCTCTAAACCCTAGATAGCCAAGGCCTCTCTCATAGTCCACCATACTCGCTCCGGCTTAAGGAGAAGCCCTGCGAGATCTCCCCTCTACTTCCGGTACCACGCCGTCGTGCTGCCGGAATCACGAGGAGAGTGCTACAACCTCCGCTGCCTGCTGGAACAAGGGAGAGGAAGGTCTTCATCGAGTACCGAACGTGTGACCGACTGCGGAAGCGCTGCCGAAACGCAGCGCCGGAAGGATCGTCTACGCGATCTTGAGATCGGCAAACGTATGACTACATCACCCACGAGAATCTGCTCTCGTTAACCGCTTTTGAATCTTCGAGGGTGAGTTCCTCTATCGACTCGTTGCTACAATCTAGTAGATAGATCTTGGCTTGTTTGTTTGCATGCGGTAGAAATTTTTTGTTTTCCATGCTACAAACCCCTACACCCTCAGCCTGCTGCTTGTTAGCGGTGGCCACGAGGAGCTGCACACACTCCTGCTGGCGACGAAGTTCCTCGCCCTCTAGGTGCTTCAGCTCCGCGGACGCCGTCTCGGCCGCCCTCATGTTCTTGGCAGGGGTGTTATAAACGGGTCGCACCACACCTGCATGCAAATCCGCGGCGCGGTCCAGTTCCGACGCCAGTTCGCCCCCTCGGTGCTGGATCTTCCTGACGAAGTCATGGAAGGCGTTGTACTCATGCACGGTGGCGTTCAGCCGACGTTGGTTGGCCGCAACCTTGGTGGCTTCCTCCAGGAGCTTCTAGCGTGTGGCTTCGAGCGCTGCCGCCGCTGCCGCTGGATCCATCTCGACGACAACCGAAGCGCGCAGGTGCTGGATGGAGGCGGTGAGCGGGTCTTGCTCCGGCTCAGGCGTGGAATTTTCTCCTCCTGCACGACGTTCTTGAGGTTGCCGATGGTTTTCGCGGGCGTTCACCATCATGACTTCGACGCAACTCCCCCTGCGTCTGGGACACGGGCGAAGGGTACGTCGAGGACGGGGGTGACCACGCTGGGAAAACCCTCAGCGATAGTGGCGACGTAGACACGAATGTCCCCAAAATGTATGATGGAGCCGCCGGCGGGGAAGGTGTTCCCAGCGAAACATGTTGTGTTGTCGAGGACGCAGTCAAAGGCACCGAGTGTGAGCACGAGGCCAGAGGCCACGCGTTCGCCGGCGACGAGTGGAAGTCCCGTGCGGAAGATGATCCCAGCCGAAGCGCTGTGCCCCACGGTGGGCGCCAACTGTCATGGTGTGGAACACGGCAGAGCCATCGGGGATGGCAAAGAAGGGACACACAGATGCATTCGGTGGCTCACGCAACGGGTTGGGCACAAAGCACTGCAAACACAGGGACGTACCCAGGTTTGGGGCCCTCTCTGTGAGGTAACACCCCTACTCCTGCAAGATGAACTATGTATGGGAGCTCGATGCTCAGTACAAGTGCTCCTTGAGCTGTTTCCTTAGCTACTATCGAAGGCTAGAGGAAGAGGGGAGCTCGACGCTAACACTTATCTTCTTCTATTCTTGTTTTCCCTATCCTTCCCCCTTACCTAGAACCCTGGCTCTGCCCTCCCTTATATACTGGTCTGGGGGGCAGATTACAATTCGGGTCCTAGGGTTTACTGTTTGGATATGGTTTACCGAGCAGGACTGGCTGCAGGGCCCAGCCGGTGGGCCAGGACCCAGTCCGCCCTTCTTTCAGCGTCATACTTCTCTTTAGTGGTCACCCGGGCTTCCTTTGGGGCGTCATCCTTACTTTAACGGTCACCCGGACCGCTTTGGGCAGTCCAGCCGACCGCCTTGCTTTATCTTTGTCTGGTAGCGCTGGTCATGACGGCATGCCAGCTTCCTTGATGACGAGGGAGAGCCAGAAACGTACCCCGCATGGAGCGCCAGTCCTTCCGTGCTCTCCATCGAATCCGAGGTGAGCCGGGTGGGAGCGGCCACCCGGCCGGTTCCTCTGGCCACCGGCTAGACGGGCCAGCCGGGAAGGCTATAAACCCAGTCGGGCTTGCTTGTCAGACGATTAGAGTTGTGATTGTGGGAGGCCAGGCGGCCTGCATCTTCTGGAGCCGGCCTACTTATGCCTGGCTTTCCCCACCCGGGGGTTATCCCCCCGACAGTGGTGGTCGCGGAGGCCGTGGCCTTGTCCAAAAACGCCGCCGTCCAACGAAAGAACATGACGGATATGCGTACGGCATTATGACGGAAGGTGCTGTAGGACCGCTGCTGCCTTGGCAGCTGAGCTGGCGCCGGCGGCCAAGGGCCTCTAGCGGCCAGGACAGGGTCAATGCTTAGTTAGGTTAGTACTAATTAACATGGCACTAGTAATTTTGTATGGCCCAAAATAAAAGTCAGTAATTCGTGTTTTAGTGTGTATGACACGCGGGCCCTGATGGATCGATCGGCCGAATGAGTTGCCACTGTGGAGATGCCCTTGCACATGTCCAACTTTCAGCACATTATTCATGCTGAAAGGAAACGCCAACTTGTCTTGCGTATCCTGAGCAGAGTTGGCACGAGAGCACGACACGGGCTACACGTCGAGACAAGCGGGTGATGGTAGCGAGGTGTACCCGGCGGCGTCAGGCTGAGCATCATGGTCAGTGGAATAATGGCCTCACCTGCGCAAGGCAAGGCGCCTTTTGACCAGCTCGCCGTACCATTGCCAAGCCGCGCCCCGACACTCCCGTCAGCGAGAGCCGCTCACGTGCACGTCGCCAGAGCACGCCCAAGGATTATTTCAAGCTCGATCCAACGACGCTTCAGGTAGGCAGGCCTCACCTTGTTTTTTTTTCTTTTCCTTGCACATGATAATAATTAATCAGGAGGATTCGCCTGTATGCTGGTAGATGGATCATCCACTACGGACTACGGTGAAATGCTCGAGTGGAATCGAATCCACTGACGTGACAAGCCATGGGAGGCAGGGGATGATCGATGAAGAGTTGGCAGCTCCGGTCGTAGGCCGAAACGTGCAAGCAAAACCAAGAAAAAGAGAGGAGAAATGGCGGTACACTACACACTGCTTCCTTCCTTGTGACAATACATGACGTCCAAACTCGAGAGAGGATATTCATGGCGTAGCTTCTGGATGGTCGTTAAAACGGAAAAAAGGTTACACTGAAAGAAACCAAACTGCCCTAGAATCGGATACAAAGACCAAAGCCACACAACTAGCTATCCACGCTTCGTCGATCGCTCGATGAGGCGCAGAATCTGGAACCGCCCGCGGAAGATCGAAGCTTCATCAGCCAGCCACGGGAGACGCCGATGGACTGATTACTCATCTGCGTCATGCATAGATCAGTCAGAATAATGTGCACGAAGAAGAGCTGAGGTAGTGTCTCTCTACCTCTAGGTTAGGTACGTACCGTTGCTGAGGTAGCGCGCCGTGGTGGGGATGGACATGGAGAGCTGCGTCTCGTCGCGGTGGCCCATCCCGGCGTACCACGGCCGGCCCTCGACGCTGTTCTCCTCGCGCGGGCACTCGTCGAAGAAGCGGCGCAGCGGCTTCTCCTCGGTCGTCATCGACGACACAGCGGCAGAGCCCGCGTCCGGCTTGTCCAGGCTCAGGTCGGCGCCGAGAGCCAGGAAGTGCTGCCGCCGCCTCGCCATGGCCTCCGCCTCCTCCATCTCCTGCTGCCTGGACTGCCCGTAACCGTAGCCGTATCCGCTGCCGCCGCTCGGGAAGAGCGGGGAGGCGCAGTACTGCTGCTGCTGCTGCGCGTACCTGTGGTAGGACGGCGGTGGCGACGGGGCGTCGAGGTGGAGCTGGAGCGGGTTTATCGGAGCCGCGGCGCGAGCGGCGGAAGGGTGGTAGTTGCCGCCGTAGCTGGAGGGAGCGTCGGCCGGCGTCGGTGGCGAGATGGAGAGCGCGGATGGGCGGTAGGCGGCCGGGGAGGTGACGGAGGAGTTTGAGGATGAGGACATGGGTTCCACAGGCTTTCTTGAACGGTTCTTGCCGCGGTGCATGTGCCTGTCGCAGTACTTGGACTCCCCGTACGCCTCCCTGGAGCAGCGCCACTTCTTGCCGTCCGTCCGCCGGCACCGCCCGGGCTCCGGGTCCTCGGGCTTCCGCGAGTACTGCGCCCCCATCCCGTAGAGCCCCCACCCGACTGCACGCACAAAAGCATCAGGCGGGGATCGGCGAGAGAGAGAGAGAGAGCATGTAAAGAGCAAGACGAGAGTATACGTACGGGAGGGCTGCGGAGGAGGGTAGCAGCTGGCGAGGGAGGGGGTGGTATCGACGGCGGCGTCGTGGTGGCGGAGCGGGACGACGAGCTCGTGGGGCACCTGGGAGCCGGCGGCCATGTACTTGTAGATGAGCGCCTGGTGCTCCAGCTCGCGCCACTGCGACGCCGTGAACAGGCACCTCCCACCGCCACTGCCACCGCCGGCTTGCCCTCTCAGCATCATCGATCTCTCCGTCCTCAAAACACTCAGCAGCAAGCTCAGCTGAGAGGGGCAAATGCAGTGAAGGCGTTCTAGGCCAGGCTCAAGGTAGATATAGATAGATAGAGAGCAAAGGCATGGGTGGAGGTGCAAGGAGTTTTAATGGTCGTTCGTCGCTTGAGGCAGTGTCTGTCAGGAGGACTGAGCTGGGTGAGTCTTGACGGACACATAGGAGTGCAGTGTGGGGTTGGAGGGGTCTGGTGGGAATTAAGGTGAGGTGGTGGGCGTGCAGAGGATGGGTCACTTCGGCCAGTGCTGAGCAGCAGAGCAGAGCCTGCAGCATCCTGCAGCAGCAGCAGCAGCAGGGCAGGCTGTGGCACTGGCACCTGACGCTGCCGCGCGCGCGTGGGTGAGGAAAGAAACCACTCGCTCGCGCTCGCTGCTGCTCCTGCTGCTGGTGCCGTGTGCAGCAGCGCAGCGCACCCAGAGCCAGGGCCAGGAGGAGGGCAGGATGGCCTGCCTGCCTCGCCACAAGGGCGGCAGGTTTTCAAATCTCAAGGCCTGCCAGAGCGGTGGGAAACGGGCTGGTCAGCGGCGATGAGCTATACCACGCCAGATGCTCTTTGCTGTTCCTGTTCCGCCTTTGCGGTAGCGGTGACAGGTTCAGAACGGAGAACAGGAACCGGTTTCCTTATTTTGTTTCTGCATACATCCAAAACTGGATGTTTCAAAAATTGCCTTCTGATCCAGAAGGTTAGAGTTAAGCGTTCCGTAGCTAAATAGCGTCAGACGCAGTTAGTTTTTGTTTTTGAAACGTTTATTTTTCTATTCGTGTTTCCAGGCTGAGTTTACACGTCGGTGTTTTCTTGCACAAATTCGGCTGAAATTCGATCAATTTTCGGCATAGTTCGATCAATTTTCCCCTCCGCCTACTCCTAGAAACCCGCTTAGGTTCCGCAACTTGCAAAGCTCACCACCGACGGCGAGATTTCTGGATTTTGAATCTGGGGCTCGTCGGAGGCCGACACTGGCGATTTCTAGAGATGACGAAGGGGGTTCGGGAAAGGAGCGGAGAAGGAATGAGGGGGAGATTTGGTGGCCTGAGTCACCAACCACCGAAGCGTCGCCTCAATGGGGTGGTTGCGGATTGGGGGCCGCGGAGAAGACGGTCCCGGCGGAATCAGGCGGGAGATATGCAGGTGCTTCCGGGGAGTCATTCCACCTCTGGATCGGCTCATTCGGCCCAATCTCAATCGGGTCTGTGCCAGTTCAAGCGGGGTTCACGGAGGATGCGGAAGAGCATGGCGATGAGCAAGCTCCTGAAGCGCACCGAGCCGAGTGCAGAGTTGGTAGTGGCTACTCCAATTGCGAAAGCCAGACGGAAGAGGGGGAAGGCCGAGACGGGCTTGCTCTCCGCTCTCTCGGTTCGTGCAAGTTCACCGTCGAGAGTTGCTGAAGGGGCTCGAGGCTGTCCCAGTTGCGTCAGAATTTTCGAGGAAGGAATGGCCAGCTGCTCTGGCTCTCCTCGACCTCAACCTGCAGACAATGTTGTTTGCTGCAACACTAGAAGCTCTGCAGGAAGACCAGATTCCTTGGCTCCATGTTGTTCCTCAAATCGATCTGCTGGACAGCTAGTCTGCAAGGAAGAGAGACAACGGAGAAGAAAGTACAGTCTCTAGAGGGGTCCATTAGTCAGAGGGGAGAAAAAAGAGGTGGTGGTTGAGAGTGGGGGGAAAGTATGGAGGACTTTTTCTCCCAGCTTTGGATGCCTGGAGATCCACACATCCAGTTGCAGAAATCTCCACCGCAAGCTCAACCCTCCCTGCTGGCATCCAGTATAAAAGACCCCTTCTGGTTTCCTAGGGTTCGTGTCCCTCTCACTCTGGTGGCGGCGCACACCGAGCAAAACTCTGGCTTGCATTGCCTTGGGCTTGAGAGCTCCCTTGATCCTGTAGCTGGTTTTGGTGAAGAAAAGATGGGTGACCGTGGAAGGGGAGGAAAAGGGCGTGGGAGGGGGCTTGCTGGTGGTCAGGATCAGTGGCAGAACCAACAACTCCAGCCTCCTCAGGGGCAGCCACAACAACAAGGTACGCATCAAGGACAGTTTGGGCAGTTTCCACAGTTCTTTGCAGGTCAAGCTCCTTTTGGCTTTGCTCCTGGTGGTATGATGCCACCCTGGGGGTTTAATGGCCCTTTTCCCCCATTCCAGCATCCTCCACGGTTTGGGGGGGGGGGGTCAAATCAGTGGATAGCCCCCAACAACAATTCTTCTCAGAACCAACAACATCAGAGTCAGGGTGTAGACCAAGATGATAAAGCTAAACCCACCCAAAAGGCTAAGAAAAAGCAGGGTGGGGCTGCTGGTAGAGAGGAACAAGTTTTTGCTAGTACAGGGGGTCAGATGAGTTACATTGTTGGCATATGTTTGAGCTGTGGTGAGCCAGGACATTTGCAGCTTACTTGTGAGAAAAAACCTATGTGTTTCATCTGCAAAAGCTTTGGGCATTTAGTGGATAAGTGTCATGTCAGGAAAAGACCCCATCAGGTTGCCAGGTATATTGGTAGTGGTGCACCAGGTCTTGGTTTCTATCACATAGAGATTCCTGAGGTGGTGGCTACTCCAATTGCATCTACCAAAAACTGTGGAATAGTGTTGATTGAGGAAGGGTCCCTGTCAGGTAGTGAGCTTGCTGAGGAATTCTCAAAAATTTACAAGACCAACTGGACATGGCAGATTAGAGATCTAGGAGCAGATAACACATATCTGGTTAAGTTCCCCCCCCCCCCACATTGCTGTGGAACAAGTGATTGGCTATCCAAAATTTGGTGTGTCCAAACCAGGGGTGTGGGTCAAGGTTGAAGCATGGAATGATGACCCTGAGCCATTGGAATCCTTGAAGAAATTTTGGATCATTATCACTGGCCTTCAGACAAAGTGGTGTGAATGGAACACTCTTAACCAAGCTGTTTCTGCATGTGGGATTCTGGTGGATGTAGATTGGCTGTCTATATTCAAAGACAATGCTAAGGAGGTTAGAGTCCTAGTTAAATGCAGAGATCCTTCCAAGCTTCCTATTGGGAGACTTTTTGAGTTCAACAGTCACTTATTCCAGCTGGGGTTTTCTCTAGATGTTTCATCCCCAAATCTGGATGATGAGGATGATCTTATCACTGATGAACTAAATGATCACAGGAGGGATAATGAGGATGGGGCTGCAGGAGGGAATGACAGAGGGCCCTCCAAGGATACATGTGGATTCAGGAATGCTGGTCCAAGTCAATCCCAACAAAATAGAAGTGGTCCTCAGGCTGGGGGTGCTGGTGCTTCTAGGGTGAGGATGGTAGAGGATCAAAGCACTGCTACTGATGTGTTCAACTTGCTCCTGCAGAAAAACTAGATCAGTTTGGATTTTATCAAGTTGGGGCCACAAGAGATGAATGCTGAGGGGGTTACTCTAGAGGCTCACAATTTCTGGGCTGCAGAACAAGAAGAGAGGATGGGCTATGGGAAGGAGGGAGGAGATCACATTAGTACTCAGATTGCTGCTTTGCCTGAAGACATCTTGCCTGTTTTTGCTGGCTCTCAGGCTGTAGGAGAAGGTGCTGGTTCTAACAACAAGAAAAACAGAAAGTGTGGGGTCCTGTCCAAGCTGTTAGGCAGAGTGCTAGAGTGGATAATTCAAAAAGCATACTGGAAAAGGCTATGGACTTGAAGAAAGTGGTAAATCTAGATGCTCCAAAATCCATGAAAGGTATAATCAACTATAATCCTTTTACTGTTCTAGATGTTAATGATATTGAGCTAGTCTCTAGAGATATAGGTGTAGTCTTTCCACTTAAGGAGATAGTTGATAGTAGTTGCTCCTCCCCCAAGTCTTTACATAATGTTAAAGATTTGGAGGATGAAGCTGAGGGTTGGATAGAGGTAGTTAATAAATCTCGGGGCAAGCACCCCAGGAAGAAAAAACAATGATTTGTGCCTTCTGGAACTGCAGGAGTATCTCTGCTCCTGGTAGACAGAAGTTTTTAGAAGATAACATTTTCCCTTTGAATGTAGACTACATTGGTTTTTAAGAGACTAAGAAGGATAGTTTTAGTAATACTTTTCTGAAAATTCTCCTAGGAAATAGAAACTTTGCTTGGAACTTCCTGCCTTCTATTGGGACAGCAGGAGGGATCCTAGTAGGAGTCAATTTAGACCTTTTTAATGTTATTTCCTGGGATATTAAATCTTTCTCTGTTAGTACTGTTCTTAGAAATAAAATCACTGATGTAGTATGTAGGATCACTACTGTTTATGGTTCTGCATATGAGGATAAGAAACAGGAGTTTTTGTCTGAACTCCATGAACTTTTCTTAAATTGGGATGGTTTAGCTTTAATTGGGGGAGATTTTAATTTAGTCAGATCTCCTGAAGATAAGAGTAATGGGAGTGTATATTTTAGATGGGTGGATAGATTGAATGCCTGGGTTGAACTTTGGGCTCTGATGGAGATTGGTCTCTCTGGTAGAGCTTTCACTTGGGGCAATAACCAAGAAGATCTTATTATGAGTAGAATTGATAGGATTTTATGCTCTACCCAGTTTGATGCTAGATTTCCTTTAGCTAGTGCTAGAGCTTTGCCTAGAGTTGGTAGTGATCATACCCCTATCATTTGGGATTCAGGGGAAGGTCAAGTGATTAGAACCAAAAAAAATAGTTTTGAAAAGTGGTGGCTTGGTAGACCAGACTTTAAAGATATTGTCATTAAGGCCTGGTCTACTAGGGTAGATAGCTCTAATAGCTTAGATATTTGGCAGAGTAAAGTTAGAGTTTTTAGAAGGCTGGCTAAAGGCTGGAACCTCAATGTTGAGGCAGCTCTAAGAAGAGATAGGAAAGCTCTTATGGAAGAACATGATGAATTTTATATAAAATCTGAAACTACTTTGTTGTCTCAATAAGAAAGGGAGAGATTATATAGGATCCTGAAAGACTTAAAATCTTTTTGGATCATGGAAGAAATCAAAGCTAGACAAACATCTAGGGATAGGAATATTCTAGAAGGAGATAGGAACACAGCATACTTCCATGCTGTGGATAATCAATGTAGGAGAAAGAAGCTGATTCATATTTTAGATGGTCCTAATGGGCCTGTAACTGATATAGGTGATATGTTAAAAGTGGCAACTGATTTCTATAAAAACCTTTTCAAAAAAGAAGATAGACCTGACATTCGTTTATGTTAGGACTTCTTTAGTGAAGAGGATAAGATTAGAGTAGATGAGAATCTAATTTTAAGTGCTCCCTTTCTAGAAGAGGAGATTAAAGCTGCCGTGTTTAGTTCTTATGGGGAAGGTGCCCATGGGCCTGATGGTCTATCCTTCCTTCTTTATCAGTCTTACCAGGATATTGTTAAAAATGACCTCCTTTGCATGTTCCAGGAGTGGTTTGATGATAAGTTAGATTTGTTTAGACTTAACTTTGCTATTATTACTTTAATTCCCAAAGAGAATGATGCTAGATCTATGAAGAAGTTTAGACCCATTAGTTTGCTAAATTGTTCCTTTAAGATTTTCACTAAAGTTCTCAAAAGTGACTTGCTAAAGTGATTGATAGAATCATTTCTATAAACCAATCTGCCTTTATTAGAGGGAGATTCATTCTTGAGAGTGTAGTCACTGCTCATGAAGTCATTCATGAGGTGCATAGAAAAAAAGACAAAGGATTAGTTTTTAAGATAGATTATGAGAAGGCCTATGATAGGGTTAATCTAGATTTCCTTTTTGAGATCCTTGAGCTCAGAGGTTTTGACCCTTTCTTTATTAGATTGATTAAGCAAATTTACCAGGGGGGTCCATTGGGGTTAAAGTAAATGATGTTGAAAGTGACTTTTTCCTGACTGGTAAAGGTCTCAGACAAGGAGATCCTATTGCCCCTCTTCTGTTTAACATTATGATAGATATTTTTGCTAGCATGCTCAGTAGGGGTACCACTTCAGGGGCTATCAAAGGGCTATGCTCTGATTTTGTTCCTGGTGGTGTAGTGTGTCTGCAGTATGCTGATGATACTCTATTGTTTTTAGAGAACAATGAAATGGTTGCAGTGAATCTTAAATGGATCCTTACCTGTTTTGAGCAGATCTCTGGGATGAGAATCAACTATACTAAAAGTGAGCTCATCCCAATAAATCTAGAGGTTGAGGAATGTCAACCTTTCATTGATATTTTTCAGTGTGTTTTAGGTAGTTTCCCTGTTAGATATTTAGGAATCCCACTTCATTTTGACAAACTTAGGAGGGAAGATCTTCAACCTTTGATTGAAAACATCCTCCATAGAATTACTGGTTGGAGGGGGAAGCTGCTTTCTTATGCTGCTAAGAAAGTCCTTATTCAAGCTTGCCTCTCTAGTATCCCTATTTACTTGCTTTCCTTTTTCAAATTCCCTAAATGGGCTTTGAAAATCTTAGATTCTCATCTAGCAAACTTCTTTTGGAATGATGAGGATGGAAATCACAAAATCCATCTAGCTAATTGGGCTTCTGTTTGCATTAAAAAAGATTTTTGGGGGATGGGTATCCCTAATCTCAATGATTTAAATTTATGCTTACTTGGCTCCTGGGTTAAGAGATATATCCAGGGGGAGGGTACCCTTTGGAGGAAAGTTATTGATGCTAAATATCATACTATATCCCCAAAAATTTTATACTGTAGGGATGTTCACCCCTCTACTTTCTGGAAAGGGGTTATGTGGGCCTCCAGAGCTGTAGCTTTGGGATATAGATGGAAAGTAGGCAATGGTAAACACATTAGATTTTGGGAGGATATTTGGTTTGGCAATTACCCTCTTGCCACCCAGTTTTGGGATCTTTACCTGATCTCAAATCAGCAAACTAAAACTATAGCAGACTTGTGGGATGGTTCCAGCTTAGATGTGATTTTAGAAGAAATTTTTCTAATGATATGATGATACAATGGCTAGACCTTAAGATTATTGCAGGTACTATCTGTTTTCTGGAGTCAGATGATCAACTTGTTTGGCAGTATAACCTCTAGAGTCTACTCCTCTAAATCCATGTATGCTGTGATTAACTCTAGGGGTGTTACTCCTGTTTTCTTGCCTGCAGTCTGGACCTTAAAAATTCCACCTAGGATTCAGGTCTTCCTATGGCTTTTCTCTCAAAATAAAATTATGACTAGAGATAACCTGAGAGTCAGGGGGGTTCCAAAACCCCTAGATTGCAATCTCTACTCTGAGATTGAATCTATGAACCATCTTTTCTTCGAATGCATTGTTTCTAGATTTCTTTGGGATGATGTGTTTGAAGTGTTTGGGATAACAGTTGAAAATTATCTTTCGTTTGCTTCTAAATGTATTGCTAACAAAAGATACTTGCACTTTAATGTTGTGTCTTTGGCTGCTTCATGGAGCATCTGGAACAATAGAAATAGTTTAGTCTTTAATACTTGCTCCTGGGTTAATATGAAATAGATTTGGCAACTCGTCCTGCTGTACCTTCGGAACTGGAAGGTTCCCTTCAAAGAGTTGGAGGGAGGGGCCCTGGAGCTTTTCATGGACAGGATGATCAACAACCTAAAAACGCCTCTGAGGCTCCTGGCGAGATGAAATGTCTTGGCTTTGGGTGGGTCTCCACCTGGAAATCCAGTACCACTTCGCTTCACGCTGGGAGAGCAATGGTGGAATATCTGAAGACGCACCCAGAGGAAGATGACTTAGTGCATGTGTTCTTGGGTTGATTTGCTCTGTCAGTATTCCTACCGGTGTGGCTGTGTCCTGGGTTGTTGTGTTCTGCCCTATCGGAGTTGCTTTTGGGTCAGTTATAACTCTGCTGCAGATGTTGTTAGCTTTCGATGTCGAATTATGTTTAGCTTCCTGTGTGGAGTGTGATTCTGTAGTGTTGAAACTCGGGTTGTCTCATTTTTAATAAAATGGGGATGAGGGAGTGATCCCTTTTCATCTAAAAATAATATGAATACAAGCAATGTTCGACATAGTTTGGCATGAAATTCATCATAGTTCGGCATGAAATTAAACATAGTTCGGCATATAATGAAAATACAATATATTTTGGCTTAATTTGGACAGTTCATGCTCGACATCTAAGTGTTGCTCCTGTGTATCCATAGATGCTCAACTAGATCTTCTTGAAGCTGTTGATGCACTAACGAGTCTCGGATCTTCTGATGCATAGCGATGAAGGCAGCTCAGGTTGGCGGCACCTGGTGATCAGGCTCTGCAAGAGGTTCCTGTCTGTAGTATGGCTCGTTCTGCTCTACCAAACTCACTCGGACCTTCATCTTATCCTCAATGATCATGTTGTGCAAGATCGCACAACAATTTATCACTTCCCATGTCTGATCTTTTGACTAGGTCATAACAGAGAATCGGACAACTGCAAACCTCCTTTTGGAGCACACCAAATACCCGCTCCACTTCCTTCCTGCAAGCTTCTTGTTTCTTAGCATACTGATCATGCTTGTGGAGCATTGGGTTTGAGATAGTCTTCACAAATATTGGCCATCTTCGATAGATGTTATCTGCAAGATAGTATCCCTTGTTGTAGTGGTGCCAGTTAATCTCAAAATCCAAGGGGGAGCATGACCCTCAACAAGCTTGACAAAGATATTTAAGGAGTTGAGGACGTTGATGTCGTTGTTCGATCCTGCCATGCCAAAGAATGAGTGCCAGATCAAAGATCATATGTAGCAACTGCCTCGAGTATCACAGTCCAACCTACTTTATGGCATTTGTACATTCCCTGCCATGTAACTGGACAGTTCTTCCACTGCCAATGCATGCAGTCTATGCTTCCAAGCATCCCAAGAAATCCTCTACTTTCATTAACTACGAGGATCCGAGCAGTGTCTTCAGCAGTGGGTATTCTCAAGTACTGTTTTCCAAACACTGCAATCACTGCCCTACAAAACCTGTACAAACAATCGATGATGGTGGACTCGGCCATATGAAGATAGTCATTGGCACTATCACCCAGCGCTCCGTATACATGCAACCTCATCGTCACTGTGCACTTCTGTAGTGAGGAAAACCCAACCATGTCGGTGCAGTCCTTCTTGCACACAAAATAGGGGTCGAACTGCCGGATGGCATGAGGAAGAGCTTCCGACTCATCCTGAAACGATGCCAAAACACGGCCTCTTCGTGCAGCGGCTCGTTGGTGTACAACATGTAGTATCCCTCTATCATCTGCCTTGCTTTGCACTTCCGGAAACCCTTCGCCGAGCCTCCATGCTTCGGCGTTGCAGTCTGCATGTATAGCCGGGCGAGAGAGGTGAGGATTTGCATATGCTCTACATCTTCAACGGCAGCGGCGTTCTCCTCTTCCAACAACATGGTGAACATCTCCTCATCGTCGGAGTCCATGGCCGTACGGGAAAAATGCCGAACACTTGGTGGGCGAGGTGGCGGGAGCTCGGAGCAAAGCCGAGCTACAGAGAAGGTAGGCGACGAGAGGTGGCCTAGGCTAAGGGGAAAGGGTGCGACGACAGCGGTGGACCTATATATAGGAGTGGATTCGACTCGGCGTGGTGGAGCTTCGTCGGCGAAGGCTTGGCGACATGGGCAGCTGGGGAAAGCTCTTCGCCGGGGGAGAGGCGAGTGGTAGTTGGAAATGAGGTTGTCTCGCTGACAGGGTTGGCCCACCCGCTTTTTCTCTTCGTCCAGCGTTCCAGGGCGTAACCGGTGCCTAGGGATCGGCTTGGGATCTTCGGACGAAGTTGAGCCAATTGTAACATCCCAAAAATATTGAACAAGGTTATCAAATTCCAATCACCAAATTTAGGGTTAACAAAAACTTTTGTTAATTAAAATCATATGAATGCATGTGTGTATGTGATGATTATATGAATGCATGAATGGATTGATGTGATTGTTCTAAATATCAAGGAATGGTTTAAAGATGAAAACAACATCATCTAAAACATTTCCAAGCAGAAACAAATCAAGAGAAAAAGCAAAACCAAACCAAACCAAACAAGCAAATGGTCATTTTTGCCAATCTTGCTCACAAGGTCACTTTGAGTGTTTCTAGTCCAAGATTTCAAACATAAAAAATTCCATTTATTTTCACCCCTTGCTATACCAAGTAAAAGTGAACCCAAGCCCACCTTTCAAACTTACAGAAACATTTGGCAACTTGATTCAAATGACAATTCAAAATTGAATCTAGTCATATGTGAAGATCGTCAATTCTAAAAACTCAACCAAACCAATTCACCTTGACCTTTCCAACTAACCAGAGACTACCTAGTATGTAACTAATACACCCACCAAGTTTGAACCAAAATTCAAATTCAAATCTCTTTCGGCCATTTCAACAAACACCTTGCAAACTCAAATCAAACAAACAACAAACACTATAGTGAGCAGTGATTTGGTCTAACTTGTTCCCTCTCTAGCTCACAGCAGACATTTAGTAGATCATCTAGCTCAGTTATCAAGCTCTAGCACCACTGTGAGCTTGCCATTGCCATCAATGGTGACCATGCCGAGCCTCACCTTGCCACCCCTTGGTTGACAGCAAGCTAGGAGCAGCACCCAGCCTAGCCACCTTGTCTGGGACATTGACCACCGTCCACCGCCACCCCCTGTCCAACACCAACGAGAAGCAAGCCATTGGACCAATCTAGAATCGTCGCGCCCTATGCCTCTGCGCCATGCCGAGAGCGCGCAAGAGCGTCGCGCTCGACACGCACCCACAAACCACGTGGCTCCCTCACCGCGCGCAAGCGTGATCACCACCGTCCTAGGAGACCGCCAGATAACCCGTTTGCCGCCGCGCGACCCGTAGCCGCGGTGCGCCATTAAAATGTCCGTCGGACCCGCCCAGAGCACCGCAACGTTCCGACCGTCTCGCACCGCCCCACGCCGCGTAACCATGTCGTTGAGCTTCGCCAGGGAGCACAACACCGCCCCCTACCGTCGCCCATGCCATTAGCCCACTGTGTCGATGACCACGACGAGCTCCACCCGTGCCCGTCGGTCCCCTCTTGGCACTATAAATAGAAGCCACCTCGATTTCTTCACACCACATCACTCCCCTCTCTATCAGAACCACCCCACCCATTCCCGGAGCAAGGCGAGCAGCACATCGCCGGAATTTGGCCGGAGTCTGTCGCAGAGGAGGAAGAAAGGAGCCAGCGATTGGAGACGCCCCAGGAGGATCTGCCAGTACCAGGAGGTTCGCCGTTGTCAACTTCGTCGTTCGCCCCCATCGCCGACTCTCGCCTGAGCCCCGATGAGCCCCTATAGACCTCCACTGGCCGCGCTAGGGTTCTGTCTCGCCGGAGTTGCCCGACGGAGACGATAGGTCACGTCCCTTGGATTAGAGTGATCGTGCGGTCTACATCACCCCGTACCGCTTCGCACCCCCTGTCTCACTAACTGGTGGGGTGATCCACTTAAACTCACCCGCATGCGCGCTGTGCGCCGTGGGCCGGCCCATTTTCATTCCCGCGTGACCCAATAGTTTGAATATAGGTTTATTCTTTTAGTTTCAAATTCAGTTATGTACCTAGATTCAAAAATCGACCCAGGTCGATTCACTGAACCATAATGCATGAAACAAATTTTGCTAGAAAGGTACTAGAATTCTTAATCCAAGCCCATTTGATTCAAACCATTTGGAATTGTAGATCACCTATAGTAAAAATAACAAGGCAGAAGCTTTTCTGTATTCAATTTTTTTTCAAAATTCAACCACAAAAGCTTTTGAGTTGATTCCAATCCCAAAAATCACATTTAACAAGACCTTTCTGAATATATAAAAATATCTAGGTTTACTTGCAGAAATAATAATCAAGCAATAAAAGAATGCCTCATAGGCCATTCTAGTCACTTTAATTAATTAAAATAAAAAGGTTAACCCTTATTAAATTGTGACACCACTTTAAATCACACTCTATGTACTGAAATATGTGGTGATGACATGTGTCAACATGATCCCATGTTTTAGTTAGAGAATATTAAATCTTAAGTAGTTTTTCAGTGAGTAGAAATTATTTTTCCTAATTAAAATAAATAAGACAAGTGATTTGATGATTGTAATGTTGTGATGATGCTAGATCATCTAGTGAAAACCTTGGTGTGATAAATAAAAGTAGTTAAGTATTGTGTGGTGATTGTGTACCTCGTATTTATTTATAGACGCTAGTATCGATCAAGGATACGAGGAGGAGGGAGGCTACTACGAAGAGGAAGCCAAGGAGAAGTTCAACCACTGCTCTGCACAAGGCAAGCTCATACTTGCAATTATGCAAGCTATTATCTAAGAAAGCTAACACTTGCAACTATGAAAGTTAGATAACCTATGCAATGCATTAGGCATGCTTGGTTAGATACATTTGATTATACCCAATCCTAGTTTTGTTTGTAAGCTTAGTTATTTTTTTTTATCAAAGCTTTCTAGTTAAGCTTACTTGATAAATTGTGGAGCTTAGAATTATTATTTAAAGGTAGCATAAAGAGCACAAAACTTGACCTAAGTTAGATAATCTTGATGTCATCGTGAGGCATGGGATTGAACCTAGATAAGATACACTTGTTTACCACCCCTCATTAGTGTTTACCACCCCTTGTAGATGCTAGTGCTAAGCATAAAACTTGATCACTTTAGATGGGAATATTTGGTGAAAATGATTATGAAAACCTTAGAATGATGAGTCATTCTACTGAAATGTTTTGACATGTGTTCCTAAACACCAGATGATTTTGATGATGAAAATGTTAAGGCATGAGCCTTAGCCCTTTATAAAACTGATGGTTGTCTGGATGCGATACCATTCCAATTTTTCCATACAACCACAATACCCAAAATTTGGGTAGGGCTTGACAGGAAATTTATATACCTTAGTATGGGTTCCCTTGCGGCCAAGGTTTGAGATGAGGCTACCTTGTGAAGATTGTCCACCTATGCAGTTTCCAAGATGACAGTTGGTCATGGTTGGGAGGCCAAACTCACAGGAGAGTTGCCTATACTAGGGCGTGTAATTAAAAGGTTAGGATTGATTATCCGCATATCGAGTATGGTGAATTCAGGATTGTTCCTGATGGATGTATCGAATATTGTGGTGAAAGTTTACCACCTCTGCAGAGTGTCAAACTATTCGAATAGCCGCTTCCGTGGTTATGGACAGTTAGAGTGGCCATACTGTTCCATCGTCAGATGTTTTCAAATTGACTTATGAAATGATTCATGACTTTGACTTGACCACAACAGGGTTGTGATGTGAAATTCATGTTCCCACTTAGGTGTTATAAAACTTTCAAGTAGTTTTCTTTGCTTCTGAACTTAGTAGAGGTAAATCTGGATTTTTGCAAAACAACCTAGAGCCTAGTACTTCCTACTAAAAACCACTTCACTTATTAGTATTAGTTTGCGAGTACTTAAAGCATACGCATGGCTTTGTCCCTGGCTATTCCCGTGGCCAGACTATGAAGAGGACTATCAGGAGGATGGACCGCGGGAAGATTACGACAATTAGGATCATCTCCCATTTTCAGCATTGTCTGTGACCATGAAGATGGAGTCTCGCCTACGCTATCGTTATTATTACGTTATTCCGTTGCTATGATTGTATTAAGACTGGATCATGAGATCATTTATTTGTTGTAAGACCTTATGTATGGTTTGTAATGGATGATGTACTGTGATATCCAATCTGTTATGTCTCGCAAAAATGGTAATCATGGGATTGCGATGTATGGCATAACATGCATCTGGGATTAAAAATTCGGGTGTTTACACCAACTCCGGACAAAACCGACGTCCTGGGAATGCGACTGGACCAATTATCGATGTCCAGACGAAAAAATCATCCTGAAAACGGCGTCTTGGGAACCCGAGTGGAGATGCTTAAGGGCATCCACTATGTAGTCCATAAAGCTATCCACAAGCCAAAAAGTAGTTCACAAGGCTATCCATATATATAGTGGAGGTTTACTTTAGGAGATTTTCCTTAAGGGTGACCTAGAAGCAATAAACAATTATTTTACTCTTTCCTCTCTCTTGCTTGTGTGTACTTTTAATAGACATGTGGGTCCCAGCTTATGGTGAACTTGACCTTATACATTGTAGCCATTTCCATAAGCTATGTGGGTCCCATTTTATAACAAATGTTCACTTTATACATAGGTGAGCCCTTAGAACCTGGACTCTTTGGTTTCTCCGTGAATGTTCTACATGGCGCTTTGCTGCTTTTCAGGGTTCATCGCAAAGCAAAAAAAAACTTCTCAACATTACATATTGCTTGAGTTGTAATAATAACTTGGATATAAAAATGGATATACACCTTTTCAGAAAAAGGGTTGCGTACCACTTCCTTGTCTAATTATAGCAAAGCATCATTTTTTCTTTTAGAAATTGACATTTTATTACTTATAGTAATGTTTACAACCAAGTCTCAGTATAACCAAGATGCACACAACCGACAACCATCCACGGAAGAAAAAAATTAAAAAACAACTAAGCCACAAATATATAATCCTGATACATAAGACGCCTAAGTAGGCGGAAGATCAATCCGATGATTACGCTGCCATCCATGTTAGGGAAAAATCCCTTGTTTTATCCTCCAAGCGTGTACATATCCATAAATAGGTCCCAAAACATCACATTGTAGAGATGATCATAAAAGGAGAGCAGTCGTGCTCCGGTAGATAACCTGCAAATAAGAATACAATTTATCATTAAAAATCTTGTCATTTCTATATAGTCATAGTGACCAAATAATGGCAACCGCTTCCTAAACAATATTCTGTATTTATCCGCAATCATATGTAACCAATTACCAAATATATTGGCAATAGAGCGATAAGAAGATAATCCATAAGCTACTTGGATGATTGACCATATAGAACGAGCGAAATTACATTAAAAACAAATGTTTAATTATCTCATCCTAATGACAAAAAGCATATTTTTTACTTCCTTTGCTAATTCTGTTTTACAAGATTATCTTTTGTGAGAATAATCCCTCGACGTAGATACCATGCGAATATTTTCGTCTTTAATGATATTTTCATCTTCCAGATTTTATTATTATCATCAACTTAAATATCAGGTTGTACCAGAGCTCTCTATATGAAATCTACCAAGAATTTTTCGTTCTCTAGTAAATTCTAGCTGAACCCATCAGAATCTTCAGACACCTATACTCTGACTAATCTATTTAAAAAATCGTTCCACAATGCCAGTCTCGGTCCAATGAGCTCTCTTCTGAACGACACATTCATAGGATTTAATTCCATAACGTTGGAAGGTGTATCTCCTTTATGTCGCACAATACCATATAGAGTAAAATATTGTTATGAGAGAGTAGCCTAGCCAAGCTATTTATCCTCCTAAAAATAGTATCTGCGATCTATCTTTAATATTAAAGGTACCAAAACGGAAGAAATGATTTTTGGAAGCCATTAGTCTAACCCAAAAGTGCAAATCTCTAGGATTTCATAGAACTTGAGACATAACTTTTGAACCAACATATTTCCTCTAATGGATAGTTTGCCAAACATCGTCCCCTGTAACTAGCTTAACAAGTTATTTACCTAGAAGACCAGTGTTTTTGACATGTAAGTATACCAAGTCCACCTTGGTATTTTGGTCGGCAAACCACACTCCATTTGACCAGTTGATATTTATTTTTCTTATTATCCCTTTGCTAAGAGAATCTTGATTAGAAATTAATCTGTTCAAGACACCTTTCGGTAATTGGAGAACGAGATCATATACAATACCATATTAGTGAGTACTGAGTTTATGAGTACACGTCTTCCCCCACAGATAGCAATTTTCTTTTCCAACTACTAAGTCTTTTATAGTCTTTCCTCAACAATTATCCATTTAGCGGTAGTGGCTCTCCGATAGTGGATCGGAATATCCAAGTAGTTGATCAGAAACTGACCCTACCCACAACCAAAGAGTTCGGCATACAGGTGAGCCTCGTCCTCGGCCTTGCCAAAACAATACAACTCGCTTATATGGAAATTTATCATTAATCTGGAAAGTTGTTTGAATGCTGACAATATTAATTTTAGATCTTTTTTTGAAAGCGTGTTCCATAAATAAGATTGTATGGTCGGTATATTGAAGAATAGAAAGTCCCCCATCAACAAGACGAGGAACTATCCCATTAATCTGGCCAACAACCTTTGCTCTCTCAATCAAGATTGCCAACATATCAGTCACTATATTAAATAGTATAGGCGATAGTGGGCCACCCTATCTCAGTCCTTTCGTTGTCTAGAAGTATTTGCCAATATCTTCATTAACTTAGATGGCCACACTACCTCTAGAAACAAAAGAATATCTGAGAGCATGCCACTTGTCCGAAAAACCTTTCACACAGAGTGTTTGGTAAAGGAAATACTACTTGACCTTATCCGAAGGAGTATCCGTGGCAGGCTTGGAGGTGGCAGCAGCGCTTGCGGAAGGAGTTTCAGTTGAAGCCTGGGCATCGGGAAACTCCTGACCCATGCCAATAGTCATCAACATGCAAGAAAATTTATTCGCCTTCTTTATGAATGGCTTAAGCCAACGTCATTGACTCGAAGGGAGGAGCTAACCTTCTTCCAGTAGATCTTCTCGCCATGGGAAAGCGCCAACGCCATTGAGATTTCCGCCCATTCTTCGACTGCAGAATACTATACCCCGTCAATGGGTTCAGATTAGCAAGAAATATTGCCGCCAAATCATTTAGATCTTCGGGTACATCTGTCACATCCCAAAATTTTCCAAATTTTGAAATGTAAAAAAAATAAACAAAATAAATAATTGTTGAAATTTAGGTTGAAAAGAAACTTTTTGATTCCAAATGGAAACATCAAAACCCATTTTAAACAAATAAAATCCTAAAGGGATTTCAAAAGATAAACAAATAATAAATAAAATTATAAAAGTTGAAATCACCATTTTTGGATCCTTAAATAAAAAGATATGGATTTTATAAGCAAAGGAAGAAAGAAATAAATAAGGACTACTTTAGAAAGCCAAATTGAAATCTTGGCCAAACAAATGAAATGAAATATTTTTGTTTAATAAAAAGAGTAAAGGATTATTTAAATAAAATCCTAAGGATTTATTAATATCCAATTTTATTTAAATAAAGACAATTCCCCATTTAAATGAACATTAAAACAGATTAAAGTATTTTAAATAATAATAATTCAAAGTGAAGTTATTTTGAATAAATAAAACCTACTGAAAAAGGTTTGGTAAAATTTAGAATTCAAATAAAGTTTGAAAACATAATTAAAACCTTATTTGAATTAAGACAAGGGCCTATGTTAAATAATTAATATGCCCTAAAGGAATAAAAGAAATATTCTAAATTAGACTTTAGGATATGTTAATAAACAGTATTAGAATATCTCAAAGTTTGGTAAAGTTTTGAATTCAAGTGGGGTTTGAATTATGTGAACAAAAATCAAAACAGAATAATAGAAAAGGAAAAAGAAAAAATCAGAAAAAGGGAAACAAAGCCAGCCTAGAAGCAAGGCCCAGTCTAGCCCAGCAGCTAGCCCATCTTCTCTCCCCGCAGCGAAACGTTTTTCACCCGGCAGCACACCCGCTCAGTCGCTGACAGCAGGACCCCACCTAACCTCCACTCACCTCACTGACGAACGGGGCCCACTGGCCACCTCATTGTCATCAACCCCGCGTCGACCGTTCCCCTCGCAACCTCGTCGTATACTGCCGCGTTTAATCTTCATGAATTCGTATGATTGCGCGATTAAACCTCGCCAGAGACGACGCTATCTTAAGCGCCTTGCCCTCCTCTCTCTTTTCCCCCAGGCGCCATCTCCTCTCGGCCACCAGGCTGCCACAATCGCTAGCTCGAACCCACTATTCCCGACGAGCTACCCCGGCCGATTCCGGCGACGCCGATCCTCCCCTTGCCTCCTAGTGCACTCGAGCTTGACCAGCAGCTTCTTGCGCATCTCCTAGTGCCACCCTCTTGGCCACGCGTGCCCCAGATCTTCGGCAAGGACAACACCCGAGCGCCACCGAGAACTGCCCCAACTCCGGCAACCCTCCCCCGGTAACTCCGGCCTCGCCTCTTCCTCTCCATGATGCTCCCATGATCGCCACTCTCTCCCGTGTATAACGAACCCTCTGCCTCGCCTTTTTGTGCCTTGTAGCGTCGGCAACAACCACACCTGAGAGCACCCGACGCCGCCGTGAACTCTGACGAGCAATCGCCGCCGCTCCCATGCGCCCCTCGAGTAGCTGAGACCATCTCGAGCTTCTCCTCGTCGCGACGAGTTCGGTAATGGTCTCCTCCCTATCCCGTGCTTCCTGGTTCGTCGGCAACGTCACCTCCTGAGCGCGCGCCATCGTCAGCCGCCGCCAGCGTCGCCCATCTGTGGTCGAGCTGCTGTGAGCCATTGGATCTAGATCCAAGCGACGCGATAGATTGACTTAACGAACCGTTATCGTGTGCTCTGTGCCATAGATTTTAATCAGATCCAACGCACCCCGTAGCTCGATCCGCACGAACCGTTTTCAGCCAATAAGAACATGACGCGTGGCCTGTGTTTCGATTTAAAAACAGAAAATGTTCTATTAGATGTTTGAACTTGTAAAATTCATAACTTTCAATCTACACGTCTAAATTTTGAAAATTTTATATCAATGGAATCAGCAAAAGGAGTAGTTTGCAAACATGCACTTTGTTTAATGAATTGCTTCTGTAAAATTAGTTGTTTTAGCAGAAACATGTGTAGGCATATTTTGAATATAAGAATTATTCTAGAAATGTTTTTAGGGTGAAATATTTTGTAAATAGATTTTTTTGAACCTACTGACCATGGAAACCAACTTTTGTGCTTAAAAATATATTTTGTGATACTTAGGAATTATTCCTTTGAATTAAAGCATTTCTAGCTAAATAAAAATATTGATTATGGTTTAAAATGCCTTTAAAGTAAAACCTTTTGGAAAATGATGTGATTTAAACTCTCTGACCTTAAACACCAAGTTTTGGGACTTGAAAACATATTTGATGAACCTTAGTAAAATAATACTTTGTTAAAAGGCATTTCTAGCAAATATTTTTTTTCTTTGAATTAAAAATGGAGATTGGATGAACCCTTTTGCAAATGGATTAATATTAAAACACTTTGAACATAAAACTAACATTTGTGTTTAAATAATATATTTGTCTAACCCTACAAATTATTACTTTGATTTAAATCATTTCTAGCAAAACAAATTGATTTAAATGGCCATTTTCACTAACTTGAATTTAAATGATTTTACCACTTTTATAAATGACCTTTAGGTGTTTTAAAATGTTTAGAGATACTAGAAACCACTTTTTCAAATAAAACCATCTTTTGCATGCTTGCACGCATTGCTTGATTTTATTGTTTTATGTGATAAATTGTTTGAATGCTAGTTGAATATGTGTTTGCTTGATTGAGTGTGATATTTGCAAGATCAAGAAGTGAACCAATATTCTCTACTTAAAAGGCAAGTGACACTATCAACCATGTCCTACTATTTTCATTACACTTAGTGGATTTTTGTAGTATGCATGATAGGACTACTATATTACTATGCTATGCTATGTCCTATTAGGAAATCCATCTTCCTTAGCGAAAACATCATAGTTGTAGTATGCTTAGCCCTGCTATATACTTGGGGTGGAATACCATATCATGATTACATGAAGTGTTGGAAAAATATATGTTTTATATAATAAAACAAGTACTCAATGAACCACCTGGGTGGAAAGAGGATACTCAATTTTGGATAAGGTGGCAACAAAGGGAACCATGTTTATATGGCTATCTTTTTGTATGTGCACTAGAAGAAAACCACCCAGGGACTTAGAGATTGAACAAGTTTCTCGTACAGTGGCTTCCGTGTATAGCCACATGCTAAATGGGCTCTGGCTTAGACAACTACATAGTGGAAGACCCTTGCACTGGCATCTTCAGGTTAACTAGAATTGTGTATTGGAAATATATCCTCACATTGGTGCCTGGTTGACAAGCTAGCATTGTGTATTGGGAGGAATCCTATGGAAAGACTTTGTTACATTATCGATCTGCCGGTATTTCATTTGGTGTGTACTTATCCAGCGGCCACTGGTGGCGTCAAGACGAGATTGTGTCATGTGGGTAAAGTGTAAAACTTCTGCAGAAGATCAAATTCTAAGTACTTAGCCGTGTCCCCGGTTACTAACAACTCTGAGCAACTAAGGCCTGAAGCTATGGAAGATCTCGACATTCCAATTTCTCAAAGTAAAACTTGATGGTGTTAACAAGGGATTAGAAGCACTTGTAGTTTTCCAAGGAGTTCAGAAAGATTGTCAAAAGATCAAAACTATTTTGAAAAGATAGGATAAAACTATATTGCTTTCTGCAAATGAGCCTAAACCCTACTTAGCCAAATATGCATGTATTGATAGGATCCACTTATTTCTACATAGTAGTGAAATTTGCCAATACAATTCAAATGTATTGACCCTTGTGGCTGCAACTTATTATGTTGCAGGTTTGTTTGATGTTAGAAGTGTGTTTATTAGGACTACAAGTCTACAACCAACATGACTGCATGTGGCACTTTGAAGATGAAGGACTCCATGCTATATAGTTATTTCTGCTGCATTGTAATGAGATAGCCAAATGAGATATGTAAGATGTAATGAATTATTTTATTTCTGGTTATAAAGTTGTATTATGACCTTTGTTTCTTGATATTACATCTTAACTGTGGATGATAGATATTGATCCAGGGACTAGCATTGTAAACACATGGATCTCTACCTTATTCAAGGTTTGGACCTCTACAGATGGTATCAGAGAACTGTGTTGCCTGTAGGATTGTAACCCTAGGATTAGACAAAACCCCTTACAAAAATAGGAGTTGTATTTGTTCCAAAACTTATTTACAAACAATCTTGTAAACTCTTTCCTCAACCTTTTTGGTTTTGATTATACATCTCTTCCTTTTTCAACTTGATGGATAAAGCCTTCACCATGACCAATGACTTCAACTTTACTTCACCAAGGACTTCAACTTAGACATACTAAGGACTACAAGTAAAAAAACCAAGAGACATTAGATTGCCTACCAACTATCTAAGACTTTGATAACATGTTAGAGTATGGATCATATTAACCTATGAGGTATGACTATACTAGGTTGATTGTTTCAAGAAAACTTGTTGTTTCTTTCAACTCATGAGTTAAACTCATAGGTTGTTAAGTGATTAGTTGCTTGTTGATTGTTTGATTGAACTTGATTGTTTTGGGTGGTGTGTTAGAACATCTTTAGATCTATCTATCATTACTTATCCCTATCAAACCAACAGATGCCTCCCTATTGTGCCAACCCCAACCAAAACAATAACAACAACATCACTCCCGAGATGCAGCAGTTGATGACAAATCAAGCTCAAATGATGCAGATGATGACATAATTTATGCAAAATCAGAACAACAACAACAACAACAACAACAACAATCAGAATAATCCTCCAGCACTTGACATGCTCACTGGATTTCTAAAACTGAGGCCTGCAAGGTTCTCTGGAACAACTGATCCAATGGTAGCCAATGACTGGTTACATTCGGTGAACAAGGACTTAATGACTGTTGGCTGCACCGACGAGGAAAAAGTTAGGTTTGCAGCATATCTACTCGAAGGACCAGCAGCAACATGGTGGGACAACTTTCAGATCACCACTCCCCTTGAGGATGTGACTTGGGCTATTTTTGAGGATGGTTTCCGTACAGCTCACATTTCATCTAGAGTGATGAACTTGAAGAAAAAGGAGTTCCACAATGTGAAACAACGTCACCTCAGTGTGGCTGAGTACATCGAGGAGTTCAACAATCTGGCATGCTATGCACCGGATGAAGTTGATACAGATGCCAAGAGGAAAGATAAATTCCTCGAAGGACTTAATGATGAGTTGAACCTACAGCTGTCTGTTGCCTATGTCCCAACTTATCAATCACTCTGTGACAAAGCCACCATCTTGGAAAACAAGATGAATCAAGTTGAGAAAAGAAAGAGGAAGCATAGCCTCAAGTATCACTCAGGATCATCACAAAAGAAACGTTCATTCAAAAAGAGCAATGAAGATTCTAGACCACATCAGCATCACCACAACAACAATGGAAGTGATAATAATGGAAATGATACTGACAATGGAGATGACCTTGGTCAGAACCAACATGGCAATTCTAGGAAGAAGGACATTAGCCAGTTGCAGTGCTATAATTGTAAGGAACTTGGACGCTATGCATCAGACTGTCCTGAGAAGAAAAAGAAAAAGGATGCTAGAAACTCCAATAGAAATGACTCCAATGTGACCCAGAAAGGGCATGTGAACCACATTGACATGTATGGAACCCTTGAAGAAATAGAGTATGTGGATGTCAGGAATTAGTTAATTCAGTTGAGTCAAATAAGGATTCCTTGTTTGGATATCAAGTATTGAACCGATACTCAAGTGAACCATCAATGTAACCCTATAAGACTTTCTTTTAAGGGCGGTAGTACCCTAGTTGTCTTCAAGCCAACTTGTAACCTCTATCCTTCCCAAATCTCGGGACGAGATTTCTTTTAAGGGTGGTAGCCTGTCACATCCCAAAATTTTCCAAATTTTGAAATGTGAAAAAAAATAAACAAAATAAATAATTGTTGAAATTTAGGTTGAAAAGAAACTTTTTGATTCCAAATGGAAACATCAAAACCCATTTTGAAAAAATAAAATCCTAAAGGGATTTAAAAATATAAACAAATAATAAATAAAATTATAAAAGTTGGAATCACCATTTTTGGATCCTTAAATAAAAAGATATGGATCTTATAAGCAAAGGAAGAAATAAATAAATAAGGACTATTTTAGAAAGCCAAATTAAATCTTGGCCAAACAAATGAAATGAAATATTTTTGTTTAATAAAAAGAGTAAAGGATTATTTAAATAAAATCCTAAGGATTTATTAATATCCAATTTTATTTAAATAAAGACAATTCTCCATTTAAATGAACATTAAAACATATTAAATTATTTTAAATAATAATAATAATTCAAGGTGAAGTTATTTTGAATAAATAAAACCTACTGAAAAAGTTTTGGTAAAATTTAGAATTCAAATAAACTTTGAAAACATAATTAAAACCTTATTTGAATTAAGACAAGGGCCTATTTTAAATAATTAATATGCCCTAAAGGAATAAAAGAAATATTCTAAATTGGACTTTAGGATATGTTAATAAACAGTATTACAATATACTCAAAGTTTCGTAAAGTTTTGAATTCAAATGGGGTTTGAATTATTTGAACAAAAATCAAAACAGAATAATAGAAAAGGAAAAAGAAAAAGATCAGGAATAAAAAAGGGAAACAAAGCCAGCCCAGAAGCAAGGCCCAGTCCAGCCCAGCAGCAAGCCATCTTGTCTCCCTGCAGCGAAACGTTTTTCACCCGGCAGCACACCCGCGCAGTCGCTGACATCAGGACCCCACCTAACCTCCACTCACCTCACTGACGAACGGGGCCCACTGGCCACCTCATCGTCATCAACCCCGCGTCGACCGTTCCGCTCGCAACCTTGTCGTTTACTGCCACGTTTAATATTCATGAGTTCATTTGATTGCGCGATTAAACCTCGCCAAAGACGATGCTATCTTAAGAGCCTTGCCCTCCTCTCTCTTTTCCCCCAGGCGCCATCTCCTCTCGGCCACCAGGCTACCACAATCACTAGCTCGAACCCACTGTTCCCGACGAGCTACCCCGGCCGATTCCAGCGACGTCGATCCTCCCCTTGCCTCCCAGTGCACTCGAGCTTGACCAGCAGCTTCTTGGCATCTCCCAATGCCACCCTCTTGGCCGCGCGTGCCCTAGATCTTCGGCAAGGAGAACACCCGAGTGCCACCGAGAACTGCCCCAACTTCGGCGACCCTCCCCTGGTAACTCCGACCTCGCCTCTTCCTCTCGATGATGCTCCCGTGATCGCCACTCTCTCCCGTGTCTAACAAACCCTCTGCCTCGCCTTTTTGTGCCTTGTAGCGTCGGCAACAACCACACCTGAGAGCACCCGACGCCGCTGCGAACTCCGACGACCAATCGCCGCCGCTCCCGTGCGCCCCTCGAGTAGCTGAGAGCACTTCGAGCTTCTCCTCATCGTGACAAGTTCGGTAATGTTATCCTCCCTCTCCCGTGCTTCCTGGTTCGTCGGCAACGTCATCTCCTGAGCACGCGCCGCCGTCAGCCGCCGCCAGCGCCGCCCATCTATGGCCGAGCTGTTGTGAGCCATTGGATCTAGATCCAAGTGACGCGATAGATTGACTTAACAAACCTTTATTGTGTGATCTGTGCCATAGATTTTAATCAGATCCAACGCACCCTGTAGCTCGATCCGCACGAACCGTTTTTAGCCAATAAGAACATGATGCGTGGCCTGTGTTTTGATTAAAAAACAGAAAATGTTCTATTAGATGTTTGAACTTGTAAAATTCATAACTTTCAATCTACACGTCCAAATTTTGCAAACTTTATATCAATGGAATCAACAAAAGGAGTACTTTGCAACCATGTACTTTGTTTAATGAATTGCTTTTGTAAAATTAGTTGTTTTAGCAGAAACATGTATAGGCATATTTTGAATATAAAAATTATTCTAGAAATGTTTTTAGGGTGAAATATTTTGTAAATAGATTGTTTTAAACCTACTGACCATGAAACCAACTTTTGTGTTTAAAAATATATTTTATGACACTTAGGAATTATTCCTTTGAATTAAAGCATTTCTAGCTAATTAAAAATATTGATTATGGTTTAAAAATGCTTTTAAAGTAAAACCTATTGGAAAATGATGTATTTAAACTCTCTGACCCTAAACACCAAGTTTTGGGACTTGAAAACATATTTGATGAACCTTAGTAAAATAATACTTTGTTAAAAGGCATTTCTAGCAAATATTTTTTTTGCTTTGAATTAAAAATTGAGTTTGGATGAACCCTTTTGCAAATGGATTAATATTAAAATACTTTGACCATAAAACTAACATTTGTGTTTAAAGAATATATTTGGCTAACCCTACAAATTATTACTTTGATTTAAATCATTTCTAGCAAAACAAATTGATTTAAATGGCCATTTTCACTAACTTGAATTTAAATGATTTTACCACTTTTATAAATGACCTTTAGGTGTTTTAAAATGTTTAGAGCCTACTAGAAACCACTTTTTCAAATAAAACCATCTTTTGCATGCTTGCATGCATTGCTTGATTTTATTGTTTCATGTGATAAATTGTTTGAATGCTAGTTGAATATGTGTTTGCTTGATGGAATTGTAGTGAATTTAGAAGAGTGTGATATTTGCAAGATCAAGGAGTGAACCAATATTCTCTACTTAAAAGGCAAGTGACACTATCAACCATGTCCTACTATTTTCATTACACTTAGTGGATTTTTGTAGTATGCATGATAGGACTACTATATTACTATGCTATGCTATGTCCTATTAGGAAATCCATCTTCCTTAGCGAAAACATCATAGTTGTAGTATGCTTAGCCCTGCTATATACTTGGGATGGAATACCATATCATGATTACATGAAGTGTTGGAAAAATATATGTTTTATATAATAAAACAAGTACTCAATGAACCACCTGGGTGGAAAGAGGATACTCAATTTTGAATAAGGTGGCAACAAAGGGAACCATGTTTATATGGCTATCTTTTTGTATGTGCACTAGAAGAAAACCACCCAGGGACTTAGAGATTGAACAAGTTTCTCGTACAGTGGCTTCCGTGTACAGCCACATGCTAAATGGGCTCTGGCTTAGTCAACTACATAGTGGAAGACCCTTGCACTGACATCTTCAGGTTAACTAGAATTGTGTATTGGAAATATATCCTTACATTGGTGCCTGGTTGACAAGCTAGCATTGTGTATTGGGAGGACTCCTATGGAAAGACTTTGTCACATTCTCGATCTGTCGGTACTCCATTTGGTGTGTACTTATCCAGCGGCCACTGGTGGCGTCATGACAAGATTGTGTCATGTGGGTAAAGTGTACAACTTCTGTAGAAATCAAATTCTAAGTACTTAGCCGTGTCTCCGGTTACTAACAACTCTGAGCAATTAAGGCCTGAAGCTATGGAAGATCTCGATATTCCAATTTCTCAAAGTAAAACTTGATGGTGTCAACAAGGGATTAGAAGCACTTGGAGTTTTCCAAGGAGTTTAGAAAGATTGTCAAAAGATCAAAACTATTTTGAAAAGATAGGATAAAACTTTATTGCTTTCTGCAAATGAGCCTAAACCCTACTTAGCCAATTATGCATGTATTGATAGGATCCACTTATTTCTACATAGTAGTGAAATTTGCCAATACAATTCAAATGTATTGACCCTTGTGGCTGCAACTTATTATGTTGCAGGTTTGTTTGATGTTAGAAGTGTGTTGATTAGGATTACAAGTCTACAACCAACATAACTGCCTGTGGCACTTTGAAGATGAAGGAATCCATGCTATATAGTTATTTCTGCTGCATTGTAATGAGATAGCCAAATGAGCTATGTAAGATGTTATGAATTATTTTATTCCTGGTTATAAAGTTGTATTATGACCTTTGTTTCTTGATATTACATCTTAACTGTGGATGCTAGATATTGATCCAGGGACTAGCATTGTAAACACAGGGATCTCTACCTTATTCAAGGTTGGGACCTCTACAACATCTTTTTCAGGAAAGATCTCCGCGTGCAGGGTCTTGAAAGCACGATGGGAGCGAATCAACAGATTGCACCCGCGCACGCTGTTTGCCTCCAAGGTGCCAATGTCATCCGATAAAGGATTAGATTTTATCTCCTCTTGCAGGTCCAAAGATTGGCCAGTAATTTCTATGAAAAGGAGGGCAAAGTTACATTTCAGGAACTCATATAAGAAAAAAAGGAATACAAGCGTACCAATGGAAGGAGCAAAAAAACTTACTTGTGAGAGATGAATTTAAGGCCTTCACACGAAGGCGAAGATCTTTGTACCGTCTCTATGGCTTCAGCTTTCTTCCGGATAGCTTCGGCTTCGGAAGCAGCATCTTGCTTGTCTTTTTCAAGCAGCAATTTTGTCTGCTTCAGTTCGGCTTCCAGCTCATCCACTCGCTTTAGCGCTTGATCGCGAATAATCGTGGATTCTTCAGCGGCAACTACGTCAATATGCAAGTTGTCATCATCAAAGAATGATCAGATGGAGCAAAAATAATAACAACTAATTAGACGTACCTTTGGATTCTTCGGCTTCATGACGAATCTTGATGAAACGAGAGGTCATATCAACCATCCCGCGCATCATCGGCTGCATCAATATAGGCAAATTTACTTAGGGGCTCAAGTATACATACAAAACTTAAAATAAACACATATGGAGGGCACTTACATCTCGCATGTCGGGCTCTGGTGGATTTTTGGCTATAGCTACACCTTCCCGGAGGTTTTCTTTTATTTCAAAGGCGGATCGACGGGTAATGATGCTGTATTATTTGGATCCAACTAGGAAGCGGGCTTTTCCACTAGGTCAGTCGCGCTTGTTTGTTGACCCGAGAATTTTGGAGGAGGAGTTGGAGCAGCAGTTTCAGCTGACGATTTTGGAGAGGCGTCCTGCTCCTCGTCGCTCCTAAAAAGTAAAGAGTGGTCGATTATTTTATTGGATCATAACTACAGAGGAACAAACAAAAATAAAGAGGTCAAGATAACTTACAAGCTAATATCTTGTGCTATCCGGAAAATCCCTTTGCGGGGACCAACACGTGTGGGTTTAACATTCTGTAGCTTCGATCCTGTCGAATCATCGGAGTCTTCGACCGTTTCCACAGGATCAGGATGTTTTCGTTTTACCTTCACCGGGACTGCCTCATATTCCTCAAAATGAGCTGAAGGAAGTGATGCAGTGTCATGGGAGGAGATGGCGGATGCAGCATCATCCTTGTAAGGTTCCCAACCCAACCTGGACAGGGGGAGGCTCCCTGAACCAACATCACACATGCAAGTAGCTCACACATCTGCAAGCAGCTCACACTAAACCGAGTGGGTCGGTTTGACCGGCTTGGTCCACCAATCGGGTTGGTTTAGCCCAACCATGGGCCAGACTGACTGGTGGGTCCAAGGTAAAGTGATATCAAGAAAATAAATAAAAAGAAAAAGGAAATAATAATTACCAAGATAGCCTCAATATAATATTAGTTGTAGAAAAATAAATAAAAATCCTAAAAATACATATAGTATATCAAAATGTTCATAAAAATAATATCTTCAAATGTTATTCTTTTTGCCACTTCAAAGAATAATCTCATAATAAATTCTTTAACTCTTAACAACTAAAATCAAGGACTCTTATCTTAGTCACCAAATGACAATTAAACAGATCACATTACTTTATACTTTACCTGTATATTTAGAATTATTATCACTTAAGTTCCTTATAAATGTCATTACTTATAAAGTAAAATTTGAAGATAAACTAATTCTTAAAAGAATCACCTAAATTCACTTCACTCAAAGTATGGGGGATTCACTTTGGGAGTTTTACAAAATGCATATCATTACTTATGACTAACAGCATCTTACTTCTTTAAACATTAGTCCTTACCGGACCAATGATGCTGATTTTAGATATTGGATCTTATATCGTCTCGAAGACCGTGAGTGCATAATCTTGCAATCACAAAAGGCAAGTTCACACTTTCTCATGTCCTTTGATTTTTTTTTGTAAAGTATTTTAAAAATCCAGTGTTGTCATCACCTGCACTTAAAAAAGGTCCAAAAACACTATTTTCATAATAATGTGATTATAGGTTATTTACCATGAGGTAATAACCTAACTATGAAAGTTCCGGTGGTAAAGGAAGATATTATCTAGGACTTAACAACCAATGTCGCCAGTGATTCTTGCGCCATATATCATGCGTTAACCATGAGATTTGGAATGGGACGAAGAAGTCAGCTATATCTTCTTCCTCTCGCATGTAGCCGGATGTGTAGGTCATGGCTATTACCACTCGTAGCGTGCATATTAATTGGTAATTCATAGAGGATATGCAGCATATGGTTGGGAACCCTCAACGTCCCATGATAGTTCCGTCATCTAATGGTTTGTACAAACCATTGCCGTAATTCAATATGTGGGCATGGTGTACACCAAGGAGACATGCGAGGTCGCGAAGAGGGCAGTGATTGGCTTGGATCATCTTCTGGGCCCCACACCATAGGAAGTGTGGACGGGAAAGATCGCCCGGTTGTGCAACAAGGATTTGATCTCTCATGGAAAAGTAACGCACCTCTGCAGAGTGTAAGAACTGTAACTTGTTACTCCCTGTTCCGGGAAGGAGCTGCGAACGCGGCGGGAAAGGAACTGCATGAAAGTTCTGGTAAACCCGTGAAGGCTGACGGACATAGCTTTTCAGAATAAAAGCTACCTTTGAAGAAATGTTTACGAAAACCTGTATTGCCTATGACCTATAGTCTGTGGCTGTAGATATAGTGCATCAAACACTCCTTTTCTAGTGAACTTGTTGAGTACGCTCGTAATCAAAGTATCTTAACCCTTGATAGATTCTGAATCCATTAAGACGACGTCTACATCAAGTCATGCTCCAGGAATAATTAGCAAGAGTTAACGCTCTTCAATGAAGTCAAGAAAGTCAACATATACACCAATTCAAGTGAAGATGAAGTTACTGATTAGACAGGAATATAATCTCTAGACATAGAACCTATTTCTGTAGTGTATTGCAATAGCAGAAATGCCAGACCATTAGTTAAGATACTAGTCTTGATAGGATGATAGATTCTGAGATATTTATTTCTGATTCTTCTTTGTTAGAAGTTTCTTTCTCTCTCTTTAACCTAGAGTATTCTCTGGATCTTATGTAAAGAGTTGAGTTGTAACCTATAGTCATGTCTTGGACCTGCTGTATTTCTGTTGTACCACTCTGAGGGATGTAATACTAGTGAACGATGCTTCATTGGTGTTATGTCAACGACTATAGTGTACTACATCATGTAGTGGTATGCTGGGTCACCGTAGTTGGTATCAGAGCATATGCTTTGACCTTAGGATTGAAACACTTTAAGGAAGATATCTAGGTTGGATAGTGACTATAGAAAGCCATCTTATATAAACCAAATATTCCTATGACTTGTGATGAGTATCCACTTGGGGATAACCTTGTCACACTTAAGTTGGATGCTTTGGTCATCTTTCTTAAAAGTTGTTATTTATATTTTCTCAGTATAGTGCTAGACCAAGATGGTATAACACCATTAAGATGCCTTAAGTAAGCTAAAATAGTAATGTAGATTATGGATAAGTTCAGGATATCATATGGAGTAGTTTAAATGGTGTAGCCTAACCCTAGAATTTAAGTAAGAACAGTAAAATCTTATTTTTAGTTGATAACCAAAGACAACATGATGAATATCATTAGGATAAATGTTGATGTAATGAGTACTAATCATGTGGGATTCACTTGAGAATTCTACGTGATGAAGTGAAATTATGTTATGGCTTAATAATAGTGTAGTGAGAAACAAAGTCATCATGGTCAGATTAACTCCTAAATCATGATGTATAGGTAAAACATAACAAGATTATGGGGAGATTAGTTTCGAAACCATGATGAGAGTATAATATGAAAGGTAATTAGTAAATTATCTTGATGTAGGAGTAAGGAAATAACATGGTAAAACTATAATAGAAGTCATAGGTGTCACAAAATTGTGATAACCTTCAATTTTAGGGGGTTCAATAGAGGCTTATTAGTCTTTTTGAGAGATCATGTGAGGTCATTTACTAAGTAAGAAAGGTTGGTTATAGTTAATCATTCCAAAGGTGAGACCAAAGGTTAGTTAAAACCAAATTGAGACCACTTTACTTAAGATTATCTTGTTGCAATTGAGCAATTTGGGTAAAAATTAAGACAAAGTATAGTTTGACCCTAAGTGCTAAGTATCACGATGTAAACCAATACGAGGAGGTGTCATAGACCACACAACTAAGCCTAAATTCTAGAGATATTATACTCAACTACTATATTCCGGGCTTAGAATATTGTGTGTTATATGTACCACATTTGGATTTATTTGTTTTTCTTGGATCTTATTGATTGACTAGATCTGTACATGAAGTTTGACTTGGTGTGCAAATGCATGTTGCAACACCTAGTTACCACTTGACGTTATAGACCTAGATAAAAATGGGAATTCATGTAAGGGAGTGACGAGTTCCAAAGACCAAGATGAAGACCTACATGAAGGGTAAAGCCAAATATGAGGAGTATCAATCCAATTTGGAGGATGGATCGAGATCAGATCATTCTTAACCAGCTATGAGAGGGAAGATTAGTGTAGAAGATGTATGGAGAAACAAGAAGTAATGAATTTAAGGTTCAATCAAAGTAGATATGTTGCTAAGAATTTAATAAAGTAATTGTACCAAGTTCATGAAAGTATCATGAATTAGTACAAAGAAGGAGCTTTAGAACAAAAATGGTATTCAAGCTCTGACAATTCAGAGAAAATGCCATAAGGATGTTGGAAGCCATAGGGTAATACCTACAACCTAGGATGATCCACATCTGGTATTTGATCCATGGTGGTAATTGATCCACAGTTGGTATCTTGTCCGCAGCCGGTGTTGGTTGACATAGTTAACCAGATCATCTTAGTATTGCATAAAGAGCATAAAACTTGGCCTAAGCTAAGTAAGACCTATAGGAGTATAATATTTAAGTAACTGTCTTTCGAAACGCTTCGCGAAGACAGACCTATCAAAGCGAAAGTGTCCAAATAGTAAGTTAGACAAATAATGCTGAAAGATTCACTTAGGAGATCCACAATTGTGTGGATACACCATACAATCTTTTGTGAGACCCTAACTAGGTAGAGAATAAGCTATTCAAAGCCCTACATTCTAGTTATAAAGCCAATGGCTACTCTATAGGCAGTTTAAAGACCATTAGTAAACCCTAAGGGAGAGAGTAAACCGTAAACGGAAGTACTATTATCCGAATTCCAAGTAAAGGTTGAAGAAGAAGTACTAACTTATGATAACATTAAGCTTATTTTCATAAGTTTAAAAGAAGCCACGAATATAAAAGTACTTTCAAAAGTATGTCTTGATTAAAGATCAGAGTTTATTTCAAGGTAGTAGTACTCAAACCTTGAGGTAACTAATAAATGGAAGTTGAAGAAGTACTTAAGGTAATAATGAAAACATTATCTGAAGCTTGCTAATACAAAAGCTTAGGGGTGATAAAATAGATTAATCTTAATAGACTAAGTCTAGAGGAAACAACTCTTAAGTGACCCTTTAAAAGGGAATAAAACATATCCAGTTGGACAAGTATAGAGGAACAAGAAATTCCAACGGGTTTGGACTAAATGTGTTCAAAACCAATATTCGGAAGGATTACCAGTACAACTCATACAATGACAAATTAAAGATTAGTCTTTTGACCACACTATTGACTAATAAAGTTTAAAACCTGTTTTAATGAGACTTCCTAGACTTTGCATAATATAGTAAGGAAGTTCGATGATCAAGTTAAGGAGTTGGATTAGGATATCTAATAAGAATAATAAACTAAAGAAGAGACCCCAATTTAAGAAGTTCATAATAAGGACATATCCCTAAGGGAGTAAAGTAAAAGGAACTTTGGAGTATTAGAGACACCAAGTAAAAGATTGTTGAGCATGATGAGGATTCAAGGAAAGATCTGGATATGGAATAATATAATTATTTCCATTTAAGGTTACCAGGGAGTTGAGAAATGTCGTAACCAAAACAAGACAATTCCTCATTCCGAAACAAAAGAGTGTGTGAACTTCGAGGACGAAGTTTATTTTAAGGGGGAGAGTCTGTAACATCCCAGGATTAGCACCTAGAATTATAGAGGACACAGGTTTGTGCATTGCATTCATGTATAAGAAAATCCGGAGAATTTTCGCGCAAAACTAAAGAAGCTGTAAAGGGATCGAGATATCTCTTGTTCGGATGGAAACACCAGGACATGTGCTATGGATTTTGACATGTACTCTATTGTACTTTTCTGTTTGAGGGGAAGGAAATTCAAATTTGAGTATTCAATTGGAGAATTTGAATTCTAAAAGAATTTGAAATGGAATAATAATTGGAAAGTAAATTGTAATAATAAATAAAAGGTGAACTCTTATTTATGATTAAAATACAATATTTACAATTATCTAAGTATACAAGATAATTGAAATTCAAACACAAAAGGAAAAATATTTACAATAAGAACTGAGTTCATAATTATAAACAAGATATGAATATTACAAGAATTTAGATTACAAATAGAAAGAAAAATTAAGCTTTATTAAGATTATATAGTATTACATTGTCTTTACAAAAGAAATATAAAACAAATAACTTTACTAAATAAGATACAACCATACAATGTCTTTACATTATTTAAACAGAAAAGAAATTACAATAATAGTTAAAAGAAAGAAAACCTAAACTAAAGCTGGTATCTTCTCATCCTCTTTTATATATGCAAAACAAAACTAGTAGTAAATAAAAGAGGGGGTTAGTTTGGTTAGTATTTCTCTCAGGTACACAGTGTGATGCACTGTGAGGTTCATCACTGAGCAGTAATTGGGGCCAGAGTAGAATCTGTTTTTATCAGTAAATTTGGTCTCAGACTATGTGCATCACTGGCCTGAGAGAGGGGCAAGTTTCACCAAATAAAATAGGATCTACTCTTATCAAATTTTAGCTTCAACTTTGAGCATCATTAGCATAGAGTAAAAAATTACACTTGGCAACTCAAAATAAAGATCAGGATCAGATAATACCAAACCAGCCAACCACGGACTTAGCAAAGATATCCCATAGATGCAACCTGGACAGGGGGAGGCTCCCTGAACCAACAGCACACATGCAAGCAGCTCACACATCTGCATGGTGTTGTGTTGTCAACACCAAAATCATCACATGGAGTTCAAAAGGGAGAGCACAGCCGTAGCAGAGTTACCAACTCTCAATGACCACTATAGAACACCAGTACCTCTACACCCACACAACCACCCCTATCTCCTTCTCAGTTCAGCACAAGTTTATTCCACCACACGGCCAAAAACCAGGAGTTTACCACTGATCCATCCACACAAATCACCAACCAATATCACATGGTTTTCTAGATCAGGATTTACCACAGGAAGCACCAAGAAAATCAGGACAGGATAATAAGCTAGCTCAAGAGGAGGAGGAGCAGGCCAGTAGCTAGGAAGAAGGAAGGATCCACAACATACCAGGGTGGAGTAGTTCAAGCCTAAGAGCAAGAAGATCTAGCTGATCAAGAGTAGACAAAATCCTAGCACAAATCATTTGTTGATTCTATAGTAGCAGGTAAAAAATCATCAGAAATAACCACTAGATCATGCAGCATCTGTTCTTATATCCTGCATAAAGATTTGGGAACAAAAGGTAAATAATACCTAGCAACTAACTCCATATACCCTTCCACTAGATTTTATCTAGGAGGATTGGATGGAGAGTTTTCTCTTAGGCTTGCATAGAGATGTTATGCAAAGCTCATCACAGAGAATGAAAGCTACCAGAATAAATAAATATATGTTCTTATCTATCCAAATTAGTGCCTCGGCCTTTGCATCATGGGCAGGGCCTATGTACCAATACACAATCTGATTTTGTCAAGTCATATCCCACAAGGATTGATAGCCACACACATAATTATGCAAATGGTATAAGCAACCAAATTCCACTGACCTGCAACTAGATGATTTCTAGGCAATCAGAAGAGGTCACTTGAACCACATATAATCACATATCTACTCAAGATCATGCTACAAGAAGGATTGCTGTGCACACTCCAAAAGGAGGCACCACAGCAAGAACCTCCAGGTAACATATGCCACCAGAACAAGTTAGAAGAAATAACTCAAGTTTACAAGCCATTCAAAGCTAATCTAAATCATATCTCTAGATAAAATAACTAGAGATCATTTAAACTTCTATTTCAGACATCATGGGTAGATAAAATTCATCTAGACTTGTTCCTGAAATAAAAATCCAGTTAACCTAGGGAACCATCATATACACATGAAAATTTGGTGTGCATATTGCTAATGCACACAATATAATTCTATGTAGAGAATCTACTCATACCAATAATTTTTGCTACAACTAGAAAATAATCAGAAAAGTCAAGATTCAGCCAGCACATTTAATTACATCAGGTTCATCATCACGAACTACTAAAACATGCAAAACAGTACAAGAACACATTTAGAGTAGAAAAACATTACCAAATTGTGTAATCTTATACATTTGAACCAATATTTGAGCTAGCAAATAATTTAGAGTCTAACAAGCGTGTCAATATTACAACACATGTTTGCTCTATACACTTAAATGTTTCACATACATATTTATTGGATAAAATTAGCTTGTGCATGATCTAGTTACACTTAATACACAATACTAAGTCAATGGGATCATCTACTCTGACATTTAGAGCTAATTTGGGAAGAATCAATTAGCCTTACTCATTCCCGCAAGTCAGATTCATTACATAGTAACCAGAACCTATCTAGTTAGCACAAGTAAAGCAACATATTTTACCCCTAGTATTGGCAGAAATTAAATTGACCAATAGACCTCTAACGCAATCAAAGTTTCACGGTGAACAAGATCCAAAAAGTATCATCGTCTAACCAATTGGTGCATTGAATAAAATGTTTCAACCCCAGAACATTTTAACAAGGGAATCAACCCTAGATATGGTTAATTACAAGAAAAAAGAAAAAGAAGATCAGAGAGTGAAAAGGGGAAAACATACCTATGGTCCTCGCTAGAGTGTGAAGAGGAAGCAGTGGCCGGCGTCGAGGATGAACACAGCGGCACGGGGAGCACCCAGAGGGCGCTGCAACCTGCGCCAAGCTGCGTTCATAGAGATCACAGTGAGGAAGACGACACCATATCCTCACCAAGGAACCAGGGTGACGCCAGAGGAGCGTCGGAGCACCACATCCTCGGCAACAGCGCAAACCCTAGCCATCAGAGAGAGAAGCGCGGCTAGGAGAGGGCTCGAGCATCAAATCGAGCTGGGGCCATTGATGCAGCGTCATCCACAACATCATTTCACACCATGATGGCGGTCGTGGTGGCCGGAGCCGGCCATGATCAAGGAACAGCGGTGGCGGCACCAAAGGGTCGCCTAGAGAGAGAGGGATTCGAGCAAGGAGGAGGACGCACTAGACCGAGTGGGTCGGTTTGACCGGCTTGGTCCACCGATCGGGTTGGTTTAGCCCAACCATGGGCCAGACTGACTGGTGGGTCCAAGGTAAAGTGATATCAAGAAAAAAAATAAAAAGAAAAAGGAAATAATAATTACCAAGATAGCCTCAATATAATATTAGTTGTAAATAAATAAATAAATATCCTAAAAATACATATAGTATATCAAAATGTTCACAAAAATAATATCTACCTAATAAAAATATAACTTTATTTGTTTAAAACAAAAATCAAGTAAAACAATTATTAACACCATTAAATCTTAAATGAAGTTTTATAAAATAAAACAAAAACCCTAAAAATAAATAAAAAATCATTTTTGCGTATCAAAATAACTCTAAGATTTTATAAAAATACTAACTTAGAGTTTTACAAATAAAAACATAAAGCAAATAATTAAAGACACTTAATTCTATGATGAATTTTACAAAAATAAAGAAAATACTTAAAAATCATTTTCAAGGTTTTGAATAAATATATTACACTAGAAAAATATTAAATATATTATTAGAAAAGTCTTTAATATTTTAAATAATAAATCCTTATCTAATACCTATTTTGTGAATTCTTTAAAAATAATTGTTAAGTAAGAAATAATCACAATTTTTATAAAACCTTGAGCAATTAGTGTCTTTGTACTAAATTCCAAACCCATAACTTAAATTCATAATCAAATTTAAGTAAAACTCTTAACTTTAAAATATTCTATAAAAATCTTATTGAGAATCCTTTTAAATAAACATTGGGTAACACCCATTTATATATTATGGTGAATAATCATTATATTTTAACCATTATTAACATAACTTCAAATTCTAACAAATTACTGAGATCATCTAATTATAATTCCATTAAATAAATACAGATTATTTTCTTAATAAGAAAAACAAATTTAATCTAAATCATTCACTTAAATATAAATCGAATAATTCCACACCTTAGTTATACCTATCATAAATCTAAAACATGGGAATGATTAAAACATATTGCATCTTAAGTTTACTTACCCTTTTAGAGTTAACTTTAGTCTCAAAGCTTATAAACAATAGGTCTAATACACCACTTATGTTTTTTATAGTTAACTTTAGTCTATTTCAATTAAGACATAAGGCATCTCATATTCAGATTATTCAAGCAAACATAAACAACATTAATCACATTCTATCAATCATATTCTGAAAGCTATTAGGGTTGTTTAAACCTTAGGAAGGAAATCTTTTCTTCAAATGTTATTCTTTTTGCCACTTCAAAGAAAAATCTCATAATAAATTCTTCAACTCTTAACAACTAAAATCAAGGACTCTTATCTTAGTCACCAAATGACAATTAAACAGAATCACATTACTTTATACTTTACCTGTATATTTAGAATTATTATCACTTAATTTCCTTATAAATGTCATTACTTATAAAGTAAAATTTGAAGATAAACTAATTCTTAAAAGAATCACCTAAATTCACTTCACTCAAAGTATGGGGGATTCACTTTGAGAGTTTTACAAAATTCATATAATTACTTATGCATAACAGCATCTTGCTTCTTTAAACATTAGTCCTTACCGGACCAATGATGCTGATTCATATATTGGATCTTATATCATCTCGAAGACCGTGAGTGCATAATCTTGCAATCACAAAAGGCAAGTTCACACTTGCTCATGTCCTTTGATTATTTTCTGTAAAGTATTTTACAAATCCAGTGTTGTCATCACCTGCATTTGAAAAAGGTCCGAAAACACTATTTTCATAATAATGTGATTATAGGTTATTTACCATGAGGTAATAACCTACTATGAAAGTTCCGGTGGTAAAGGAACATATTATCTAAGACTTAACAACCAATGTCGCCAGTGATTCTTGCGTCGTATATCACGCTTAACCATGAGATTTGGAATGGGACGAAGAAGTCAGCTATATCTTCTTCCTCTCGCCTGTAGCCGGATGTGCAGGTCGTGGCTGTTATCACTCGTAGCGTGCATATTAATTGGTAATTCGTAGAGGATATGCAGCATATGGGTGGGAACCCTCAATGTCCCACGATAGTTCTGGCATCTAACGTTTTGTACAAACCATTGTCGTAATTCAATATGTGGGCATGGTGTACACCAAGGAGACATGCGAGGTCGCGAAGAGGGCAGTTATTGGCTTGGATCATCTTCTAGGCCCCACACCATAGGAAGTGTGGACGGGAAAGATCGCCCGGTTGTGCAACAAGGATTTGATCTCTCATGGGAAAAGTAACGCACCTCTGCAGAGTGTAAGAAATGTAACTTGTTACTCCCTGTTCCAGGAAGGAGTTACGAATGCGGCGGGAAAGGAACTCCATGAAAGTTCTGGTAAACCCGTGAAGGCTGACGGACATAGCTTTTCAGAATAAAAGCAACCTTTGAAGAAATGTTTACGAAAACCTGCATTGCCTATGACCTATGGTCTATGGCTGTAGATATAGTGCATCAAACACTCCTTTCCTAGTGAACTTGTTGAGTACGCTCGTACTCAAAGTATCTTCTTAACCCTTGCTAGATTCTGAAGCCATTAAGACGACGTCTACATCAAGTCATGCTCCAGGAATAATCAGCAAGAGTTAAAGCTCTTCAATGAAGTGAAGAAAGTCAACATATACACCAACTCAAGTGAAGACGAAGTTACTGATTAGACAGGAATATAATCTCTAGACATAGAACCTATTTCTGTAGTGTATTGCAATAGCATCAATGCCAGACCATTAGTTAAGATACTAGTCTTGATAGGATGATAGATTCTGAGATATTTATTTCTGATTCTTCTTTGTTAGAAGTTTCTTTCTCTCTCTTTAACCTAGAGTATTCTTTGGATCTTATGTAAAGAGTTGAGTTGTAACCTATAGTCATGTCTTGGACCTGCTGTGTTTCTATTGTACCACTCTAAGGGATGTAATACTAGTGAACAATGTTTCATTGGTGTTATGTCAACGACTATAGTGTACTACATCATGTAGTGGTATGCTGGGTCACCACACAATAATATTGGAAGCAACCACAACACATCACCGCCTCCAAGAAGCAGAGAGACGGTTATTTTATTTCGTCCGTCTATGGTGATCAATTAGAGCCGGTTTATGTTGTTATCGTAGTTAACCGGCTTTGGGCATTATCTCAAAGTAATGAGTTTGTACTACTATTGTCAACAAGATAAAATTCATTAGTTGCCATTTATTTGTCGTCCAAAGTCACTATTTCTCCATTTGAGATTATTTATTCCTATATATGGGGTCCTGCCCAGACTTCTGATAGTGGACACAAGTTTTATGCCAATTTTATTGATGCTTAGAGTTATTTTACATGGCTCTATCTCCTTAAACATAAATCTGATGTATTTCAAATATTTCTTCAGCTTCAACAACATGTTGAATGTCTCTTGGATAATAAAATTTTACATGTACAAATAGGCTGGGGTGGTGAATACCATAGACTTAATAAATTCTTTTCATATATTGGCATAGATCATCGTGTATCTTGCCCACATACCCATCAATAGAACAACACTGTTGAACATAAACATAGCCATATAGTTGAGACTGATCTTACTTTGTTAGCCCATGCCTCTTTTCCCTATCGTTTCTGGAGTGACGCTTTCTCAACTGTCCGTTTTCTAATTAATAGGATTCCTAGTTGCCTTATCTCTACGCAAACCTCGCTTGAGCGACTCCTAGGCGAAGTACCTGACTACACCTTTTTAAGGTGTTTGATTGTGCTTGTTGGCCACACCTTCCTCCATACAACAAACTGGGCCGACAGACTCATCTGGCTCTCCTCCTGGTCCCGAGAAGGCCGGTCCTTCTTTGCCTCAATCACCCTCGCATGAATATCTTGCTTCGCCTGCGTGTCGTCTGTCGAGCGAGTCTGCTCCTGACCCGCCCGCTCTTCATCGCCCTGTTACACATCTACAACGAGGTATTCGCAACCTAAAGCAAAGAATGGATGCTACTAATACTTGGGAGGCTATTCGTTCTTCTCATACTGCTGATCTTGCTCGGTCTGAACCACATAACTACTAAGAGGCTATGCATTTCCCTCATTGGAAGGATGCCATGGAAACAAAATATGTTGCTCTTCGGGTTAACAAGACATAGCGTCTTCTCCCTCCAGTCTCTGGTGTGAATATTAACGACTTTAAACGGGTCTTCAAAATTAAGCAAAAGTATGATGGTTCTATTGAGAGATACAAAGCTCGTTTGGTGGCGAAAGGGTTCAAATAACACTACGGTATGGACTATGAAGATACTTTCAGTCATATTGTTAAACCAACTACCATTCGAATCCTACTGGCTATGGTTGTTACTCATGGTTGACATCTTTGTCAACTCGATATTCAGAATGCTTTTCTTCATGGAATTCTTGAGGAAGAAGTGTTCATGCATCAACCTCCTGGTTTTGAGGATCCCTAGAAGCCTTAGCATCTGTTACGTCTTGATAAATCTCTCTATGGTCTCAAACAGGCACCTCGAGTGTGGCATGATCGTCTCAGTACGGTACTTGTTGGACTTGGTTTTACTCCGTTTACAACTGATACATCTCTTTTTATCTTACGACGACTAGATGTAACGCTCTATCTCCTGGTTTATGTGGATGCTATTATTGTGGTGAGTTCATTGTCTTCTGCTTCTGATCACCCGATTCATCTGCTTTGCGATTCATTTGCTTTGAAGGATCTTGGTACCTTGAACTACTTTCTGGGTGTTGTGGTTCAGCAGATTCATGCTTCTCTCCTTCTCAATCAGCGCAAGTATGCTTCTCTGCTCATGCGACGTGCTAGACCGTTGAAGTGTACTCCTTTTACTACACCTATGGTATCTTCGGAGAAATTTTCTACTACCGACGGTGTTCTTTTGTCCACCGAGTGCGGTGACCCAGCATACCACTGCATGATGTATTATACTATAGTCATGGACATAACACCAATGAAACACCGTTCATTAGTATTACATCCCTCAGAATGGCACAACAGAAACACAGCGGGTCCAATACATGGCAAAAGGTTACAACTCACTCTTTACACAAGATCCAGAGAACACTCTAGGTTAAAGAGAGAGAGAAAGAACTTCTTACGGAAAAGAATCAAAGATGAACAACGCAAGAACTAGTATACTATTAAGACAAGTAATTTAACTAAAGGGTTGGCATTGCTGCTATTGCAATACTCTACAGAATCAGGTTTTTGACTAGAGATTATATTTCTATCTAATCAGTAATTTCGTCTTCACTTGAGTTGATGTATATGTTGACTTCCTTGACTTCATTGAAGAGCTTTGGATTTGGATGACGAGTACTAGAGCATAACTTGATGTGGATGTTGTCTATTCTGTCTTCAGAATCTAGCAAGGGTTAAGAAGATACTTTGAGTACGAGCGAACTCAGCAAATTCACTAGAAAAGGAGTGTTTGATGCACTATACTATAGCCACAGACCATAGGTCGTAGCCAATGCAAGTTTTCATAAACAGTTCTTCAAAGGTTGATTTTATTCTAAAAATCTATGTCCGTCAGCCTTCACGGGTTTACCAGAACTTTCATGGAGTTCCTTTCCCGCCGCGTTCGCAGCTCCTTCCCGGAATAGGGAGTAACAAGTTATAGTTCTTACACTCTTCAGAGGTGCGTCACTTTACCCATGAGAGATCAACTCTTTGTTGCACAACCGGGCAGCTTATTCCCGTCCACAATTCCATGATGTGGGGCCCAGAAGATGATACAAGCCAATCACTGCCCCCTTCACGACCTCGCATGCCTCCTTGGTGTACACCATGCCCACATATTGAATTACGGTAATGGTTTGTACAAACCGTTAGATGCCAGAACTATCGTGGGACGTTGAGGGTTCCCACCCATATGCTGCATATCCTCTACGAATTACCAATTAATATGCATGCTACGAGGATAACATCCATGACCTGCACATCCGGCTTCATGTGAGAGGAAGAAGATACAACTGACTTCTCCGTCCCATTCCAAATCTCATGGTTAACGCGTAATATACGGCGCAAGAATCACTGGCGACATTGGTTGTTAAGTCCTAGGTGATATGGTTCTCAGTAGTGGTATTCCAACTGTCAGATTTACTAGATTAGCTGATCACCCTGGATCAGTAACCAATAGTTCACAATATTATAGAAAATAGTGTTTTCTAACCTTTTTCAAATGCAGGTGATGACAACACTGGATTTGTAAAATACTTTACAGAAAATAAACAAAGGACATGAGCAAGTGTGGACTTGCCTTTTGAGATTGCAAGATTATGCACTCACGGTCTTCGAGTCAATATAAGATCCAAAATCTGAAATCATCATTGGTCCGGTAAGGACTAATGTTTAAAGATGCAATATGCTCTTATGCATAAATAATGTGATGCATGTTATAAACGCAAATCCCAGGGATAACGTGGTTCTAGGGTTTGGATACTAGAAATGATGTATTTGAAATGTGTTGTTGTCAACACCCAGATTTTTAATCCCAGATGCATGTTATGCCATACCTCGCAATCCCAGGATTACCATTTTTGCGAGACATAACAGATTTGGATATCACAGTACATCATCAATTACAAACCATACATATGGTCTTACACAAATAAGGATCTCATGATCCAGTTCTTAACACAACTCAAGCAGCGGACGTAATAATAAGGGTAGCATGGGCGAAGCTCCATCTTCGGGGTCACAGGCAATGCTGACGATGGAAGATGATCCTAGTTGCTGTAACATTCCTGCGGTCCATCCTCCTGGTACTCTTCTTCATAGTCTGGCCACGGGAATAGCCAGGGACAAAGCCATGAGTACTCTTTAAGTACTCGCAAACTAATACTAACAAGTTAAGGGGTTTTTTATTAGTAGGATACTAAGCTCTAGGTTTGTTTTGCAAAAAGCCAGATTTACCTCTACTAAGTCCAGAAGCAATAAAAACTAGTTGAAGTTTTGTAACACCTAAGTGGGAACTTGAATTTCATATCACAACTCTGTTGTGGTCCAGTCAAAGTCTCAATTCATTTCACAAGTCCTTTTGAAAACATCTGACGGGGGAACAATATGGCCACTCCAACTGTCCATAACCGCGGACGCGGCTATTCGAATAGTTTGACACTCGGAAGAGATTGTACACTTTCACCACAACATTCGATACATCCGCCAGGAACAAATCCTGAATTTACCATACTCAGTATGCGGATAATCAATCCTAACATTTCGATTACACGCCCTAGTATAGGCACATCTCCTGCGAGTTTGGCCTCCCAACCATGACGAACTGTCATCTTAGGTACTGCATAGGTGGACAATCTTCACAAGGTAGCCTCAGCTCAGACCTTGGCCGTGAGGGAACCCATACTAAGGTATATAAGTTTCCAGTCAAGCCCTACCCAATTTTCGGGTATTGTGGTTGTACGGTAAAATTGGAATGGTATCGCATTCAGACAACCATCAGTTTTATAAAGGGCTAAGGCTCATGCCTCAACATTTTCATCATCAAAATCATCTGGTGTTCGGAAACACATGTCAAAACATTTTAGTATAATGACTCATTATTCCAAGGTTTTCATAACCATTTTCACCAAGTATTCCCATCTAAAGTTGATCCAGTTTTATGCTTAGCACTAGCATCTACAAGTGGGGTAAGTACTAATGAGGGGTGGTAAACAAGTGAGGATTAATTAAGTTCAATCTCATGCCTTAGGATGACATCAAGAGTATCTAACTTAGGCCAAATTTAATGCTCTTTATGCAACCTTCCATTATCTTTCTATTATCTACAATTCACTTAAATAAACTCTAAGAGAAAGCTTTGATAAAGAAATAAAGAAGAAAGCTTGCAAGTAAAACTAGGATTGGGTTATCAAGTGGGCATGATCACATATGCTTAAGGCATATAGTTGGCATAGTAACAAGCAAGCATTTGCTTGCATAGGTATTAGTATAAGCTTGCTAAGTTAATAGCTTGCAAGTATTGGCTTGCCTTGTGCAGAGCAGTGGTTGAAGTTCTCCTCGGCTTCTTCTTCGTAGTATCCTCCTTCCTCCTCGTATCCATGGTCGGTACTAGCGTTTATAAATAAATACGAGGTACTCCCTCCGTTTCAAAATATAAGATGTTTTAGCTATGTGAAGCAAATGTATCTAGACTTCTTTTAATATGTAGGTTCACTCAACTTTAGGGTGAATGTAAACACTAAAAGAAGTCTAGATTCATTTTCCTCACAAACCTATAACATCTTATATTTTGAAACGGAGGGAGTACACAATAACCAAACAATACTTAACAATTTTCAATCATCATACAAAGGTGTTCTATAGATGATCTAGCATCATCACCTATCATTACAAGATTAAAGCATTTGTCTTATTTATTTTAATTTGAGAAAAGTAATTTCTACTCATTGAAAAACTAATTAAGATTTAATATTCTCCAACTCAAACATGGGATCATGTTGACACAAGTCATCACCACATATTTCAGTACATGGGAATGTGATTTAAAGTGGTATCACAATTTAATAAGGTTTAACCTTTTTATTTTAAATAATTAAAGTGACTAGAAATGCCTATGTGGCATCCTTTTATTGCTTGAACATTATTTCTGTAATTAAACCCATATGTTTTTATATTTTGAAAGGTATGATCAAATGTGATTTTTGAGAGTTGGAATCAACTCAAAAGCTATTATGGTTGAAATTTGAAAAATGTTTGAATGTAGAAAAGCTTCTGACTTGTTATTTTTACCAAGGGTGATCTACAGATCCAAATGACTTGAATCCAACGGGCTTGGATTAAGCATTTCACTACCTTTCTAACAAAATTGGTTTCATGCAATTTGTTTCACTGAATCGAGCTGGGTTTATTTTTGAAACTAGGTACAGAACTGAGTTTGAACTAAAATAGAAAAATCTAAATTCAAACGCTTGCGCGGGAAAGGTTAATGGGCCGGCCCAGTGTCACTCCGTAGCGCGGGGCTCAGCTGACAGGGGGTTCCACCAATCAGTGGCTCATAACATGCGAAGCGGTACGGGGCGGTGTGGTTCATTGGATTAGAAGTGAGATCAACGGCTGAGGGTCGTCGTCGACGATGAACATGTCACCGGCGAGCTCGAACCCTAGCGGCTCAGTGGGGGTGCATAGGGGGCATACCGGGCCTCCAGCAACGACTGCGCGGCGGGCAAACGAACGAGTGGTCGACAGGGAGATAAGGAATGGTCGAGGAAGCTCCGGGGGTGGTCGAAATCAACGGCTCCCTTCTTCTCCAAAGGCGGCCTGCTCCGGCGCAATTCCGGCGAACTGCTGCTCCTCGTGCTCCGGCTAGAGGGTGGAATGATCAGTGAGGAGAGGGGATTGAAATGGTGTGCTTTAATCGGCTGGGGGTCGCCTCCTTTTATAGGCTCGACGGCAAGACCGAGAGGGATGGGCAGGCGACGGTGGCGACACGGCTACGGGCGGCTAGAGGCATGGTTGCGGTTGGCATATCGACAGGCGGTCTCCTAGCGATGCTCCAGAACTTGAATGCGATCTTAGGGGCGGTGGCAATTGGAAGGGAACGTGCGGTGCTCTGCGAGGCAGAGGCGGCGAACTCCGCGGCGAGTGGTGGCTACAGGGTACAGGCGATGAAACGAACATGTCTGGTGGTCTCTTGGGACGGTGGGGTGCATGCTGGCGGGGGGCAAGGGCTCGAGGTGGTCGGGTTGCGTGGGAACGGCGCGTGCACTGGGGTACGCGTCGGCATGGTCGACATCGGCGCGGGCGCGGCGTTCCTGGCAGTTCTGGTCTCTGTTCTTGATCTAGGGCTGGTCGAAAGGGGGCGGTGAGGCATGGGCTACCTCCTAGACAAGGTTGGCATAGCTAGTTCTTCCTCTAGCTTGCTGTCCACACTGGGGTGACATGGTGAGGCTCGGCCTGCTCACCATTGATGGCATTGGCAAGCTCACAGTGATGCTAGAGGTTAATAACTAAGCTAGATGATCTATTAGATGTTTGCTGTGAGCTAGAGAGGGGACAAGGTTGGCCAAAACACTGCTCAAAATAGTGTTTGTGATTTGTTTGATTTGAATCTGCAACCTGTTTGATGAAATGGCCGCAAGAACTTGAGTTTTGAATTTTGAAAATATTTTTGGTGGGTGTGATAGGCATGTGTTGAGGATTCTGTGGGTGCTTGGGTTTTGAAAATTGAACTTGTTTGAGTGGTTTTTGAAATAATGGGATATTCCCATATGAGATAGATTCAATTTTAAACTGTCATTTAAACTTAGCATTTAAATGTTTTTGGATGATCACAAAGTGGGCCTTGGTACCTTATTATAAGTACTAACAAGGGGTGCAAAGATCCACATATGTTTCTGTTAAGTTCTGAAAGTTAGGGATAGCCAAAGTAGGCATGAGAGTTAATTTGGCCAAAGTGACCATTCACTTCATTTGTTTATTTTGAGTTGTTTGTCTTTGGGAAAAGTTTGGGGATTGTTTAGATGATGTTTATTTCACCTAAGAATCATTTTACAAGCAAACAAACACAGAACCATGGCAATTCAAAAGAATCCAAATTTTAATACACACACATATGAATGCTTTCATATTTTTAGTTGGAAAAGTTTTTTGTTAACCCTAATTTTGATGATTAGAGTTTGATGATCCATGTTTAATATTTTTGGGATGTTACAAACCTTCCCCCCTTAAAAAAATCTCGTCCCGAGATTTAAAAAGGACGAAAAATATTACCTAGGATTTGAAGAGATCGGGAAACTCTGTCCTGATGTGATCTTCGCGCTCCCAGGTAGCTTCCTCTTTCGTGTGGTTGCTCCACTGGATCTTGAGAAACTTGATGCTTCGGGTTCTGGTAGTTCTGAAAGCTTCTTCCAAAATACGGATGGGTACTTCGGGATAGGTTAGGTCCTCGTTGATCTCTATGGTCTGGTGATCAATATTCTTGAACACTTCCGTCTTATCCGGAACTTCGAGGCACTTGCGAAGTAATGAGATATGAACACATTGTGCATGGCTGACATCTCTTCGGGCAGTTCCAATTGATACGACACTTCTCCTCGACGGTTCAGAATCTTGAAGGGTCCGATATATCTGGGGGCTAACTTTCCCTTCAGCTGGAAATGTTGCATTCCTTTCAATGGCGACACTTTCAGATACACAAAATCTCCGATGTTAAAGGCGAGGTCTCGACGTCTCTTATGGGCGTAAGTCTTCTGTCTTGACTAAGCGGTCTTGAGGTGCTCACTAATCTTGTGAACCTTCTCTTCTGCTTCTCATAGGATGTCGGATCCGAAAATCTGTCTCTCTCCTACTTCCGACCAGTTCAAAGGGGTGCGACACTTCCTTCCATACATGAATTCAAATGGGGCCATTTGCAAACTAGCTTGATAACTGTTGTTGTATGAAATTTCTGCAAACGGCAGACAGTCTTCCCATTTAGATCCATATTCTAACACGCAGGCTCTCAACATGTCTTCGAGTATTTGATTTACTCGCTCTGTTTGTCCGTCGGTCTGAGGGTGATAAGCTATGCTGAAATCTAGTCGGGTTCCTAAACCTACTTTGACTTTCTTCTAGAATCTCGAGGTGAACTGAGTTCCTCGATCTGATACAATGTTCTTGGGAACTCCGTGCAAACTGACGATTCTAACAATGTATAACTCCGCTAGCTTCAAACTCTGATATGTGGTCTTTACTGGTAAGAAATGGGAGACTTTGGACAATCTGTCCACTATGACCCAGATAGAGTCATTTCCCCTACTAGAAGTAGGAAATCCGGCGATAAAGTCCATTCCAACGGAATCCCATTTCCATTCCGGAATCTGCAGGGGTTGCAACAATCCAGCGGGTCTTTGATGTCCTGCCTTGACTCTCTGACATATATCACACTTGGCGATATAGCTCCCGATTTCTCTCTTCTTCTTATGCCACCAAAATTGCTCCTTCAAATCTTGATACATCTTCGTTCCTCCGGGGTGGATAGAATAAATAGTATCATGAGCTTCCTTCAGAATAACTTCTTTCAACTCAGAATCTGCTGGTACACAAAGGCGTCCTTTGTACCACAGAACTCCTTCTTCATCTTCGGTAAATCCGGGTACTTTGCCTGTACCGATACGACGCTTGATTCCGTCGATACTAGCATTTCCTTTCTGCGCCTCCTTGATCTGGCTGATCAAAGTGGGTTGAAGTTCTATGCTAGCCAAAAATCCTTCACTCACTAATTCCATTCGGAAATCTTCCATATCTTTGTGCAGACTTGGTTGCTCCTTCAAAATCATGGAGTTCAAGCAGCACGGAAATATGCTAAGGGCATCTGCTACCACATTGGCTTTACCGGGGTGATAGTGAATGTCCAGATCATAATCTTTGATTAGCTCAATCCATCTTCTCTGCCTCATATTCATCTCCTTCTGAGTGAATATATACTTCAGGCTTTTGTGATCCGAATAGATCTCACAACGGTTTCCCATCAGGTAGTGCCTCCATGTCTTTAGGGCTAGAACTACGGCTGCGAGCTCGAGGTCATGGGTTGGATAGTTCTGCTCATGTTGTTTCAGTTGTCGGGATAGATAAGATATAACTTTGTCTTCTTGCATTAGCACACATCCGAGACCGATCTTGGATGCATCACAATACACGTCAAAGGGCTTCGTGATATCCAACATGATTAAGATTGGGGCTGAAATCAATCTTCTCTTGAGTTCTTGAAAACTCGTTTCACATTTGTCCGTCCATTCAAACTTCTTGTCCTTCTTCAGCAATTGGGTCATGGGTCTGGCGATACTCGAGAATCCTTCTACGAACTTGCGGTAGTATCCCGCCAATCCGAGAAAGTCACGAACTTGGGTTTGAGTGGTTGGGGCTTGCCAATCTTCGACATATTTCACCTTTGCAGGGTCAACGGCAGTTCCTTCGGCTGATACAATGTGACCGAGGAATCCTACCTCCTATAACCGGAATTCACATTTGCTAAACTTGGCATACAACTGATGTTGTCTAAGGGTTCCAAGAATGGTCCTTAGGTGTAGCTCATGTTCTTCTTCTGATTTGGAATAAATCAGAATGTCATCGATGAAAACAACGACAAAATTATCCAGGAAGTCCATAAAAATCTTAGTCATGAGATTCATGAAATAAGTGGGGGCATTGGTTAATCCAAAAGACATGACAGTATACTCGTAAAATCCATATCTGGTGGTAAAGGCAGTCTTTGGAATATCCTCTGCGCGAATTTTGAGTTGATGATTGCCAGTTCTAAGATCAATCTTAGAAAACACTTTGGCACCGGTCAACTGATCAAACAAATCTTCTATCTTTGGAAATGGGTACTTGTTCTTGATAGTGACATCATTCAACTTCCGATAATCCGTACACAGACGGTTACCTCCATCCTTCTTGTCCACAAACAAGACAGGTGATCTCCATGGTTTGCAGCCAATCATTTATGTCTAAGGGCTCTTCCGACTTAGTGAAAACATGTGGGTTGGTGTTCTGGAAATTCTTGAGCTTAGATCCATGGTTGTCCTCATTTCCTTGGCCTTGATTATTGTGAGCCACCTGCGCTATCTGCTGAAGGGTGGCTAAGTTGGCTTGACGTTCGGATCTTTCAGCTTCGCAGTCAGAAACCAACATTTGCAGGATCTGCAACATCGGGTCCAGGGATGAACCACTTCCTCCGCGAGACATCTGAAGATTGATATAGATCATGAGAAAAGAGGGAAATTTCTAAGGTTCAGGGACTTTGAAAAGTTTTTAAAGCTTGACTCAGATTTTTTTAGCAACTTGCTTTTCATTCATTCATAGCACACGATACAACACACACCACAACAAAGGAAAAACAGATGGTTTTAAGAACCATTCTGGAAACTACGATACAGTGGGACCGGATACAACTCACTATGCTAGTGTTCAAGTGCTACTACTCATAGGAGTCAGTGTAATCGTCATCCTCATCATCCTCATCGTCATCGATGAAGGCGAAATCCTCCTCATCGGTGAAGAAGTCCATGGTCTGATCCTCCAGAAAATCATCATCATCGCTGAGATAGGAGTAGGGGTCTCCACGAAGATCTTCTGCGGCATTCTCCCTTTCCTCCAACTGCATGTCTCTCTCGTGGATGGTCTCCTCCAACTCCGAGATACGATGGCGAAGACGAGCAATGATGCGCTCCTTCTTGTCGAGCTGACGGCGGCGAGACTTGCGATCCTTCGCTAGCATGGCGATGGTCTGATCCTTCGTCCTGATGATGGCGGACTTGTGGTTGGAGTAGTCATGGGCATTGTCCAGTTCTTGCTGACGATCACACATCATGAAGCTAAGGTGGTCCAACTGAGTCTTCAGCTCGTGGTGATATGGGGCTTCCAGTGGCTGTCCCATAGCATCACGCCTTGGACAAAACTCAAAGCGGGCACCCTTGATCTGGTTGATACTCTGCCCACACAAACGGGCAAGAGCTTCCTTGGTTCAACTGGGTTTGGGTTACTATGAGTTCTCTCATGTTGTCCTCTTGGTTGTTGTTGTTGTTGTTGTTGTTGTCACCATCCTTGATGTTGGAGTTTCTTGGAGTAGTCATCTGTTTGGGTTGGATTGGGATTAGAATACGCAAAATATTTCTAAGGGAATAATTCTAATCACACACATCACAATTCACACAAGCAATGTGCAAGCAATCACAAACAAGCATTCCACTCAAACAACAAGTTTCAAGCATATTTTTAGGCAACTAAAATATATTTTTGTTACACCACATATGTTGGTGGGTTTGACTTAAACTAAATATGGTGGTCCATCTATATGGTTCACTTGAGATCTTTCCATCCTTTTTGGTTGATTCTTCTTGATCAAGATGTTTGTATCCTTAGATAATTTATTGCATCTTGGTCTCAAAACTTCAAAGGGATGATGGTTCCTTCTAAGTTGTGTTTCCTTAGTCTTCAAGTCTTGAGAAACATTTCTTGTCTCAATTGTAGTCCTTAGTGATATCCAAGGTTGAAGTCCTTGGTGAAAATGTTGCAGATGTTGAAGTCATTAGAGTTGAAGATGTTGAAGTCATTAGAGTTGAAGATGTTGAAGTCATTAGAGTTGATGAAGTCCTTATCTCATGGTGAAGTCTTTGGCCATGGAAAGGCTTTGTCCATCAAGTTGAAATAGAAGAGATCTAGCATCAAAACCAAAATGGTTGAGGAAAGAGTTTACAAGATTGTTTGTAAATAAGTTTTGGAACAAATACAACTCCTATTTTTCTAAGGGGTTTTGTCCAATCCTAGGTTTACAATCCTACAGGCAACACAATGTTCTGATACCATCTGTAAGGTTCCCAACCTTTAATAAGGTAGAGATCCCTGTGTTTACAATGCTAGTCCCTGGATCAATAGCTAGCATCCACATTAAGATGTAATATCAAGAAACAAAGGTCATAATACAACTTTATAACCAGGAATAAAATAATTTATTACATCTTACATAGCTCATTTGGCTATCTCATTACAATGCAGCAGAATATAACAATAGCATGGGGTCCTTCATCTTCAAAGTGCCACAGGCAGACATGTTGGTTGTAGACTTGTAATCCTAATCATTATACTTCACTAATATCAAACAAACCTGCAACATAACAAGTTACAGCCACAAGGGTCAATACATTTGAATTGTATTGGCAAGTGATACTATGGTAGTATAGTGGAGTCTATCATCTATATGCATTTGGCTAAGTGGAGCTTAGGTTTGCTTTGCTCAAAATAGATTTTCCTTATCATTTGAAAACACTAAGTTTTTGCTTGACAAAATCTTCCCCAAGGCATCTCCCAATAGAAATTGGTGATCCTTCAATCCCTTGTTCGCCCACAAGATTTTAACTTAGAAATTGGGATGATGAGATTCTTGATAGCTTCCATGTCTTGATGCTCAAATTGTCCTTTGCCAGGGACATGGCTAAGTACTTAGATTTTACACTCTGCAGAGGTGGTGCACTTTCCCCACAAGACTTGGTTTCACCAAGACAAGATCTTTCAGAAGCCTTCCCTTAGACCAGAATGGACGCGTTCCAACCTATCATTCCCCTACCACCAACTGTCCATTTGGCTAAGTTATTGCAACCTATATGATCCAGGCAGATCCCATAATGCCAAGTGGCTGCACTTGAAGCTTCTCAACATTTGACATCTCAAATCTCTTTGTTCCTGGGTGGCCATCCACAAGTGAGATACCAAGTTTTCCCCAGTATACTGGACTTGGTGATGCCCAAGTTTTCCCCAGCATACTGGACTTGCATAACCACTCAACACAAACCATTCCTTCCATTCCACCCAGGTGATTCATTCACTTAGTTGTTTTATTAATCAAAACACAAGTCCTCAGACTTAGAAATATTTCCATAGTATGAATATATATTCCACCCTTGTTTTATACTAGCTAAGCTAAGCATGGTAGTAGTAGGAATCTTAACTTAGGAAATTCTACTAAGGTTTCATCTACTAGGATTTCCCATAGCATAGTTTATACTTAGCAAAAATTCCATGCAAATCCTACTTAGAAATATCACTAATGCATAGTGAAAATAATGGGACAAAAGTATGAAGCATCACTTGCCTTTTTGATAGAGAGTATAAGTTCACTCCTTGTCTTTGAAACAGTCACAATCTTCAAGTCACTACAATTCAATCAAGCAACAATATTTCAATCTACCATTCAAGCAATTCATCACATAAAATGATAGAAACAACACAATGCATGCAAGCATGCCAAACTTTGTTTTATTTACAAAAGTGGTTTATAATAGGTTATAAACATTATAAAACACTTATTGGTCATTTTATAAAGTGGCAAATCCATTTGCAAAAGATTCTATCTCTAAACCATTTTTAAACCAAATCATTAATTCATGTGGTTGAAAATGTCTTTAGTAAAGTAATCATTTTTATAGGATTCACCAAATACATTTTCAAATCATAAAACTTGGTGTTTGGGGTCAGATAGGTTATTCCAAAAACATTTCCCAAATATTTTCTCCCAAAAGCATTTTTAATAATTAAACATTATTTTTATTTGACTAGAAATGGTTTAAATCCAAAGTTTATTCTTTTGTTTCACCAAATACATTTTTGAAACCAAAATTTGATTCCTATGGTCAGTAGGTTCAAAACAAACCATTTTCCCAAGATTTTATCCCCAAAATCATTTTAGAACAATTTTTATATTCTAAACATGCATACGCAAGTTTCTGCAAAAACACTCAATTTAACAGAAGCATTTTACTAAACAAAGTGCATAGTCAGAAAGTACTTGTCTTGCTGATTCCACTGATATAAAATTTGCAAAATTTGGACGTGTGGTTTGAAAGTTATGAATTATTCAAAGTGGAACATCAATTAGATAAGTTTCTGGTTTTTAAATCAAACAGAGGCCATGTGGCGTGATACTATTCGTCGGTACCGCTTAGGTTGGATCGACAGACACAGACCGCAGGATCCAACTTGATCGCACGGCACAGATCGCATACCCCTTCGGCTTTAAGTGATTCTATCTAAGCCTCAGGATCAAGATCCAACGGTCCTAGTCTAATGACCTAGAACTGGCGGCGCTGGACTCTGACGCGCGGCGGCGGCGGCCTGGCAGTGGCGTCGTCGGCGATGCAGGAAGCTAGAAAGAGAGAGGGGGGCTCACCAGATTCGCTGAACGATGCTGATGCTCAATGGGCTCTCGGGGAGGCAGGGGGCGCACGAGGATGAAGGTAATTTCTCGTCGGAGTTGTCCTCTGGCTCGGGCTCGTCCTGTTGAAGATGACGATGGAGGTACGGTGCACACCAGAGAGAAAAGGTAGTGTAGTTAGATGCGCGGGGTCACGACGAGCATGCGCGTGTGAAAGAGAGGGAGAGTGAAGGTCTGGTCTCACCAGCAGTGCTCGTCGGAGCGGAGGCAGACGGTGGCGGCGGTGGTCATCGTTGTTGCCGAAGTTCTGGGGCGCGCGGGGGCGAGCTGGCGCTACGGGGAGGTTCTCCAGGAGATGGGGATCACGCTTGTGTGCACGAGGAGGCGAGGGGCGACGTCTACTGGCCGGAATCGCTCGCGGAGCTCGCCGGAGACAGCGGCAGTGCAGAGCAAAATGGAGGCAGCCTGGTGGCTCTCTGGCAGCGAGGTTTGAGGGGAAATGAAGAGGAGAGGGAGGGGATTTATCAGGCGTGATCACGGGATTAATTCGTCGAGCCATTGCAGCGTATTTACTCTGATAAGTTAACGGCAGGAAACGTCCGGGAGGAGGGCGTGGTCTACGCGCGGGTGGAGAAGATGATGATGTGGCGTGGGGTCGTCTCGTCAGCGAAAGAGGGGGAGGGGGAGTGGGGTCCATCGGTCAGTCGCTGAGCGTGTGCGTTTCTGAGTAAGGAGAAAAACGGTTCAGGGTGCGAGGGAGTGGGCTGTTGGGTCTTAGTTGGGCCTGCTGGCTGGGCTGGGTCCTTTTCATATTTTTTTTGTTCAGACTGTTTTTCTTTTTCCTTTCTTTTATTCTGTTTTGATTTTGATCAAACAATTCAAACACTTATTTGAATTCAAACCTTTGCCATATTTTGTGAATAATCAAACATTGTTTAATACCATATTCTGATGTCAAATTTAGAATAAAACTTTTATTCCTTTAGTGCCTTTTTAATTATTTAAAGTAGGTCCTTGTATTAATTCTTCAAGATTTAATAATATTTTCAAACACCACTTAAGTTTACAAATTCTTTCCAAATATTTTCAGTAGGTTTTTATTTGTTTATTAGGGTGTCAAATAATTCATCTTGAATTATTTGGAAAGTATTTGATATGATTCATTAATCATTTGAATTGGGTATTTGTTTTAATTCCAATGGAATTAAACATAGTTTTTAATTCCCTAAATTTTATTTGGAAGATTTATTTTATTTAAATTAATTAAAAAACTTTTATTCCACTTGGGTAAATTTCAAAATACTATTTTCTCAAGAATTATATAATTATTCTTATTAGAGATTTGTCTTTATTAAAATAGGGGTAGAATGGTTAATGCCATTTTATTTTATTTGGAAATTCTTCATCCTTTTATTTTATTTGGATTTGGATTCTGTTCATTCCATTTGCTAATGGATTAGGCCAAGATTTAATTTGGTCTTTAAATATTCCTTATTTAATATTTCTTTCTTCATCTGATAAAATCCATATCTTTTTATTTAAAGGTCAAAACTTGGTGATTCCAATTTGTAAAATCTTATTTGAGATTTATTTATCCTTTTTAATATCTTTAGGATTATTTTCTCACCATTTTGTATGAATTTTAGATAAGTGCTTTATTAGCTTTGGAAATTACTTTTCCTTATCTTATTAAATTCATAAGATTTTATTTATGGTTCCAATCTAAGTGAAACCAATTTATATGGTCTTATAAAATTTCTATTTGTCTTCCTTGAACATTTGTGAATGTTTGTTGACAAATTTTTATATGGATCAAATCCATAGGCTTGGAGATAACTTGGAAATGATTTTATTCCATTAGGGTTTTAGGGTTTTGGTTTATTTCTCAAGTGTTTAAATTTACAGTTGCACTTATGAAGAATGCATTCCTCTTGATTTGAATTTAGTTGTATTAAACTTTAATTAAAGTTTGTTCAAGATGGGATTTTAAGTTTCCATTTAGAAACAAAATTTCTTTTCACCCTAATTTTCAACAAAATTTTATTTTGTTTTATTTATTTTTCACATTACAAGTTTTGGAAAATCTTGGGATGTGACAGTCAACACCCGGATTTTTAATCCCAGATGCATGTTATGCCATACCTCGCAATCCCAGGATTACCATTTTTGGGAGACATAACAGATTTGGATATCACAGTACATCATCCATTATAAACCATACATAAGGTCTTACACAAATAAGGATCTCACCCGGATTTTTAATCCCAGATGCATGTTATGCCATACCTCGCAATCCAAGGATTACCATTTTTGCGAGACGTAACAGATTTGGATATCACAGTACATCATCTATTACAAACCATACATAAGGTCTTACACAACTAAGGATCTCATGATCCAGTTCTTAATACAACTCAAGCAGCGGAATAACAATAATAAGGATAGCGTGGGCAAAGCTCCATCTTTGGGGTCACAGGCAATGCTGACAATGGGAGATGATCCTAGTTGTCGTAACCTTCCTGCGGTCCATCCTCCTGGTACTCTTCTTCATAGTCTGGCCACGGGAATAGCCAGGTACAAAGCCATGAGTACTCTTTAAGTACTCGCAAACTAATACTAACAAGCTCTAGGGTTGTTTTGCAAAAATCCATATTTACCTCTACTAACTTCAGAAGCAAGAAAAACTAGTTGAAGTTTTATAACACCTAAGTGGGAACTTGAATTTCATATCACAAAACTGTTGTGGTCCAGTCAAAGTCTCAATTCATTTCACAAGTCCTTTTGAAAGCATCTGACAGGGAACAATATGGCCACTCCAACTGTCCATAACCGCGGACGCGGCTATTCGAATAGTTTGACACTCTATAGAGATTGTACACTTTCACCACAACATTCGATACATCCGTCAGGAACAAATCCTGAATTCACCATACTCAGTATGCGGATAATCAATCCTAACCTTTCGATTACACGCCCTAGTACAGGCACCTCTCCTACGAGTTTGGCCTCCCAACCATGACCAACTATCATCTTGGGTATTGCACAGGTGGACAATCTTCACAAGGTAGACTCATCTCAGACCTTGGCCGTGAGGGAACCCATACTAAGGTATATAAGTTTCCAGTCAAGCCCTACCCAATTTTCGGGTATTGTGGTTGTACGGTAAAATTGGAATGGTATCGCATCCATACAACCATCAGTTTTATAAAGGGCTAAGGCTCATGCCTCAACATTTTCATCATCAAAATCATCTGGTGTTCGGAAACACATGTCAAAACATTTTAGTAGAATGACTCATTATTCCAAGGTTTTCATAACCATTTTCACCAAGTATTTCATAACCATTTTCACCAAGTATTTTCATAAACATTTGCATCTACAAGTGGGGTAAGTACTAATGAGGGGTGGTAAACAAGTGAGGATTAATTAAGTTCAATCTCATGCCTTAGTATGAAATCAAGAGTATCTAACTTAGGCCAAATTTAATGCTCTTTATGCAACCTTCCATTATCTTTCTATTATCTACAATTCACTTAAATAAACTCTAAGAGAAAGCTTTGATAAAGAAATAAAGAAGAAAGCTTGCAAGTAAAACTAGGACTGGGTTATCAAGTGGGCATGATCACATATGCTTAAGGCATATAGTTGGCATAGTAACAAGCAAGTATTTGCTTGCATAGGTATTAGTATAAGCTTGCTAAGTTAATAGCTTGGAAGTATTGGCTTGCCTTGTGCAGAGCAGTGGTTGAAGTTCTCCTCGGCTTCTTCTTCGTAGTATCCTCCTTCCTCCTCGTATCCTTGGTCAGTACTAGCATCTATAAATAAATACGAGGTACACAATCACCAAACAATACTTAACAATTTTCAATCATCATACAAAGGTGTTCTATAGATGATCTAGCATCATCACCTATCATTACAAGATTAAAGCATTTGTCTTATTTATTTTAATTTGAGAAAAGTAATTTCTACTCATTAAAAACTAATTAAGATTTAATATTCTCCAACTCAAACATGGGATCATGTTGACACAAGTCATCACCACATATTTCAGTACATGGGAATGTGATTTAAAGTGGTGTCACAATTTAATAAGGTTTAACCTTTTTATTTCAAATAATTAAAGTGACTAGAAATGCCTATGTGGCATTCTTTTATTGCTTGAACATTATTTCTGTAAGTAAACCCATATGTTTTTATATATTCTGAAAGGTATGATCAAATGTGATTTTTGAGAGTTGGAATCAACTCAAAAGCTATTATGGTTGAAATTTGAAAAATGTTTGAATGTAGAAAAGCTTCTGACTTGTTATTTTTACCAAGGGTGATCTACAGATCCAAATGAGTTGAATCCAACGGGCTTGGATTAAGCATTTCATTACCTTTCTAACAAAATTGGTTTCATGCAATTTGGTTCACTGAATCGAGCTGGGTTGATTTTTGAAACTAGGTATAGAACTGAGTTTGAATTAAAATAGAAAAATCTAAATTCAAACACTTGGGATGCGCGGGAAAGGTTAATGGGCCGTCCTAGTGTCACTCCGCAGCGCGGGGCTCAGCTGACAGGGGGGTTCCACCAGTCAGTGGCTCATAATATGTGAAGCGGTACGGGGCGGTGTGGTTCGTTGGATTAGAAGTGAGATCAACGACTGAGGGTCGCCGTCGACGATGAACATGTCACCGGCGAGCTCGAACCCTAGCGGCTCAGTGGAGGTGCATAGGGGGCATACCGAGGATCCAGCGACAATGGCGAGGCGGGGAAACGACAGTGGTCGACGGCGAGCTCCGGGGGTGGTCAAAATCAACGACTCCCTTCTTCTCCAGAGGCGGCCTGCTCCGGCGCAATTCCGGAGAACTACTGCTCCTTGTGCTCCAGCTAGAGGGTGGAATGATCAGTGAGGTGAGGGGAGTGAAATGGTGTGCTTCAATCGGCTGGGGTCGCCTGCTTTTATAGGCTCGACGACGAGACCGAGAGGGATGGGCAGGCGACGGTGGCGACACGGCTACGGGCGTCTAGAGGCATGGCTGCGGTTGGCGATCGACGGGCGGTCTCCTTGCGATGCTCTAGAACTTGAATGCGAGCTTAGGGGTGGTGGCAATTGGAAGGGAACGTGCGCTGCTCTGCGAGGCAGAGGCGGCGAGCGGTGGCTACGGGGTACGGGCGATGAAACGAACATGTCTGGTGGTCTCTTGGGACGGTGGGGTGCATGCTGGCGGGCGGCAAGGGCTCGAGGTGGTCGGGTTTCATGGGAACGGCGCGTGCACTGGGGTACGCGTCGGCATGGTCGACATCGGCGCGGGCGTGGCGTTCCTGGCAGTTATGGTCTATGTTCTTGAGCTAGGGCTGGTCGAAAGGGGGCGGTGAGGCATGGGCTACCTCCCAGACAAGGTTGGCATAGCTAGTTCTTCCTCTAGCTTGCTGTCCACACTGGGGTGACATGGTGAGGCTCGGCCTGCTCACCATTGATGGCATTGGCAAGCTCACAGTGATGCTAGAGGTTAATAACTAAGCTAGATGATCTATTAGATGTTTGCTGTGAGCTAGAGAGGGGACAAGGTTGGCCAAAACACTGCTCAAAATAGTGTTTGTGATTTGTTTGATTTGAATCTGCAACCTGTTTGATGAAATGGCCGCAAGAACTTGAGTTTTGAATTTTGAAAAGATATTTCGTGGGTGTTCTAGGCATGTGTTGAGGATTCTGTGGGTGCTTGGGTTTTGAAAATTGAACTTGTTTGTGTGGTTTTTGAAATAATGGGATCTTCCCATATGAGATAGATTCAATTTTAAACTGTCATTTAAACTTAGCATTTGAATGTTTTTGGATGATCACAAAGTGAGCCTTGGTACCTTATTATGAGTACTAACAAGGGGTGCAAAGATCCACAGATGTTTCTGTTAAGTTCTTAAAGTTAAGGATAGCCAAAGTAGGCATGATAGTTAATTTGGCCAAAGTGACCATTCACTTCATTTGTTTATTTTGAGTTGTTTGTCTTTGGGAAAAGTTTGGGGATTATTTAGATGATGTTTATTTCACCTAAGAATCATTTTACAAGCAAAGAAACACAGAACCATGGCAATTCAAAAGAATCCAAATTTTAATACACACACATATGAATGCTTTCATATTTTTAGTTGGAAAAGTTTTTTGTTAACCCTAATTTTGATGATTAGAGTTTGATGATCCATGTTTAATATTTTTGGGATGTTACAGTTGTACTTTTGGGTGAGTTTTATACTCGTGTTTCTTATTAAGGCTTGTGAGTGTGTGAGAAACAATCATATCATTACAATATCATAAAAAATAGGACACACAAATGTGAAATGCTACTCAAGATTTCTTATATAAGAGTTCTGGTTTGAAGTGGCAAAACAAATAACTTTTGAAGAAAAGATTCCTTTTCTAAGATTTAAACAATCTTTGTGGTTAGTTAGTGGTGGTCGATGTTATTTGTGCTTGCTTGAAAAGTTTGGGCTTGAGATGCTTTAGAACTTAACTATTTCAGACCAAAGTTAATTATAAAACATATAACAATGTTTATAGTGTTATTTTTAGATTCTTGTACACTAAAGTTAACTTTAAAACAAGGGTAGTTTGAAAGTATAATGCTTATGATATTTGTATCTTGTGTACCTGGTAATGTTTCCTTAAGGTTACTTAAGAATGGTTATTCTTTTACTTGGTGTAGTGGTTTCTTGATTTTATACTGGAGTAGTATGTAGGGGTTCGTAGCATGGAAAACAAAAAAATTCTACCACATACAAACAAACAAGCCAAGATCTATCTACTAGATTGTAGCAACGAGTCGATAGAGGAACTCACCCTCGAAGATTCCAAAGCGGTTAACGAGAGCAGATTCTCGTGGGTGATGTAGTCATATTCTTGCCGATCTCAAGATCGTGTAGACGATCCTTCCGGCGCTGCGTTCCGGCAGCGCTTCCGCAGTCGGTCACACGTTCGATACTCTATGAAGACCTTCCTCTCCCTTGTTCCAGCAGGCAGCGGAGGTTGTAGCACTCTCCTCGCGATTTCGGCAGCACGACGGCGTGGTACCAGAAGTAGAGGGGAGATCTCGCAGGGCTTCCCTTAAGCCGGAGCGAGTATGGTGGACTTTGAGAGAGGCCTTGGTGATATAGGGTTTAGAGGCACCAAGGGGGGAGCTTGGCCGGCGGCTAGGGCTTGGGGAAGCCCCAACTCGTTGGGTTGGAGGAACCCTAGGTGGTGGCGGCGACTTGGAGGACGTCGGCGGCTAGGGTTTTGGGTGTGTTGGGTGTAGGCAAGAGGGGCAGCCCTGCCCCTCCTTATATAGGTGGGAGGGCGCGGCTTGGGAGGAGGGAGTCCTCCCCCAATTCGGCCTCCTTAGCCGGCGGGTGGAGGGATAGGAACTCCTCCCCAAGTAGGTTTCCTACTCTCCCTCCACCAAGCAAACTTGCCGTTTGACTTTTTCAAATTGGCGTTTGACTTTCAAACTAGGATTTGATTTCTCCCTATATTTTGCCCAGCCAAGTGACCTAGTACATGATGCAACCATTCCATATTATTATGACACATTCATGTACCCTTCCCTTCCGGACCCTTCTAGAACATTCCCGATGAAAACACCGGAATCATCCCCAACTCCGAAACTGGACTTCACTTATATGAATCTTATTCTCCAGACCATTCCGGATCTCCTCTTGATATCCCGGATCCCATCCGAGACTCCGAACAACATTCGGTCTCTTTCTCATCATTCCATAACTACTCAACAACATCGAATCCTTAAGTGTGTCTCCCTACGGTTCGTGAATTATGCGGACATGATCAAGACACTTCTCCGATCAATAACCAATAGAGGAATCTGGAAATTCATATGGCTCCCACATATTTCTACGATTACTTTGCGATCGAATGAACTACTTACATACGATACCATTTACCTTTGTCTCACGATAGTTTACTTATCCGAGGTTTTGATCGTCGGTATCTCTGCATACCTAGTTCAACCTCGTTACCGATAAGTACTCTTTTCTTGTTCCCGTGGTATGTGATCCCTTGTGAGCCAGTCACATGCTTGCAAGCTAATTGGATGACATTCCACCGAGAGGGCCCATAGTATATCTATCTGTCATATGGATGGACAAATCCCACTCTTGATCCATGTGTCCCAACCCATACTTTCCGAACACTCAATGCCATCTTTATAGCCACCCAGTTACGGTGTGGTGTTTGATGTCATCAAAGCATCCTTCCGGTGATGGTGATAAGCATGATCTCATGGTCGAAGGAATTAGATTACTATGTATCAGAAAGCTTATAGCATTTGAACTATTAAAATGACTTGATCTTTATGCTACGCTTATCTATAGGAGTATGTCCATCATATCATTCTCCTAATGATATGACCTTGTTATTAACAACATCTCAAATGTTCATGATCAAGAAACCATGATCATCTATTAATCAACAAGATAGTATTATAAAGAGGCTTTACTAGGGACTCTAATTTAGTTTACAAATCACACAAGTATTAATGTTTCTGGTTAATACTATTATAGCATGAATGTAAACATTTATCATAAACACAAAGATATAATAATAACTACATTTATTATTGCCTCTAGGGCATATCTCCAACATAGTATCATTTACCTTTTATAGATGAGTGGTTATAGTTCATAAACCAAAATATAATATTACTGAACTACTTATGGATTTATTATAGTGTGGTCGTAGTTTTTGTAATCTGGTGGTTAAAGTAGATAGAAAGGATTTGATTTATTTACAAATTGTTCTTTAAGTTTTTTTTTATGAATTGGAATCCTTTTAGAATGTAATCTTCACTTAAGGTTGAAGATAATTTAATAAAAAGGTATTTATAATGTTTTGAACCATTATGGCTTCATATTATTAATATTTAAAACTAATACTATTTATTAGACTTAATTGACTCATTTTAGAAATATTAACAAATTTTATTTACCCTTATATAAATTTAAAACTAAGGAAATATGTTTAAATTCAAGTTATTAGAGTACCAGAACTTTTTATTTAACTAAGTAGTGAAATATTATATTTTAAACATGTATATATTATTTTTGTAATCATTTTGGTATATTATATTTATTTTTATGATTTATAAATAATAAGATATGGTTTTTATAAGATTTAATATTTTAAAAAAATACTTAATAAATAATAAATATTTAAGTAAGTGAAATAATAATGCATGATTATAGTTTTAAATTATAGTTTTTATTTTGCTAAGATTTTTGGTATATTATTCATATTCTTAATCTTTATCATTAATAAAATATGAATTATCAAGGTTTTATTACTTTTAAAACTTTAATAAATAATATTTATTTAAATCATCATAATAATATTGGATAATAAGTTTAAGTTGTAGATTTTATTTTTCTACAACTTTTTATATATTATACACATTTTTCTAAATTATAAATCAAAAGTTATTAATTAAACAAGATTTAATCATTTGTTTGATTTCATATTAATAATTAAGTTTATAACATTTTATTTATTTCTTAAACATGAATTTACTTTTTACACCGCACCAATACCTAGCCCAAGTCACTGACCAGTGGGCCAATGGCCACTTCAGCGCATAGGTCAAAGAAAATGCATTTGTTACCGACTGATTGGCTACCCCCAATCAATGACATATGGGCCCTAGGCCATGTCACATGCCACGTGAGACAAAGACTGGTCAAACACGTTGACGTGGCTAGGGTGATTCAAGCATGATGTCATGCTGACATCAGCCTGGCCTCCACCACTAGAGGATGGTGGCCGGCGGTGAACCACTATGCTCTAGTGGACAAGGTCGATGCTACTGGATAGAGGGAACCAAGGCGAACCTATTGGCGGTAACGCCTAAAGGTCATCGGAAATACACCGGCGACGAGATTCTGTGGCGGCCAACGGCGGTGCTCATTGAATCGAGGTCTACGGTGCGAATTAGCAATCGAATTTAGGGTTCAGAGATGCGTAAGCTTACCCTGATGACGATAGAGAGGTAGAGGAGACTTGGGGAGGCGTGACGATGACGAATCGACGATAATGGCCACAGCGGTCGAGGAAAAGGAATGCTCGATTTCACATGATTCCAGGCGAGCGGGATTCCGTGCTTGATCCTAGGTGAGTAAGTCCACGACGGCGCGTCCAACGATGGCTACCACGAGGCGAGGGGTGGTTGGATTTGGCTGGAACGGTGAACTTCGACGAACTAGGGTTTCGGGAGAGGAAGGAAAATGGGTCTATAGAGCGAGATAGACGATGAGATAGGTATGAGAAGATAGAGGAGGACACAGCAATCTTATCTACTCCTCCCAGGGATGGCGACACGCATCGTAGCACAGCGGTCAATCGACGGCGAAGCTCTGGCCAGCGAGCTGCTTCCAGTAGGCGAGGTAGACGACAAAGTCAATTTTGCAAAAAAAAAACTTGGCGTTTGTTTCTTGTCAACCCGCGATCCATCCCTGGCCCCACTCGTCAGTCACAGAGAGAATGAGTTGGGCTGGTTACTGGGCCTTTGTGGGCTGCACCTGGGCGACAGGTAAGCAGGTAGGAGTTGGGCCACGGCCAGGTCTTGTTTTTTATTTGTTTTCTACTTTTATATTTTCTATTTTCCTTTTTAGATTTGTATATAATCTTTAATTTGAACTTTTCTTTGTATAATTTATTTGCTGGATAATTGTAGTAATACTAAAATATATTTAGTATCATTTGTAAACTTTTATTATATAATCTTTTTATATTTCTTTTATTTTCTCTATATGAACCCCCCTTAATATTCTGTAGAAGCTTTTCTTATTATTTTACTTTCCTCTTTTAACCATGGATTTATTAAATGATACCTTCTTATTTGTTTATAAAACATAACTCTAGTTGGCCCATAGTTTTGAATAGAAATTTGTATATGTATAATAATCCTATATCATTATTTGATGCATGAAATATAAATGAAATTAATATGGTTATTACTACTTCCATTAATTTGGAAAATGGCAATGTGTAAATTTTATTATGATTAGCAAAGAAATTTAGGGTTTGAATTGTGAATATTTATCCTAGGGTTTAGGGTTTTTAATATACTTAGATTCCTTTATGGAGGTGAGTAAAGATTTAATAACTAAGCATATTGTTTTCTGTTTTGGGATATTTGATGACATCACCTTTAGGACTAGAAATTTATCTTTAGAATGTTTTAGAGAAAGAAATTGATAAAGATACTCCTAAGCACATATAATTATGATGGTTGGAATTGGCAGATATGTGCTTATGTGATTTGTTATAGGAAAATATTCCTATAAAGTGATATTAACATAAGATGATGAATCAATTCCCTGAATGGACATTATACTTGGTTTAAGATTTAGAGTTGGTTGTTTAAGAAGAATGTCTATTTTTCCATTATTCACCATCCTTGACCTTTAATTAAAGAATTCCTTTCCTAGATATAATACTTCTTCCTATCCATCATCATAATTAGTATGATGATCTTTACTTCACAAGAATGTTCTTATTCACCTTTTATTCTTCTAAACTCATGGATGAATCCAATGAGTTTGATACTAAAGTATTTCATAGTTTTTCTCATATCTTTGCTTGGTTACACTCACTACTCTACTGTTGATAATCATCAATCCAACAAGTAGTTCTTTCAAACTCCACTCATAATCTTCCTTAATCATACATCACTAATATTTCTTCATCAGATGTATGTATGTATCCAACTATCTTTCTCTAAGGCGCACTATCCTTTAAGATGAATAACACTCCTTCCATAACCCTATGCTAAACTAGCTTAAATTGAATAATATCATCCTACATTTACTTTACTCCAATAACTCACACTCCAACCCTACATTATATTTATGTGGCTTGTAATGACTACTCTAGGATAACTTATCTCTACTAGGGTTTCAATCATGTTCTACCCACAAATATCTTTTATACAAGATATAGGTAGACCATCCTGGTGAGTAAGGCATGATCAATATAATCCTTTAATCATTTATAGCTTAAGTTCTTAGTTGGCTAAGCATCAATACTACTTTTCAGTTGTATTGAAATTATCTTCTTAGTATCTCATATTGGATTAAGGTCATTCAAGGACTATGCCCTCTTTAAAAGATTTAAGTAGATGTTATGATCAAATCAAGAAATAGTAGATCAAGGATTGATAGTTAAAGAATTTGTAAATCAATGGTGGATTACTCAACATTGATGAACAACAGATATTAAGATAAGTTCCATAAAAATTAATATGGGAAGAAAGATATATAGTGAATGATCTTGACTTAGTCTCTTTCCAACTCAATCTCATTAAAGAGTTAAAGTTAAATATTACTATGGTACTCATAGTAAGAATAGATAAGAATAAGATAGGTCAGGATTAGTCATTACATTTATATTACTTTAGTTTGTAATCTTAACTTGGCACTTATGAATTGTTGTGTTGAATATGATGATAGAATCCCTTGAGGATCAGATATTGATTATTTAAGCAATGTATTATGAGTAGCATTTATTATATATGATCTACCCTTAGATCAAATCATGTTTACCCAAATAAGGTTTTAGCAAAGGTCATATTGAAACTTATCGCAGTCAACTTGATGATCTACTTCCATTCTATCAAGTTAAGAGAAGCTTCAATCACTTTGACAAGTTTTGTTCAAAAGCACAAAAATTATTCATATTTTCTATGCATGAATGCAATGCACACATATGGGTTCAGCTTATTTCTAGGCTCTAATGCTGGGATGTTACAGACTCTCCCACTTAAAATAAACTTCGTCCTCGAAGTTCGCAAACTCTCCTGTTTCAGAGTAAGGAATTTTCTTGTAGTGGTTGCTACATTTCTCCACTCCATCATGACCTTAAATGGAATTAATTGCAGTATTCCATAACCTGATTAGATATCCTAATCCAATTCTTTTTATTTAATCATCAAACTTTATTACTATTTTAAGTACAGTCTAGAGGGTATCCTTAAAACAAGTTTTAAGTTTTTTATATGCCCGTGTTTATGGTCAAAAGACTATATTTCAATTCCTGTCATAGTATAGTTGATACTGGTACACCTTCCAAGATTGGATTTGAACTCATTTCGTCCATACCCATTGGAATTTATTCTCAATACTTGTCTAGTTGGGTATTCTCTATTACTTTTTAAGGTTTACTTAAGAGTTGTTTCTTTTAGAATTGGTCGGTTGAATTTATCATTTTATCACCTTCAAGCTTATACCTTCTTAAGTTTTTTAAATAATCTTTCATTAGTACCTCTAGTACTTCTTCAACTTTCATTCATAATGTCTACTCTCCCCCTTAGGGTTTACTAATAGTCTTTAAATTATATATAAAGCATTTATTGGCTTAATAACTAGAATGTTGGTTCTGTTCAGTTTATACTTAACCAAATTAGGGTCTGATGAAAGATTGTACGGTGTATCCACATAGTTGTGGATCTCCGAAGCAAATCTTTCAGCACTATATGTCGTACTTACTATTGGACATTTTTGCTGGGATAAGTCTGACTTTGCGAAGCATCTTGAATTATCTAACTTAGGCCAAGTTTTATGCTCTTTATGCAACCATTAATATGATTTGGTTAACTAGGTTAACCAAATACCAGCTGCGGACAAGATACCAACTGTGGATCGGAATGACGACTATGGATTAGGTACCAATGGCGAATCATTCTAGGTGGTAGATATTATCTTACATTTTTCTGACGTTCTACTGGCATTCTCTCTGAACTATCAGAGCTGGAATACCATTTTTCTCCACAACTTCATCTTTGTACTAATTCATGATACTCCCATGAACTTGGTACAACTACTTCGTTAACTTCTTAGCAACTTACCTACTTTGAATGAGCTTTAAGTTTATTATATGTTGTGGCTCCATACATCTTCTATACCAAAATTCTTTCTTGTGTATGGCTAAGAATAATCTATGATTGATCTATCCTCCAAATGGTGTTAATACTCTTTATATATTGCTTCATCTTTCAAGTAAGTCTTCCTTTTGATCTTTGAAACTCGTCACTCCCTTACACGAATTCCCGTTTCTATCTAGATCCATGGCATTAAGTAATAACTGGGTGTTACATCATGCATTTTCACACCTAATTAAACTTCATGTACAGATCTAGTCAATCAAGAAGATCCAGTAAGATCCAAAAGTCGATAAACAATAAAGCATATACCCTGTATTATACATAGGTTTTAAATAATTTACAAATGTAATAGATGTTCCAACGGTTTGCTCCTCACCTATTTACACAACTATCTTACAAGAACTTCTTGTTCTTGTGAGTATATCCTCACTTATTTCAGCAAACCTTTCAAACTACAATACGCATTACCCTCTATGTACATTATTCAAGCACTCATCCCTTGGGATGTCGTTCCTTTCTTACTTTCATCTTCCTCTAGTGCTTCCTGGAGTTCCGTCCATGATGACGTGAAGTCCTACGACTGCCTTCTGGAGCATAAGAGCATCCAGGAGGTGTGTATTCTTGATTAGAAGTTCCGAGACTGAGATTAGTCATTGAAAAATGACTAGAGTTGGTGTAATCCTCTACAGGATATTCTTGGTTTTGGCAACGATTCCTCATAGTAAGCTGGCTCCTTAGCCTTTTCTTGGATCCAGTCATATATATTGGTGTAGTAGCTATCGAAATACTCTTCTAAGTCGATTGGATTAGTATCACCCCCATATGGTCCATAAGGCTCTCTATGGTTATAGTTGGTCTCTTCTTCAATACCTGTATCACAGGGTATAGGATTTCCTATGGTTCCACCTTGAGACTACTTCCCATCCATACTTGTTTGGCTTAGGGTTATTTGGAGTAACTTTATTCCATTCCTGTTGTTCGGATTTATATTTGATCCATAGGTCTTCAGGTGGCTTGAAGTCATTTTGGTAATAGGCATAATTTTCCGAGTTTGGGTCATCAAATTCAGTTTCCTCAAACACTTCTCCTAAAAGTATGTATTTGGGATGCCTAGCTTCTTTATCTAACTTCTTTCTACGAGCCATTGCTTTATCAGGATCAGTAAAATCCTCAATGACCGTATCCGGTTCCTGGACTAAGACTTGGTGAGTGTTATGGTAAGTGTTTAACAAAGACCGATAACGGTCCATATACTCTACAGCTAGAGTAGGTTCAGTTTGGACTAGAGTAGAGTGATCTAACTCATGCTCTGGGTTTGAGGTTTCATGTGGTATAATGGTGTGAGTACTACCTTCTAGAGCTTGGGATTTTTGTTCTCGGATCATGGTTATGGCTGCTGCTACGGCAATCTGATATGCAGATGCCATGCAGCTTGCCTCTCCTGATGGCATTTCTCCCTTAAGTCCTAACTTCTTGGGTAACATGATCATGACACGGTATTTAGCTAATACCTTCCCATCATAGTAACTGTAAATCTTGACCAGAAGTCTCGATTCACATTCCAAACTCCATAGAAGTTGTTGGAGATTGTTTGTCCAATCCCCTCCGTAGTCATTCAACGTCTTGTTCATCACTTGAACATTCCGGGGTGGATATAGAGGTGCCATGTGGAACTGTAGATAAGAAATTATCATCAGTCACATAGAGTTAAAACTCTTGGGTAATGATCGAATTTGCAATCATACTAAAGAATTATCGCACTAGTAACATAACAGGATTATTCTCAAGTGAATATCCCTCATATCACTAGAGAACTCTTTATTGTTGCTAGGATGTGTCCTACAGGTTCTACGCATTTACTAGGTTTCCAACCTAAGGTCAAAGCATATGCTCTGATACCAACTGCGGTGACCTAGCATACCACTACATGATGTAGTATACTATAGTCATGGACATAACACCAATGAAAAATCGTTCATTAGTATTACATCCCTTCGAATGGCACAACAGAAACACAGCAGGTCCAATACATGGCTAAAGGTTACAACTCACTCTTTACACAAGATCCAGAGAACACTCTAGGTTAAAGAGAGAGAAAGAACTTCTTACGGAGAAGAATCAAAGATGAACAACGCAAGAACTAGTATACTATTAAGACTAGTAATTTAACTAAAGGGTTGGCATTGCTGCAATTGCAATACTCTATAGAATCAGGTTTTTGACTAGAGATTATATTTCTATCTAATCAGTAATTCCGTCTTCACTTGAGTTGATGTATATGTTGACTTCCTTGACTTCATTGAAGAGCTTTGGATTTGGATGACGAGTACTGGAGCATAACTTGATGTGGATGTTGTCTATTCCGAGTACGAGCGTACTCAGCAAATTCACTAGAAAAGGAGTGTTTGATGCACTATACTACAGCCACAGACCATAGGTCGTAGCCAATGCAAGTTTTCATAAACATTTCTTCAAAGGTTGCTTTTATTCTCAAAAGCTATGTCCGTCAGCCTTCACGGGTTTACCAGAACTTTCATGGAGTTCCTTTCCCGCTGTGTTTGCAGCTCCTTCCCGGAACAGGGAGTAACAAGTTACAGTTCTTACACTCCTCAGAGGTGCGTCACTTTATCCATGAGAGATCAACTCTTTGTTGCATAATCGGGCATCTTATTCCGGTCCACAATTCCATGATGTGGGGCCCAAAAGATGATCCAAGCCAATCACTGCCCCCTTTGCAACCTCGCATGCCTCCTTGGTGTACACCATGCCCACATATTGAATTACGGCAATGGTTTGTACAAACCGTTAGATGCCAGAACTATCATGGGACGTTGAGGGTTCACACCCATATGCTGCATATCCTCTACGAATTACCAATTAATATGCACACTACGAGGATAACAGCCATGACCTGCACATCCGGCTTCATGCGAGAGGAAGAAGATACAACTGACTTCTCCGTCCCATTCCAAATATCATGGTTAACGCGTAATATACGGCGCAAGAATCACTGGCGACATTGGTTGTTAAGTCTGAGGTGATATAGTTCTGAATAGTGGTATTCCAACTGTCAGATTTACTAGATTAGCTGATCACCCTGGATCAGTAACCAATAGTTCACAATATTATAGAAAATAGTGTTTTCTGACCTTTTTCAAATGCAGGTGATGACAACACTGGATTTGTAAAATACTTTACAAAAAATAAACAAAGGACATGAGAAAGTGTGAACTTGCCTTTTGAGATTGCAAGATTATGCACTCACGGTCTTCGAGTCAGCAAAAGATCCAAAATCTGAAATCATCATCATTGATCCGTTAAGGACTAATGTTTAAAGAAGCAATATGCTCTTATGCATAAATAATGTGATGCACGTTATAAACGCGAATCCCGGGGATAACGTGGTTCTAGGGTTTGGATACTAGAAATGATGTATTTGAAATGTGTTGTACTTTTGGATGAGTTTTATACTCGTGTTTCTTAGTAAGGCTAGTGAGTGTGTGAGAAACAATCATATCATTACAATATCATAAAACAATAGGACACACAAATGCGAAATGCTACTCAAGATTTCTTATATAAGAGTTCTAGTTTGAAGTGGCAAAACAAATAAATTTTGAAGAAAAGATTCCTTTTCTAAGGTTTAAACAATCTTTGTGGTTATTTAGTGGTGGTCGATGTTATTTGTGCTTGCTTGAATAGTTTGGGCTTGAGATGCTTTAGAACTTAACTATTTCAGACCAAAGTTAATTATAAAACATATAACAATGTTTATAGTGTTATTTTTAGATTCTTGTACACTAAAGTTAACTTTAAAACAAGGGTAGTTCGAAAGTATAATGCTTATGATATTTGTATCTTGTGTACCTGGTAATGTTTCCTTAAGGTTACCTAAGAATGGTTATTCTTTTACTTGGTGTAGTGGTTTCTTGATTTTATACTCGAGTAGTATCATTTACCTTTTATAGATATTGGTTATAGTTCATAAACCAAAATATAATATTACTGAACTACTTATGGATTTATTATAGAGTGGTGGTAGTTTCTGTAATCTGGTGGTTAAAGTAGATAGAAAGGATTTGATTTATTTACAAATTGTACTTTAAGGTTTTTTTATGAATAGGAATCCTTTTAGAATGTAATTTTCACTTAAGGTTGAAGATAATTTAATAAAAAGGTATTTATAATGTTTTAAACCATTATGGCTTCATATTATTAATATTTAAGACTAATACTATTTATTAGACTTAATTGACTCATTTTAGAAATATTAACTAATTTTATTTACCCTTATATGAATTTTTAAACTAAGGCAATAGGTTTAAATTCAAGTTATTAGAGTACCTGAACTTTTTATTTAACTCAATAGTGAAATATTATATTTTTAACATGTAGATATTATTTTTGTGATCATTTTGGTATATTATATTTATTTTTATGATTTATAAATAATAATATATGATTTTATAAGATTTAATATTTTAAAAAAATACTTAATAAATATTTAAGTAAGTGAAATAATAATGCATGATTATAGTTTTAAATTATAATTTTTATTTTGCTAAGATTTTTGGTATATTATTCATATTCTTAATCTTTATCATTATTAAAATATGAATTCTCAAAGTTTTATTACTTTTAAACGTTTATTAAATAATATTTATTTAAATCATCATAATAATATTGGATAATAAGTTTAAGTTGTAGATTTTATTTTTCTACAAATTTTCATATATTATACACATTTTTCTGAATTATAAATCAAAAGTTATTAATTAAACAAGATTTAATCATTTGTTTGATTTCATATTAATAATTAAGTTTATAACATTTTATTTATTTCTTAAACAGGAATTTACTTTTTACACCGCACCAATACCTAGCCCAAGTCACTAACCAGTGGGCCAGTGGCCACTTCAGCGCACAGGTCAAAGAAAATGCTTTTGTTACCGAGTGATTGGCTACCCCCAATCAATGACATATGGGCCCTAGGCCATGTCACATGCCACGTGAGACAAAGACTGGTCAAACACGTTGACGTGGCTAGGGTGACGCAAGCATGATGTCATGCTGACATCAGCCTGGCCTCCACCACCAGAGGATGGTCGTCGTCGGCGAACCACTATGCTCCGGTGGACAAGGTCGATGCTACTGGATAGAGGGAACCAAGGCGAACCTATTGGTGGTAGCGCCGCTACCTAAAGGTCACCGGAAATACACCGGCGACGAGCTTCTGCGGCGGCCAACAGAGGTGCTCATCGAATCGAGGTCTACGGTGCGAATTAGCAAGCGAATTTAGGGTTCAGAGACGCGTAAGCTTACTGTGGCATCCCGCAAAACCACTACTAGAAAATCGCGTTGTTTTTGTGCATTGCATCATCATGACCGCATGCTCATGTCATCATGCCACATTGCATTTGAGCATCGTCATCATCTTGCATTTTGCTTGTGTAAAACTATTTCGGAAAAATCCAGTTTTGTTTTCTAAACGTCCGTCTTGTTTTCAAAATGCAAACCTCGGGTCCCCCGGATTGTTTTGTTTTGTCCGCTGTCGGATTGCAACAACGCTGGTTGAAAGAAATAATTTAATTAATTATTTTCGCGAGGACAGTCGAACGGGCCGTTTCGACCCGAACGACCACCCCCAGGAATTTACAAACGGTCCACCCCAACAATTCCTAAAACTACCAATCTATCTACCCACACCCAGCCTCCACCTCACCCCGGCCATCCCCGTCGCGCCACATCAGCTCACCCCAAATCCCCCACCAACCACCCTCTGCCACTTGGCCAGCCCCCCCTCTCTCTCCTCTCTCTCCCCAACCCAACACACCACACGCACACACGCACGCCAGCCGCCACCTGCCCACACCCCAACACCACACAGGAACCGGTCCAACCCCCCCCTGACGCGACGCCACCTCCCCTGGGACCCACCCCTGCAGGCCCCACCCTCTGGCCCCGCTCTCCTCCCTCCTCTCTCTCTTCCCCAACCTCCCCACCTCCCCTGCATCGCACGCGCCCAACCCACCGCTGCCGCCGCCGCTCCCCACCTCCTCTTCCCCAGCGCCTCCGCCTCCGCTCCCCGCAGCGCCTCGCCGCCGGCGCCCTTCTCCGCTCCACCGCCCCCGCTCGAGTTCCCGGCCGTCGCCCTCTTCCTCGGTGCCCCGCGCGGCCGCGCCCCGCCCCGTTCGCCGCCGCTCGCCTCCGTCGCGAGCCCCGCCTTCCGAGCCGCTCGTTCCGTTTTGCCACGTCTCCCCCTCGCCGTGCGCCCCTCGCCCGTCCGCGTCCTCCCCGGCGCCGCCCGAACCGCCGCTCCGTCGACCGTCTGCAAGCCTGGCCCCGCACCCCCGTCGTCGCCGCCTGTGCATGTCTCGCCGAAGCCGACCGTTCTGCGCCGTCGCCGTGCGTCGCCGCGAGACCCCTCCGCCGCGCGTTCAAGACCACCCCTCAACGAGACGGCCACATGTACAAGTGACCGCCAAGATCGACACCGAACCCAAGTGGCGCCCATTCCAAGATCTTCGTCATGGACCCTGATGATCGAGGATGGACCGAACCCCAGGACGCCAAGATTCGCCGAGAACCTAGATGCCAAGCTCTTCTCATCGACAGGATCGCCCCCAGGATGCCAAGATTGCCACGAGAACGCTCCCGAACGCTAACACCGACTCGATGGCGCGGGCCCGACAAGACCCTCGCAACGGCAAGATCGACCCCGTGGGACGCGACAAGATCTGCACGACGCCAAGATCGACACCGACCCGGAAGAGTCCGATGCGCCCCCGACACCAAACCAAGTACCCCTTCCGGACGCCGAGTCCGCCGCAAACCCGGATGCGACAAGACCTACCTCTGTATCCGAGAACGAGCCGCCGAGACCGGATCCCGAACCCGTCGAACCCTGGACCCTGAGACCGAACCCCGAACCCCGGAACCCCAAGTTCGTCGAACCCTAATGTGTGAACCCCTTCCCGAAACCCTATTTTAAAACATAATACAACTTGTCGCATATTAAATTGTTCATCTCGCATGCATGTTTGTGTGGTTTGGGGGCCTTATGCCGATTCACCTCTAATTAAATATGGGGCCATATGCGGGCAAATCTAGTCTCATATCGGCCTCATTTAAACTTGTGTAGCGAACCGGTGATATATTCTGTCTTGTTAAACAACATTTAAATTGCGGGGTATCTAAATCACATGAACCGTTTAATTAATTATCGGAACCCTGGTTCCGCTTAATATGACCTAACTGCATCGCTTCTCTGCCATGCCATACATCATACATGCATCATGCCGATCTTCTGCCGTTGTATTAAATAGTGCATCCGGTGTTTCTTCTAGTGTTTTGCTTCTTCGCGGATAAGGCCGTTGAGTTGATGTGAGCTTCGCCCCGATCTTCGGTTGAACCTTCGACAATGTTTTTCAGGCGAGCATCTCCCCCTTTCTACCTATCTTACTTTTATAGTATTTATTCCCTCCTGTTGATCTATTGCTATCTGTGCTGCGTTGATCTAGTTTCCGTACCCGTGATATCCCCTTGCAGACCCATATTGCCTTGGACACATCCTATTACCTGTTGATTGGTAGATAGTTGGACTTGCGCGCCGTAGTCGCTTGCTCATATGTTGTTGCGTGTCGTCCAGTACCACAGTTGTTGGAGAATTGCCGCATGTTCAATGTTGGAGAAGACCATGGCTTTACTTATTGTACACTTTAATTACTGTTTAACAACTAAAATTGAAGTAAGCAGAGGCATCGGTGGGTGATAGATAATATTTGGTTTCCGACCGCCCACTTGTGTCCCGTAGGACCCCGAGTTCTTGACACCTGTTCCGAGATCGAGCGCGCTAACCACAGGTGGGGAGATATGGGCCCCCCATTGATTATTACCTGATTTCAAAGTATTGTACTGGGGGCCACAAACTAGTTTGAGGTTTTATTTACTATCCTGTACTTATGCCATGTTTACCGCTTTATTTACGTTTGTGCGAGGAGCACACTGTACTGTTTAGGATCGGGCCACGTTTCGCGGTGTCGACAGTCCCCGTTTGGGGATTTGCTGACGTTCACAGCCGTTTGCCCAAACCCCAGTCCGTCTCGGAGACCGGCCGACTTCGTTGCGGGTGTCGACTTGGTGGGGTGGCCCCCACGTACTTGCTTTGGGTCTGGGAACGTCGTGACTTAGGCCCCGCCCACATACCGATGGGTGTATGTTAACTGATCTGGCAAAAAGGGTCGAAGTGCCTGTGGATACTTTGGTGCACCCCTGCAGGGTTAAATCTTTTCGAGAAGCCGTGTCCGCGGTTATGGACGACTTGGAGCACAGTGCTTGATCATAGACAACTATAACTAAAGTTTACTGTTATAAATTGATTTGTATCCGATTTGACTAGTAATCAGCTTCACTACAACGGAATGGCTAAGTAAAAGTACCAACAACTGTTGGGTTTTGGGGTTATCTCATGCTAATTGTATCTGACTAGTAAGTGTTGCTACTATAACGGAATGGTTAACTAAAAGTGCCCACTGCTTACTTTATCAGGATGATTATCTAAACCTGACTAGTAAAGTGCCGCAACTATAACTGAATAAGTAAAACTGCCAACTGTGTGAGTTCCTCGGTTGACTTCCTCGTTTGGTCTCGAGGGGGGAAACGCCAGGATGGGTTTGTTTGATGCTAGTATCAGGTTGGATCCGAATAGGTCTTTCTCACCCCTCTCTGATAGCCACCAGTTGTATCGAGTCTCTATAGGTTGTTTAGTGCACGCCACCGCTGCCGCTTCAGTCCACCATACCTATGTAGGCGAGGACCGCCGAATTCTAGCCTCGCCGTGTACTGGCCTCAGTACTGACGCTCCTCTTTTTCCTTTGCCCTTTGTCGGCATCCCTTTTGTTTAAGCAGGCTTTGGGATCGACGCCGTTAGCAGGGTTACCCTTCCGGCTTGGCCTGGGCAGGGTTATGGACGCCATTGGTTATTCTTCAGGGCTCTTAGCCCCATTTGCATCTTGTCCGTAGTCGGACGCTCTGTCATTTTTAAGGTGATTTGGATCTTTGTATATTATATCTGTATTCTTGACTCTTTGAGTCGCTGTTGTATATATCTGTTCTGTGGGTCCCATCGAGGACTGTTGTGTAATGTTATTACTTCGTTTTCCACCCGCACGAAAGTGCCTGGTGGGCACCTTTGAATCGTTTCTATGCGGGTTTGGCGAGTTTCGCTAAAACTTGCATAGGGCCGATTCTGAGGGTGTTACAGAGTGGTATCAGAGCTTAGCAGTTGCGATACCCCACAAGTCCAGCCTGTAGGATAACCTAGCTAACGGCCGCCGTAGAGTGTCAAAACTATTTTTGCAAACACGGTTTGTCGTGGTGGTATCACGGCATATGCCATGGGTAGGCTAAAGTTGGGGCCGATGGACGTGGAGGAATCCGGGGAGGGATGATGCAGTGAAGACCGCACTCGTATGTACAAAGAGAAATACAATGTATATTGGATTGAAGCTATGATAACACCTCCTTCTATACATCTAATCTCTTATAATCTTGCCATGCTTGTGGCTACAATCATGCTCCTGGAGCTGTATCTCCTATCCTTCTATCTAGATCTCTCTATGAGAGTGGAGGAAGAGGAAGAAGGGGAGCTCCTAGTGAGCAGAGAGGGGAGGAGCCCTCCAGGGGCCTCCTCCTGAACGATCCCCCTGGTGCTCCTTATAAAGGGGAGCCCAGGGGACAAAACTTGTTCCCCACGCTTGGTATCTATGTAGCATATTCCTGGCATCTATCTAGATGCTTAGCATATGCCTTGGCATCTTTGGAGATGCCATGGCATATTCCTTAGTATATCCCTAGTGCCAAGGGCATATTCTCTAGCATCTTCTTGATGCCAAGGGCATATTCCATACGCCCATGTGCCAGTCTGAACCATGGGCGTCCCTAGACTGGCATGAGACTTGTTTATTTTGTCTTGGGTCGATGGGGCGTCGGAGTACGTCTGGATGTGAGGGCGGGGGCGTACAGGATGATACAATTCGGCCCAAACGCCCCAGAGGGAGTGGAAATTCGGCCTAAGGGAAAGATGATTCGGCCTACCAGAGAAAAGGGCCCAGCCGGACTATTTCCTGCTTCAGCCGAATGGGCTGTTTACTCGGCTGGAGGGGTAAATCGGCCTGGAGCAGCAGAGGCCCAGCCGGGTTACTCGACGAAGCAGTCCCGCGGTGGGCCGGCCGGGTTGAGGGAGAAACCGGCCCACCCGGGTCAGCTGCTGGCGGGGTGTGCGGTGGAGCCGGTGGGTCGCGGGACGAGGAGGCGGCCCGTGGTGGGCTGGCTTGTTCCAGCGCTGGCCCACCCGAGGAAGATGGCGAGGTGGAGCACGCGAGGCGACGCGGGAGGTGACGGTCCGGCGCTGGCGGGATTCGGAGGGAGAGGTGGCGTCTGGAGGAGCGGCTGGAGGCAGGAGTCCGGTGGTGGGCCGACTTAGGCTTAGTTCGGCCCAACCCGGGGTAATCTCCCTTGATCCAATTCGGCCTGGACGGTAGGGACTGGGCCGAGATTTCCTTTACTCGGCCCAGTTGCTCTTTCTTTGCCTTTTCTCTTTTCTATTTAAATATTTTCTTATCTAATATCTTTTCCTTTATCTATGTGTCTTGCTAGTTTATTTATGGACCAACTCTAGGGTACCTGGGGTTATATCCCCGACACGGTTGGATAGTTCTGATTAGGTCTGATTTTACTCCTTACCCCTCTGCTATTCTCCTCTTACCTCTGCGTGTTTTAAATCCGCTCTCTTCTCTTTCTTCGAGTCCAGGAATTCTCGTGGTTGGGTTCCGTCGTACCTTCAGGGTTTCGCTTCCTCCTTTGATAACTGTGGTGCTACATCGGGTCTTCATGCTATCCGAGGAATCCTTCGTCTGTGGTACCATTCCTTATTCCTTGTTTGTGCCTTCCGATGTTTCCGACGCGACGACATCATCTACGACGGATCCGATGCAGAGTCTGCATCACTCCTTTGATCCGAATCTCGCTTGTCGAGATCTTCAGTCTGAATCTTGAGGGTTGGTTGCATAATCTGTCTCTTCGTGTACAGAGTAATGCTTTGAGTGCGGGATGGAGTCGCGACCATACCACTACTCTTATCATTCGCTTATGTACATTGAATGGTGGATCGATGCAATTATACTCCTTCCATGGAAGTTCGAGGTGGCCTTACCTTTAACTTCGTCCGTTGTTTTCCGGAGTGTTCTCTTGATGATCAGGACAACGACCTCTTGTTAGTGGTGTCGCGAGGATCTACACGAAGCGAGAAGACGCAGAACGCCGACCTTCCTTCCGGTACCATGAGGCGGATCTCGAGGGCGAGATCCATTGTTAGTGGTGTCGAATTGTGGCATCCCGCAAAACCACTACTAGAAAATCGCGTTGTTTTTGTGCATTGCATCATCATGACCGCATGCTCATGTCATCATGCCACATTGCATTTGAGCATCGTCATCATCTTGCATTTTGCTTGTGTAAAACTATTTCGGAAAAATCCAGTTTTGTTTTCTAAACGCCCGTCTTGTTTTCAAAATGCAAACCCCGGGTCCCCAGATTGTTTTGTTTTGTCCGCTGTCGGATTGCAACAACGCTGGTTGAAAGAAATAATTTAATTAATTATTTTAGCGGGGGCAGTCGAACGGGCCGTTTCGACCCGAACGACCACCCCCAGGAATTTACAAACGGTCCACCCCAACAATTCCTAAAACTACCAATCTATCTACCCACACCCAGCCTCCACCTCACCCCGGCCATCCCCGTCGCGCCACATCAGCTCACCCCAAATCCCCCACCAACCAACCTCTGCCACTTGGCCACCCCCCTCTCTCTCTCCTCTCTCTCCCCAACCCAACACACCACACGCACACACGCACGCCAGCCGCCACCTGCCCACACCCCAACACCACACAGGAACCGGTCCAACCCCCCCCCCCCCTGACGCGACCCCACCTCCCCTAGGACCCACCCCTGTAGGCCCCACCCTCTGGCCCCGCTCTCCTCCCTCCTCTCTCTCTTCCCCAACCTCCCCACCTCCCCTGCATCGCACGCGCCCAACCCACCGCTGCCGCCGCCGCTCCCCACCTCCTCTTCCCCAGCGCCTCCGCCTCCACTCGAGCTCCACCGCTCCCCGCAGTGCCTCGCCGCCGGCGCCCTTCTCCGCTCCACCGCCCCCGCTCGAGTTCCCGGCCGTCGCCCTCTTCCTCGGTGCCCCGCGCGGCCGCGCCCCGCCCCGTCCGCCCCTGGCGTGGCCCGCCGCCGCTCGCCTCCGTCGCGAGCCCCGCCTGCCGAGCCGCTCGTTCCCGTTCTGCCGCGTCTCCCCCTCGCCGTGCGCCCCTCGCCCGTCCGCGTCCTCCCCGGCGCCGCCCGAACCGCCGCTCCGCCGACCGTCTGCAAGCCCGGCCCCGCACCCCCGTCGTCGCCGCCTGTGCATGTCTCCCCGAAGCCGACCGTTCTGCGCCGTCGCCATGCGTCGCCGCGAGACCCCTCCGCCGCGCGTTCAAGACCATCCCTCAACGAGATGGCCACATGTACAAGTGACCGCCAAGATCGACACCGAACCCAAGTGGCGCCCATTCCAAGATCTTCGTCATGGACCCTGATGATCGAGGATGGACCGAACCCCAGGACGCCAAGATTCACCGAGAACCTAGATGCCAAGCTCTTCTCATCGACAGGATCGCCCCCAGGATGCCAAGATTGCCACGAGAACGCTCCCGAACGCTAACACCGACTCGATGGCGCGGGCCCGACAAGACCCTCGCAACGGCAAGATCGACCCCGTGGGACGCGACAAGATCTGCACGACGCCAAGATCGACACCGACCCGGAAGAGTCCGATGCGCCCCCGACACCGAACCAAGTACCCCTTCCGGACGCCGAGTCCGCCGCGAACCCGGATGCGACAAGACCTACCTCTGTATCCGAGAACGAGCCGCCGAGACCGGATCCCGAACCCGTCGAACCCTGGACCCTGAGACCGAACCCCGAACCCCGGAACCCCAAGTTCGTCGAACCCTAATGTGTGAACCCCTTCCCGAAACCCTATTTTAAAACATAATACAACTTGTCGCATATTAAATTGTTCATCTCGCATGCATGTTTGTGTGGTTTGGGGGCCTTATGCCGATTCACCTCTAATTAAATATGGGGCCATATGCGGGCAAATCTAGTCTCATATCGGCCTCATTTAAACTTGTGTAGCGAACCGGTGATATATTCTGTCTTGTTAAACAACATTTAAATTGCGGGGTATCTAAATCACATGAACCGTTTAATTAATTGTCGGAACCCCAGTTCCGCTTAATATGACCTAATTGCATCGCATCTCTGCCATGCCATACATCATACATGCATCATGCCGATCTTCTGCCGTTGTATTAAATAGTGCATCCGGTGTTTCTTCTAGTGTTTTGCTTCTTCGCGGATAAGGCCGTTGAGTTGATGTGAGCTTCGCCCCGATCTTCGGTTGAACCTTCAACAATGTTTTTCAGGCGAGCATCTCCCCCTTTCTACCTATCTTACTTTTATAGTATTTATTCCCTCCTGTTGATCTATTGCTATCTGTGCTGCGTTGCTCTAGTTTCCGTACCCGTGATATCCCCTTGCAGACCCATATTGCCTTGGACACATCCTATTACCTGTTGATTGGTAGATAGTTGGACTTGCGCGCCGTAGTCGCTTGCTCGTATGTTGTTGCGTGTCGTCCAGTACCACAGTTGTTGGAGAATTGCTGCATGTTCAATGTTGGAGAAGACCATGGCTTTACTTATTGTACACTTTAATTACTGTGTAACAACTAAAATTGAAGTAAGCAGAGGCATCGGTGGGTGATAGATAATATTTGGTTTCCGACCGCCCACTTGTGTCCCGTAGGACCCCGAGTTCTTGACACCTGTTCCGAGATCGAGCGCGCTAACCACAGGTGGGGAGATATGGGCCCCCCATTGATTATTACCTGATTTCAAAGTATTGTACTGGGGGCCACAAACTAGTTTGAGGTTTTATTTACTATCCTGTACTTATGCCATGTTTACCGCTTTATTTACGTTTGTGCGAGGAGCACACTGTACTGTTTAGGATCGGGCCACGTTTCGCGGTGTCGACAGTCCCCGTTTGGGGATTTGCTGTCGTTCACAGCCGTTTGTCCAAACCCCAGTCCGTCTCGGAGACCGGCCGACTTCGTTGCGGGTGTCGACTTGGTGGGGTGGCCCCCACGTACTTGCTTTGGGTCTGGGAACGTCGTGACTTAGGCCCCGCCGACATACCGATGGGTGTATGTTAACTGATCTGGCAAAAAGGGTCGAAGTGCCTGTGGATACTTTGGTGCACCCCTGCAGGGTTAAATCTTTTCGAGAAGCCGTGTCCGCGGTTATGGACGACTTGGAGCACAGTGCTTGATCATAGACAACTATAACTAAAGTTTACTGTTATAAATTGATTTGTATCCGATTTGACTAGTAATCAGCTTCACTACAACGGAATGGCTAAGTAAAAGTACCAACAACTGCTGGGTTTTGGGGTTATCTCATGCTAATTGTATCTGACTAGTAAGTGTTGCTACTATAACGGAATGGTTAACTAAAAGTGCCCACTGCTTACTTTATCAGGATGATTATCTAAACCTGACTAGTAAAGTGCCGCAACTATAACTGAATAAGTAAAACTGCCAACTGTGTGAGTTCCTCGGTTGACTTCCTCATTTGGTCTCGAGGGGGGAAACGCCAGGATGGGTTTGTTTGATGCTAGTATCAGGTTGGATCCGAATAGGTCTTTCTCACCCCTCTCTGATAGCCGCCAGTTGTATCGAGTCTCTATAGGTTGTTTAGTGCACGCCGCCGCTGCCGCTTCAGTCCACCATACCTATGTAGGCGAGGACCGCCGAATTCTAGCCTCGCCGTGTACTGGCCTCAGTACTGACGCTCCTCTTTTTCCTTTGCCCTTTGTCGGCACCCCTTTTGTTTAAGCAGGCTTTGGGATCGACGCCGTTAGCAGGGTTACCCTTCCGGCTTGGCCTGGGCAGGGTTATGGACACCATTGGTTATTCTTCAGGGCTCTTAGCCCCATTTGCATCTTGTCCGTAGTCGGACGCTCTGTCATTTTTAAGGTGATTTGGATCTTTGTATATTATATCTGTATTCTTGACTCTTTGAGTCGCTGTTGTATATATCTGTTCTGTGGGTCCCATCGAGGACTGTTGTGTAATGTTATTACTTCGTTTTCCACCCGCACGAAAGTGCCTGGTGGGCACCTTTGAATCGTTTCTATGCGGGTTTGGCGAGTTTCGCTAAAACTTGCATAGGGCCGATTATGAGGGTGTTACACTTACCCTGATGATGATAGAGAGGTCGAGGAGACTTCGGGAGGCGTGACGACGGTGAATCGACGATAATGGCCACGGCGGCCGAGGAAAAGGAATGCTCGATTTCACATGATTCCCGACGAGCGGGCTTATGTGCTTGGTTCTAGGTGAGTAAGTCCATGACGGTGCGTCCAACGATGGCTACCACGAGGCGAGGGGTGGTCGGATTTGGCTAGAACGATGAACTTCGACGAACTAGCGTTTCAGGAGAGGAAGGAAAATGGGTCTAGAGAGCGAGATAGACGATGAGATAGGTATGAGAAGATAGAGGAGGACGCGGCGATCTTATCTACTCCTCCCAGGGATGGCGGCACACATCGTAGCGCGGCGATTGATCGACGGCGGAGCTCCGGCCACGAGCTGCTTCCAGTAGGCGAGGTAGACGACAAAGTCGATTTTGCAGAAAACCCCCTGGAGTTTCTTTCTTCTCAACCCGTGATCCTTCCCTCGCCCCACTCGTCAGTCACAGGATAGAATGAGCTGGGCTGGTTACTGGGCCTTTGTGGGCTGCACCTGGGCGACAGGTAAGCATGTAGGAGTTGGGCCACGGCCAGGTCTTGTTTTTTATTTGTTTTCTATTTTTCTATTTTCTGTTTTTCCTTTTCAGATTTGTATATAATCCTTAATTTGAACTTTTCTTTGTAGAATTTATTTGCTGGATAATTGTAGTAATACTAAAATATATTTAGTATCATTTGTAAACTTTTATTGTATAATCTTTTTATATTTCTTTTATTTTGTTTATATGAACCCCCCTTAATATTCTGTAGAAGCTTTTCTTATTATTATACTTTCCTCTTTTAACCATGGATTTATTAATGATACCTTCTTATTTGTTTATAAAACTTAACTCTAGTTGGCCCATAGTTTTGAATAGAAATTTTTATATGTATAATAATCCTATATCATTATTTGATGCATGAAATATAAAAGAAATTAATATGGTTATTACTACTTCCATTAATTTGGAAAATGGCAATGTGTAAATTTTATTATGATAAACAAAGAAATTTAGGGTTTGAATTGTGAATATTTATCCTAGGGTTTAGGGTTTTTAATATACTTAGATTCCTTTATGGAGGTGAGTAAAGATTTAATAACTAAGCATATTGTTTTCTATTTGGGATATTTGATGACATCACCTTTAGTACTAGAAAGTTATATTTAGAATGTTTTATAGAAAGAAATTGAGAAAGATACTCCTAAGCACATATAATTATGATGGTTGAAATTGGCAGAGATGTGCTTATGTGATTTGTTATAGGAAAATATTCCTATAAAGTGATATTAACATAAGATGATGAATCAATTCCCTGAATGGACATTATACTTGGTTTAAGATTTAGAGTTGGTTGTTTAACAAGAATGTCTATTTTTCCATTCTTCACCATCCTTGACCTTTAATTAAAGAATTCCTTTTCTAGATATAATACTTCTTCCTATCCATCATCATAATTAGTATGATGAGCTTTACTTCACAAGAATGTTCTTATTCACCTTTTAATCTTCTAAACTCATGGATGAATCCAATGAGTTTGATACTAAAGTATTTCATAGTTTTTCTCATATCTTTGCTTGGTTACACCCACTACTCTACTGTTGATAATTATCAATCCAACAAGTAGTTCTTTCAAACTCCACTCATAATCTTCATTAATCATACATCACTAATATTTCTTCATCAGATGTATGTATGTATCCAATTATCTTTCTCTAAGGCTTACTATCCTTTAAGATGAATAACACTCCTTCCATAACCCTATGCTAAACTAGCTTAAATTGAATAATACCATCTTAAATTTACTTTACTCCAATAACTCACACTCCAACCCTACATTATATTTATGTGGCTTGTAATGACTACTCTAGGATAACTTATCTCTACTAGGGTTTTAATCATGTTCTACCCACCAATATCTTTTATACAAGATATAGGTAGACCATCCTCGTGAGTAAGGCATGATCAATATAATCCTTTAATCATTTATAGCTTAAGTTCTTAGTTGGCTAAGTATCAATACTACTTTTCAATTGTATTGAAATTATCTTCTTAGTATCTCATATTGGATTAAGGTCATTCATGGACTATGCCTTCTTTAAAAGATTTACGTAGATGTTATGATCAAATCAAGAAATAGTAGATCAAGGATTGATAGTTAAAGAATTTGTAAATCAATGGTGGATTACTCAACATTGATGAACAACAAATATTAAGATAAGTTCCATAAAATTTGATATGGGAAGAAATATATATAGTGAATGATCTTGACTTAGTCCCTTTCTAACTCAATCTCATTAAAGAGTTAAAGTTAAGTATTACTATGGTACTCATAATAAGAATAGATAAGAATAAGATATGTCAAGATTAGTCATTACATTTATATTACTTTAGTTTGTAATCTTAACTTGGCACTTAAGGATCAGATATTGATTATTTAAGAAATGTATTATGAGTAGCATTTATTATATCTGATCTACCCTTAGATCAAATCATGTTTTCCCAAATAAGATTTTAGCAAAGGTCATATTGAAACTTATCATAGTCAACTTGATGATCTATTTCCATTCTATCAAGTTAAGAGAAGCTTCAATCACTTTGACAAGTTTTGTTCAAAAGCTCGAAAATTATTTAGATTTTCGATGCATGAATGCAATGCACACATCTGGGTTCAGCTTATTTCTAGGCTCTAATGCTGAGATGTTACACCGAGGAATCTAATCATTATCGCAGTATTGTTGGTAGTCTTCAGTACCTCATCATGACACGACCTGACTTGTCAAATAAGGTATGTCAATACTCTCATGCTCCTCGGTGTTCCCACTGGCCGGCTGTTAAATGCATCCTACGGTACGTTAAAGCCACCTTGTCACATGGTTTGTTCCTGAGACGTCCTACTACGTCTCCTACTCTACTGTCTGCTTTTTCTGATATATAGATTGGGCTGGCAATGCTGATGACTGGCGATCGAAGGGGGGATATTCTATCTTTTATGGTGGTAACTTGATTGCTTGAAGTGCTCAGAAACAAGCTAATGTCTCTCGAGCTCTAGCACAAAGTCTGAATATAAGGCCCTCGCTAATTCTATTGCAGAACTAATTTGGGTACAAGCTCTTCTTGGTGAAATTGGAGTGTCTCAAACTAGTCCACATCTTGTGGCGTGATAATATTGGAGCAACTTTTTTTATCCAATCCAGTCTTCTATGCTCGTATCAAACATACTAAGATTGATTTTCACTTTGATCATGAAAGAGTTGCTCCAAATACGATTTATATCCTCTACGGACCAAGTAGCTGACATGTTTACAAACCCCTTCCAGTGCCATTGTTTTAGGCTTGTCTTCGCAATCTCAACCTTGGTGCTCCGGAGGTTATGAGGGCGAGTGGGGGTGGGGGGTTGTTGGGGAGGTGACCCCGGATAGGGTAAGGACGGGGAAAGACAGAAGGAAGTTCCCCATCTAGTTTCTGAGTTACTGCCTAAATCGGCTGAATCCTGTAAAGGTCGACCGAGGTAAGCAAGAGCAGGACCCTTATGAGAAGAGCGAGGCGTTACCCGGCCGACATACTGTGTAAGTCTGCCGGGTCGGCCCGAATAATCTGAGTGCAGGTGAAGGCCAAGCCGAGTTAAGCGAGGCAGGGCCGAATAACATGAAGCTTGCAGGAGAAGGAAGTGCTCATAGTCAAACCCTAGCCACGAGCTATGAAGGATCTAGGTAGAGCCAAACACAAAGGACAAGACGCAGAGTGGCAGAAGGGCAGAAGGAGATCACGGAGGTGACAGTCCTGGAGCCCGAGGCGTGCAGGTGGGGTTCTCTGAGACTTTGCCGCCGTTAGAAGGGCGACACAGAAAGGAGGCCGCCGAATTACTATATTGGGACAAGCATATTCTTCGAATATGCTTGCCACGTCAGCCCTAGAGGAGCCAAGGCTCCCCTTTATAAGGAGAGGCTTTGACTCTGAGAAGGGCATCGACTCATTTAGTACCGTTAGGCTGGTAAAGTTCTTCCTCTTCACTTGTATATAGCTCGAGGAGCGCTTGTAGCCCAAGAAAGGAGGAATAAAGATCTTTATGCTAGTCTTCTATGTGTAGAATCAACTACATCTTCCCTCCCCAGATCCCACTAGCATCCATTGGCCCCATACTTTAGCCTACCCATGGCATCTGCCGTGCCTCCACCACGACAGTTGGCGCCCACGTGGGGCCAGCAGCGGTGCTAGCTGGAGTCATGATCCGGACGGGAAACTTCATCCACACCGGCGAGCGCGTTGTCTCTGGCCTAGTCCGGAGAATCAATCTCTGTGATTATGTCAGCGATAACGCAAGCAGCTTCAGGGGAAAAAACCCTCCGCGCAACGGCGTCTTCATCAACTTGGGCATGCACCAGATCTACATCGGCGTCGACACCTCCGGCGTTTATCCTCACCAAGTTATTGTTGCAGGAGAGCCTCCCCTTAGCGCCGCAAACGGTCCGCGCGGAGAGCGCCCATCAGCAGCGTCGAGGTGATGGTCGCAGCCGGGGTGCAGGCGGGAGCTACGGGCGCCGGATCAAGCAAGGATCCGATGACAGGTGTGCAGGTGGTCACGAAGCAGGCAGCTCCACCGCCCACCAAGGTAAATCCTTCAGCACCCAACCCAGCCGAGGTGCAGGAGACGACCCCAAAGGCACCAAGGGTAAGAGGGCCACCTCTAGAAAGACCAGAGAATGTTCTCCAGGCAACTATAGATAATCTGACTACACCTGTAGTGCCGATACTTGATCCGGCTAATGCTCAGGCAGAGTTAGAAGAAACCAGGCAAAAAGTACTGGTAGAGGCAAAAAAGGTGTTGGCATTGCGGGAGTCCTTAAACAGGACCCTGCGAGAGTATGCTAGGGCAAATAAGCTTGATGTCGCCCCCGAGTGGGTTGATGAATTGAGATTGAGAGGAAAGAACCTCATGGATGATATCAACAAAGAGCATCAGATTCATAAGGGAGATTCAGTCGATCTAGGCTTGCCGAGGTATAGCACCCCGGCAAAGAACCTAAGAGCAGCAAATGCCGCTGCACTAGAGTTAGAAGGACTGACCGGCGAAGCCCGGCAGAAGCAACAAGAAAGAGTGAATGAGCTGGTGCGCATCGCGAACCAGCAGAATGAAGAAATGCTCAGGGAAGACCCGGCAAGGCCTGGTGCCTCGCGAATGGTTCATTCGGCTGGTGCAGCACCCGCCTTATCCGTGGCAGCAGCATCCTTGCCCGGAAACAATGCGCGGAAAGACAGAGCGGTAACTTCGAGAAAAAGAAATAAGCAAATTGTTCCATATGATCCGGCAGTAGCCAGAAAAGCAAATGAAAACAGAGGCAATGGAAGCCGAGGTAACAGTGGCGAAAGAAACCCCGGCCGTGCCGACAAAGGCAATGGAAGCCGAGGTAATGGAGATCTCGGAAGAGGAAATCACGAGAATAATATCCTGGCAGAAGGAAGGAGAGAACCGCCACCCAATCCTCAACCGAGATATGAACCTCGGCAGGAAAGAGAGGTGAGACCAGCTCGCCACAATCAGGTGAATGAGAGGTATAATGATGGTTATTCCGAGATGGAATATGCGGTTCATGGTGGAAATAACCACTATGGTATGCAGGAGAGAATTCTGTACAGAGATTTGCCATCAAGTGATGCAAGAGTAAAACTGGACCGGCTATACCGGTCCGAGTTGTTAGAAGAGCAGGGTCCACTGGGTCCGGCATGTTTCGGACCACGGATCATGGGCGAGCCGCCAGTGCCGAACTTTCAGCTGGCAAGAGGCACGAAAACATACAACGGGAGCACCAAACCGCAGGATTGGTTGATTGATTATGCCACAGCTGTAAAAATAGCAAGTGGAAACTTGCGATGGGCAGTAAGATATGTCCCACAAATGCTGGAAGGACCAGCCAGAGTATGGCTGAATAATCTGCCTCCAGGCAGCATCAAGTGTTGGTTGGATTTTGAAGAAATGTTTATTAGCAACTTCCCCAGTACTTACAAAAGGCCAAACAGGCCGCAACAGTTAGCCATGTGCAAGCAAACACCGAATGAGACAGACAGAGAATTCTTAACTTGGTGGTCTAACCTCAGGAATACATGCGAGGGAATTATAGAATCGCAAGCGATAGCTTGGTTCGCTCAAGGATGTCGTTATGGGAGAGTATTGTGGCAGCGATTGCAGAGAGATATGCCAACCACTTTGGCAGAAACCATCAGGATAGCGGATTCGTATTCATTGGGAGATCCAACACAACCAGAACTAATGTCAGCAGATCATCGGGAACATCAAGATCAATATGCAAGAGATGCGACCGGGTCATCGAGGCGCAATGAGTTCAGAGGAAGAAGAAGATAAGAAAGACCGGATTATAGATATGGCTCAAATCAGGTGGCATCGGTAGTGCAAGATCAGCCGAGTCACGGAAACAATCAGCGGCAAAAGAATGGTCCTCAGCAATGGACACCAAGGAATGAAGGGAAAAGACAGTGGACACCAGAACAGAAGAAGCAATGGCAGGAAAGGCCGAAGTACACGTTTGAGTCTATGTTAGATCAACCGTGTAAGTTTCATACTTCAAACCCGGCCAAGCCGGCATATCATACAACTCGGCAATGCGCATGGATGAAAAATGCGATGGGTAACCCGGCGGGCATGCAAGCAACATCCCACCAGGCACATCAGCAGCATCAGCCGCAGTTAACTGGAGCAAATGCACAGCAACTAATGTTACCGCCTCCTCCGCCGAGGTATGATAACTCGGACCGGAGAGATGCAGTGCATCAAGTGATAAATCAGGGTCCGGATGGAAGGACGATCCCAGGAAATAGTGGACGCAATGATTACAGGGAACATCATCAATCATATTGCGTGTTCACAACAGAACAACAAGACAGGCAGAGTGTATAGCGCCGGCATATGGAAGTAAATGCAGTTATGCCGGCAGTACCAAGATATGTGCCTTGGTCAGATCAAGAAGTAACTTGGAGCATAAAGGATCACCCCAAAATAATGCCGAATCCGGGGTCGTACGCACTCGTACTAGATCCGACATTTGTCGGACCGAGCATTAATGTGAAATTTTCAAAAGTACTCATTAACAATAGGAGCAGTATCAATATCATGTACAACGATACAATGCATAAACTCGGAATATCGCAGAATATGCTGCAATCCACGAGAACCACATTACATGGAATAGTGCCAGGGCTTTCATGCGAACCCATTGGAAAGGTACGAATGGATGTGTTATTCGGCACAAGAGATAACTGCAGAGCAGAAAATTTGGAGTTTGAAGTGGTGGATCTAGAGAGTTGTTATCATGCTCTACTCGGACGGTCGGCATTGGCAAAATTCATGAGCAGCTGCCACATAACTTACTTGAAAATGAAGTTACCCGGACCACAAGGGGTGATAACAGTAGCAGAAGATTACATGAAGTCAATGGAATGTTCTTCAGCCGGATCAAATCTGGCTGAGTCATTGGTAATAGCAAGAGAAAAAATAAGGATTCAGGAGGTAGTGGCCCTCGCTCAATCGGCACAACTAAATATGCCGGCATTGGCCAATCCGCATGGAAGTGTCTCTTTCTAGCCGACTAAAGAAACAAAAAAGTTCCAAATAGATGAGCAGTTCCCAGAGCGCACCGTCACCATTGGTGTCGGCCTAGATGCTAAATAGGAAAGTGAGCTCACCAACTTCCTCCGTGAGAATCGGGATATCTTTGCATGGTCAACTCAGGATTTGCAAGGTGTGCTGAGGGAGTTGGCTGAGCACTCTCTGAATGTAAGGCCAGGAGCAAGACCGGTGAAGAAACCTCTCCGCCGCTTCGCCAAAGACAGGAGAAAAATAATAGGGGATGAGATAGCTCGGCTCCTTGCGGCCGGGTTCATCATGGAGGTGCTTTATCCGGATTGGCTATCAAACCCGGTGCTAGTAGAAAAGAAGAAGGATGATCCAAATGTAGCCATTGTATGGCGAATGTGTATTGACTACACGAACCAGAACAAGGCATGTCCAAAGGATCCTTTTCCTTACCTAGAATAGACCAGGTCATTGATTCGACCGCTGGTTGTGAACTGTTATCATTTGTAGACGCGTATTCTGGTTTTCACCAGATACCGTTAAATCCGGCCGATCAAATAAAGACTGCGTTTATTACCCCATACGGGGGTTATTGCTATCGCACCATGCCATTCGGCCTGCGTAATGCAGGGGCAACGTACCAGAGATGTATGCAAAAATGTCTGCATGACCAGATAGGAAAAAATGTACAAGTATATGTAGATGACGTGGTTATCAAAACCAAAGAAAGCAAAACGCTACTGGATGATATTCGGAAACCTTCGCGAACTTGAGACGGTTCCGAATGAAGCTTAACCCGGAAAAATGCACCTTCGGTGTACCGGCTGGAAAACTACTCGGTTTTCTCGTATCTAGCCGAGGTATAGAGGCCAACCCAACCAAGATAAGAGCAGTGGAAAGGATGGAATTGCCGAGATGTCTAAATGACGTACAAAAGTTCACAGGTTGCCTGGCCTCGCTTAGCCAATTTGTATGTCGGCTGGGAGAGAAAGCATTACCACTTTATCAACTGATGAAAATATCTGATAGGTTCATTTGGACACCACAAGCAGACAATGCGTTCCATGAATTGAAGAAGATGTTGGTCACAACGCCAATCCTGGCCTCTCCATTATCAAAAGAGCCTATGTTACTTTACATAGCCGCCACGAACAGAGTAGTAAGTGTTGTGATCGTGGTGGAACGAATTGAAGATGACAAATCAGTACAAAGGCCGGTATATTACCTAAGCGAGGTCTTATCAACCTCAAAGCAAAATTACCCACATTATCAGAAGATGGAATATGGGGTATACATGTCAGCGAAGAAACTTAAACATTACTTCGAAGAGCACCCCATCAAAGTGATCTGTGAAGCACCCATAGCCGACATATTGAGCAACAAGGATGCAAGTGGCCGAATAGTAAAATGGGCAATTGAATTGTCACCTTATGCTCCGCAATTCGATAGGCGAGACGCAATCAAATCTCAGGTTGTGGCCGACTTCTTCGTGGATTGGGCCGGGGTACAATATGATCCACCATTACCAGATCCGAGTTATTGGACGATGCACTTCGACGGTTCCAAACTGAGAAATGGTTTGGGGGCAGGAATAGTATTAACCTCGCCAAAAAGAGATCAGCTGAAATATGTGTTGCAAATACATTTTGCCGCATCAAACAATGTAGCCGAATACGAATCACTCGTCCATGGATTGAAGGTGGCAAAAGAGATTGGCATACGCCGAATCTTATGCTACGGAGATTCAGATCTAGTAGTACAACAAGTCTCAGGAAATTGGGACGCGTTAGATGCCAATATGGCCTTATATAGGTTTCATGTGCAAAAAATCAGTGGATACTTCGATCGATGTGAATTTCATCATATACCTCGGGCAGAAAACGACGCCGCAAACACATTGTCAAAACTCGGATCAACCAGACAATCAATTCCCCCAGGTATCGCCCTAGAGCACCTGAGGAAACCATCAATAACACCATCAGCAAAGTCCGAATCCATCTTTATTCTGGCAAAATCAAGAGAAGATAGTGTGCCGATGGAAATTGACAAGGAATGTAACCCGGAATTGCCAAAAATGAACCCGGCCGATGCAAGGATGAATATGGAAAAATCTGAGGTAGTTATGTCGGCGGAAAATATGAAAATAGATAGTGAGATTACCCCGGAAAAAATCATACCAACATGGGCGCAACCATATTTTCTTTCCTGAAAGATGCGATTTTGCCGAATGACGAGGTATTGGCGAGACAAACAGTGAGAAGAGCTAAAGCTTATACAATCATAAACAATGAGCTGTATAAAAGGAGCGTCACAAGTGTGTTGCAAAGATGTGTGAACTCGGCGGAAGGCCAGGAGATCCTCCTAGATATACATCAAGGAGAATGCGGGCATCACGCCTCGTTCAGAGCTTTAGTGGCCAAAGCATTCAGGCATGGGTTTTATTGGCCAACAGTGTTGAAAGAGGCCAAAGAACTGGTGGAAAAATGTAATGGTTGCCAGAGATATGCTAGCAAGATACATATGCCATTGTCCGAGTGAAAAACGATACCAATTACTTGGCCATTTTCTGTATGGTGTTTGGATATGGTGGGACCATTCAAGCCGGCCCAGGGCGGGATGACCCACATCTTAGTCATGGTCAACAAATTCATGAAATGGATTGAATTGAAACCAATAAAGAAGTGTGATGGGCTCACAGCAGTAAAATTCCTCAAAGATTTTATCTTGAGATATGGATACCCACACAGTGTTATTACAGACAATGGTACAAACTTTGGTGAAGGAGCCTTCGCTAGATTCTGTCAAGAAAAGCACATAAGACTAGATGTCGCCTAGGTCGCTCACCCAGCATCTAATGGGCAAGTAGAAAGATCCAATGGGCTAGTATTGTCCGGAATAAAACCACGACTCGTCGAACCACTGCAAAGGTCGGCAGGGTGTTGGATTGAGGAACTACCAGCAGTACTATGGAGCCTCAGAACTACCCCAAACAGGTCAACAGGGTATACACCATTTTTTCTAGTATATGGGGCAGAAGTCGTGCTTCCAGCCGACATAATACATGACTCGCCAAGGGTTACCCAGTATACAACCGCTGAGGTAAATGAAATAGCTCGGCAAGATGATGTCGATCTGCTAGAAGAAGCCAGGGAGTTGGCACTATCGAGATCAGCTATTTATCAGCAGGACTTGCGATGATATCATAGCAAGAAAGTAAATCCAAGAGTGTTTAAAGAAGGAGATTTGGTTCTTCGGTTAGTGCAACGCACGACCGGCATGCACAAACTGTCACCCCCATGGGAAGGACCGTTCGCGTGAGCAAAGCATTGCACAATGATGCGTATTACCTAATTGATGCTTAGTCACCAGAAAAGAACAAGGCAGACAAAGCCGGCGAAGAATCAAAAAGACCATGGAACGTAGCTTTACTTCGTCCATTTTACTCATAGGATTCATCTATGACACGTTGTAAAGTAACGCTTCAGGACGAAGTATCAACTATGTATTAAACCTCGGCACCTTGAGCAGTGACTCGGGGACTATCCTATATTGTTTCTGAGTTTGGGTTATGTATTAAACCTCGGCACCTTGAGCAGTGACTCGGGGACTATCCTATATTGTTTCTGAGTTTGGGTTATGTATTAAACCTCGGCACCTTGAGCAGTGACTCGGGGACTGTCCTATATTGTTTCTGAGTTTGGGTTATGTATTAAACCTCAACACCTTGAGCAGTGACTTGGGGACTGTCTTATATAGCTTTTGAGTTTTGGGTATGTATTAAACCTCGGCACCTTGAGCAATGACTCGGGTACTGCCATATTTTGTTTTTGAGTTTGAGTTATGTATTAAACCTCGGCACCTCGAGCAATGACTCGAGGAATGCCCAATATTATTTCGCATTTTTAGTGATGTGTTAAGTCTCGATTTTTAGAGTAGTGATTAGGGAATTGCCCCACAATTGTCCCTTGTCACAAAAATGGGTATCAAACTTCGGCACCCAGAGTGATATTATTTCGCTCTCTCCAGATATGGGCTTCGAGATTTACAACTTGGATAAAATTCAAGAACACAATGGTTGAATTATCAAATTCATCAAGGTCAGGAAATATTAGACGCCGAACTACCGTACGATAAAGGCAAACACACAATCCAAACTTAAGAAATTGAAGGCCACCAAAGCAAAGATTTAAACAAACAGGTTCAGTTTAAACAGAATACTAATGATCACAACCATGTGTGCCTCAGCGGCAAAAGGCAAAAGGAGGTTCATACCACACAGAAAGTCGGACAATTGTTTCACACACATCACACGCCCGGCATACCGGGGATAAGAAACAACTTAAAAAAAATTAAACATAAGGGGCAATGACTTGGTCAGGTACTAGGCGCTCCGAGGTAGACGACACCTCGGCCGAAGTTGCTTCGCCCTCCACAGAACCAGGAGAGACTTCGGGGGAAGCCCGGGGCTGTTGATAAACATCAGTTTGAGCTCGGGAATGCCCAGTCCCTTTGGAGGAGGATCGCGCGTCGCCATTGCCATCCGAGCTTGAGCTGGAATCACCAGAAGTATCCGAGTCGCCCTCAGCCTCGTCTTGGTCGGCTGAATTATCATTAGAGGCATCTTCAACTTCGACCTCATCCGTCGGGTTAGAAAGGAAACTCGGCCCTTCAATCCAGCTATGCACGTCCGCATACTCAACAAGCTGGAAGGCACGAGCTTGTCAGAGAGCGACGAATTCTGGATCCTCAACCCAATGGGAGCCAGTGCGCAAATTTATCAAGGTATCGAGGGAAATATCCTCGTACCATGACATAACGACTGTGAGCGCCATATCAGCACCAGCTCATCCAGCAGATTCCCTCTAGAGATTCAACTGGTTCTACGATGCCATCAATATTTCCACCAGTAGCTTGATCTCATCAATATCAGGAGTTCCAAAAGTATTCGGCCAGAGAACATGGTAGGCCCGGATGGCTGCCTGCACCAAGTCCCTGCCCATAATCTTCATCGGACCAACGGCAGCGCCAACAGCGACCAAGTAGTCTTCCATTGAGTATTCTGGGCTCGCATCTGCGGGGACACCTCGGCGTACACGAGCATTAACCACCGCTCTAGAGCTCATGGGCTTAGCTTCTGGAAAATGGTCTACGAAAAATAAAAAATATGTCGGTCAACGCTAGGAAAAAGAAAAAGATAACTCGGCCATGGTCAGAGGCTTATGATGAATATAGTTAAGCATTATCTGAAGATCTTGAGCCCAATCACCCTTGGTTTTCTCAAAGCGAGTGATCTCCTCGCTCATCGCCAGTGTCTTCAATCCGGCAGCCTCGAGGAGCTCTTTATTTTTCTGCAATTGCAGAGCTAGCCGACTCTTCTCCTTGGAGAACTCCTGGTCAACTTTCTCTAACTCAGATTTCTGAGAAAGCTTGAGGGACTCCACCTCGGCGCGCAAGCGGGTTATCTCGTCATCTTTATCTTTCAGCTGCGCCGAGTGAGGGGCGACTTGTTCTAAAAAATTGCAGCATCATATCAGGCATGGGTATGCATTCTTGATGTGACGCTGCAAAAGTTTGTAACTCGGCTATACCGAAGCCGAAAGGGTTAAAAGAAACCCGGTGCACATTTCAAATAGAAATCTGTAAAAGAAAAAAAAAGAGTAACTAACCTTCCAGGGCCTTGACTTTCTTCTCAAGACGGATATTAAGATTGTTGATATTACCTTTTCACCAGCAAAATGAGCTAACACCTCACGTCCAAAACAATAAGAACTTTAGGGATAATGCGAAAGTTTGCTAACTTACCAGCTTTCTTCACCACAGGAATGACCTTCTCATACTTATCTTGCAATTTTTTATGTGCGAAGAGCAGCCTTTGGAATTCGGTGGTCCGCCGGTCATGCGCAACCTAAGCAACAAAACAAATAGCAGTAAGATATTCGAAGCTAAGACAGATCCGAGTCAAGCAAAACTTAACTCGGATCTAGGTGGCTGGATATTCGAAGCTAAAGTAGACCCGAGTCAAGCAAAACTTAACTCGGATCTAGGTGGCTGGATATTCGAAGCTAAGACATATCCGAGTCAAGCAAAACTTAACTCGGATCTAGGTGGCTGGATATTCGAACCTAAGACAGATCCGAGTCAAGCAAAACTTAACTCGAATCTAGGTGGCTGGATATTCGAAGCTAAGACAGATCCGAATCAAGCAAAGCTTAACTCGGATCTAGGTGGCTGGATATTCGAAGCTCAGACAGATCCAAATCAAGCAAAGCTTAACTCAGATCTAGGTGGCTGGATATTCGAAGCTCAGACAGATCCAAATCAAGCAAAGCTTAATTCGGATCTAGGTGGATGGATATTCGAACACTAACACAAAACTGAACCAGGTAAAGCCTAATAAAACTTCTAAACGAATAACAAATTATTCGGTTGCAAGCTTCGGGGACTAGAGTATATATAATATCATTCGAATGACTAATCAAACGTCCATAAAAACAATTACCTCATTCATCTTGTCGCTGTCAAGAACGATCTTGGCAACCAGATGTAAACGACTGCTGATGTCGGAGAGTTGAAATGGCTGGTTGCTTGGATTGCCCTCGAGCTGATCAGCAGCGTTCCAATTGTTGGCATACTCAACCAACGAGCCGAGGTTGTTCCCACTTTCCGTACGAGTCAGGACTTTACCTCGGGCGTGTTGGGTAGCCACCGCCGCCGCGAGACTCTTGTGAAGAGCGAGTTGTGTATCAGCAGCCGGGGTAACAATAGTATTGGCAGAAGAGACCCCCTTGCGCAGCGCATCAGCAATTGTAGGCTGAGAAGAGATGGCAAGCCCTTTCTGAGATGAGGGAGGCTTGGTGACAACGAACTTTCTTGCCTTAGAAGAGGCGTCGGCAGGAGCCGTTACCTCGGCACTTGGAATGGCATCTTTGGAGGCCGGAGGGATTACGGTTTTTGAGGGCGCCGAGATATTGGTATCCTCGGCTGGAGTCGGAGTCACAGTAAAGGCTGTGGGGGTCGAAGGGATCTCGGGGGAAACTTTGGGATTCACAGAGGAGGCAGCGGGCTCAGTAGAAATATCTACTGGCCGAGTTGTATCGACATCAACAGAAAGGACCTCAGGCGCATCCTGGCGAGATGACGTCTGATTCGGGGCGGGAGGAGAATCAACGCGAGCAGGACTAGGAACTCTAGTATCTTCAGGAGGCGGAGGAGAAGGCGGCCGAGTCGTGTGACTCGTCATGCTAGGACCACTGGGCTTAACAGAAAGAGGAGACCTGCAAAGGCAAAAAAGATCAGGTCAAAAGGCAGAAAGAGAGAAACAAGAAATACAAATAAAAAGCAACTCACCCAGTAACCCCGGGCATGGTTTTACGCTTCGGAGGGTGCTGGGCTGACTTCTTCATTCGTTTCTTGGGAGCGGCTTCTGAGGCACCAGCTGGAGCGCTACGTTTCCCCGAGGTAACAGGAGGTCAGAGGCGAGAGGCTCGGCGTTGTGAACCTGACCGATCGGATTAGCTGAGAAAGTAGAGGCCGGAAATGCAGAAGAAATTGGCATTGCGGCAACTACCTCAAGAACTTGGACCTCGTCCGAATCACCTTCCTCCTCGTGGGCCGGGGTCTTGCCACGGGCACGAGCCGGAGCAAGGTCCGACTTGGGAACAAACTCCTCCAAGTCAGGCTCCCCACTATCCGGGGTGTTCCGATCTGCGGGCCACGGGAGGGACAAAACCTCGGCGTCCTCGACCTTCTGCTCCTCAAACCTCTGCAGGAAGAGAAAGAGAGAAATTAACAAGAGAAAACACAGATGCGATTAAAAGGAAAAACACAGCTGCGAGAACTTACTCTGGGAGGGGGATGCTCGCGGGTGAACGGTTTCAATCCCCAGGCCCAGTCCTCCGGCATCTCTGTCTTAAAGATAGCCCGAACACGCTTGAAAATAATATAATTATCAAGCTCCACCGTTGAGACCCGATTGGGATCAAGGGGACCGCTCATATAGCAGAGCGTATGCGTGCGTTTCTGGAATGGGCAGATCCGGCTGCTGATGAAGGTGGTCATTAGATCCTCGCCGCGTAGCCCGGAGCGAATCAGTTCCTTCAGCCGAATCTCAAAGGCCTCGGCCAGAGCATGGCTTTTCCTCGTATTATAAGTCCAGTTCTTCTTGGAAGGGGGCCGATGGAAAAAGCAGGAAGCCGAATCCTGTCTTCATTCCCAGAATTCTTGACATAAAAGAACGATTTATGCCATTTCTTGCATGACTCTAGACCAGCAACGCGAGGAAACTCGGATTTCCTCCGAGGTGTGATGGACGCAGCTCCACACTGAGTGAGCAATTTCTCGGAAGGTTGAAGGGATTTGTCTGGGACAACATTGGATCGGATCTGAAAGAACTTCGACCAAACGTGCACAGACGACCACAGGCCGAAGTATCCTTCCGAGGCAGAGATAAAGGCGGAAAGAGAAGCAATGGCATTGGCCGGAAGATGATGCGGCTGCAGGCCGAAGTAATCAAGGAACTCCCTAGCGAAATCGCTAAGGGGGAGACCAAACCCAGGAGCAAAGTGGGACATAAAGGCGACGTACTCGCCCTCGTTAAGAACGGGAGAAGATTCACTGCCGGGTAAGTGACATGCTACCTCGGCAGGAATCCAGCGAGTTCGGATTAACCACTGAACCTCTCGGCGGGTAACGGAAGAACCCTGCCAGGATCCCCGCTCAGGCCCAGACGCTGCATCGTCATCCTCAATGAGTGCGCCGCTAACGGAGCTCGACATAGGGTCGCCGAAAGAATCTACGGAAGATGAACTAGCGGCGGAGCGAAGCCTAGAACTGCAAGGCCCCGTCGTGATCCTAGGCAAAAACGGCGGCGGAGCGGAAAAGGAACCGCCGCGGGAAATCTGAAGATTAGCAGACGCGTCTAGAGGATAGACTAGGCAGTGAGACCAGATAAACTCACCGGCAACAGCGCCGGAGCAAGTATACGGGGACGAGGTCGACGGAGCAGAACGATTGGGGCCTCGCCGTCGAAGATTCCGGTGGGCGTACGGCGGCGGGAGCACGAACAGGCACAGAAGGGAGAGGAGGAAGAAGGGCAACGGTAAGCGGAGGGGAAAAGTAAATCTCCAAGCCCCGCGCTCCTCTTTATAACCACGCGGCCTGAGTGGTAGTGGGATCGTGCGTGCGGGTGTTAACTGTGTAAATCGTGTATGCGGCACAACCGCCCGCCGCTGAGTGGAACCGCACCAACGACCACACGATCCAAGAAAGGATCAGGATCCCTGACGGAAACGGTGCGCGAGGCGTTGCAGCGCCGACGCGACAGGCGCAGTAATTACTGTAGCCTGTCAGTAGGCACTGTAGAGGAACAAAAAACTAGAAAAACAATGATGAGTGTGACACGTAGGACGAGGCGTGCACGAGAAGCTGCGCAGATACCTCGGACGAGGGAAAAATAACTCGGAAACAAGGAGAAACGGATATTGGGAAACTGATATGGCCCGGCCGAGGTTATAGGCAGGACCATACCAGCTTCGGGGACTAATGTTGGGGAGGTGACCCCGGATAGGGTAAGGACGGGGAAAGACAGAAGGAAGTTCCCCGTCCAGTTTCCGAGTTACTGCCTAAATCGGCTGAATCCTGTAAAGGTCGGCCGAGGTAAGCAAGAGAAAGACCCTTATGAGAAGAGCTAGGCGTTACCCGACCGACGTACTGTGTAAGTGTTATCGCCACATTTTGGCCAAAGGAGGAGATGGGCCGTAATCAAGATGGGCTTGGAGGATACATATATGCAACGTATTGCTGGATCAGCCTTGTGCGTGGATTTGGGCTAAATTGCCCGTGTATCTGTATATTATGGTAGGTTACGCTTCGGTTTAAGTAAGAGATAGAGTTGTTAGGGTTATTCCAAAGATAGAAAGTCTCCGGACTATAAATATGTACCTAAGGTTATTGAGAAAGGAGGACGATCACGTTCACAATAAACACAATCTCGGCGCATCGCCACCCCTTGTTTCTAGGGTTTTTCTCGGGTAAGTGTCATGCTGCCTAGATCGCATCTTGCGGTCTAGGCAGTATCTGCTTATGCGTTATTTAGTGTTACTCGTGCTGAAGCCTTGTTGATGGCGAGTAATACTGTTATCATAGATTTGTTTGGGCTAGCATCGGTACCTTTTTGTTATGATTGCTTAGTTATGCTGCCTTTAGTTATCTCGCTGCCTTTGCACCTTTTTCGGGTGTAAGGGCAGCATCTTGCTTGATCTTTATTCAGTTGATTTGATCTGTTATAGTTATGCCTTGTTTTCCAAGGTTTAGTTTGATATCCACATGGTCAGGCCTTGCAAACGGGTTGAACGATCCAGTGGTATGTAAGGATATGGTTTGCCAATTCGAGAGAAGTTGTTCCGGGAATTGACTTTACGTCGGTTGTTAGGCCTTCTCTAGGGTTAGTTTTCTATCATCTTTTATATCTACCAGGCTCAATTACGTGTAGGATGTTCCAATTATGTGGTGAAAACGTTAAACTGTCGTAGGTCGATTTAACTTGTATTGATGAAGCAAAACCCCATGTTATCGTAGATCTAATGCAGAACCATGGGATAATCGGCTCCAGGAGCCGATTCACAGGGAAACCTGGGAGCCGGTCACGGCTCGAATTTTACGTATACTTGTTTGCCATGCAGGAAACTAATCGAAGCAATCCATCACCTTCCTGACCAGGTATAGGTCAGGTGGCACGCCCTTGCATCAGCCAGGACGTGTGCCGGAGTTTTGCGGGCCGTTGCCCGAGGGACCAGGGCCCACCAGCAGTTCTGGGAGCCTCCCGGCTCTTCGTGTTGCTCGTCGCTGCTCGCCGGTGGGTTTTGACAGGCAACACATTCTGGCACGCCCGGTGGGACATTCAACAACATCTGCATCAACATCCGACGCTGCGATGGGGGACATACCGGTCACGTACGACGATCTGCCTGATGAGCACAAGGCGAAGTATGATGATATCAAAGCTCTCTTCGAAGCCGATCTCATCGGCTCTTTTGAGAGGACCCGTAAGCATGGCATCAGGTGGAAAGGGTTCTCACCCGAAGGTGCTCTTGATGAGGTGGATCTGTCTGTTCCTTCAGAGGAGCGCACCAGAGCTCTGCGAAAGGAAGTCAATTACATGGTGGCTCATTCTCTTCACCGCCATTCTGAGAGCCTAGTGAACGCTTTCGAGCGCGTCGCGGTTCGCGTAGTTCAGGAGATCATGAAACATCAGTACTCTCCGTCGGGGCCTACTCTAGGGACTCACCAGGGAGAAAGACTGCTCCAGACCAGGCCACAGCTGCCATTCACGCTTGCAGCTCCGGAGCCACCAGGGGCACCGGCGTACGTCGTCTACAAGGTTGGAGGTGACCCTGGCGATTGCCAATTCCTGTTTGAACCACCTAAAGAAATCCCACATGGATACGTGTGCACCTACGTGCCGGACTGCTATAGCCTGACGCGCACGAACCAGATTGCAACCGCAGGGATTTCTGGGGCAGGAGTTTCTGGAGCAGGGGCTTCGGGAGCAGGTATTTCTGGAGCAGGGATGTCTGGGATGGACGCTGATAAACAGGCATGGCTAGCCAAGTATGCCACCAGAACGAGTCATGAGAATTTAGCCCCTGCAGCTCAAACGGTGGAGCAAATCCGTACCATCTTGAGAGACCAGTTCGGCTTCGTGCCGAAGAGAAGGACAATCGGCTATTCCAAGCCGTACCCCAACGAGTTTGATCTGATTCCGCTGCCACCCAAGTATCGGCTCCCTGAGTTCTCGAGGTTTAGCGGATCAGAAGGGTCGAGCTCGATTGAGCATGTGAGCCGATACCTGGCACATTTAGGCATGATTTCAGCATCGGATCAGTTACGCGTAAGGTTCTTTGCGCAATCTCTGACAGGACCAGCTTTTGGGTGGTACACCTCGTTGCCACCGGATTCGATCCAGACCTGGAAGCAACTGGAAGAGCAGTTCCACATTCAGTATCATTCAGAAGCTACCGAGGCTGGCATTGCAGATCTGGCGCAGGTGCGGCAAAAGCGGGGAGAAACGGTAGCCGAGTACATTCAGCGTTTCAGGACTGTCAAGAACCGATGTTATTCGGCTCGTTTAACTGAGAAAGAAGCAGTCGAGCTGGCAGTGTTGGGTCTCTCAGCACCTATCAAGGATCTGGCTTTCCAAGTAGAATACAATTCATTGGCGCACATGGCCCAGAAACTGACAATGTATGAACAGCGCCACCCTGAGTTGTACCAAGACAAGTTCAAACGTCCGATAGGCCTGGTCGATACAGAAGAAGAGGATCCCGTACAAGACCAGGACGTGGCCGTGGCTGAATGGGCTCGGGGGGCAGATCCTGTGTCCTACAAATGGGTAAAACAGCAAGGGCCTGCAAAAGGGTTCGACTTCGATGTGAGCAAAGCGGAGCAGATATTCGATTTACTGCTGAAAGAAAAGCAGCTGAAGTTACCCGAAGGCCATAAAATCCCTACGGCTCAAGAAATGAACGGGAGACCATACTGTAAGTGGCATCACTCGTTCACCCACACCACCAATGATTGCAAAGAGCTACGTCACCATATCCAAACGGCGATAGAACAGGGCCGTCTGATCCTTGGGCAATTCGCCATGAAAGTAGACACAAACCCGTTTCCCGGCGTCAACATGGTAGAACACAGCCACTCCACGAGGCGTCAGTTAGATTTCTCGTTCGATGTTAATATGACAGGGCCTGTGTACCACCATGGCACATATAAGGAGGAAGGCGGTCGCTCTCGGGGCAAAGAAAGAGAGGAGGCTGGTCCACGTGACCGGCCCCGTTATGATGACAGGCGGTATTTAACCGAGGAGCAAGTGAGAAGCGTGCGATATCAGAAGCCACACTCCACGCATCTCCTTAACAAGTATGAGCGTTAGTATGACCGACGTCGCCGGCACAATAGAGATGATGAAGGATATGAGCACCTCGCTAGGGGAAAGTCAAAGGAAAAGGAAGGCGTGGATAAACATTGGGATTGTCCTTTCTTCAAGTATTGCTGGGATGCGGGAATGAGCCGATTGCCTACAATCGACAACTGCCCAGAATGTGGACAGCAGAAGGATGGCACAGGTCCAGTTTCAGTGTTCAAGTGTCTAGGGCCTCTCCCGCCTCAGAACAGGCAAGAGGAGTCATATCGAGCAAAATATCTCGAGGAGCCAAAGGGTAAAGAAGAAGAAGACAGATATCACCGGCCAAGGTGGTGTCCCGATGGACTCAGACACACCCAAAAGCGTAGAGTTCAGCGACTGCGTAGCTTGGAGGAAGCCGAAGCGCAGTACCTCCACGCTTTAAGGAAAGCACGGCCCGATCTGGCCGTGAAAGTTCGGCAAACCTTGGAAACGGAGGCTCGTCCGAAAAGGAAAGAGTGGCGCCCCAAACCAGTAAAAGCCGATGCGAAGACATCGGCTGGCACAAACATGGTGTTCACACTTCCGTCAGAGTTTTGAGGTCCAAGAACCAAAGAACTACCAGTGGCACAGTTTGACTGCGGCCCACTGCCGGTTATCTTTGAAAATCCACGAGAGAAGGGCTACAAACATCTGAAAGCCCTGTACCTGCGAGGTTATATCAATGGGCAGCCTGTCCGCAAGATGTTGGTTGACACCGGAGCGGCAGTCAATATAATGCCATACTCCATGCTACGGCGTTTGGGACGCTCCACTACAGATCTGATCAAAACCAACGTCACGTTAAGCGACTTCAACGGCCAAACTTCAGAAACGCAAGGCGTTCTGAACGTGGATCTGACTGTGGGCAGAAAAACCATCCCTACGTCATTCTTCATCGTTGACAGCAAAAGCACCTACGTTGTCTTGCTGGGGAGGGATTGGATTCACGCTAACTGCTGCATTCCATCCACGATGCACCAGTGCCTAATACAGTGGGATGGAGATGAAGTGGAGGTCATTCATGCAGATGATTCGATCGAGATCTCCATAGCTGGCATGAACATCTGGGAGGCAGAAGACCAAGAGCCGATCTCTGGAATCAGTCTAGACGGCTGTGAGCGCATTGAAGCTACAAAAAACGGGGTAAGGCTGGTCTTATCCACTGGCCTGACAGAGTAGCAAAGTCCACGATCGTACGTGGTATGGCCGATCCCTGCGATCGGCCACAAAACATAAAAAGCAGTAATCTTACGACAAACAGGTCATGCAGTCGTAGTAGGGAGATTCCCTGCCATTGTAGAGCACAAATAAGTTGTAAACCTTCCTTGACTAATGCAATCAAAAAGGGGGCCGATTCCGGCAATCGGCCCAAATTATCTTTGTTATCCTCACCAACTGTTTGTCCCGTGTTTAGCATCGATTTAGCAGGTGACGGAAAGCTAGGGTATGGGTTTACCTCCGCTGATGAGCTAGAGGAGATTGACATCGGTCCTGGGGATAAGCCGCGACCAACATTTATCAGCAAGAAGTTAGATCCGAATCTGCGGGGTCCGATGATAGCTTTGTTGAAAGAATATCCAGATTGCTTTGCCTGGGACTATACAGAGATGCCCGGGTTAGACAGGAGCATCATTGAGCATCGACTCCCGCTTAAAAAAGGGTTTCGGCCATTCCAGCAGCGAGCACGACAGATGAAGGCCGAAATTTTGGAAGAAGTCAAGAAAGAGATCGAGAAAATGTTGACAGCTAGGTTAATCAGGCCATGCAGGTATGCTGAGTGGATTTCTAGTATCGTACCTGTAGAGAAAAAAGATGGCCGCTGGCGTGTTGCCATAGATTTTCGGGATCTCAATAAAGCCACTCCAAAGGACGAGTATCCGATGCCGGTAGCAGAGACATTAATCAACGCAGCTGCTGGTCATAAGGTCTTGAGCTTCATGGATGGCAATGCCGGTTACAACCAAATTTTTATGGCTCCGGAAGATATACACAAGACTGCATTCAGAGTCCCAGGTTCGGTGGGGTTGTTTGAATACGTAGTCATGACGTTTGGACTGAAGAATGCCGGCGCCACATACCAAAGAGCCATGAATTACATTTTCCATGATCTGATCGGCAAGCTGGTGGAAATTTATATCGATGACGTGGTGGTCAAGTCTGCTTCAGTACAAGGACACTTGGGCGATCTGCAATGCGTCCTGGACCGAACAAGAAAATTCGGGCTACGGATGAATCCAAAGAAGTGTGCCTTCGGAGTAACGGCCGGTCAGTTCTTGGGTTTCTTGGTCCATGAACGCGGAATTGAGATCGGCCTGAAAAGTCAGGAGGCAGTGCGAACAATGAAGCCACCTACCACGAAGAAAGAACTGCAGTCTCTCATCGGCAAGATCAACTTCGTCAGAAGATTCATCTCTAATCTGTCAGGAAGAATAGAGCCGTTCATGGGACTGGTGAAAATTAAATCTGATGAGGAGTTCCGCTGGGGGACAGAACAACAACGAGCCTTCGACGAGATCAAAGAATATCTAACGAAGCCACCAGTGTTGGTTCCTCCCCAGCCAGATAGGCCGTTCTACATTTACTTGTCAGTAGCTGACACGTCCATCGCCTCGGTGGTGGTGCAGGTTTATGATGGTCTGGAGCGAGTTGTGTTTTACATCAGCAGAAGGATGCTGGATGCAGAGACAAGGTATCCTGAGATCGATAAGTTGTGCCTCTGCCTATTTTTCACCTGCACCAAGTTGCGCCACATCTTGCTCTCAGCGGAGATTATCATTATATGCAAATCAGATGTCATAAAACATATGCTGTCGGCTCCTATGTTGAAAGGCCGACTCGGCAAATGGATGTTTGCATTATCGGAATTTGATATCCGGTATCAACCCGCGAAAGCGGTTAAGGGTCAGGCGTTGGCCGACCTTATTGCTGAAAGAATCAACACTGATATAGCAGCGCTGTCTATACGAGCGTGGGCTATGTTTTTCGATGGATCGGTTTGTGATGATGGTTGCGGCATCGGCATTCTACTCGTGTCGCCCCGGGGGGCAACATATTCCTTCTCCATCAGGCTATCTACCCCTCGCACCAACAACATCGCTGAGTATGAGGCGATACGCAAGGGAATGGAGTTGCTCATCGAAGCTAGAGCAGAAGCAGTGGAAATTTTTGGAGACTCCAAATTGGTGATTTCCCAACTCATGGAGGAATACAAGTGCGAGAGCGAGTCGCTCTTCCCATTATGGTTGCAATGCCGTGAGCTGATGGCACAGTTCCGGTACATAAACTTGAACTGGATCCCGCGATCGCAGAATACCGAGGCGAATGATCTCGCACAAATGGCTTCAGGCTACAAGGACGTAGCAGAGGGAGCTGATGTTCAGGTACAGTTCCTGGAGGCGGACGACTGGAGAGCCGATATCTTCAATTACTTGAAAGATTCGGCTCGGGGGGCACCTAAACGGATAAGGTACAAGGCCATGAAGTATGTGCTTATTGGGGACGATATGTTCTACAGGACTCTGGAAGGGTTACTGCTCAAATGTCTGGGGCCAACCGAGGCCAATCGGCTCCTACACGAGGTACACGAAGGCGCATGTGGAACTCACCAATCGGCTCACAAGATGAAATGGTTGATCAGGCGATCAGGGTTTTATTGGCCCACCATGCTTGAGGACTGTTTTACGTACTACAAAGGGTGTCAAGCATGTCAGAAATTTGGAAAAATTCAGACGGTACCCGCGTCAGCAATGAACCCCATCATCAAGCCTTGGCCATTCCGAGGTTGGGGCATGGATATGATTGGCAAGATCAATCCTCCATCAAGCAAAGGCCACATGTGGATTTTGGCCATTATGGATTATTTCACTAAATGGGTGGAAGCCGTCCCTATGAAGTCAGTGAACTCGAAGGATGTTATCGATTTTGTGAAACAACACGTCATTCATAGATTTGGGATTCCCCAAACTATCACGACCGATGGAGGTTCGGTCTTCATTTCTCACGAGTTTAGAAAGTTCTGTGAGGACACGAGAATTAAGCTGATCCGATCATCTCCATACTATGCTCAAGCAAATGGGCAAGCTGAAGCGTCCAACCAGAGCCTTATCAAGCTGATCAAGAGGAAAGTCGATGAGAACCCTAGGCGTTGGCACGAGGTTTTGTCAGAGGCTTTCTGGGCTTATCGCATGTCATGTCATGGAGCGATAAAAACCTCGCCATACCATCTAGTCTATGGACAAGAAGCCGTATTGCCCTGGGAGATTACGGCTGGATCGAGACGTGTCACTTTTCAGAACGATCTAACAACTGAAGAATATGCGGCCCTGATGAGTGACAGTGTTGAGGATTTAACTGAGCTTAGGCTGTGGTCGCTTGAGAAAATCAAAGAGAACAAGGCCAAGGTAGCTCGTGCATATAATAAGAAGGTGAGACCAAAGGAGTTCCACGTTGGCGATCTGGTATGGGAAGCTGTATTGCCATTGGGGACTAAGGATGCAGCATACGGTAAATGGTCTCCAAATTGGCACGGGCCATACAGGGTCGATCAAGTTTTAAGGGGGAACGCGTACATGCTTGAGGAGCTGGACGGCGTGAAATTCCCAGTGGCTGTCAACGGTCAGCATCTCAAGAAATATTTCCCAAGCATGTGGGATGATGGACAGTGAAATATGGGGGCCGATACATGAAATCGGCCAATAAAAAAAAATATAGCCGATGCACAGCCATCGACTCTAGAGGTTCAAACTGTTACGAGCAGGTGTCAGTTTACATGAATAAGCTACTGAAGGAATGCCTCGAAGGCGTGGAGGGCGTCAGCGCGGACACGATCCACCTCAGCGATCTCGGCTTCGTCATCTTCGTCCTTGCCCATCACTAGCTGCTTGTTCAGGGCACGTATTTCCGCCAGATCAGTCTTTAGATGAGCTTTGAGGCCTTCTGCTTCGTCTTGGGAGCGAGCGATGAATGCTTCCTTGTCACGAATGAGCTGTTTAGTCGCCCGGACCTTCTCTTCAAGATCTCCCAGTTCCTTTTTCAAGGATGCAAGCTCGGCGGTGCTGACAGAGGTGTCAGTTTTGGCATCCAGAGACGCCTTTTTCTCGTTGAGCTGCTGACATTTGTCAGCAATATTGGCCTTCAGTGGGAGTTGGGCGCGGCGCAGATTAATCCTCTCACGAGCCAAATTCACCCTTGACCCGTAGAAAGACAGAGTTACAACTGGCCAAAGCTTCACCTGCAGTGCTACTGGGAGTTGGTCCTTGATTTCGGCAAGAACACTCTTCACCTCTTCAGAACCCTCGATCAACTTCTCGACCGGGGAGGACAGCAAGGCTTTGAGACGCTGGAATTGTGGTAGGACAGCCCTTGCTCGTGGTTCATCGTTGGCGACAGAGAGAGTTGGTTCGATGGATTCAGGGTCGAACGTCAGCAGGCCTGAGATATCACAACCCTGGCAGGCCGAAATGGCGTCAGTATGCGTCCAGCATGGAAGGATGAGCCGAACGAAGCGAACGTACCTCTCCTAAGATCAAGGGGATAGCAGATGACGAGACAATCGGCTTGTGTGTTGTTGCTGGGGGCTTGGCCAAAGTGGTAACCTTTTCATCTACACCTTCAGGGATTACTAGATCCAGCCTTGCGAAAGGCATCGGCACTTCCCCGGCTTTCCCACTAGAAGTGTCAGTCATCTGCATGGAAGGTGCTTAGCCGATGTAAATAGTGATGAATCGGCAGATAAAAAAACAATTGGTAAGAGCATCGAGGGTGATGACTTTCGAAACCTCCTGGCTCGACGAAGAAGTTTGCAGTCCCTTGCGAGCCCTCTTGGGGCTCACAGTTGGCCCCGCCTCGACTGATGCTCGGGGGGCAGTAGGTGCAGGAACCGGCCTTTTCCTGGGAGCCGATGGTGGCAAATCTGGCTGGCTCGGTGTGGTGGTCCTCTCAGAGTCTGTTGGGCCCGATTCTCCTCGATTGGATTGTGTGTCCCCGCTGGAGGTGTTTTCGATGGAAACCTGTAAGAAAAGGAGAGATAGTGAGCACAAGCATGTTTGCAAGGATGAAAGAGATCAACCAAGGCATGGATCAGCGTACATGCGAACTTTCTGGAGAAGGGCTCCGGCGCCTCAAAGTCTTCCTGGCAGCTACCTCCCTCACCGCCGTTTTTGTTTTAGTTGGAACTCGAGAGGCGGCTGACCCAGAAGTTGCTTGGCTCTTGGAAGCCGATTGTGGTGATATCGGCTGGTTCTGCATCACGACCTTTTTCAAAGGTGGCGAGTTTTTGCAGAAAAGGACCACAGGAGCTGGTGGGAAGAATTCGAAGGGGGAGCCATCACCGTGTGTAGGTTCAGGACCATCTTGTTGCTGCAAGGAGACAGAGCGGGTTATTAGAAGAATCATTTGTGAGCTGCATCAAGAAAATTTACAAGTAGTGGTACCTGTTCTACGGGGATATCATATTCAGCATCGAGCTGTTCCAACAACGGTCCCAGAGCTCTCCTGAAGGCATGAGTCTTCCACATCGACCACCAGTTCTCAAAACCATCGGTTGATGAAGCGAAGGTGAGGTTGTTAGGAATTGGGATGGTCAGAGCATCAAAGAAGGAATAACACCTTTGACTGGTGAGAGGATCGGGCAGGTCAGCTCTGCTCTCTGTAAGATGGTGGAGAAAGAAATGGGGAGGTACTTGTCCAAGGCCAAATTGCCGAGCCACTACGACCGGCTGATAGAATTCGTATCCAGGCTTGATTATTCTGTTGGATGTGCTCATGCCAACTGGAAGGAAGCAGGGACGGATCACAGTGGAAAATAGCTGCCGAGTGCTGGTGTCATCGGCAAAGTTGTCTAGCCTGAAGGAGATTGGATTTTCAAAATGTTCCGATTCTTCCGTGTAAGGAAAGAAGATAGGATTGTCCAGGCCTTGGAAGAAAATGCTGAACCACTTGGATGCTTCCTGAGGGATCAGTTTGCTACCTGGCAGTCTATACAGAGCTTGGCCGTAGCTGGTGCACCGGATCTGCTTCCCTTTGGCATCTGGAAAGGTGCAACTCACCAAAAGGGGGAAGTTTGGGACATGATTTTGAAAATACAGCTGAGACCATAGCTGAATGAACCACCAAGGACCTCCTGTTTTGACTGCTATGCCGGAGAATAGTTTGACAAACATCAACTGGAGATATCGATAGACTTCTCCAAGGAACAGTTTGCCGATGCCAAGTTGAGTGCCTCTGGCAAGTTCGTAGGCCAAGGAGAGATAATTCTTGGTTGGAGCAAGGGAAGGGCCACAGAATATGAAATGTTCCAGCCAGAAGTTGAGGAAAGCCGTGTGTTCTTTCTCTGTGACAGGGCCTTTAGTTTTCATGTGGCTTTGAAGATAGGCACCCCAGTTCGTGCAGTCTGTCTTAGAAGAAAGCTTGTAGGGGACCTTTGTCAGCTTAAAAACAGAAGGGTTGGGTGATGTAACGTCCAGACCAGTAATCATCACCACGTCTAACAGAGTTGGTGTCATGGGGCCATGACCGAACATGAAGCAGTTCAGAGCATCGGACCAGAAATAGCCGATGGTTTTTAGAAGATTTTCATGTTTCTCAAGGGGAGACAATGACAAATACAAGGCATCGGCTATTCCCGTGGTTTTCCATTGGGATTGGTAAGTTTTGGCTACCCTGCTGTACCAAGAGACCCAATGTTCAGGAGGATTAGGCCAGGCTCGCAAGCAGTCGTCCCAAGAATTCAAATCTAGGTTTTGTCTTACGAAGGGGATTCTGTTTGCCTCGCAAGAGATCAGATGGGTAGGACTAGATTCTGTACGGGGGCCAAGACAGAGAGAATTTGGGAGAGAAGGATACGGCAGCAAGATGTCTGAAACCTAAAAATTTAACGGTGGAATAAAGCATTAATTCAGGTGTTTGCTATTAATTCTAGCACCGTGTTCAGACTACGAGGAGCAGGCGTACCTTCAGACCAGAGACCGCTGTCTTGGTATTGGACGATTCCGCCATCTAGTTTGCCGGCGGAGATGGATCTATGCGATTGGGGATCGAGGGTTCTTGTCGCTATAAGCTCGATCTATTCGGTGAGGCAATTGGAGATCTGGGTTAGCCTTTTTGAAGAGGGTCGCAGGCTACCGTTTGAAATTGGAAAGTGGCCGCTCAGATTTATCTAAATATGCGACCAAATTTGACCTTGTCAACGTTTGTGGGGAAAGTCGATGTGTTACCATCGGCTCTTTGGGCTTTGACTTGGTTGACCATATGAGCGTAGTATGGTGAAAGCCGATACATTACTATCGGCTTCTGGAACGTTGACGTATTTTGACTATCGGCAAAATCGAATTGGGAAAGCAATCTTTGTTGATTCAAAAGACGGGTGTGTACAATGAGGCCGATTGCTTACAAATGGAAATCTACTACTAGTACTACTACTACTAGTTCCTAATCTAGAAGCCGGTGTCGTCGCCGCTGTCTTCGCCGTCGTCGTATTTGCTATCATCGGCGCTGCTGCCGGCGTAGTCTTCGCCGCTGCTGCTGAAGTTGTCAGCGGGGGCCTCCTCGTCCTCGTCGTCCTCGTCGGTGTCCTCGCTGGACCCGGCGCGGAAGCGCTTCACCGGCGGGTATTCGTCGGAGGAGGTGTCCTCCTCCGCTTCCTCCTCCTCGTCGGAGGATTCGACGTCCTCGCCCCAGGACACGGCGTCGTCGGCGCTCTCCGCCTCCAGTTCCCCGTCGACAAGGAACTGGAGGCCCTCCTTGCCGTCGGTCAGGGACTCGTCGTCCTCTGACCAGGCGGCGAAGTCCTAGTCCCTCTCGTCCCACCATTGTGGGACGAGAGCCTCGTACGCCGCCATTGGCGGGTGCTCCGGCGTCGGCTCCTGGTCGCTCATTGTGTTGGAGGATTGGAAGGAAAGGCCGGATGATTTGGAGGAAGAAGAGGAGGCCATGGCGGAGGAAGAGGGTTTTTTGGCTAATGGAAGAGGATGGGGGTGCAAACTGCTCAGATGAATTTAAATAAGGGGAATAGTGGGAGGTGGTTCAATGCCATAGCGGTTTTCCAGAATGTGGTGCCAAAACTGTCAAATCATGCACTGCGGAGAAGTTGAGAAGACAATGCATCATGATGAGGGGGCGGCGTGACGATTCTGCTCTGCAACGCGTAACCCGATAAAAAAAGGAAAAAAACAGAGTGGTTTTGGAATTATTATTGCCAAAATCAGGGGGGCATGTGTTATCGCCACATTTTGGCCAAAGGAGGAGATGGGCCGTAATCAAGATGGGCTTGGAGGATACATATATGCAACGTATTGCTGGATCAGCCTTGTGCGTGGATTTGGGCTAAATTGCCCGTGTATCTGTATATTATGGTAGGTTACGCTTCGGTTTAAGTAAGAGATAGAGTTGTTAGGGTTATTCCAAAGATAGAAAGTCTCCGGACTATAAATATGTACCTAAGGTTATTGAGAAAGGAGGACGATCACGTTCACAACAAACACAATCTCAGCGCATCGCCACCCCTTGTTTCTAGGGTTTTTCTCGGGTAAGTGTCATGCTGCCTAGATCGCATCTTGCGGTCTAGGCAGTATCTGCTTATGCGTTATTTAGTGTTACTCGTGCTGAAGCCTTGTTGATGGCGAGTAATACTGTTATCATAGATTTGTTTGGGCTAGCATCGGTACCTTTTTGTTATGATTGCTTAGTTATGCTGCCTTTAGTTATCTCGCTGCCTTTGCACCTTTTTTGGGTGTAAGGGCAGCATCTTGCTTGATCTTTATTCAGTTGATTTGATCTGTTATAGTTATGCCTTGTTTTTCAAGGTTTAGTTTGATATCCACATGGTCAGGCCTTGCAAACGGGTTGAACGATCCAGTGGTATGTAAGGATATGGTTTGCCAATTCGAGAGAAGTTGTTCCGGGAATTGACTTTACGTCGGTTGTTAGGCCTTCTCTAGGGTTAGTTTTCTATCATCTTTTATATCTACCAGGCTCAATTACGTGTAGGATGTTCCAATTATGTGGTGAAAACGTTAAACTGTCGTAGGTCGATTTAACTTGTATTGATGAAGCAAAACCCCATGTTATCGTAGATCTAATGCAGAACCATGGGATAATCGGCTCCAGGAGCCGATTCACAGGGAAACCTGGGAGCCGGTCGCGGCTCGAATTTTACGTATACTTGTTTGCCATGCAGGAAACTAATCGAAGCAATCCATCACCTTCCTGACCAGGTATAGGTCAGGTGGCACGCCCTTGCATCAGCCAGGACGTGTGCCGGAGTTTTGCGGGCCGTTGCCCGAGGGACCAGGGCCCACCAGCAGTTCTGGGAGCCTCCCGGCTCTTCGTGTTGCTCGTCGCTGCTCGCCGGTGGGTTTTGACAGGCAACAGTAAGTCGGCCGGGTCGGCCCAAATAATCTGAGTGCAGGTGAAGGCCAAGCCGGGTTAAGCGAGGCAGGGCCGAATAATGTGAAGCTTGCAGGAGAAGGAAGTGCTCATAGTCAAACCCTAGCCACGAGCTATGAAGGATCTGGGCAGAGCCAAACACAAAGGACAAGACGCAAAGTGGCAGAAGGGCAGAAGGAGGTCACGGAGGTGACAGTCCAGGAGCCCGAGGCGTGCAGGTGGGGTTCTCTGAGACTTTGCCGTCGTTAGAAGGGCGACACGGAAAGGAGGCCGTCGAATTACTATATTGGGACAAGCATATTCTTCGAATATGCTTGCCATGTCAGCCCTAGAGGATCCAAGGCTCCCCTTTATAAGGAGAGGCTTGGACTCTGAGAAGGGCATCGACTCATTTAGTACCGTTAGGCTGGTAAATTCTTCCTCTTCACTTGTATACAGCTCGAGGAGCGCTTGTAGCCCAAGAAAGGAGGAATAAAGATCTTTATGCTAGTCTTCTGTGTGTAGAATCAACTACATCTTTCCTCCCCAGATTCCACTAGCATCCATTGGCTCCATACTTTAGCCTACCCATAGCATCTGCCGTGCCACCACCACGACAGAGGGTGATAAACTATATGAGTATACGTACGTATGTATTTGTATCGGTTTAGTACCGTGTAACCTAAAACTGTACTCTACTATATATACATGAGCGCACACCACGATTGTGGTAAAGTGCAATACCCTACCTATTGTTTCCTGTGTTATTCTAAAGAGTTATCATGAATGCCACCGGATAGAGAGATATATTTTATAATTGAATTGGTACCATGAACTTCAACGATTGCAAAACCACCTCCTATGTGATTTAAAAATTCCAGCGATCATGATTGGGAGTTGGGACACGTCTGGGCAATGGGCATTACCAATTGTGACTTAGAAAAAATCGATATCAGCTCCATCGATCGGTTTTTTGTTTACATGCGGGGGACTCTTCAACGTTGAAGGTATCAAACAGATTATAGGTTTGCGCTACTGATATCTTGTTAAATCTTAACTATAAATTTTAAAAAATCAATTTCTGCTTAGGTAGAGGCCTCTAGGAGCCTGATTGGGACACGTCTGGGCAGATACCAATTGTGACATTAAAAAAATTCAGTATCAGCTCGATTCTCTTCAACGTTGGACGTATCAAACAGATTTGATACATTATTATACAAATAGAACACGTTATTATAGACTAACCGGGATGCTCATCACCGGCCATAGACTAAGGCGATTTCCTCCGGACATCTCACAACCAAGTCACAGCCGACAGCTTAATTAACTATAGTACCTGGGTGACAGAGAGAAGGAAAATCTCTTGACAATCATGGTGTGCACCTCAACCATGGCGAAGTTCTGGCCGGCACAGATCCTCGGCCCATATGAAAAGGCCAGCAGCACATGTGGCTGAGTGGTGGCCTTTGAGATGCCGTTCTGGAACCTCAAGGGGGTGAACTCGTCGGGCATCTTGGCCCCACACCTCTTAATTTGTCACGGTTCAGAATTGGCAGAGGGATCGTTATCATGGTTCCTTTGGGCATCTTGATGTTTCCCAGCACGGTGTCACAGGACGCCTTCCTAAGAAGGAAGGATATGGGGCTGTAGAGCCTCAGTGTCTCCAAGAGTAACATGTTGAGCTGCATCAAGCATAATAATGCCGTATTGAGTAAACTCCGATAGAATGGGCGGCATACATACAACCAAAATAGTGTGGTACTACCAAAATTCGAATTTTAAAAACATGAATAAAATGTGTATGTAAAAGACAGACAAACGTACCAGCTTGAGTCTGCCGACGTTGTCTAAGTCGACGACCCTGTCACGACATTCTCGGGTGACCTACTCTCTTACCGTCTCTTGCCACTGAGGGTAGTTGGCTAAGAGCATCACTAGTAGTACTCTTAAATCCTCAAATAACCGCTTTTTTACAGTTCGTGAGCAAAAAATACCCGTAGACCAGAAACCCCTTAACCCTCAAACCCTCAAAAAAAATTGAAGGTCCAACCCTCAAACACCGTCCCAATCTGTAGAAGTGAGGGTTCAAGAGGGGAAACGACCCCAACCCATGTGAACGCGCGGGAGGAAATTTTTAGCCCTGTCCCCAACCTCCCGCCCGCCCACCAATCCTGCCACCGCCGGCCGCCGCGAGACACCGAGGCTTACTAAAAGGTGTCTAGATATATTCGCTTCACTAACCTAAAACATCTTATATTTCCAAACAGAGAGAGTATGTGTTTAGATTTTTTCTTAATTAGCCCGGCCGGAGGGCAGAAAACAAATCCAAGATCTTCTTTGCTTTATCTTTGATCGCCTGACCTTAGAACTCTATTTTGCATGTTTTTGTTCTTCCCGATCCGTATCTTCATTTAGACTTTAGCCCTGTTTCTTTTCCTTTATTTATCGGGTTGAACATATACATGCCTGAATTAGTTTTCTCTCTTACTTTTTCCCGAGCAGTATCCGGTACTAACACAGTTTTTTTTCATTCGCGGCAACTTCGGGTTGAACTATATGTACGTGTTTAAAACCTCTTTTAATTAGCCCGGCCGGAGCGTGGAAAACAACTTTAGATTTTCTTTGCATTATCTCTGATTGCGTGTTTGTAGAACTTACTTCCTCCGTCTAGAAATATAAGTCATTTTAGCTTAGTAAAACAAACGTATATAGATAACTTTTGTATATCAGATTCGGAGTAAACCTATAAACTAAAAGACATCTAGATATATTTATTTTAAAAAGCTAAAATATTTTATATTTCTGAATGGAGGGACTATCGTGTGTTTAGAACTTCTTTTAATTAACCCGGCCGGAGCGCGGAAAACAAATCCAGTATCTTCTTTGCTTTATCTCTGATTGCGTGTCCTTATAACTCTATTTTACAGGTCTTTGTTCTTCCCGATCAGTATCTTCGTTTAGACTCTAGCCCTATTTCTATTCTTTTATTTTGAATTGGTTATTCTCTCTTACTTTTCTTGATTTGAACAGTATCCGATACTAACACATCTTTTTTTCAATGCGCGGCAACTTCCGGTTGAACCTCTTTTAATTAGCCCGATTGGAGCGTAGAGAACATCTTCAAGATTTCTTTGCATTATCTCTGTTCATAGAACTCTATTTTGCTTGTCTCTGTCCTTCCCGATCATTTAGCTAGACTCTACCCGTATTTCTCTTCTTTTATTTATCCGGCTTAGTGTTTTCTCTTTGTTTTTTCTGGATTCTAGCAGTATCCGATACTAACACTGTTTTCTCATGCGCGGCAACATCTATCCCGGGAAGCTAGAGAGAGAGGAGCCCTGGTAGGATAGGGGAATTGCACTAACATGGCTTGAGTATATCTTGGAGTATCTCTCAAAGTCAATGAGAGATACTCTATCCATCCTATAGTGTTAATGCATACCACCTTCAATGATATCCTTTAACAAAAGGAAATAAGGTAGTTAAAGAGATACTAATCTTTGCTTGAAAGAGACGTACTCGTACGATGTTTAGAACTTCTAATTAGTCTGGCCGGAGCGCGTTGTTGATTTGGTTGTTGCCTTATCCTTTCCTAACACATGGGATGCCTCTTTTTTTTGCGGGGCGTGTCAAAGTGTTTCTTTTGCGAGTTGTGTCTCCGACGTGTCATATGTAATCGTGTACATGTTATTGTTGCGCATAATGTTTTTGTTCTTTTAATCTCAACCGTTAAGATTTAAATCAACGGCATGTATATTTTTAGCTTATGTGGACGAATGTGGTGGCTTTATTTTATATTTTCTAAATATATATATATAGATAGATAGATAGATAGATAGATAGATAGATCACTACATGGCAATGCAGGGGTCACTTCTCTACCGTTCGCTATACATAAAAAACTATATATGGGAAGGCAAACTTTTTTTGCATTTTAGTTGAGCATCCACATGGGCTGTTGGAGAATGAGGTAGAGAGCATACATCCCAAAACACATTGTGTTCACATATTTTGACATTTAGAGCTAAGTACTTGTCTTTCTCCCCTATGTTCGAATTAATTAATGTAGAAAGAAACAATAGGTATGTACACTAGTATAAAGGCGTTACTTAGAAATGGTTATTGGCCATATGCTTCAGTCGGTTTCTCATTCCGACTCAAGCGCATAGCCTCTAAGAGCACACCATCTGAACCGGTTTTCCTTTGCGGCTCTAAGATACACTATCTCAGACAATGCAAAAAAGCGAAACGGCTCTAAGATGTACGAGCTATAGATGGCTAGTAGTCCTGACCACTTACAAGAACTCCTCACCCTCAGATGGCCCCTAGTAGGACTTTTTTTTGCTGCAATAGGATTTTTTTTGCTACAACCGTTTAGTGGTTTTGCTATGGCGCAAAAAATTTCCTACAAGGCCTCCGGCGAGGTCTCTCGGCGAAAGTCTCCGGCGAGGTCTGGTTTGCTATATTAACACAAATTGTTTGTTACAATCTTTTTATGATTTTCCTATACTAGCACAAAGTTTTTTCTACAAGGTCTTCGGCGAAAGTCTCCAACGAGGTCTCAGGCGAAAGTCTCTGATGAGGTCGTGTTTGCTACATTAGGACAACTTTTGTGCTACAAAGTGTCTGACGAAGTCTGCGGCGAAACAGTCTCTTTTTCTTTCCTTTTACGCAAATCATTTTCTGCTACATGTAGTGAAAGCGGAACTATTTGTAGCACAGGGAGACTATTTCTAGCAAAAGCGGGTTAAACAAACTAGAAGGAGATCTGACTGTCGGTCTGGCAGATCGGACGGCTGGGGACTCGGGATGAAAAGTTTCTATCCTGGAGGACGCATAGCACCGCCTTTAATATATTTTCTTTGTAAAAAGAATAAACAGATAGATAAATAAATAGATAGACATTAAGTAAGGGGCATATGACTTGTTATGCCCACGGGCACAAAAATACAAGACGAACCATACGAGTGAGTGGACCGACAAGTTTTTGCTAGATCACGGTCCATACCCAGCTGAAGGAGGATCGTGACGGGACTATTTTTTTAATCGGAATTGTTATTTCTCATGTGCCATTTTTCAGTCAGCGCGCTTCCGTCGTACGATTTGTTTCGCAATTTGGTCTGTTTTTTATGCTACTCAGCGACTGTGAAATAAGACGTATAAAACTTGCTTATAATTGACAACGACTTCAGCGACTTTTCAGTCGCCTGAGACGTAGACGTTCCCTTTTTTAATTTATAGCTTTTTCTTTTTTGAGGGAAATTTTTAATTTATAGCTTGGCCTTGGAGCACTGCACTCCAAACTTGTTTGTCTCGTTGAGGAATGCCGAGAAGTGGTCCTCCTTGACGCACTGCGTCATGATCCTGGCCCCGTCCTTGGGCGCGGCTGGCCGGTAGATGATGGCGGCGGCCAGGAATGTGTCGAAAGCCAACGGTATGACATTGGACGGCTTGCCCATGCCGTAGTCCGCCTGCAGGAACCCGAGGTTTGTCCAGTCCGTCACAAACAGCTCGTCGTAGGTAGCCCTAAGCTGGTAGGGATCCTCCTTGGCGTCCCCCGCCGCCCAACGAGCGAACTCAGCTGGGAGACGAGCCTTGGCCTGCCGGATGATGCGCACCACGCCCGCCGTGTCAGCTCCGGACACCGTGCCGCAATCCGCCGCGACTGACAACGGGTAGAAGCAGTTGCCGACGAAGGCGCCGCCGCCGCCCTCAACAAGGTGGCGCGTGTTGCTAGGCAGGCAGAGGCTCACCTGGGCGGACGGGGTGGGCAGACGGAGCGACCGCGTCCGAGCCTGCCACGTCATGGCGGTCACCACGTCCAGCGCGGAGCAACGCTGTCCCGTGGACTCCAGGAACTGGGATTTTACTCTCCGGATGTGGTCTGCGCTCACCTCGAAGGTGAGCTGCCGGAGACGGGCCGTCTGCGTGTCCGGCGAAGGTCCGTGGGGCGGCGGCGGAAGCTTCTTCGCTGGTCTTGGGATGAGGTCGCGCGCAAATATTGGGTTGATGCGGGGCTTGGGGAGACTGCGGCTGTAGTCGCCGACGGCGGACATGAACTGGCTGATGCCCACGCCGTCCGCGATGGTGTGGACGGAGACCAGCCCGACCACGTAGCCGCCGCATGAGAACACGGTGACCTTCCAATGGAGTACTATGATCATTGTGGGAAACAGTTTTGCCTTTCAAAAATTAACTGTAATTGCTTATACCTGCATCATGAGCGGGATGTCAAGCGGCTGCACGCCCGGCGGGGCATCCGGGAGCAGGTCGTCCTCGGGGATCATCAGCGGGTACTGCTCCAGGAACCCGACGTCGTCGAGGCAGCACCCGGTCGCGGCCTCCACAAACCACACGCCCTCGCCAGTACACTCCACAGAGGCGCCGTCCACGAGCCGGCCGGCGAAAGGGTAGTAGTCCACCAGGGCCTGCCCGAGCGCCGCCCGGATGTCGCGCGCCGGTTGGCTCCCCCGAATGCCGTCGGGAGGGAAAGGGAATACGTGAAGAGACCGCACCTGGTGGCGAAGCACCACAGCGCGGTCGATGGCGGAGAGCTCCAACACGCCGGACGGCGTCGCCCCGCATGGCCGCACATACAATCGGTTCGTCCTGCATATAGGGAACTCCATATGCTTGTCCAAGATGGATGTTTGAGATCGTGCGCCTGCTGGTGAGCCAGGCAGGTATATGTTACCGGAGTTGTGTGTCTGCCTGCCGGTGAGCCAGGCAGGTATATATAGGCCGTCCGGTGGACAACAAGTGCTTGGTTCATGGAAGTTGGAAACATATACCATACTAGTATCAGTATAATGGCATCATTGCAGTTTCAGATTAATCAACTCCTCATGGTTATTGTTTTTTCGAAAATTTCACCGATCTACTCCCGCATTCTTAAAATAGACCATGTAGATTTGTAAAAATTTAGATAAATCTAAACATTGTTTAGTATATAAATATATTTAAATTTTGATAAATCTGCGGCATTTATTTTGAGAGCGGAGGGAGTTTAATAATCCTCAATAGCGGTACAAACAGTCCCAAAAATAATAAAAATTACAAAAAGGTCCTTAGACCATCTAGGGACGACAAAATACACTAACACGAGCCGAAGGCGCGCCGCTGTCTTCGCCCCTCTATCTCCGGAGTCAAATAAAACTTATCGTAGTAGAGCTTGTTATAGTTGACAAACGGGTAGTCTTCATGCTAAGACCCTAAAAAACTAGTGCACTAGAGCAGCAACCATCATTGACGAGGGAAATTGTAGACCGGAAAAGACTGGCGTAAAATAAAATCACCCGAACATAGACAAAAATTAACAAGATCCTAGAAGATCCACCAGACACAAAACTCATGCGCCCGACGTTGGCGCTAGACACACCATCGGAACGGGAATAAGGCGAAGGGCCGGAGTAAATTTTATTCTGTCAGCAGGATGTAGCCATCTCACCATCCGAGTGAAATCTTACTAAAACAAGAAACGGAGACCCTCCCGCGGACGAGAGGCCTAGATCCGCCACCACGCCAAGGACTAAAAGGCCGTCGGAGGTGGATCTGACCACGGGCGTCGCAGGCGGAAGGCATGTGAACCCTAGCCACTGTCGCTGGGCATCCGCTTTTAATCCCCATGGTTATTGCATAATCAAATAGCTATACTTTCATAATATATCAAAATAAAATAAAATGTATCACACAACTTGTACTCCCTCTGTTTCATATCCCGCACGGGCTAGCTTTTTTGAGAAATAAGTGGATGCAAAAAAAACTAAATTGTGTTTCTTCTCAATAATTTCTTTCTTATGAATTGTTATGTTAGAACATAAATGAATCTACATTTGAAATAGTACTATTAAAAACATGCAAAATTCAACATTGTAATTACATGGAGAAAAATGTAGAACAAGTAATTCTAGAATTATTTTTAAACTTTACAAGGTAACTCTTTGAAAAAAAAAACATAATTAAATAGTTCATCCCCACTAATCTATTTCTCTTATAACATGTAGGTTATCCACCTCAGCAAATCATCCACGTCTGTGCGTCCAACCCTGCTTGTGCATCCAACTCCGTTCCTTTCGTTTCGTGCATTGTGTGTTCTTCATGTTAAACGCACTCAGCAGTCTATATGGGCCATTGGTGCAGCTGGCCTCCAGCCCACGTGCAGCCTCCAGCCAACCTTTCAGCCATGTGCTACCACATTGCTCCAAATGCAGGCCTACCAACAAACTAACACTTGATCTGCGCTTTTTTTTTCTGAGATCTCCATGATCTGCTATATTTGATTACACCATGAAGCACCTAATCATCGCATTGCGTCCAGTCGTCCACCATCAGCCTCTTCATGTTGAACCTTTGTCTTCTCCCTGCTTTATATAATCCCCAATCAACAGAAGTAGCGGTGAACATCGGCCTACATGGAATCATATCTCGCTGATTCCATTCATGCTACAACATTATGTGATGCTGATGGATTAATTTTCAAGAAAGGTATATCGTTTGCAACCATGATCGAGAAGGATCGGAGCTCCACTATGAAAGATGACCTCTCGGTCGATCCGCGTTTATGTATGCAATGTCGTGACAATCCACCAAAATATCAAGTCCGAAGACATATTTAACACACCCACATCTGAGGACATATTATGCATATGCACCAAATGGAAAACAAATTTATGACTCTTTAGATAAACGAATAGCTCTGGTAGTTGAGGGGGATCTCAGAGACCCCTATGTTTGGTTAGCGCTATATTCTCAGAACTGGTTTTAAATCGACTCAAGCAGTCCCCAAAGGTTTTCGCTGCCAGGGCCATATCATTAGGTAAATACATAACCAACAACATCATAGTATTATCTATATTATCAACATTATCCGGATATCAAGTTCCACCTATATGAGAGTGGTACTAAAGCATCGACAATAAGGATAGAAGTAGACAAAGAAAGGATGTAAAGGCTATACATGCAAGATAGGTAGAAGTAAATCACTAAAAAGAACGACCTATGCAATATTTAATACTATGGCGCAAGATCCGGCATGTTCATTATATGATGCATGACATGGCAACAAGCGGTGCAACTTAGCAAAGTTAAGCGGAATTGGGATCCCGACAATTAATTAGGGGGTTCAAGTTATTTAGCTACCCCACATATAAAATGTTGTTAATATGGTAAGAGTATGATATTGTGTGCTATACAATTTAAATGGAGTCAAGATAAGACAAGAATATTCCACATATAAACTTCATATTTAATTATTAGGTGAATCGACTAAATGCCCCAAACCACATGACATGTATGTAAGAATGAATGATTTAATGCAATAAGGTATATTTCATATTATTCAAAAAAGGGTTTTGGATAGAGGTCACACTTTGGTTCCGAGAATCTTGGGTTCGGAGGGGTTCGATGCCTTCGAATCCGTGAAGGAGATATTGTATTTGGTCGGCGTCTTCACCACATCAACATCTCTATGGAATTGTCATCGGGGTTTTCACAGTCACCACATATACTTCATCTTAACACAACATATCATTGCCGGTAAGGCACCACCAGGAATTTGAGTCAAAACGAGCCACTGGATCACCAGACCAAAAAGGGAGACTTCAACGCACGGAAGGTTGCCACCTAGAGCTAGCAGACGGAACTTCAGGGGCTCATCGGGTCAACAGACAAAGACGCGGCAGGGAGACATCATGGTCACGAGCGTTGTCAGGGTCCCATGTGGTGGCTAACGAGCTTGGGAGGAGGCGCAACGACGCTAGGGACGGGTCCAGGAGCAGCTGCATCGTCTACCACCGGCGGGAAGGACAAAGCGCTGTAGGGGTTGAAGACAAGGGGGCCACATGGTCAGGGAGGACCATGATCAGCGGCGGGACAGACGAAGTCGGAGAGGCCACGGCGGGGGGTCCTGCGCTTGTATGCGGCAAGTTCAATAAAACAGCCCATTGCTGGCTATAAAGACTTGCCATGTCATCTAATGCCTCTATAGAGCTCAGCAGTACAATAAGCTGGCTGTTAGATGGGCTATAAGGTAGACTGTAATTAAGATTTAATTGTTTAAAGCATGCATCCTATTGGGTCTAGGCTGCATGCAGACTATTTTTTCTAGGTTATTGTGCTACAGCCGGGCTATAGCAGAAGCACCCGGAGGCGAGCGACGGTGCCTCGGGCCCAGCGGGGTGGCGGCCGACGCTGGGAGCGTGCCATGGCGGGTCAAACAAGGAAGGGGAGGACGAGCGGGGGAAGCTTGGGGCCGGACTCGGTGTTCATGGCGACGACAGAGGAGACGGGGTTGGTGGCGATGGGATCGAGGCGAGGGATGGGTCGCGTGCGTTGAGTCGTGTGCATGGCCTGCCCAGGTGTGTGTGTTGTTGAACGTGTTGGGTGTGTGCATTCAATTGTGTCCACCAAGTGGGTCGTGTGGTGTGTGTGGTGCATGTACAACGTGCGTGCGTGAGCAAGTGTGTGGCGGCGAGTGGAGTCGAGTCGACCGTGTGGGTTGGTCTAGATAGTTAGGGTTTGGGGTGGTAGGTGGCCTTCGGTTGGCATTGCATCCCCCCTCCCCCACACATCCCCTCTAAACAAAACTTGGTCCATCCATAGTTTTTAAGTAATTGAGATGCCAGGAGCGATGCTTTTATATTTTAAAAGAGATAAACGCGGAAAAAAATCATTTTAAGAACATAAATACATAAGTTATAGTTAGTATAATGGATTCACCTTATGATACCATATATTCTATCTATTATAGTGGTAAGGCAAGCAGTTAGCGTGTGTTAAAGTCTAGAGCTCGAATATATATATATGTCAGATTATATTTTTTATTATACCAATATTTTTGTGCTGTGAGGCTGACATTGCCAACCCACCATCGTGCAGCAGCCTTTCAACCTTTACAAAGCCAAGTTTAACGGGCGATTCGGAAATAAAAGTTATCACTCATGCATAACAAATGAAAAACATACTTGTACAAAGAGGCTAACATCAGACAACATTGGCAAGATCAAAACAACCGATGTGTCTAGAAAAAAAAGGTCCAAGAGAGGTGACGTTTCTTATACAAAGAGATTGGCATCAGGAACCCAGAAGCCAAAGACCATACATGGTTTCTGCATCCAGCAACATTACCAAGATCAAAACATTCATCCCGATCAAAATAAAAAAGTCCAACATTGACACATTTGTTTGAACAGAGAGTCTGACATCGGGGACCCAGCAACCATACCCTACACAGTTTCCGCATCGAGCAATGTTGCCAAGTTCTAAACATGGGTGCGAGCGAAAAAAGAGCTATAATGCATATGTTTCTTTTAATGAGAGGCTGACACAGCCAGGCCTACACAGCTAATGCATCGAGCAACGTTGTCAGGGTTAAAAGAGTGGACGCGACCGATAAAAGTCCATCATGCACATGTTTCTTCTAATAAGAGGCTGACATGTGGGACCTAGGAGCGAGACTTAACGGATAATATATCGAGCAACGTTATCAAGTTCTAAACCTGAAGACAAGAGCAAAACAAGAAACCATTATGCACACGTTTCTTTTAATGAGAGGCTGATATCTGAGATTCAGCAGTCCGATTAAACGGCTGATGCATTGAACAAACGTTACCAAATTCTAAACAGGGAGGCATGATCAGGAAAAAAATCATCATACACACATTTTTTACAGGGAGGTTGACATTTGGGACCCATTAATCTAATAAAACAGCCGATGCATCAAGCAACGTTATCAAGTCAAAAACAGGGAGGCACGAGCGGGAAAAAAGGTCCATCATGTACACGTTTCTTCTGAGAGAGGCTGACATCTCGGACCGAGCAGCACGACTCACGTTATCAAGTTTAAAATAGGGAAGCAAGACCAGAAAAATTGGTCCGCGAGATACATTGACATCATGGCCCCACGAATTTCAGAAGACTTCGGTAGCATCGACCATAGTCAAAATCGGGAGAGGAATCGAAAATATAATATCTACCATGGCCTGACCAGGCTTGGCATGTTTCTAACAATTCCTTGGTAGTAGGGAGCCACGAAAATAAGAAAAAAAGATTTTCATCTACCACGGGAATAATAACAAAATCATGGCAGAACGCTCGGCAGACGAAACCATTGTGGATGGTGACTTTTCTTGTAGTGTGACGGGGTTCATCACGAAGTGTAGATTTTAGAATGGAGTCGTGCTTAGCATGACTTGGCTATACTTAATAACTGGTCTTATACCTAAGAAAGTGTGATTAAGGGCAATAAAGCCAAGGACGTTTGTGGGAAAATTAGCACACCTCTATAGAGTGTATTAAACATGATATGTTACTCTATATCCTAGGAAAGAATTAAGATCACGGCGTGGAAATGATTTTCATAAAGTTCTAATAACCCTTGCAGACTAACATATTTTAAAAAAAACTAAAACTTACCTTTTGAAGAAATGATTTTGAAAACAGGCATTTGCCCAGGATTCTTATCCATCGTATGTACACCTATATTTTTTTGGAAAAGAGCATATATTAATATCACAAGGACACCAATTACACCCAGCCTCTGCAACAACGCATGCCCTAACGGCTCTACGGATGCACACAGCTCAGAAAAAAGAAAGAAAAATTACAAAAAAGAAAAGTTCCGCTACAGAGAACTAATCCTCAAAGAAACGACAGTGACACCATCAGAACAACACCAGTAGTCCTCCACTCCAATAACAACGCCTTCAAGAAGGAAACAGTGCTTAAGCGTCGTCGTTGCCCGACCAAAGGCCATAGGTTTTCACCCTGGAGAAAGTCCTTACTCACAAAACAATGCCTTCAACAAGATCATTGTCAGGCACAACCAGCTAAGGCCAGACCTTGGATTTTCACCCTGCAAGATAAGACTGGAAACTCCCATGTGTTGTCTTCCCGCACCAACAGTCGCTGCAACGAGTCTCAGATCACGCAGCCAGATCTCCATCACCACAAGAACAAAAATCACCATCGCTGCCCTCAAATTTCCACTTTCCTGACATTCTCCACATCTGACATCACCCTGGCTCAAAGCATGGCACTTGGTGGGAACAAACAACAGAGCTTCGCACCGCTCCCGCTGAAACCAATCGGCCAGAAAAATAAGGTGCGCGCGACCGAATACCTTCCGATCCAGCAATCTCCAGACATGATACGCCCATGGGAGTTCGCCGACGGAGCCTTCCGGAACCCGCCTCTCCAGACCAGATCAAGGAGGACAGACATCAAGTAGATCTTCGTCTACGTGCGAAAGAAATCAAAGGACCACCACCTTTATTAGATCCGACACAGCGATCCCCACACCGCCGGCCGGTTCCCGGAGGATGGATCGAGTAGGCAAAAGGAAGCAAACCGGGAACCACCGCAGCAGCGCCGGAGCCACCACCCAGCAAGATCCCAGTGCCACGGCTTGGCCGCTGCCTACCACGGCGCCCCCGCCGAGGGCTGACCTGGCCTAGATGGCCCTAGATCTAGCCCACGCGACGCACCCGCAGACGGTCGTCGTCCCAGTACCGCCTCCGCCGAGCCAAAGCGCCGCCCGCGACCTCCATAGCAGGCTGCCCAGCGCCGCCGGACCCAGCCCAGTACAGGCCCAGATCGAGCCCACAGAGCCGCCGGCGGCGCCTCCCATGCTTGCGCGCCAGGTCGCGTGCCCGCGAATCGCCGACGTCCGCCTCGCCCATCCTCCACCGCCCCACCGCGACGCAGATCTGCAGTGCCGCCGCCCGCGACCCCCCAGACCACCGCCTCCCCGCGCGAAGAAGCTTGTCGTCGGGGTCCGCCTCCACTCCCCCTGTCTTCGACGGACGGGTGCCGCCACCGCCGGCGGAGCCCCCGGCGGCGACGGCCAGGAGAGCACAGGTGGCGGCTGCTTTGCTAGGGTTTGGGGAGCCCCCGGGGTCGCCCGCGCGAGCGACCCGGGAGGGAGACTTTTTCTATGTACACCTATATAGAATTTGCTGAGTAAGATCATACTCAATCCATCTTTTTAAAACCATTGATTTTAACTTCAGAGTTACAACGATGAGACTACTACAAGAACTAAAGACGAAGGCAAAATCTATTACGAGAAGTTAGATCTTTCATGATGCATTAAAAGAGTATACTACGGTATACTCTATGGAACTGAAGACGGATAAACAGAAGCATAGATAGTATAGAATAATAATAGATAAGCCAAACATCATTAAATAGTCTTAACAAAGTTGATAAGCTTAAATGGTACTTAAAGTAGAGGTACCATTCGTATTCAAAATAGCTAAGTTGGATTTCCATTCGCTCAAGAATCCTCACAGGACAACGAGAATTTTGAAACGTTTGTACATCTCTAACTGATAATAATAAACATGTAAACGTTGCGGACCCATAATGTTTTTTTCTACCAGTCTGAGCTATGTGATATTTGTAAACAAGGACTTTGTAAGTATTATATCAATTACTTGCGCACTATAACATGCAATAATATGATGGGTCACCGCACCCTCCAAAATGGTGGGGTGGCATATTGGCTACCCCCATATGTGGTGCATGGCCCATGTGGGCTCCTCACATCGACCCTTTTATTACTTGCAATAAATAATAAAATCTAATGAAAATTTAATTTCCTAATTAATTGGACTTTCCATATATACCTCTCGAAACACTTTTGAACTCCGGATCGAATTTTGATTTCTCTCAGAAATTTATTTTGATTGTCTGAAACATATTTCGATATAATATTCTTATATATGAACGCAACAAACTCTCAACAAATTAAAGACATGTAAGCGTGTGACCACATAAGTTCAGTAATATGAGGACACGCGATGAAACTCCTTTTTGGTTAATAATCAATAGCAGGATCTGGACATTCATATTTACTCTCGGTCCCTGTGATATGCGGACATGATTTCTCACGTGAGCACCGTCCACCTTCCGATATCAGCAGCCATGGATTCTCCCCTAGAACCTCTGATATTATCGTCGCCTCTACCACAAGCCGGTGTAGCGAGCCTAGGCAACATGTGTTGCGGCAGCAGGCCACGAGTGTTATGAGATACTAGCCTCACGGTGGAGTTGCAAAGGAGTGTTGCAGATATAATAAGCACCTACCGTAAGAGCTGCAATAGGTCGACAAGGGAACTACAAGCCGTCGATGTTGGAGCTACAAAGGAGTGTCATCGATTGCTGCCACCGCATACATTGAAGATGCAAGCGGACAGGCAGGATCTGCAAAAGGATATTGCGATAGCTGCAAGCCATGCGTGGCTATGTTGCAAGGCGGCGGTGCTACTCGTGAAAGTCGAGATGTAACAAGTCCGGCTACAGTACTGCTAGACATGGACGGCGGTGAAGGGAATATGCCTTAGAGTCAAATATAAGATGACATATTTCATAAAGTTTATGATTAAGTTTTATATCATGCTATAACGGTATTGATTAGGAAACGTCAATACACGTGTAATATACAAATAACCGGTAGTTTCCGGTGAAACTCTAGTCACTAGTTCATTGGTCAACGGATGATCAAAGGTTTCCTGATCATGTTGATGCTTCGGCACCTAATTGACAATAAGGTCATTTTATTGGAGAATGAGATGGTGAACATACCATATCTATAGCGTCGTATCACGACATGTCACATAGTTCAGGTTACGATGATTAGGAAACATAGTGACTCTTTCCTTAGACCGTGAGACCATATCAAATCACTATCACCCAAGGTTACTTTGATGGCACATAACGTCATTCAGTGAAATAGTGATCAAAAAGGTTCATTGGGTATCCGGAGGAACATGTTGAGGAGACTGCGTCAAGAGCGGGATTTGTCTATCCGCGTGATGGAAGATACTCTGGACTCACTCGCATAAGTTATATCTATAAGTTGCATAGCGTGTGGCTAGTTCACGGGGATATCACATATCGGATCGAGTAAAGAAGGTATTATCGGTAACGAGGTTAAACACTGACATGGAGATGTCACTTGATCAAAGCCTCGGATAATACAGTATCACAAAGACAAAAGGAATAAGACACGGTGTTTATGGCTCAATGACAAATTTCGTTGAGTACACATGTGATCATCATGGGCATCCAGGTCCCACTATTGATCATTGGTCAGAAAAGAGTCTTGACCATGTCTATAGTATTCACAAACTGTTAGCTAGCATGCTTAAGTGCTTGACGAAGCTTAGAGATTGTTAATGGCTAGTTTGAATCACTGAACAAGTAAGAAAAGAGAAACCAGAAAAGTTCTAAAAAGATCTGAATGTGTTCGGAGAAAGGATAAGGAAAAGGACAGAAAAAAGGTTTTCGGATAAATGGTTATTTAAACATGTTTATTATTCAGCTTGTAAATGAATATTTGAATAAAGATTTATAAAAGACGTCTTATAAGTTAGGCAAATCCTAAAGGGATTACTCTCAACTATAAAGGTGCTATAAAAAATATTGTGCCACATGAGGTGTATTGGGTTCGGCCTCCGCCAATTCCTACTAGCTGAATATTGATGCATGCTTCTTTCCAAATGGTATTGGAGCTATACGGGTTGTGCTTTGGAATTCAAAAGGACAAGCTGTTGCATGTAGAAGCTGGATCTTTGATTATATCCTTAATGCTACTACTGCAAAAGCTCTGGCACTTTACAATGGTCTTTATTATATTGAAAATTTGGATTGTTCTCCGGTTATAATTAAAACCGATTCACTTGAACTGATTCACTTGAACTCGTTAATACATAAAATGGGGAGAAGATCGATATTTTGAGTCCTTACACTGCCATTCTTGCTGATTGCTTCCAAATTGCTAGAAGAATTGAAAGAGTTTCAGTCAAACATTATCCTCGGGAAGCAAATGTGGTGGCCCATACCCTAGCTAGATTTGTCTTTGATTCCAATATTCCTGTTTTTTGGTTTGTGATCCCCTAGTTTTATTAATTCGTTATACGAACGATGTAACCTTATTTTGTGGTGCTGCAAGTTTTAGACGCACTTTTTTTTACCTGGGTATCTATGGGGGCCAAAACTTTTTAATAAGAGGGCTTGCAAGCTCAATATATAATGGTTTCAAAAAAATACAATATGCCTTTAAGCCTTCTAATACAGCAAAACATTACTGCCCGGCATATAGCTTAACCGCGTGGAGTACATAGGTAATAGACGATCTGGCCAGTTTTCTACTTGACCGAATCACCGCATCCTTCACCGGCGTCGACGGGAGCTCCTGCCGCTGCCCTCCTCCACATCATGGTCACTTTTACCCTGTATGCGGTCCCGAGCGGCTCTTGCAGAATCAGCGATGTAGAGCACGTCCTCGGCAATATGGATCACGTCGACAACAAGGCGGACGGCGCTGCCGACGACGGCGAGCACCTCGCCTACGGGCTCCAGCACGTCGCGGGCGCGACTGAGCGCCACCTCCATGCGGCTGGGTCCGTCACCGGCGTCTTTCGGAGCGTCGGCGGCGTCGATCAGCATCTCGGCGGCGTCGGGCGGACTGGCGGCATCGTCAAACACGGCGGCGGCTGCGTCGTCGCGCGTTGATGCCCCCATGGTCTTGGGTGTTCTCTGACGGACGGACGGCGGCGGTGTTGCGAACTTCGATTGTGGATTTCTGTCTCGGTGCGGATTGTGCGACGCTAGGTGGGGAGACGACAGGAATTTTATTGTCGTCGCCCTGAGATTTGAACCTATATTCCGAAAGGAATCGCAAGACACAAACTGGCTCGGAGTCGAACCGATCGCGAGTAGGAATCTGAAGCAGGGATGAGAAAATACCGTTGTGTCGGAGTACATGAAGACGGAGGGGGAACAACCGTATAAACAGATTTTTGGCTGTGAATTTTGATCCTTGCCTTTTCGGTACCTTGGGATACCAATTTATCTTAGAAAACTCCGTAACTCTGAATGGAACCAGGTTTTATGTTTTCTAATTAATCAGTTTTAACTAGCTTACCGATATTTATGTTCTCCTTTCCCGGAATACTAAGGATGCTAGAAAGCGATTGGATTTCTTTTGCTCCAGTTTTTTTTTTTTTTTTGCAAAGCGACGAGAAGTGTCATTTAACCAAATGGAATATAGTTTGTCGACCTAAAGACCAAAGAGGTTTGGGAATTGAGGTACTGGAAACTAAAGATAAGTGCTTACTCACTAAGTGGTCGTTTAAGTTGCTAACTGAGAAAGGTGTGTGGCAGGAATTATTGCGAAATTAAGTATCTTCAAAATAAAACTTTATCTCAAATTGAGGCGAAGCCTTCTCCTTTATGAAAGGGGCTTATGGGGGTTAAAAAAGATTTCTTTTGATAGGGGCAATTTGAAAGTGTGGGTGATGGTACGACTGTTTGCTTTTGGGAAGATATCTGTACTCCCCTAGCTCAACAATACCCCTCCTTATATAACATTATCCAACAGAAAAATGTTCTAGTGACCAATGTACTTGAACAAGTTCCTCTGTTAGTTTTAGAAGAACTTTGATAGGAAATAAATAGTACAAATGACTGCATTTGTGCCAACGATTAATCATGGTACGCCTCTCTGACAAGCCTGATAAATCCATAGGGAGATTATGGAGTTCGGGTGTGTTTATAGTCAAATCTTATGAATGGTCATAGTAGGTTTCTCCGTAAATACTTATGGAAACTCAAAATCCCACTTAAAACAAAAATATTTATGTGATTTCTTAACAACAAAATTATTTTAACTAAAGATAATTTGGCTAAGAGGAATTGGAGGAATGTTAGAAGTGTTACTTTTATGATTCTTTGGAGTCGGGTTGAACATCTATTTATTTCGTCCTTTTGCTCGTATTATATGGCGCACGGTCTACTTTGCATATAACATCCCTCTTCCAACAATTACCAGTATGTTAGGTAATTGGTTCAATGCAGTAGATGGGAATAGTAAGTCGCGTATACCTATTGGTGTATCCCCTTTATGTCGGACTATTTAGAATTTTCGCAATGATATTATCTTTAATAGGAAAATTGGGACTAATTTTTTATAGGTTTGTCCCCCTTCGGACCAGCGGGAGCCTATGGTTACTAGGTGCAACAACTTGATGACGGTCGCACATGACTTCTATACCCAAGCTGGCTAGCAGCATTTTAGTAGACTTCAAAATAGAGTCACTTTATGTTGTTTTTATTTAGATGGTTGATACATGTCTTAAGCTTCTAAGTTCTGTGATCTTTGATTTGTAATAATTTGAATATTCAAAGTTTTCAATAAAACTTGGTTGTGTGCATGTTGGAGACATGTTGCACACATGGTTTAGCCTTTCCGTCCGCAGTTATGCAATGATGGATCAAAAGGATGATATTGGTTTCTGGCGCTCTTTGAGTGTTGGGTCTCGAGTTCCAGGGATCAAAGTTGTAGGTCTAGTTTTTATTGGTTAAACCTCACTGTGGCGGCGTTTCCTTACTGAAGACATTGCATGGAGTTTGTTTAGTCTTCTCTTTGGATGTAAAGCTATGATCTAACCTCTGTGGTTGAACCCTATGATGTTGATGGCATGCGCCATTCCCTTCTTCATGTCGTCGTTGGAGCACCTCTCATGTTGTCCTCAAGCTACTATCATTGGTGGTCGACGCTAAAATTTGTTACGGTCGTTCCAGTGATTGCTTTTTCTTATTTTATTCTTTAATGATTTGGTTATATGTATTAAATTGATAGGTCAGCCAGTTCACCCAAAAGTAACTGTTAACATACGGGTAGACCTAGCCGTACAAAGATTTTAGACGTGGGATCAATGAAAGTCCACAACTATAATTAATAGTGTGTTACCTAATACCTAGGTCTTAAAGTTTAGACCTCAAGACTCTGATACCATATTAAATTGATAGGCTAGCCAGTTCACCCAATAGTCTGAACTACTCAATTGGAGAAAGGTTGGTAATATATATATATATATATATTTCAACAATGTGCATCACCGATGTCTTACTAGTTATTATATCGTGTTGGCACATAGACCGGGTATTATTGGTATAATCTTGGTATCTATATATTCCTTTCATCGAATAACCGTAAAAAATAATTGGTTCAATCTAATTATAAGAAAATATAACTACAAGCGTGACAAAGTTTGGTTAAATAGAAAAAATCGAGCATTTGTTGGCACATTACACGCCACGGGGTTTAGAGCATGAACTCCTCTACTTTTACGGGTTTTGACAAAACAAGCTGCAACAAGCCATTTATTGCCAAAGATGGTTAAAAAGAGTCCAACCATGAGATTATACAAAAACAAATACTGGAAAAACAAAAGTATAAAACACACCAGAGCACGCGAATAGTGGTGAATATTGTCCAATGTATCGTGAGGTTTCGGTATTGGCATTGCTTCACATGCCTGCAGCATCCAGCGCCCCGATAACATTTCTCCAACTATAATCCAGGCATGGAAATTTTTTATGGTTATTTAACATGCTCCACTGCCAGGTGTTTCAGTCTACCAATCTGGCATTACGAGGCATGTTGCCCCAACGCATGAAAAACTATTTTCTGGAAGGTAGGCAGCATGTTTTATAGTTCTCTTTGCCAAAGCAGATCTGCACTTCCAATCATGTAACAAGCTCAGACGCGCTTGCCCATTGCAATGCTATATTTTTAAGAGAAAATGCATTTGTTCTGTTCATATGCCAGATGCAACAGACCACTGAAGGAAGGCAAATCAATCCAACATCAAGCCTTCTGCAATATGTCTGATACCAATCTGGAGCCCATATGACATTGGATTAATCTTCTTAAGCTCCGATAAAAACGTATGAGTATAAGCACCCTACTGCCCAGATAGATATCCTATTTTTCAGAACATGAACTGGATATTTTCTAGGGAAAAAAAGTAACATGAACCGCACAATAAGTAATACGGCATAAAGACACGAGCTGCCCTCTTGAAATGCAAGGCCACTGCACTGCACATCCTGCAGTTGTCCCTCTACCAAAGGGATATCAGATAATTTCAAGTTTCGTTGTGGGTAAGATTTTGCCTTCAAGGTGTCTTCTAACAGCGATACCAGGCCTCTCTCCGGAGTGTTGATTCACATGAGCACCTCTTCTTGTTGTTCTGTCTATAGTCAAAACCTCCAGCACGGGAGCATTTTGCACAATATGTACAACAAGTTCGAGCTGGCCTATGTCACCTTGATATCCAGTAATGCACACGTCCCTTAGATAGTTATATGGACAACTCGGAAGGCTCCTAAGAGAATCGGTCTCCAAGTCGTTTATTAGGCCAAAGATATTGAACTGCAAGAGTAGGAAGGAACAAAAGGGCGATAAGGTCAGTATAGTTGTACTCTGAACTGAGCTAATTAGTATGCCGAAACTTACGCATAATAACAGAATAAACTGCAGCAGCACTCATCTAACTTCTTTCAAGTACTATAGGCATGGGGCGAGCACTTACATCAATCTCAAATTTTTCAACGAGAGGGGCAGCCTTCAAAAAGGAAGCCAATGAGAGAATATTGTGCATATCCTCGTGAAGGTGAAACATCAGCAACTTTAAATGCTTCAGCATAAAAAACTTGCAGGAATTTTCCAACAACCAAGGTGACTGAAATATAAGTAAGTCATTAAAGAGAAAATAGGAAGTTAAGCTTAAAATACGAGTCTTTACTTATAAAGCATTCATTCATAGAACAAACCTTTAGCAGAAGATGAGCTTGCATATGAAGATTTCGTACACTGGGAAGCTCACTCGGAAGCACGGTGAGAGCATACTCAAAAGTTACATCGAAGAAACAAGTATTTACAGTTTCTAGTTCTTTTACGTGACTAAGGTCAAGTGGAAGCTGCCTACCCCTGTATATAAAAGTCTTAAGATTCACAGCACGTAGTTGTATCTTCGTTATTTGGCAGTGCGCAACTTGCAAGTATATCAGGCGGGTGAATGGGCGGTCAAGCTTTAGTTCATCATTTAGATGGCATCTAACTAAACTCAGCCATTCAAGACTGGGACAACTTGACAGCATATCTTGAAGGTCTTCTCTAGATATACGCAGCAAGTGCAAATCAAGTTTTTTCAGGTTCAGCCAACCACTAAATTGTGAAGGAAGTTCTAAAGATACAAAGCTAAGTTGAATCTGCTCTAAACGTGATAAGGTTTCAATGTCTAAGAGTTCGATGGGAAATATGTAATGATCATTACGACCACCAAATTCCACCATTGCTAAATCAAAAGTTAGATTCTTCGTTCGGTGTGCTGTAGCAAATCTAACCCAATTATTGAGATGATTCACTAGCATGCTGCTAAATTCAATTTTGACCTCTAGCGTGTCAACCAATTTTCCTTCGTGCTGCTGCAAGACTGTGTTAACATTGTCAATGAACTTCCGTGTACATTGTTGCCTCCTGGATGTGTCACTGCCACACAGTGTACCGCCATCAAATCTTAGTTTGGGACAAATTGTCCATATACTTCTCCATTTACTTGACACAGCACTAGTCCTTACTAGATCTTGCAGCGGCAACTGTGAAAATACCGTGCGTATCACGTCCTGCAGCAACGAAATATCATGCCTCCAAGTTGTGAATTTGAATGTTATACTCAACATAAACCTGGAAAAAATATCACAAACCTCTGGAAGGTTTTCAAATGAAATATCTCTCTGAATTTTGCATATTAGTTCGCTGTGGCCATGATATGATCTCTCTCCTGCGTGGATCAGTTTTCTCTCCAATCCGGCACTGCATAAACAATATCAAACTCCACAGTTACAAATAACAAACACAAAGAGGCCTGTACTAAGGGTGCTGCTGGGCATTGTCAACATACATGTTGTGCCAATGAGTGTCAGCCCAATAAGAGAGTGATTGCAAATAAGTAGTGCAAATGGTATTCCAAGCAACATATCATTAACACACATTATCAATAAAATTAGCTTTGCATATGTAATAGAATAAGAATGGATCATTATCTAGCTATGACACATCATGTTTATCTAAGGGTACAAGACAAGGGTATAATATCAAGGTCATAAGAACTAGGATTATTATATGGTTAAATAAAAATCTCGAACAGTTGTTCATCTAGTTGAGATTTGTTATTCCACCATATAATCTCGAACAGAATGCTGGCCCACTAAAAGACCACACATCCAACAAATGAGTGTCACAGAGATGCGCATGTTAAGGAAGATGTGGCCTACTTCTTGAATATGTATTCAGTTTTTGTATCAAAGTTTTAACTGTGATTTCCACCGCTGATATTGTAGGTTCTTATTCTTGAAAAATTCAGAATACTGAATTTGCTTAACTTAAGCGCCTTGTTTCCATTAGACATACCGGCTCTTCTGTGGGTACTTTTTGACATGATAATATTTTTTTATTCGTATGTATAAGCGCTCAGAGCAGGACATGACTAAATGGATGCATTTAAGCCTTCTTATAAAGCTGGATTTCAAAATGAGCTCTCAGGAATCTGAACCTGAAGACGAACTGAACCAGTTGTGGTGGAACAAAGGGGTAAGAGTGAAGATGGAAGGGAAGGCTAGGATGTGTCACGTCAAAGCGACGACAAGGGTCCATATAGTAAACAGCAGGGGCTACCTACTGTTTATCGTTTGTGTTCGCCGTTAGCTGATTTACCAGGCTGTCAGAGCAATGTCTCATTCAGGCTATAAAGCCTTGTAACATGCTGAAACAAAACATTGCTGAATTCTCCTCCTCTCTGGAATAGCGTAGGTAGACTAGCTCTAGAAATCATTTATCTCTCGTCAAACACTTATCGGTGAAGTTATCTGAGTATTCCTACCCAAATTTGTATTCGATCTCATGTTGATTATTGACAGGACAGTTCGGGTTCTATTCCGCTCTGAGAAGAGCAGTGTTGAGACCTATCGTAAAATCACTGCTTCTTTCAGATCTGAGGCGGCGGTAGACCCATCATTCATTGCAGACGTCAATCCATGGCGGGGAAGGGGTTGATCACCTGAAAGGGTTCCAGGCTAGTCCTCCGGTAAAATTCTGGATCCGTATTGATCAATTCTATGATGGCGGCCTGGACGAAGCCCCGGAAGCTTGACGGTGCGATCAGGACATTGCAGGAAGAGCTCAATTGGTCAGAATTGAAACGTGATTCAGACTCAGATAGATGTTGTTCATGTCCAACTTGAGCGAGTTGATGCGTTAGAAAGGAGATGGATCACATGGAGAGTTTACTAGTGAAGAACGATCAGGTCCAGACTGATATGTTTGATTACCTGAAGAGTTTGGACGGCAAAATCACCTGCCCTCCCACTCCTGAACCAGTTACTACCCGGTGCAAATTACATGATTTGTGAGCAAGAGTTAATTGAAACAGCATGAAATTAATCAGGATATTCAGTGTCGTGCTAGCGCTTTACCTGTTGTGTAAGATAACGGTAAAACATCTGAAACAAGTGTAATAACGCAACCAAAATTCCGAAGTGATGGAAAGGACTAAGTGCAATCCACATATACCGTAACACTCACATGAGGAGGTCTATACGTGGACACAAAGTGGCGAATGGTGCAAGAAGGAGGGGCCACAAAAGCAACCAGTAAATTGCGAAAGCTAGGAGTGGACCTTAAGCTCTGATACTATCTCAAGCTTCATGCACTAACCAACGCAACCAAAAGTATAGAAAAAGTTAGTGCAATCCACATATACTGTAACTACTCCCCAAAGGAAATCTGCCATGCTTTGCTCTGACTGTGCCATCTGAAACAATTGTACTATTGGTTTGCCCATGGATACTACTCCTATGTTACATTAGTGGAGTTAGAGATTGTCGCAAATATAGCAGAACGTTGGCCTACAGCTTAACGGCACGGATCCGAGACAGTCTACTTAGAACACTGGTATAGACGATTTGAGAAGATGCTTACCTAGCTGAAGCATCGCCGGCGAGGTCAACAGCACCGCCGCTTTTGCTGGGAGGACCGCCTCCGTCTCCATGATCCAGAGCGTCTCTTGCAGAGTTAACGATGTAGCGCACATCCCGAATAATTTCCACCACGCCGGCAACAATTCCGAAAACGCAGGTGACAACGGCAAGTGTCTCGCCCACGGGTTCCAGTACACCGCGGACGCGATTGAGCGCACGGTCCATGCGGCTCTGTGCGCCAACAGGGTCAGTCGACGCGGCGGCTGAATCACCGCGCGTCGATGCCACCATGTCTCTCCGGCGGCCGGCTGCGGCGGCAGCAGTGGTTATGGGTGGGGATTTCTATCTCGGTGAGGATATAGTGGAACGCTGCGAGCGAGGGGAGTCGATTGGAATTTATCGTCACGGTGAGATTTAGATCTACTTCCAAGAAAATATCACTAGATAACCTGGCTCGGAGTCGAACAGGCCGCGAATAAGGATTCCTGTCGAAAGCGGTAGAGCAGAAAATTCAGCAAGCTAATTGGGATAGGGATGGGACTATTTTTAAAAAGAACAATACACTTTTTTTATTTAATTTTAAAAATAATACAAAAAAATAGCAATTAACGAAAATAGTGTGGTGTCGGCTCGGCTGGAGCCAAAATGGGGTTGTCGGCCCACTGCCGACCAAAAGGAGGTTGTCGGCTTAGGCGGGGCAGACAGCCCGACCGCCAGGGCGCGGCCTATAGCCGACACCATCATGTCATCTCGAGAGGAGCGGACACCATCATGTCGTCTAGGGAGGAGCCAACACATGTCACGATTAGTACCTGAGCGCGGCGTCCCATTGCTCTCCTTCTCTCTTCTTTCTTCCTCCTCGCACGGTGCCCCGCTTCCTCGTCTTCCTCGGCTAGCTCGAGACCTCCACTTACAACCCAGTGCCATCTCGATTTTGCCCCATTTTCACCAAATATTGGGTTTAAAGGCAATGGGGAGCTAAGGGAACCCCGATCTATTGATGGGATAGCTCGGGGCACTTTGATTTGGGATGTTTTTGTGGTGGAAGGTGGTGGTGTTCTCATAGAGAAATGGCAATGGTGGAGGATAGTGCGTGAGGTATACTGAGGTGCGAAGTGGTGGCGGTGGTGTTGGTCCAGTGATTCGAGGCTGCTACACGGCAGGGCTTCGCACACTTCAAGCGTACACCCTAATTGTTCGCTAATTGTAGTTTATTGTTATGCTCATGAGTGCACTTTGATGTGGTATGTTAGTTGTAAGAATATTATTCCACGGGATTAGAAGTATATTTAATATTTATATGTGTATTGTGCCGTGGTGTTTAGTATCTGGCGATTTATTGTTGTTTTTAGGTCAGCAAAATATGTCAGATTTAGTGAAGTTTTGGTTTTACTATGGTAAGGGTTTTGTCAAAACAAATGCTCAGAGAGTTGATCTGAGTGAGTTTCAATGCATTGATATAGAGCTGCCAGCCCCTGAATCATGGACCGTTAGTCGGTTGAGGAATGGTTGTCCGGTTCTTTAGGGCTTCCTCGGACACATACCGGTGGTGTGCATGCATTGTGGTCAAAGTCTAGAACAAATCCTTTGTTTTATTTGAGACCGATAGAAGATGACTCGAAATGGTTGCGTTGGATGAAAGCTTGCGAAACCAGGGGAGTTAACTGTAGGGTTTGCAGCATAGAAAACAAAAATTTTCCTACGATGTGAACTATGTACCAAGATCTATCTATTAGATACAAACAGCGGGCGGATGTATATCCGTAGAGAACATACCCTTGAAGACCGACAAAGTTTAACGAGTTCAACTCGTGGTTGATGTAGGCGATCTCTTGCCGATCTCAAGATCGAGAGGAAGTCCTAGCGCCGCAAATCAGCAGCGCATCCGTGCTCGCACACACGTTCGAGGCACCGAGCAACCTCCGCCTCCTCGCTCCAGCGATGTAGCGAAAGCATAACTCTTTCTTGCCGAATAGCCACCGGAAACATGTATCTCGCTAGTCCGAGACCATGGGGGATAAATTCTAGAGGGGGAGAGAGATCCTTCACGAGGAGGTGTGAGTGAGAAGTGAGAGGAGGGGCTCCTTATATAGGGGAGGGGGCAGCCCAAGGGGGCATGGCCGCCGGCCATGGAGGGTGCCCCCACCTCTCCCTCATTCATGTGGGTGGACACTCCACTCACAAAATGGCCCTTCAATTTTCTCCACTAAAAAACCCACTCAAATTCCCATTTAATTTCCACCAAATTTAATGCAAACTCTCATTAAATAAAACTCTTTTATTTTATTCAGAATTTTGTCAATTACTTTCATGACAAACATTCACAAATAACCCCTTGCTAGAATTCTATTTCACATGCATAACCACTTTATGCAATTTCACCCGAAAACCTGTTTCGGTATCTAGTGAAATAAATTCCTGTGCTTGTTCATTCTTTCGGCATGAAACTTTTGCTCCAATTGGATGTCGGTGTCTCTTAAGTGTGTCACCCTATGGTTCGTGAATAATGTGGACATGATCGAGACCCCTCTCGGATCAATAATCAGAAGCGGGATCTGGAGACCCATACTGACTCCCACGCATTCAACGATGACTTTCTTGTGATCGTCGGAACTTTTTACGCTAGTATCTTAATCCCTTTGTTTTACGATATATTACATGTCCGAGATTCGATCATCGGTATCTCCATACCTAGTTTGATCTCGTTACTGACATGCACTCTTTTCTTGTTCCCGTGATATAACATTCTAATGATCAAATCACTTGCTTGCAAGCTAATCAATGTGATATCACCGAGAGGGCCCAGAGTATATCTATCCGTCATCAGGATGAACTAATTCCACTCTCGATCCATGAGCCTCAACATAACACTTTATTAGTTCTGAATCCATCTTTATAATCACCTGTTATGGTGTGACGTTTGATGTTATCAAGAAACTCTTCCGGTGTTAGTGATTGACATGATCTCATGGTATAAGGATTAGGATCACTTCGTAAGTTGTTATAGCAATATAAACTCAATGACTTTATCGTAATGTTATACTTCGGATGAATGTTCATCACACCATTACACTAATGTTGTGATCCCGTTATTAACAACATCCAATGTCCATGATCAGGAAACCTTGATCATCTTGTTAAACAACGAGCTAGTTTATGAGAGAGGCATAACTAGGAACTCTCTGTTTGTTTATTAAACACACATGTATTAATGTTTCCGTATTAATACAATTATAGCATGCAAAATAAACATCTATCATATACTTGGAATACACATAATAAACACTTTATTATTGCCTCTCAGGGCATATTCCCTTCAGTCTCCCACTTGCACTAGAGACAATAATCTAGTTACATAGTGATAAATCTAACACTCATCGAGTTCTGGTGTTGATCATGTTTTGCTCTAGGGAGAGTTTTAGTCAACGGATCTTCTACATTGAGATCCGTATGTACTTTACAAATCTTTATATCTCCATCCTTGACATGCTCGCGGATGGAGTGAAACCGACGCTTAATATGCTTGGAATGCTTGTGAGACCTTGGCTCCTTGGCATTGGCAATGGCACCATTGTTGTCACAATAGATCACCATTGGGTCCAACGCGTTTGCAACCACTCCTAGTTCGGATATGAACTCCTTCATCCAAACTGCTTCCTGAGCCGCTTCTGAAGCAGCAACATATTCGGCCTCCGTTGTTGATCCCGCTACCACAGGTTGTTTGGAGCTCCTCCAACTAACCGCTCCGCCATTCATGAGAAATACGTATCCGGATTGAGACTTAGAGTCATCCGGATCGTTGTCAAAGCTAGCGTCAACATAACACTTAGCGACGAGCTCTTCTTCACCTCCATATACAAGAAACATATCCTTAGTTCTTCGTAAGTACTTAAGGATATTCTTGACCGCTATCCAGTGTTCCGAACCTGGATCCGATTGGTACCTACTAGTCAAACTAATAGCATGTGCCACATCCGATCTTGTACATAGCATGGCGTACATTATAGAGCCTATGGCTGAAGCATAGGGGACCTTGTCCATTATCTCTCTTTCTTCCGCTGAAGCCGGACTTTGAGTCTTACTCAATGTCTTGCCTTGTAACATAGGTAAGAACCCCTTCTTACTTCCGTCCATTTTAAACTTCTTTAAAATCTTATCAAGGTATGTACTTTCCGATAGCCCTATTAGGCGTCTAGATCTATCTCTATAGATCTTTATGTCTAATATGTATGACGCTTCACCTAGGTCCTTCGTTGAAAATTTGCTGTTTAGATAACTTTTAACACTGTTTAAAAGATCTATATCATTTCCGATCAATAATATGTCATCCACATATAATGAATGCCACATTGCTCCCACTCACTTTCTTGTAAATACAAGCTTCTCCATAAGTTTGGACAAATCCAAACTCTTTGATCACCTCATCAAAGCGGAGATTCCAACTTCGTGATGCTTACTTCAATCCATAGATGGATCGCTGAAGCTTGCACACCTTGTTAGCATCCTTAGGATCAATAAAACCCTTTGGTTGTATCATATACAACTCTTCTTCAATATTACCATTGAGAAACGCGGTTTTGACATCCATCTGCCATATCTCATAATCGAAATATGCAGCAATTGCTAACATAATCCTAACTGACTTTAGCATCGCTACGGGAGAGAATGTCTCATCGTAGTCAACTCCTTGAATTTGTCGAAAACCCTTTGCGACTAGTCGAGCTTTATAGACGGTCACTTTACCATCAGCATCAGTTTTTCTTTTGAAAATCCATTTGTTCTCCACGGCCTTTCGGTCGTGAGGTAATTCCACCAAGTTCCAAACTTGATTTTTATACATGGATTCCATTTCGGATTTCATGGCTTCTAACCATTTGTTGGAATTCGGGCTCATCATCGCTTCTTCATATGTCGCGGGGTCATCATTTTCATCAACCATGAAATTCATGACAGGATTTCCGTACATCTCGGGAGCTGCACGCGTCCTGCTAGACCTGCGAGGTTTGGTAGTACTCTCTTTCGGAGTTTCATGATCATTATCATTAGTTCCTTCTTCAACAGGTGAAGCCAACTCCGGAACAACTTCCGGTGTTGCGCTACTCGCCATACTTTGAAGAGAAGGTTCAATAACCTCTTCGAGTTCTACCTTCTGACTACTCACACCTTTCGCGAGAAACTCTTTCTCTAGAAAGGATCCATTCTTGGCAACAAAAACCTTGCCCTCGGATTTGTGATAGAAGGAATAGTAGGAATAGTTTCCTTAGGGTATCCTATGAAGCCGCATTTTTCCGCTTTGGGTTCGAGTTTATCCGGTTGAAGTTTCTTCACATAAACATCGCATCCCCAAACTTTAAGAAATGACAGATTAGGTTTGTTTCCAAACCACAATTCATACGGTGTCTTTTCAACGGATTTAGATGGTGCCCGATTTAAAGTGAATGCAGCAGTTTCTAGTGCATAACCCCAAAATGACAACGACAAGTCCGTCAGAGACATCATAGATCGAACCATATCTAATAAAGTACGATTACGACGTTCCGACACACCATTTCTCTGTGGTGTTCCGGCAGGTATGAGTTGTGAAACAATTCCACACTCTTTCATGTAAGTGCTAAACTCGTAACTTAGATACTCACCTCCACGGTCGGACCGTAGAAATTTGATATTTCTATTACGATGATTTTCCACTTCATTCTGAAATTTCTTGAACTTTTTAAAGGTTTCAGACTTGTGTTTCATCAAGTATATATAACCGTATCTACTCAAATCATCAGTGAAAGTAACAAAATAACGATATCCACCTCGCACCGACACACTCATTGGACCACATACATCAGAATGTATGATTTCCAATAAATCTGTCGCCCGTTCCATTGAACCGGAAAACGGCGTTCTAGTCATCTGCCCATAAGGCATGGCTCACATGTATCAAATGATTCAAAATCAAGTGATTCCAAAAGTCCATCTGAATGGAGCTTCTTCATGCGTTTGACGCCAATATGACCTAGACGGCAGTGCCACATATATGCAGATATATCATCATTAAGTTTAATCCTTTTAGCATCAACATTATGAATATGTGTAATATTATCATCGAGATCTAAAAGAAATAAACCATTCATCATTGGTGCATGACCATAAAAGATTTCATTCATATAAATAGAACAACCATTAATCTCGGATTTAAATGAATAACCACTTCACATCAAACACGATCCAGATACAATGTTCATGCTCAGTGCAGGCACCAGATAACAATTATTCAAGTTTATAACTAATCCCGACGGCAAATGGAGAGGCAGCGTTCCGACGGCGATCATATCAACGCTTGATCCATTGCCGACACGCATCTTGACCTCACCCCTTGCTAGCGGTCGCTTGTTCCGCAGCCCCTGATTCGAGTTACAAATATTAGAAATTGAAACGGTATCAAATACCTAGGTGCTACTGCGAGCACTAGTCAAGTACACATCAATAACATGTATATCATATATACCTTTGTTTGCCTTGCCGGCCTTCTTGTCTGCCAAATACTTGGGGCAGTTGCGCTTCCAGTGGCCATTCCCCTTACAATAGTAGCACTCGGTATCAGACTTAGGTCCAACTCGGGGTTTCTTTTCAGGCACGGCAACAGGCTTGCCGCCCTTACTTCCCTTCCGTCTTCCCTTCTTGTCTTTCTTGAAACCAGTGTTCCTATTGATCATCAACACTTGATGTTCCTTTTTGATCTCCACTTCTGCAGTTTTAAGCATTGACAGAAGCTCGGGGAGAGACTTCTTCATGCCTTGCATATTATAGTTCATCACAAAGCTCTTATAGCTAGGTGGCAGAGACTGCAGAACACGATGGATGCCTAAGTAAATGGGAATCGTTATTCCCAAGGACACAAGCTTATCGGCGTAACCCGACATATTGAGTACATGCTCACTAACGGAGCTGTGCTCTTCCATCATGCAGCTAAAGAACTTTTCTGAAGCGCTGTAGCTCTCTACAGCAGCATGTGTGTCGAAAATCATTTTCAACTCACCCATTGTATCAAATGCATTGCCGTTTTCGAAACGCTTTCGAAGTTCCGGCTCTAGCCTGTAGAGGCATCAACCTGATAAGGTGGATTCCTCCTGTGTTTTACAATGCTAGTCCCTGGATCAATAGCTAGCATCCACAGTTTAGATGTAATATCAAGAAACAAAGGTCATAATATAACTTTATAACCAGGAATAACATAAGTTTATTACATCAAACATAGCTCATTTGGCTATTACATTACATTGCAGCGGAATAACAATAATCATGGGGTCCTTCATCTTCAAAGTGCCACAGGCAGATGTTGGTTGTAGACTTTGTAATCCTAATCAAACAATCTTCACTAAAGTCAATCAACCTGCAACATTACAAGTTACAGCCACAAGGGTCAATACATTTGAATTGTATTGGCAAGTTTCACTTCTATGTGTAATATGAGTGGATCCTATCAATACATGCATAAGTGACTAAGTAGAGTTTAAGGTTTATTTGCATAAAGCAAATTTTATCCTATCTTTTCAAAATGGATTTGGTCTTTTGTCAAATCTCTTATCCAAGTTCCTTGAACTCCTTGGTAGAAACTCAAGTGTCCAAGTCCTTGTCAAAAATCACTTGAGCTACTTGGTAACCCCAAGTGCAACAAGTTTTATCAAAATCTCATGAGTTCCTTGGTAACCCCAAGTACATCATGCTCTTGAGCACCTTGGTAACCCCAAGTGCAACAAGCTTTAACAAAATCTCTTTGAATTCCTTGGTAACCCCCAAGTGCATCAAGTTTTTATATTAGAAGTTGGAATGTCGAGATCTCCCATGGTTCAAACTTTAGTTGCTCAGTATTGTCCATAACCGGGGACACGGCTAAGTACTTAGATTTTTTTTTAACTTCTGCAGAAGGAGTACACTTTACCCACATGACACAATCCCATCTTGTTGCCACCAGTGGCCTACTGGATTAGTGCTCACCAAGATGGAGTACCGGCAGACTGAGAGTGTGACGAAGTCTTTCCAAAAGGTCCTCCCATACATCATTGCTAGCTTGTATTTAGCCCCCATGAAGCATTCCAGATCCCCATGTCCGGTAACTAAAGACAATGTATGGGTCTTCCTATTGTAGTTGACTAAGCCAGAGCCATAATAGCATGTGGTTGCACACGAAAGCCACAATTGGAGAAACATGTTCCATCTCTAAGTTTCCTAGGTGGTTTTCATTTGGAGCACAACACAAAGTGATTGCCATAGACATGGTTCCCTTTTGTTGCCACCTTCTCCAAAACATAAAGTGTCCACCACCTAGGTGGTTCATTGAGTCCTTGTTTTATTATGTAAAAACACAAGTCTTTTTCTCAACCTTTATAAAATCTCAACATGTATCTCTTTTCAAAACATAGCATGGCTAAGCAAGTACAACTTCATTATTTTCACTAAGGAGTGTATAGGGAATCCTATTTAGGATCTTAGCATAGCATAAGTATAAAACATTTTCATGCATGTGTACAAAATCCACTAAGTATAATGAAAATAGTAGGTCTTTTGTATGATAGTGTAACTTGCCTTTTTGGTAGGGAATGAGGGTTTACTTCTTGATCTTGTTAGTCTCACACTTTGCTAATTTCACTACAATCAATCAAACAAGCATGGTATCAAGTAGCATTCCAAACCAATATTCAAACAATATTCCACACACACACAAGTAGTGGAAACTAAGTCATGTATAAGTATGCAATGGTTGGTTCTATGGTAAGGATGGTCTCTACTAGGTTTCTAAACTTTGTAAGTTCCAAATTGGTCATTTACCAAGATGGCAAAGTCCTTTGCAATTTGAGTTTTATCTCAAGACCATTTTAAAAATCCATTCATCATTTTATGTGGTGAAAATTATTTTTATCACCCAAAACTTTATGTTTTTCACCAAGTGAGTTGCTATTGGCAAAGCTTGGTGTAAGTTTTTGTCCAAAACATTTTTCCTAAGGTTTTCCTTGCAAAAACATTTCCATCATAAAATCAATGAGTTTATTTGGCTAGAAAATGGCTAAGTTAAATAATTCAACCTAAATTCTACCAAAATCACTTTTAACACCAAGGGTTGGTTCCTAGGGTCAGTATGGTCACTACAAATCCTTTTGCAAAGGTTTTATCCTTAAATTCAATTTTAAACAATTTTGATACTCTAAACTAGCTCACAAAAGAATCTGCAAAAACAAGCAAACAAACAGATACTATTTTCCAAACTAAGGCCATGGTTGGCTAGGGCTTGTCCTCCTGAATCCAACGACATAAAATTTGCAATTTTTGGACGTGTAGATCTCAATTTATAAGGGTTTGAAGTTTGCAATTAAATCAGATTCAAATCTGATTTTAGTTTTAAACCTGGCCACGCGTCACGTTGTGATTGGCCGATACCGGTTCGTCTGGATCGCGTGCTGCTGGGCGTTAGATCTAAATAAATCGTGCGGCTCTGGAGGCGTACCCTTTCGCGTTTAAGTGAACCTATCATATTCGTCCGATCTGAATCGAACGGCTGTTGGGTGCTCGACCATAGTCGGGCGGCGCTGCGACGGCTGCTGGCGGCGGCGACTCTGTTTCACGGCGGCGCCGGCGATACAGGAAGAGAAGCAGAGGGGGAGTGTGCTCACCGGGTTCGCTGACGCTCGTTGATGCTCAACGTGGTACTGGTTGGTGAAGGGGCGCACTGGGTCGGGCTTGATTGCTCGCCGGAGTTGAAGACAACGTCGGGCGGCTCTGTTGGTGGTCGAAGTCGACGTTGCAGATCATGCGGAGGCAAATAGAAAGCGTAGTTAGGTACACAAGACCAAGGCGAAGACGTTTGTGTGATCGGAAAGACGCGGGGCGGTCTGGTTTACCTGGGGGTCGTCGTCGGAGAAGAGGGCAGACGGCGGTGCTGCAGGTCGTCGACGTTGTCGACGCTGTAGGGTACCCGCGGACGAATGAATGGCACAGAAAGATGCGCCAGGGTGGGGTGAGCGTGCTCGTGTGCTCGGGGAGGCAGGAGGGGGCGTGTGTTGGCCGGAATCGGTGAGGAGGGTCGTCGGAGGCAGAGGGAGTGTCCGGGGAAATGCGGCAGCCTGGGGGCGTGCTTTGGGGAGGGGGCAGAGGGGAAACGGAGAGGAGGAGTGGGCGCTTAAGTAGGCACGATCGCAGGGCGTTTAATCACAGCATTAACGAGAATTTACTCCGCGGAATCACAGGCAGAAACGGGAGAGAGGAGGAAGATGGGGTCGTGCGGGTGTTGAAGACGATGAGCTGGCTGCGTGGGGTCTACCTGGCAGTGAGGGAGAGAGAGAGGGGAATGGGTCCCGGTTGTCTGTGACTGAGTGGGTTCACTAATTGGTGCGAAACATTTTCCTTTCTGGAAGAGAAGTGGGCTTGCTCGCTGGGCCTTAGTGGGCTGATGGGTTGGGTCGACCTGTATTTATATTTTTCCTGTTTCTGAACTCTTTTCTTTTTCTATTTCTATTTTCCTGTTTTGAAATTCAAATCAATTATTCAATCCTTCACTCAAGTCAAACAATGTTTAAATCAAATCAAGTGACATCCAAACTTTGTGCTATTGCAAATAGTTCTGTTTATTAACATAATCTAATTATCAAAATAAAATAATGTTTTAATATCCCTTTATTAATTAAATAAAAGGGTCCTTTACTTATTTAATATAGTTTGATTTATTTAATAAAATCTTCATTTGAATTCCCAACACTTTCATAATCCAATCAGTAGGTTTTATTTGGAAACAAAGAATATTTGGAAACTTGTTTAAAACAAAATAACATAACCTTTTATTTTAGGATCCTTTAATAATTAATTTCAATAGACTTCATCATTAAATCAATTAGGATTTATTTTATTAATATCTTTATTTTGAAAAACCAAAAGTAAAACCAAAACTCTTCAGTAGGTTTTATTTGAGAATATAAATTATTTGGTAAACTTATTTGAAATAAATAAATAGGTTTTTTTAATTTTTATTTAAAATGGAAAAAAACCTTTACTTTAATAAAATTTGGATATTAAATCCCTATTATTTTATTTAAACAATCCTTTATTATTTCTAAATAAACCTTTTATTATTTTAATCAAAGAAAACTCTTTTGTTTAAAAATCTTGGCCAAGTTTAATTTGGCTTTATAAAATAATCCTTATTTATAACTTCATCTTTTCTTTTGAATATCAAATCCTTTTATTAAAAGATCTAAAATAGTATTTCTAAAATATTTTAATTTCCTTTGTTAATTGTTTATCTTTTTAAATCCTTTTTAGGTTTAATTCAAATGGGTTTGAAGTTCCAATTGAATTCAAAAAGTTTCTTCTGACTCTGAAAATCAAACAAAGTTTTATTTTATTAATTTATTTTCACATTACAAGATTTGGAAAATCTTGGGATGTGACAGGCTACCACCCTTAAAATAAATCTTGTCCCGAGATTTGGGAAGGCTGGGGTACAAGCAAGTTCAAAACAACTAGGGTTCTACCATCCTTAAAAATTTTCAAACAAAAATTACATATTGGCCTTCTTGGGTCCTAGAAATTTCTCTAAGTTAAACTTTTGTTTTGTTCCTATGCTTGAATCATGGACCAAGATTGAGTTTCTCCATAGGCTTGTTCAACTTGTTCTTCATCCTTTCTGGACAGTTGCTTGCATAATGTCCTGGATTCTTGCAGTTGAAGCAATGAATGTCCTTGAGTTCTTTGCGTTGTTCTTGTGGACAAGTGGCTACATAATGGCCTGGTTCTTTGCAGTTGTTGCACCATACTTGGTCAATCTCTTTATTCTTCTTGTTCTCTGGGCATCCACTGGAGTAGTGTCCCATTTCCTTACATCTACGACATTGTGCAAGGCTCATGTCTTGCTTTTGTTTCTTAAATTTCTTTAGTCCTTTGAATTGGGTTGTCTTGTTAGGAGGTAGGAGTGGTCCTTTTCCTTTGGTAGACTTGGATCCTTCTTGTTTCCTTTGTTCTACCATGGCATAGATGGGACATTGGTTAGGAGTATGATCACTTCCTTCACAAAGGTAACAAGTAGCTTGAGAGGTGGGGCAGTGTCCAACAGGATGATCTTCTTCACAATTGGGGCATTGTCCTTCATGCTCCTTGGAAGTATGATCCTTGTCTCCACATATAGTGCAAGTTGGGGCTCCATCTAGAATAACATTCTTGTCAGCCTTGTTATCATGAACTCCTTTGGGGTAGTTTTCCTCCATGCTGATCATTTGGTTAGTCACTTTAAGCATCAGTTGAGACTGCTCCTCCAAAAACCTTTGTAGTGCTGGATCCTTATCACAATTGTTGGTTATGAACTGAGCTGTCAGTTGGTTCAGCTGGTGTTGGGTTGCTATGAGCTCCTTCATGCTGTCAGCTTGGTTGGTGTTGATGTCATCAACCTTGGAGTCTTTTGGAGTAGTCATCTGTTTGGGTTGAAGGGAGATTAGAATAGGCAAGATATTTCTAAGGAAATATTTCTAAACACACACATTACAATTCACACAAGCAATGTGCAAGCAATCACAAACCAAACATTCACAATCAACTTTTGCACTCAAACAACAAGGTTCAAGCACTTACTTAGGCAACAAAATATTTTTGTTACACCACATAAGTTGGTGGTTTGACTTAACTAAATTATGGTGGTCCATCTATATGGTTCACTTGTGATCTTTCCATCCTTCTTGGTTGATTCTTCTTGCATGAGATCATAGTTTCCTTGAGAAGAACTCTTGGTCACAATACTTCAAAGTTGTTGATGGTTTCTTCTTATTTTGCATTCCCTCAGTTTCTAAATCTTGAGTAGGATTCCCTTGTCTCATTTGTAGTCCTTGGTGGTATCCATGTTGGAAATCTTTGGAGAACATGCTGAAGATGTTGAAGTCATTAGAGTTGAAGATGTTGAAGTCATTAGAGTTGAAGGTGTTAAAGAAGTCCTTTGCACATGGTGTAGTCTTTGGCCATGGGTAGGTTTTTTTTCCATCAAGTTTGAAATAGAAGATAAGTAGAGTTGAAACCAAAATGGTTGAGGAAAGAGGTTACAAGTGTGTTTTTTTTAAATAAGTTTTTGGATCAAAATACAACTCCGATTTTTCTAAGGGTTTTTGTCCAATCCTAGGTTTACAAATCCTACAGGCAACACAATGCTCTGATACCATCTGTAGAGGCCTCAACCTGATAAGGTGGATTCCTCCTGTGTTTTACAATGCTAGTCCCTGGATCAATAGCTAGCATCCACAGTTTAGATGTAATATCAAGAAACAAAGGTCATAATATAACTTTATAACCAGGAATAACATAAGTTTATTACATCAAACATAGCTCATTTGGCTATTACATTACATTGCAGCGGAATAACAATAATCATGGGGTCCTTCATCTTCAAAGTGCCACAGGCAGATGTTGGTTGTAGACTTTGTAATCCTAATCAAACAATCTTCACTAAAGTCAATCAACCTGCAACATTACAAGTTACAGCCACAAGGGTCAATACATTTGAATTGTATTGGCAAGTTTCACTTCTATGTGTAATATGAGTGGATCCTATCAATACATGCATAAGTGACTAAGTAGAGTTTAAGGTTTATTTGCATAAAGCAAATTTTATCCTATCTTTTCAAAATGGTTTTGGTCTTTTGTCAAATCTCTTTTCCAAGTTCCTTGAACTCCTTGGTAGAAACTCAAGTGTTCAAGTCCTTGTCAAAAATCACTTGAGCTACTTGGTAACCCCAAGTGCAACAAGTTTTATCAAAATCTCATGAGTTCCTTGGTAACCCCAAGTGCAACAAGCTTTAACAAAATCTCTTTGAATTCCTTGGTAACCCCCAAGTGCATCAAGTTTTTATATTAGAAGTTGGAATGTCGAGATCTCCCATGGTTCAAACTTTAGTTGCTCGGTATTGTCCATAACCGGGGACACGGATAAGTACTTAGATTTTTTTTTAACTTCTGCAGAAGGAGTACACTTTACCCACATGACACAATCCCATCTTGTTGCCACCAGTGGCCTACTGGATTAGTGCTCACCAAGATGGAGTACCGGCAGACTGAGAGTGTGACGAAGTCTTTCCAAAAGGTCTTCCCATACATCATTGCTAGCTTGTCTTCAGCCCCCATGAAGCATTCCAGATCCCCATGTCCGGTAACTAAAGACAATGTATGGGTCTTCCTATTGTAGTTGACTAAGCCAGAGCCATAATAGCATGTGGTTGCACACGAAAGCCACAATTGGAGAAACATGTTCCATCTCTAAGTTTCCTAGGTGGTTTTCATTTGGAGCACAACACAAAGTGATTGCCATAGACATGGTTCCCTTTTGTTGCCACCTTCTCCAAAACATAAAGTGTCCACCACCTAGGTGGTTCATTGAGTCCTTGTTTTATTATGTAAAAACACAAGTCTTTTTCTCAACCTTTATAAAATCTCAACATGTATCTCTTTTCAAAACATAGCATGGCTAAGCAAGTACAACTTCATTATTTTCACTAAGGAGTGTATAGGGAATCCTATTTAGGATCTTAGCATAGCATAAGTATAAAACATTTTCATGCATGTGTACAAAATCCACTAAGTATAATGAAAATAGTAGGTCTTTTGTATGATAGTGTAACTTGCCTTTTTGGTAGGGAATGAGGGTTTACTTCTTGATCTTGTTAGTCTCACACTTTGCTAATTTCACTACAATCAATCAAACAAGCATGGTATCAAGTAGCATTCCAAACCAATATTCAAACAATATTCCACACACACAAGTAATGGAAACTAAGTCATGTATAAGTATGCAATGGTTGGTTCTATGGTAAGGATGGTCTCTACTAGGTTTCTAAACTTTGTAAGTTCCAAATTGGTCATTTACCAAGATGGCAAAGTCCTTTGCAATTTGAGTTTTATCTCAAGACCATTTTAAAAATCCATTCATCATTTTATGTGGTGAAAATTATTTTTATCACCCAAAACTTTATGTTTTTCACCAAGTGAGTTGCTATTGGCAAAGCTTGGTGTAAGTTTTTGTCCAAAACATTTTTCCTAAGGTTTTCCTTGCAAAAACATTTCCATCATAAAATCAATGAGTTTATTTGGCTAGAAAATGGCTAAGTTAAATAATTCAACCTAAATTCTACCAAAATCACTTTTAACACCAAGGGTTGGTTCCTAGGGTCAGTATGGTCACTACAAATCCTTTTGCAAAGGTTTTATCCTTAAATTCAATTTTAAACAATTTTTATACTCTAAACTAGCTCACAAAAGAATCTGCAAAAACAAGCAAACAAACAGATACTATTTTCCAAACTAAGGCCATGGTTGGCTAGGGCTTGTCCTCCTGAATCCAACGACATAAAATTTGCAATTTTTGGACGTGTAGATCTCAAGTTATAAGGGTTTGAAGTTTGCAATTAAATCAGATTCAAATCTGATTTTAGTTTTAAACCTGGCCACGCGTCACGTTGTGATTGGCCGATACCGGTTCGTCTGGATCGCGTGCTGCTGGGCGTTAGATCTAAATAAATCGTGCGGCTCTAGAGGCGTACCCTTTCGCGTTTAAGTGAACCTATCCTATTCGTCCGATCTGAATCGAACGGCTGTTGGGTGCTCGACCATAGTCGGGCGGCGCTGCGACGGCTGCTGGCGGCGGCGACTCTGTTTCACGGCGGCGCCGGCGATACAGGAAGCGAAGCAGAGGGGGAGTGTGCTCACCGGGTTCGCTGACGCTCGTTGATGCTCAACGTGGTACTGGTTGGTGAAGGGGCGCACTGGGTCGGGCTTGATTGCTCGCCGGAGTTGAAGACAACATCGGGCGGCTCTGTTGGTGGTCGAAGTCGACGTTGCAGATCATGCGGAGGCAAACAGAAAGCGTAGTTAGGTACACAAGACCAAGGCGAAGACGTTTGTGTGATCGGAAAGACGCGGGGCGGTCTGGTTTACCTGGGGGTCGTCGTCGGAGAAGAGGGCAGACGGCGGTGCTGCAGGTCGTCGACGTTGCCGACGCTGTAGGGTACCCGCGGACGAATGAACGGCATAGAAAGATGCGCCAGGGTGGGGTGAGCGTGCTCGTGTGCTCGGGGAGGCAGGAGGGGGCGTGTGTTGGCCGGAATCGGTGAGGAGGGTCGTCGGAGGCAGAGGGAGTGTCCGGCGAAATGCGGCAGCCTGGGGGCGTGCTTTGGGGAGGGGGCAGAGGGGAAACGGAGAGGAGGAGTGGGCACTTAAGTAGGCACGATCGCAGGGCGTTTAATCACAGCATTAACGAGAATTTACTCCACGGAATCACAGGCAGAAACGGGAGAGAGGAGGAAGATGGGGTCGTGCGGGTGTTGAAGACGATGAGCTGGATGCGTGGGGTCTACCTGGCAGTGAGGGAGAGAGAGAGGGGAATGGGTCCCGGTTGTCTGTGACTGAGTGGGTTCACTAATTGGTGCGAAACGTTTTCCTTTCTGGAAGAGAAGTGGGCTGGCTCCCTGGGCCTTAGTGGGATGATGGGTTGGGTCGACCTGTATTTATATTTTTCCTGTTTCTGAACTCTTTTCTTTTTCTATTTCTATTTTCCTCTTTTGAAATTCAAATCAATTATTCAATCCTTCACTCAAGTCAAACAATGTTTAAATCAAATCAAGTGACATCCAAACTTTGTGCTATTGCAAATAGTTCTGTTTATTAACATAATCTAATTATCAAAATAAAATATGTTTTAATATCCCTTTATTAATTAAATAAAAGGGTCCTTTACTTATTTAATATAGTTTGATTTATTTAATAAAATCTTCATTTGAATTCCCAACACTTTCATAATACAATCAGTAGGTTTTATTTGGAAACAAAGAATATTTGGAAACTTGTTTAAAACAAAATAACATAACCTTTTATTTTAGGATCCTTTAATAATTAATTTCAATAGACTTCATTATTAAATCAATTAGGATTTATTTTATTAATATCTTTATTTTGAAAAACCAAAAGTAAAACCAAAACTCTTCAGTAGGTTTTATTTGAGAATATAAATTATTTGGTAAACTTATTTGAAATAAATAAATATGTTTTTTTAATGTTTATTTAAAATGGAAAAAAAACCTTTACTTTAATAAAATTTGGATATTAAATCCCTATTATTTTATTTAAACAATCCTTTATTATTTTTAAATAAACCTTTTATTATTTTAATCAAAGAAAACTCTTTTGTTTAAAAATCTTGGCCAAGTTTAATTTGGCTTTATAAAATAATCCTTATTTATAACTTCATCTTTTCTTTTGAATACCAAATCCTTTTATTAAAAGATCTAAAATAGTATTTCTAAAATATTTTAATTTCCTTTGTTAATTGTTTATCTTTTTAAATACTTTTTAGGTTTAATTCAAATGGGTTTGAAGTTCCAATTGAATTCAAAAAGTTTCTTCTGACTCTGAAAATCAAACAAAGTTTTATTTTATTAATTTATTTTCACATTACAAGATTTGGAAAATCTTGGGATGTGACATAGCCCATACAATATGCCGCAATGAACTAAGTTGTGGTCCTCCTGACGAGTCTGATAGACATTCTTCTCCTCGTCAGGGGCATCCTCAAAAGGTGGGGGGCCTAGTGGTGCTTCTAGCACGTATTGCTTTTGTGCAGCAGAGAGGAGAATCCTCAAATTCATGGCCCATTCGGTAAAGTTGCTACCGTTCGTTGCTAGTTTCTCTTTCTCCATGAACACATTGAAATTAAAACAGGTGGTGCCATCTACAACAGAATTTGTAAAGTTTAGACTAAGTGTATGATAGATTGAGTTCAACTAATCCATATTACGAATGAACTCCCACTCAAAAATGACATCCCTCGTGCCTTTTTGGTGATTACATGAAGAAAATCCACTATACCAAGTCCGATCATCACGTGAGTCGGTATAGCTTCAAAGGCGAGCATCAAATGGGCATCATATTACTATATGACTCATGCTTAACCTTTCGGTCCGTGTTCCGAGGCCATGTCTGTACATGCTAGGCTCGCCAAGTTAGAACCTTAGTATTCGCGTGTGTAACTGTTTTACACCCGAAATATGGTCGTGGATAAAAGAACACCCGATCATCACGTGATGTCTTGGAGCGACGAAAACACAATCGGTGCATACTAAAGGAAGAACACATTCTTATTTTGATATTTAAATGAGGGATCATCTTATTATGCTAACAAAGCGCTAAACAAGGAATATAAGATGCTATCAAACATCACATGTTTATTAGTGAAATGATATGGTTACCGTATATGATCTCTATCATGTGCATCGTGGTATGATCACTATCATACCTATATGTGTAAGTCCAAGGTCTTTGGAGATTACACGTTATGTATGTTGTAAGAGTATCATCTCATACTTCTACTTACAACATCACCATATCATAACACTAGCCCAGCAACAATCTAAACTAGACGCCTCTAATTTTCAATCTAAACTAGACGCCTCTAATTTATCCATTGCAATTTTTACGTGGCTTAGGGCTTTCGAGATAGAACCGTTCTTACCTACGAACATGAACCACAACGAGGATAACCAAATTGTTGACAACTCGTTGCAAAATAGATATTTACTATAGTAGGAGAGACAGACACCCGCTTGCCACTTATGCAAACTAGTTGCATGTCAAGCGTGGAACAAGTCTCATGTGCGAGGACATGTAAAGTTTGTCCGGGCCGCTTCATACCACTATGCCACCAATATCCAAAATTACAACTAAGGAGCAACAACATGATCATCATCGCCCACATACTCATATGTGTACTACCCGTGTAAAGCATCTACGCATAGATCCGGCTCTGATACCACTGTAGGGTTCGCAACATAGAAAATAAAAAATTTCCTACGATGTGAACTATGTACCAAGATCTATCTATTAGATACAAACAACGGGTGGATGTATATCCGTAGAGAACATACCCTTGAAGACCGACAAAGCTTAACGAGTTCAACTCGTGGTTGATGTAGACGATCTCTTGCCGATCTCAAGATCGAGAGGAAGTCCTAGCGCCGCAAATCAGCAGCGCATCCGTGCTCGCACACACGTTCGAGGCACCGAGCAACCTCCGCCTCCTCACTCCAGTGATGCAGGGGAAGCATAACTCTTTCTTGCCGAATAGCCATCGGGAACATGTATCTCGCTAGTCCGAGACCATGGGGGATAAATTCTAGAGGGGGAGAGAGATCCTTCACGAGGAGGTGTGAGTGAGAAGTGAGAGGAGGGGCTCCTTATATAGGGGAGGGGGGCAGCCCAAGGGGGCATGGCCGCCGGCCATGGAGGGTGCCCCCACCTCTCCCTCATTCATGTGGGTGGACACTCCACTCACAAAATGGCCCTTCAATTTTCTCCACTCAAAAACCCACTCAAATTCCCATTAAATTTCCACCAAATTTAATGCAAACTCTCATTAAATAAAACTCTTTTATTTTATTCAGAATTTTGTCAATTACTTTAATGAAAAACATTCAAAAATAACCCCTTGCTAGAATTCTATTTCACATGCATAACCACTTTATGCAATTTCACCCGAAAACCTGTTTCGGTATCTAGTGAAATAAATTCATGCGCTTGTTCATTCTTTCGGCATGAAACTTTTGCTCCAATTGGATGTCGGTGTATCTTAAGTGTGTCACCCTACGGTTCGTGAATAATGCGGACATGATCGAGACCCCTCTCGGATCAATAATCAGAAGCAGGATCTGGAGACCCATACTGACTCCCACACATTCAATGATGACTTTCTTGTGATCGTCGGAACCTTTTACGCTAGTATCTTAATCCCTTTGTTTCACGATATATTACATGTCCGAGATTCGATCATCGGTATCTCCATACCTAGTTTGATCTCGTTACTGACATGCACTCTTTTCTCGTTCCCGTGATATAACATTCTAGTGATTGCAAGCTAATCAATGTGATATCACCGAGAGGGCCCAAAGTATATCTATCCGTCATCAGGATGAACAAATTCCACTCTCGATCCATGAGCCTCAACATAACACTTTATTAGTTCTGAGTCCATCTTTATAATCACCCTGTTACGGTGTGACGTTTGATGTTATCAAGAAACTCTTCCGGTGTTAGTGATTGACATGATCTCATGGTCTAAGGATTAGGATCACTTTGTAAGTTGTTATAGCAATATAAACTCAATGACTTTGATCGTAATGCTATACTTCGGATGAATGTTCATCATACCATTACACTAATGTTGTGATCCCGTTATTAACAACATCCAATGTCCATGATCAGGAAACCTTGATCATCTTATTAAACAACGAGCTAGTTTATGAGAGAGGCATAACTAGGAACTCTCTGTTTGTTTATTAAACATACATGTATTAGTGTTTCCGTATTAATACAATTATAGAATGCAAAATAAACATCTATCATATACTTGGAATACACATAATAAACACTTTATTATTGCCTCTCAGGGCATATTCCCTTCATTAACCCCGTGGCATTAGTGCTTCCTGTGGCTAGAGGTGGTGGGTATGATCATGACCAAAGCAATCAAGCCAAGATGAAGGTGGTGGTTATGATCATGACCAAAGCAGTCAAGCACGAGTTGTGGTTATGACTATGGCCAGAGCGTCAACCCCAATTTGGAGGTGGAGGTTTCACTCCTGGTTAGAGAAGTAATGCACATACTGAAAGCGGTTGTTGTGATTCTGATCAGAGCTATTATGGTTTCAAAATTTTACCAAAGCTACAAAAGCTATTGAGGAAATAAAAGAGTAAGAACACAGGAGGAGAACACAAAACTCTTCAAGATCTAGATCCCAATGATTTCTTCACAAAGAAGGGATTTGGTTAGGTAGGTTTGTAGATCTAGATCTCCTCTCTCAAATCCTTTAAAAATATGCAAAAATCATGGGAGGGTAAGAAGAGTGGAAGAGTTATCAAAAAAGGTCTCAGAAGTTGGGGAAACATTAGGAAAGAGGGGACCCTTAAATAGGGCAAGAGAATCTAACTGTTTGGGTCAGTTTTGTGCTTTATCGGAACTTTCGGTGAACCGTCAGAACTTCCGGTGAAGCGAAAACGAAAGTCACTACAAGAAAACCACCCTTCACCTGAAGTAGGCTGGAAATTGGCCGGTACTACCGCCCAAGGTAAAAAAACAGTGGATAGCATTGCACGAAAAGTTCAATAAATTTTGACTCTGGACTCCGATTTCGATGATCTTGGGCTCATTTTGAAGTGAACAACAAGCTCTAAAATATTATGCAAATAAAAACCATAATACAATATGGGAGGATAATAATAAATTGTAGAAAGTTATGACCTCTCTAGAAGCGACGAACCGGTAAAACCTTTAAAATGCCAAATGCAAGAAGTTGAGCTTGAAAACTCTAATTGGGATGAAACCAATTTTGTTGGAAAGATAATAAAGAGTATAATCTAAAAAAAGGTGTATATATTTGATACCACCAAGGGAAAAAATATCAAATATGGATATGTGAGATACCTCCCAAGGTGTGGATCCAGAAAACACTCAAGATCAAAAACGTAATAAGATATGTAAGGGAATCTGTTTTGATGAACTAGATCTTGTTATGAATATAGCAACAATCTCTAGATACTCACATGGAAAAGATCAAACAATCACCAATAAAGATGATGCAACAATGCAAATGTTTGATCTCTCTCCAAAAGATTTGATCGAGTCACTCACTTGAGATCCCCTCTTGATAGTACAACTATCTATCCTAAACCTAGTCTTCCAACTAACAACATGAGACCTGCAAAATATAAAACCTATCAAGATCATACCTTTTCCTCGAGCATTCCACTTGAGCTTGATATAGACTATCTTGTCTTTTTCAAGATGGAATACCTTTCTTGATTGCTCTTGATCTCTCTTGCTTGATAAAGACTTGCGAATTGCTCCTCCATACACCAAGGAAGACCTCTTCCTTACCTTATCTTCATCAATCCATGATCACCAAGGATGGCAAGTTTCAAGCATGTGATCTTCTAGAGATGTCACATCTTGAACTTGCACTTCTTAATACTCCCTTTGTCGCATGATATCTATATAATATTAATTTGACAAAGGTGGTTGTCATTGCACCAAATTTTCGTGCGTCGCTTGGGAGTCCTATCATCGTAGGAGTGCCGAGTTGTGATTGGTTTGTTTTCCATATGTTTCTGTTTTATTCCGGAAGGTCACCTAGGCTACATATAAACAAAAAAAAGTCCACGTGACCCCCTAACTATTGGGTTTGGGACGCTAACCCCCATATGTTTAAACTTTAAACTGGGTCACTTAACCCCCTAACTATCCAAAATCAGACATATTACCCCCTCAAGTTGCTATTGGCCGTCTTGACGGCGGTTTTAGTCCATGGTGGACTCTGGTTTTAGCTATGTGTACAGACGTGTTAGTCAGGGACCGAAACCTGGTCTGGTGGAAGAACATAACCGCATGCCGCCCTATGTGTCGCCTTCGTGATCTCCTGGCGTGTCGAAGGCGATGACTAGGCACATGATTGGCGTCTGTATTTGAAGATTAGAGGGTAGCCCTACGAGGTTTGCATGTTCATTCTGTACCCCCCCCCCCTCCCAAAGGAATCCCCTTTTTTTGCAATGATGCGCATGTGTATGAACTGGTGAGGTGTTGATTTAAGTCAAGGGAAAGTAGACAGTGATGGCAAGTTATTTATGTTCTTGTACTTGATTAGGTGGGGAACTGAGTTATAATCCGGTTGGACTAAATTCAGTTAACTCTTGCACCATTGTACTCTCTCTGTTCCAAAGCTTAAGGTTTTTTTTAAAAAAAAGGTCAAACCATGTAAAGTTTGACCATGTTTTTAGAAAAATGTATTAATATTTACAACATAAAATCCATACCGTTTGATACATCACGAAACATAGTTTCACATGGTATCTACTCCCTCCGTTTAAAAATATAAGATGTTTTAGGATTGTGAAGGAGATGTATCTAGACACCTTTTAGTGTATAGGTTCAAATGAATCTAGACACTAAAATATGTCTAGATACATCTTATTCACAAACCTAAAACATCTTATATTTCCAAACGGAGGGAGTAGATAATATCATAGTTTTTTATATTTTTTCTAAAAATTTTATCAAACTTTTCGTAGCTTGACTTTAAAAAAAAATATTAAGCTATGGAACGGCGGTAGTAGTTGTTAGTATCCATATGATTGATTTATCTGACCCAAATTATTTGTTTTTGGCAGCTGGATGTGCGGAAACTCAAGTGGACTTATCAGGTTGTGTCAAAATGCTGTTTTTTGGCAGCTGGGTGTGTATAAACTCGCATGGACCGATTAACTAATGCATACTATGTACACATGACTTAAACCAGAGTCCACTGTGGACTAAAACCACTATCAAATCAGCCATTAGCACCTTAAAGGGTAATATACCCAGTTTTAAATAGTTACTGGGTTAAGTGACCTAGTTTAAATATATGAAGGGTTAGCTTCCCAAATCCTAGGCGGTTATGTAAACTTTTTTTTCAAAAATACGTCTTAGGAGACGTATCTTTTTTCAAGGTTACCTAAACTTCTTTCTATAAACAAATGCGTGTGTGAACAATCTTATTTCCTAGTCATCTCTAATAGGTCGATCTAGTAGGTTGTGACTCGTGAGTAGTACTGCAACTTTTTAAAGGTCTGAGTGTTCCCGTGCGTGACGGTTATCCTGCTGGATCTCCGGCCAGACGTCACCATGTGCCCGACGCAGGGCCGGCTCTATGTTTTACATGGTCCTTGTGCAAAGTTGAGGCATGGGCCCCTAAGCTAATGTATATATAGACATATCTAGAAATACATATAAATATGTATCTATTTTACTTGCAAACTATTAACAGTTAAAATCCAACACATATTCTTAGTCTCGAAATATAACAAGTAGACAAGAAGTATTGCTGCTACTTTGATTATGTTTGAATTTAAAAATATATGTTTGAATTCAAAAATCTACAATTAGTTGCTGAACCCTAACACTTTTACATCATATTACGATTAACTGAACCAGCTAGATTTTTCTCTCTTGATATTGTCCTACACGGTCCGTGAAAACAAACAAAACTACTTGAAGCTAGCTAGCTAGCCTAGCGTTTGCAATAGATATAGAGAGGAGATTATTTGAATCAGTGAATGAGATATACCAGGGCACACACGCGGAACAGCTTCAGCAGGCGAGCAAGGATCAGCCAAGGGCGCACCGGCCATCGGCACCGCGCACACGAGCAGGACTGCCAAGGGCGCACCAGAGCAAGGATCAGCCAAGACGTCAGGACACCCGTCGCCGGCTCGTCGTGAAACTGCCGTCGCGGTCTGCTGAATTGTCGATCTGCCAACAAGGAGGCAGGGGCCAGGGAGATCGTCAGATCAATTGGGAACCAATGAAAGGAGTCCAAGAGGCGGGCGTCGATCGCGTTTCTGTTTGGCCTGCAAGTTGTCCGTCTCTTCTGGTACTATACGTCGCTTGCTGGACTGTCTGGGCTAGGTTTTTTCAGAGATGTGTAAGGTACATACTTTAGAAAGCTGGTAAGTTATGGGCCCCCGTCAGCATGGGCCCTTGGCCATGGCACAAGGTTGCCATGGGCCAGAGCCGGCCCTGGCCCGACGCGTTTCAAAGGAGGAGGGTGCCCGACACGTACCAGGAAGGAGGTCGGCGTAGGGAGGTTGCAGGCATCGGGGCCCCGGGCGCGGAGGCACGCGACCTCTCTCGCCTCGCTCTGCCCCACCGTCGCCGGCCAGATGCCGCCCCGCGCCCCCGCTCATCTCCTTCCCTCGTGAGGCGCCTCTGCTTGTCCACTGGCTTCCGGCAACCTCCGCCGCCAAGCCCAGTCCCCGACGCCCTCCCTCGGTTCCGTAGCGCCGCCGCCAGTTGAGCCCTTGCTCGGCTTGCCTCCTCCCATCGGTCCGGTGGCTCCTAGTCGACCCACCCCTGGCCTTCCTCTCAGCGCGAGCAGCTGCTCCGCGGCCTCGGTCTCTACCGTGCACAGCTCGGGGGTAAGAGCATCTCCCGCAGCCGCGCTAAATACGGCGTGTGCCAAAAAACCTGCTTTTTTAGCTTTCGTCGTCTTGTTTTCGGCGCTCCAGCAGCGGCGCTAAAATAGCGCGCGTCTAAAATAAATTTTCAGCGTGTCTTATTTGCGCTATCGCGAGCGCTAGATCTAGAGTCTTTGTTGACGCGCGCTGAGCTGAAATTTCACCCCCGCGCCCGCGCTTCCGCTCCCCAGTCCCAAATCCCGCCGGCGCCGACAGCTCGCCGCCGCACCTCGCCCCGCTAGTGACTGCTGCGCCTGCCGTCGTCGCCATGGCGCCTCGCGAGTCGCCGCCGCCGCGCTAAATCGACGACCGCCGCCGCGCCCCCGTCGCTTTCGCGCGAGCACCGGCGCCACAACTCGCCGATTCGAGCTCCGCGCGCTCAGATCCGGCGCTGCCCCGGCCGTCCACCGCCGGCGCTAGTCCCCACCAAGATATGTGCTCACCTCCATTGCCATGCCTTCTTGTTCTAGGATACCATTTTTAGATGTAGCAGTCATATGTAGATGGTGCGCCGCCGGTCGAGGGAAGAGTCCGACGAAGAATGGGATGCGGAAGAAGAGGAAGACCTTGCTATCATTTTGGCCGTGCGGGCGAGGATGAAGCGGCCGAAGCATGGTGGTTCCGTGATTGGGCGAGAGAGATTGTGGAGGGAGAGGTTGGAAGGGCATGCCAAATTGATGAGAAGCTATTTCATCGCGAAGCCCATCTTCCCCGAGCGCTACTTCCGGCGCCGGTTTAGGATGAGCACAAGATTGTTCAAGGGCATCGCCGAGAGTGTCATGGAGTTTGATCGGTTCTTTGAGCAAAGGAGAAATGCCGCCGGAGAGCTTGGGCATAGCACATACCAAAAGGTGACCGCCGCCTTGCGTATGATGGCATATGGTATTCCGGCGGACTTGGTTGATGACCACTTGGCAATGGGGGAGAGCACCGCTATTCTTTGTGTTCGCCGCTTTGCCGTGGCTATTGTGAGAGTATTCGGGGAGGAGTACTTGAGATCCCCCAATGCTCAAGACACGGCAAGGCTATTGGAGCAAAACAAGCGCCGTGGGTTCACCGGGATGCTTGGCTCTATTGATTGTATGCATTGGAGTTGGAAGAATTGTTCTGCGGCTTGGCATGGACAATTCAAAGGCCACAAGAAGGATTCCACCATCGTCCTTGCCTCCTACCATGCCATTCGAACAAATGAGGTGCATGATACTCTCCAAAAGGATGTCATGGCGGAGTGGTGGGTTTGGAATGGAGGAAAATGATGTTCTCCATTGTTTGTTGTATGTTCTTTGAGATACATTTGTTGTATGCTTGTTGTATGTGGTGATGGTGCATCGGTACTTTGAACTATTCATTTGTGTTGATGTTGTATGAATATTTAAACTATTTATTCTTGATTTATTGTGTGTGTTTGATCTTTGTTTAATCATTTGCATTGCATTTTTTTGTTTGCTGGGCGCACGCGCTGCATTTTACAGCGCCGGTCTTTGTGCTTATTTTTTTTGCGCGCGCTAAAACGTGTTTTTACAGCGTCTGTCTTTTGGCGAACCAAGTTGCGCGCGACAAACATGATACAGCGCGCGGCAAAGCCGTTTTACAGCGCCAAAGTTTAGCGCCGCTGCTGGAGATGCTCTAAGTGGCGAGAGAGACGGGCGGGTGCGTGTGGCGTGCGCGGTTTCACTGGGTCGTGTTGAGTCCCGCGTGGTATTTTTTTTACCAAATTTGCCCAAATCTGAAAACTTCAACCAATCTGACATCTCTTCGAAACTAATTCAGAATCTGATCCCTAGGGTCAGAGCCATTTTAAATGGAGCCGAAGTTGTACATGTGAGCGCCAATACATCAGAAAACTGAACCTAAAGAGGTTGTCTTCATTTAAAATGGCGTCGAGGTCAGCTCCATCTCCCTAGGTCCCTCCCCCCCCCCCCCCCCCCCCCCCCCCCTATTTTCACGTGTTGGCACTGACCTGTATAACTTCGGCTCTGTTTAAAATGGCGTCGACTACAGGGATAAAATTCCGAATTAGTTTCGGAGAGGGTCAGATTAGGTTGAAGTTTTGCAAAAAGGTTAGATTTGAAAAAAAAATACTCCCAGCATGTCTGTGTGTGGTTAGCGTGAGTCCGTGCATTGTGTCGTGTGTGGCAGGTGCGTGTGCGTGCGTGTACGTGTTGAGTTGTGGTGTGCGCGTGAGTATCTTAATTTTTTTATCTTAAACAATCCGAGCCCCGTCTGGTAGTGGCTGAAATTGTTTGTATCTTAATTTTATTTTGTTAATTTTAGTTATTTTTCCTATTTTTATTGTTAATTTGGTTATTTTTCCTATTTGTTCTGCATTTGCTATTGAATCATGTATGTGTATGTAAGATTCAAAGCAATTCAGTTCTCTAATTAATCTCGTATGAATCTAGACTAAAATGAAAGGGTCTAAAATAGTTTGCACGATCTCCAACAAATCAATGATAATGATAATGCTGGAAGCCCAACATACGTGTGGTGTTGTATTTCCGCTTTATGTTTGCATTGACAAGCACATGTTCATAAACTTTGTTAGATAGATTGACATTTCCTTTCTCACTTGATGATCGGGGGGACATGAAGATAACCCGAAATTTTAAAAAGTCTCGTCTTCAAAAGGTTGCTGATTTGATTAATCAGAATGACCACATCTAGAAAGAGGAAATTGTGAGAAAGATCTTCATGCCACATGACGCCGAAGAAGTGCTAAAGATCCAGTTACCAAACTTTGATACAAATGATTTTATCTCCTGGCCAAGTGAATATAATGGTATCTTTTCGGTTCGGTCTGCTTATAGATTAGCTCTTGATGAGAAGCTTTCAATCAATACAAATTCAAGCCACAACTCAAATGGCGAGAAAACTCTGGAATGCCATTTGGAAAGCAAATGTTCCACCAAAGGTAAGTGTCTTTGTGTGGAGATTGGCCACTGATGCTCTTGTAGTTTAGAAAAACAGGAGTAAACGCCTCCCGAATGTAATGCCAACATGCTCGATCTGTTCACGAAGACGGATACCATACAGTGGTGACCTGCACTGTTGCAAAAGCCCTTAGAGCATATACTAAGGTTTTTGACAAATTTCATATGCAAATTGATTAAAACATAAATGTAAATACATACAACAAACGAGCGAATATAATCAAATAATAGTTCTAAGCACATAATAAAATCATCCAAATTATTATAACAAATGCCTCAACCAAATTACAACAATAGTTCCCGAATAAATCAACAAATAAACAAATAATAGTTCATCTCACACATAGAAGTAAAACAAGACAACATCATGCGGAACCGCCTACGAAAGAGATGTGCCCGATAGGTAGGTACCTCCGTGAAATAGTCGTCCATGAGGGTGGCGTGGCCGAGAGAGCGGTTGCGGCAGATGTAGGTGCGGCCCATCACCGAGCCGCGCCTATGATTCAGCAGCCTTGTGCGGTCCTCCAGCTCCTTGACGGCGGGGAGGAGGATAGTGATCTCGCAGTCGTCGTCGTGGAGCAGATCCTTGATGTCTGAATCATCCGAGGAGGATGAATCGGATAGATGGGCCAAATCGAATGCCTCCCCCGAGTTCATCCTCGATTCGGGCAGGCGGGACGCAGAAGCGAGCTAGAAGACGAGGGATATGTGCGGGCAAGTTGGGGACGCGACGGCGGCAGGTGTGCGTGGCCGGCTGTGGCTGAATCGGGCGGCGGGTGATGGCGGCGGCGACGGAATCTGGTGGTGAGCAAATGGAGCAGGGAAGAGGACGAGTGAGTCAGCTGAAATTTCAGTGCGCCCTATCTGCTCGGCGAATGCGGTTGCCCCTTCCAACCCGTGTATACCGAGGTCGCGGCTCGGTTTTTGCTTTGGCCCTCAAATTTTTTTCAGCTCACGTCGTATACGGGTACTGATCTGCTCCTTTCCGCGACCTAAACCCTAAAAAGCGGTTAATTTGCGGGTTTCGGCTATTTACAGTTACTATTAGAGTTGCTCTTAGACATGAAGCACGGAAAATCTAGAAGCTGCCTCCAGAGGTAGACCTGACGTACACTGGAAAGGATTGGGTGACGATCTTGTTGGATAAGCTAGATGAGGAGACCAAAACCAAAGTCATGTTTATCTGGTGGAAGGCTTGGCACCATCGAAATAATATTATTTTTTACATAGGAAAGGCAAGCGTTACTCATTCGGTAAGATTCCTCAATAACTATTTTGACTCTATGCAGGAAATTAAAAGAGCGACCCTGGATGGTGAGAGAAAATGCAAAAAACATGGATACGTGATGAAAGCATGCAATGAAAACAGTGATGAATTGCTGGTTGTTCAGTCCTACAGACCAGAATAAGGATGGACGAAAATTAATTTTGACGCCTCATTCTTGAAGAACAACAGGGGCCTGGGGTGCCGTTGCAAGAGCACATGATGGCTCTGTTGTGTTCTCTACATGGAACAGCATTTCTCAATGTGAGACAGCAAAAGTGGCTGAAGCCATTGTATGTCTGGAAAGCCTCAAAGTTGCTGTTAATTTCACTCATGGGAATTTACTGTTTGAAACGGATTGTAATTCTCTGTTAAAGGTTTTCGATCCTGGGGCAAGGGACAGATCGTCGGCGAGTATCATAGCAAAGGAATTCCATTTGCTAAAACCAAAGGACAGAATAATCAGTTTAGTGCATGCTAGTAGAAAGGTTAACGGAGTTGCTCATTACCTTGCCCAGTTGAGGCGCAGAGAGTTGCGTGAAGGTGTAATGCAAGGTCAGATTCCTCCGGCATGTGTGGCCGAACTTGTCTTGCAGGATTGTAAGAACAGTTTATCGTTTTAAGTAATACAACTCTTTGTTTCAAAAAAAAAAATCATTTGGAAGGATGCAGATCCCATATACATTGATAGATTATCAGCCGATGCAAGTATTACAACACCGTATTTCCGTCCTCTAAGGTCTCAGGTACCAGTCAATCGCACTGGCGCTCCTCTTTGGGGAATACTAAAATCAACTACCCCTTTTCAGCATGATTTTCTTAAAATTGACTAAGATGAGGCAATAGGCATAGGAGGCGACATACCTCTGACTATATGAACGAGAAAGGTGTTATTCCTTTGGTTTATTAGTCATTCTTTTCCAATTTTAATGTGAAGTGTCCGGGCCATGCAGTGATCATTGAGTTGAGCTCGAGTGATCAAGTCATGGCGTTATTTGATCTGAGATACCAAATATCAACGAGAAGAATGTACGACCTCCAAGCCAAGAAAAGGCTTAGGGCGCGTTAGTGCCTTCATAGCAAATAATTGGTGAAGGCGACAACTCGCTAGACACCTAAAGGTATGTGAGGTGGAAGATTTATTGGATGGGGTCATTCAACAAATTAGAACTTCTGATGAAGTAGATCCTGATTAGAAATTTAACCAAGATTCATTCAGGAAGAGTTAATTGCAAAAAAACGCAACCATCATGTGACCAGTTCAAAAATCCACCACTTCCGCACAGACTTGCAAAAATCCGCGTACATCGAGTCTGCTGCTCGCAATGTCCACTTTTCAACATCATCATCACACCCACATTTCAGCTTGTGATAGTTCTGAACAATGCCCCTCTTCTCTTGTTCACCAGAAAACTTTTTCACATCATCTAAAAGGCCGTAGTACTTCTTATCCAGATTGTCCCTTGCTACAGACAGCTCCTCTACAAACATGCCATGAACAATCTTCTCATCAATCCTAGCATTGTTTCTGCATGGTACATTCCCCAAATTCTATTGAGTGCATTCTGTAATGATTCTGGCCACTCATCATCAAGCCAGCGAACAAAGCCATAGTTTAGCACTTCCTGCATATGTACAATGTAAATTAAGACCAGTACTTATATTATCCCCATTCATATATTACACCAACTAGCCATCAACTAATTTGTTATATCCACAGCTTACCAATTAAATAGTATAGCTTACCAATTAAATACTAAAACTTATTTGTTTAGTACTACACCTAGGTCTGAAGCTAGAAATGCAAATGAACTGACCACATATATGTAACTACATCTAGAAGAACTAACAATGGAAATCAGGGTTCAGAGCTAACGATGGAAATAAAAACAGAAAAAATTTCAGCTAGAAGAACTTACATTCTCCACTGAGCATAGGTAGAATCGCCTCCAGTGTTTGTGCCCTCAAATGCCACACATTTCCGTGGTTCTAGACGGTGGCCGCTGCATAGGAACTCACAACCCACGGCTTTCCCATAAAATGTCTCGTCTTGGCAGGCAGCAGGGGCATAATCAAGGGGCGTGAGGTCCTATTAGGCCATAAATTGCAAAGGAAGGAGCTCATATTGGAAAGAAACGACCAAATTCATGGAATTCCCAAAACCATGAACCCTAACCCTAACCCTAGAAATGGAATTGGGAACGATAAGCTTACCAGTAGTGGCGACTGGCTCGAAGAGGAACCATCATGCCAGCTGGGCATGGCAACAAACAGCGGCGACGTAGGGATTGCGGTGGTGGCAACACACGACGGCCTGCAACGAGTAAGGAAGTGAGCGGGTGGGTCTAGCTCGACGACTGTGTGAGAGGGCTAAGACGGGGCCAACTCACTATGGGGCCCACGCGCCGTTAACGGACATTAACGCCTGTCCGCGTCGGCCGTCTATTCCTGCCACGTTATCGCTAACACTGGGGCCCACCTATATGAAATGTTATTAGCTCTCGCCAAATCAACCATCAGTGGACATTGCAAGCACCGCCAGACTCGATGTACGCGGATTTTTGTGAGTCTGTTCGAAAGTGGTGGATTTTTGAACTTGTCGCACGATTGTTGCGGTTTTTTGCAATTAACTCGTTTAGGAAAGGATGTCACAAATTTATCAAAATTTAGATGTATCTAAACACTATTTAGTATATAGATACATCTAAGTTTAGATAGATCTAAGACATCCTTTTTAGTATATAGTTAGTATCAACAAAAAGACAAATGTTACTACTGAATTTTACGTTGATCTGTATGTAGATATAGGCATGCCATGTCTAATGAAATAAGTAGCCTAGTTTGTATGTAGATATAGGCATGCCATGTCTAATGAAATAAGTAGCCTAGTTTGTATGTAGATATAGGCATGCCATGTCTAATGAAATAAGTAGCCTAGTTTTCAGTTTTCACGGGTTCTCAAACTCCGTCGGTTCTCACACTATAAGGGCATGCACAACATTGGTCAAACGTGGTGTCTAAGAGGTCTTAGGCTGGTCCTAGTGGTAGTATCATACTACTAGTATCATGCATATGATACTAGTGTATGATACTATGCCTCTAGTGCATTGTATCATATAGTAGTATCATAGTAGTGGTATATTTATTGATTTGTAGAATCTCTATGTAAAATGTGTGTACAAGATTTACTTGCCATTATATTTTCTAGTTTTACGTGCTATGATACGGTATCTACCTATGATACACTAACCAACTCTCTCTTCATTAAATATGGCGCCACATCAGATTTTTGCCAAGTTGACATGCATGATACACCTTATGATACTAGCACTAGGACCAGCCTTAGACCTAGGACTAAACGCTGGACTGGTTGTAGATAAGCTCAGAATTACTAGACGCGCGTCCAATACTACACTCAAGGTCTAAGATAGAGTTGACCCCTACTCTAGCTAGAAAAGGAAGAAATAAGAGCACCTGGTGAGTTGTGGCAAGTAAAATACATTATTTTCTCTAGCTGGTGGAGCCCATCATCGTGGCTAGTACGCTGGAGAAGTTTTGCTATTCTTGGGCATGAGTCTAGTAATTTTGTTAGCTACCCCTCACGGTGTACATGCTCTAATGCAACTAAAAGCCCATCACGTGTCAGAAATACTCCATGTCAACAATTGGCAGTTCTGCACCATCACCTCTACAGCAGTGAAATCAGTAGCCTGGTTTTCACAGGTTTCCCAAAACTTGGTCGGTATCCAGGAAATATTCTGAGTAGATGGCAGCTAAAAGCCCAAAACGTAGCAGAAATACGCGCTGTCAACAATTTACAGCCATAACCTATGCAATACTCACATTACCAAGCACTGACCAACACAAGAAATGAAGTTGAGTAGATCAGATATCACAACCACCTACATAAGCAAAGACCAGCCAGCTAGACAAAGAAGTTGTACTAGCAGATGCTAAACAGACATCACAAGAGCTGTCTCCAGTTAGACGTGCACTGAAACCTTGATCAGATAAACATGTCCTGCTTGCAAGAAAAAAGACAGAGATATCACATGCCCCACTGGTCTTGTGTTAGCGGCTAATGTTCTGCAGCTTCACCTGTGGCTCTCCCCAGGGCCGGCTCTATGTTTTACATGGTCCTTGTGCAAAGTTGAGGCATGGGCCCCTAAGCTAATGTATATATAGACATATCTAGAAATACATATAAATATGTATCTATTTTACTTGCAAACTATTAACAGTTAAAATCCAACACATATTCTTAGTCTCGAAATATAACAAGTAGACAAGAAGTATTGCTGCTACTTTGATTATGTTTGAATTTAAAAATATATGTTTGAATTCAAAAATCTACAATTAGTTGCTGAACCCTAACACTTTTACATCATATTACGATTAACTGAACCAGCTAGATTTTTCTCTCTTGATATTGTCCTACACGGTCCGTGAAGACAAACAAAACTACTTGAAGCTAGCTAGCTAGCCTAGCGTTTGCAATAGATATAGAGAGGAGATTATTTGAATCAGTGAATGAGATATACCAGGGCACACACGCGGGACAGCTTCAGCAGGCGAGCAAGGATCAGCCAAGGGCGCACCGGCCATCGGCACCGCGCACACGAGCAGGACTGCCAAGGGCGCACCAGAGCAAGGATCAGCCAAGACGTCAGGACACCCGTCGCCGGCTCGTCGTGAAACTGCCGTCGCGGTCTGCTGAATTGTCGATCTGCCAACAAGGAGGCAGGGGCCAGGGAGATCGTCAGATCAATTGGGAACCAATGAAAGGAGTCCAAGAGGCGGGCGTCGATCGCGTTTCTGTTTGGCCTGCAAGTTGTCCGTCTCTTCTGGTACTATACGTCGCTTGCTGGACTGTCTGGGCTAGGTTTTTTCAGAGATGTGTAAGGTACATACTTTAGAAAGCTGGTAAGTTATGGGCCCCCGTCAGCATGGGCCCTTGGCCATGGCACAAGGTTGCCATGGGCCAGAGCCGGCCCTGGCTCTCCCTCTCCTGGGCCAAGAGCAACTCTTGCAATTGTTCATTACAAGCATGAACGTCATCTTTGAATGTATTGAATGGATCCTCGAGGACTTTCATCGCCTCTTCCTTAGCTTCTAGCCTTAGTCTTGTTTCTTTAATCTTTTCTCTCAAGATTTTGTGCTTCCCTATCTTTCTGGCAAGCACCGGTGCATTGTCAATGAAACTGCCAGCTCCATGATCCAAAAAGATTAGCCAAATTTCTTCTGCAAGATCAGACCCTACATTGTCTGGGATATCAATCAAATCTCTCTGTTCAGCCCACACCAATGCAGCAGACGTGGCTTCTCCAATAGTCGATATGATTTTGTAAGATGAGTTGATGTGTTGGGCCGGGGGTGATTCCTCTACAATAGTTCTATGGCGGCAATGCACCAAGCAGAACATAGTTGTTGCCCAATTGCGAACAAAACTTGCAGCCCCGCGGGGAACACTGTTGAGTAAATGAAATAGCCTCCTGAACCCTCCAACACAGTCTGCAAGGTCCTTGATTCCACCATATAAATCTTGCAGCCCGGAGATGCAAGTGTTAATTCTGCCAAGTTCCCTGCTTGATAACTGGAATCGGTGGATGATACTTCTGTGCTTTCCCGTGTTTCTTCCATCCAAACCAACATCCTTCTCAGGTAGTAGATTTATAACATTCAGAACATCAGAATACTCGACCAACGCCACAGAGTTATTTCCTCAAACACCTTGTGGGCAGTAACGAGGTGGGAAGTACCTTGGTCTTGAAGAGACGATGTGAAGGGGGGAGAAGAGTGCGGCGGAGCTCCTGCTGCGTTCTTCGCTTCCGGTGAGAGTCTCCCGGCGGTGCGGACCCTCGCCCTCCGCGGTGAGCGCGGCGCGCGGCGCGCGGCCTCGCCCTCCCCAGTGAGCGCGGCACCCGGCCTTGTCTTGTCTGGGCTGTCCCCTCCCCGAGACGCGCCCGCCTGCCGTGAGTGGTATATGACATGTGGGGTGATCGGCTCGTTGTTTGCTTTCTACGTGGGCCGGCAAGTGAGAAAACATAACGGGCTTGGCCTGCGGTGGCAGAATAACGAGGCAACTGTTGCTTCATGTAGGGCAAACCCTATACACCTAGGATGTAAGGATCGGATAATGGTATTTCCTGGTAAGGACAATTTTTAAAAAAGCAAAATGATTATGTAAAGTAATGTAATGTATTATTTATTTTTGTATGTTGTTCCCTATTATTTAAATTACAAAATTCCTTTTAGTAATAAATAATTTATAAATATTAATTTTTAATATGTATTGATATTGTATTCTTTTATTTTATTTCATTTTATTTGAATTTTATTTATTTAATAATTCCTTAAAGAATTATCATTTAAATACAAAAAATGATATTAAATATTTATTTAGTATTTTTATAAAATACTATAACATTAATATATAATGAAAGTGATTTTTATTTATTTTTACCATCTTTCATTAATTTTATAAAATTCCATAAGGAATATATATATTATAAAATTCTTGGTAAAGTTATATGCCTAAAATTTTATTTCTTTCTTTATTTAGATAGATGAATTATTGTGAATCCAAAAATATTTTATTTATATTCTTTTGGTTTTTATTTGATTTTCTAGAATTTATTTAAATTCAGGGGCATTTTGGTCTTTTCTTAATTATTAAAATTTTCCTTGGGTGATTGGGCTGGCCTAGTTGGGCTTATTGGGCCGTTTTGGCCCAAGTGGGCAGAACCAAAAGGCTCGCCGAAGGGTTGGCCCTCTCAGCCCACACCCATGTCCATCTCCCTTGTCCCCTTCTCTCCTTCTTCCCACTCGACCCCGTGGTCGCCGATGCTACTGTCGACCGATCCACGCCGCCGTGGTCCTCCTCGGCCGCCGCCGTGATGCATGGTGTGGTTGTTGACCCTGCTCCTCCTTCCAGTCCATCTTGATTTGGACTTGGGGCCCTCATGTGGCCAGATCGGCTCCGTCTCGAAACCTAGGGTTTAGGGTGGTGCTGGTGTTGCTGCCGCCGCCGTTGCTCCTGTGGTGCTATGGTGGTGTTGCTAGCCCTCAAGTGTGGTTGTGGTTGCCGCCTCGGCGTGGTGCGGGTTGCAGCGCCCCCTTGGGTGCTCCCCGTGCTGTCGTGCTCGTCGACACCCTCTGCTTCCTCTTCTCGCCCACGGCAACAACCTCTAGTAAGTTTGTTTCCTCTTCTCACTCGGCTCTATACTCTGCCACTCCGTCCTATGTGTTTCTAGTGGCTACCCCTAACTAGTGTCCATGTTCTGATTAGGGTTCATATCCTGATTAGGGTTCATATCCCTCTGTTGATATTATAGATGATGATTTGGATCAAGTAGTGATGATCCTTGAGCATGATGAATGGTTGTTTGATGTGGATTACTGCTTATAGTTGTGGTGATGCTAATGGCTTACAAGACTAATTCCAGTGGTAAATTGATATGATTCAAATGATAGTGCTTCTATGGAATCATTACTTGTGAATGTTGCTGACCTGAGAACTTTCTACTATCAAAATGTTAGTATTGACAGTAGTTCTGCCAGTGATTGTTTACTGCATCTGTAATTGTTGGCTTGTATGCCGATATACAGAATGAATTTAATCATTACAGATTAGTAATGTTCTATAGATGTATAGATGAGCTTGATGCTGATTCCTGGCATTTGATTCCAGGAAAATGATATTTAGTGGCTTGCCCCTTTTTATTTGTGAAAGCTAAGTAATGATTGTTATTGGCTTATTAGGACATGTCCTTGTGATACCATCATAGAATGTCACACAATTAGTTGGGTCCTATTACTGAGCTTAGCTCTGTCAGTGCTTGAAATTAGTACTGGCAAAGATAAGATGAAAGCTTCTTTTAATCTCCCTGCCTATGATGTTGGTCTGAGGCATAGGAACTAGTTTCCTAATGGTTGTCCCTGATAGAAATGTTCTCGTAGTAATACCAGCTGCTAATTCTTGAGTCATAGTTGGGAAAATAATGGGTGTGCTTATGGTTTTGCATGGATCCATAAGATTTATGGATTCTGAGGTGCTACTCTTTTAAGAGATGTGCCCAGATTTCATAATCTTGACTTTGACTATATTGGAATATAGGGTTTAGCTTTTGTATCCAGGATCAGTGATGTTGGTCTGAGATCCTGGTTTTACTTGTATGGTTATCTTGTAGCTATGACTGTATTATTCAAAATCTTCTAGGATGGATTCACCTCACTTGGGTGAATACTGAGAAGTGAGATATAGAACAACACATGAATCTTTTATATTGATATGATAAACAGATCATGTGATAGTTCTATAAAACTCACCACAACAGTGGGTTGTTGTGGTTGGTGGTTGATCTTGTGGCCTGATCTTGCTGGCTTGATCTGGTCCTTCTCATGTTGCTGTTCCTACTGCTTATAGCTCCTGGAACTTGTCCTTGATCTTGATGTTCATCTTCTGGTTCCTAATAGCTTGGCCTTGACCTTGCTATCCACCTGATCCAACCCCTCCTTAAGTCACCATCTTGGTGAGTACTGGGTTGATCTGATGTGTGTTTGGTTTTGATTTGGTTTGGCTGTGGCTAGGCTGCTGGTGCTTGTTGTGTATGAGCAAGGAAATGGTGTGGTGGTGCTTGCTCACGGCTGTGTTGAGTTGTTTTGATGGTGTGGGCTGCTGCAGCTGTGTTGACAGCACACACCATGCATTTAGGTGTGTAAGTTGCTTGTATGTCTGCTACACCCTTATGGATATGCTCTAGAAAGGAAGTTACCTTTTTATCTGTTTACCACTTATCTGCCTGGTGAAACCTTCCCTCTTATTGATTGAAGTTATTTGACTTGTGGCTTATGGATTATGAAAGATTTAATTCTTTCATATTGGTGAAACTTGCCCCTAAAGATTTACTCGATGATGTAAAGTGGAACAGTGCATCTCATTGTCACTACTAAGACTAAAAGAATTATCTTAACCTTTAATTTCTTTCTTTTTTGTTTGTTCTGTGTTTTGCAGGTACAAGACTTGAAGATTCAAGATTTAGATTAGGTTTTCTTTTTATTTATAGAATAGTCCCCTTGTAATATTTATTTTATTCTTTTGTAATAAAATGTACTAGATAAATAAGGATGTAATTCTACTCTTGTAAAGATTCTTTATTAATTTTGTAATTTTCATTTTGTAACTTATTGATGAATTGATTAAATGAAATGTATATTCATTTATTTAATTGTCAATCTTATATAAAGTTTCTGGTTACTTATGTATTGTTTCTTTATTATCTTCATAAGTTACATTTTGTAACTTATTCATTGAATAAATATATGAAATAAATATTCATTTACTCAATTATGTTATATTATTTTAAGTTTGAGTTACTAAAAATTATTTCTTGATTAAATAATATTCTCACACATAATCCTAATCCCTTTAAAAATATAAATCCAAATCTCAAGTTTGAATTCAAATTCCTTTCCCCAAAACACATTAATCCATAAAGATCATGTCAAAGTTTATAACAATCATCCTCCAAGGCTATTCCTAAACTTAAAAAGTGAAAGAAACTTTGATCACTTTAAGTTTTTAGTTGGCGAAAAATTTACCCACATTTCTTTATAGTTGAATGCATGCAATTGCACATATTCCTAAATCTACCCTTCGTTGGTTCCTAAATGATGGGATGTTACATGCCAGACCCACCCCAGGTGCGGGGGCAGGTGGGCCCGCGCCTGGCTAGGGTTTGGTGGCCCTGGCCGCCTCCCGGTCTCGCCCCTTCGCCTATAAGAAGCCCCCGATGCAGAAACCCTTAGTACCCGATCAGAAATCCACGAAACCGTCTATAGCCGCCGTCACCATCGTCCCTAGATTGGGGGATCTGAAGGTCTTCCCGGCACCCTGCCGGAGGGGAGATCATCCCGGAGGCCTTCTCTCTGGTATGATGCGTGAGTAGTTCCACCTTGGACTATGGGTCCATGTAGTAGCTAGATGGTTGTATCTCCTCCTTTGTGCTTTCATGTATAGATCTTCTGAGCTCCGTTCATGATCAAGATCTAATATATTTGTAATCATGCATGTTGTGTTTGCGGGGATCCGATGGATATTGAGATTATTATGTTGGTTTGATTAATGGTTTTATCTTTATGATTCTATCATGTCTGTGTTGTTTGTGATCTTGCATGCTCTCCGTTGTTAGTAGCTATCTTGGCCAAGTAGTTGCTAGTGACTCCAAGAGGGGGTATTTATGCTCGATAGTGGGTTCGTGCCTCTAGTTTCCAAGGGAAGTGACAATAATCTCTTTGGTTGTAGATGTGTTGCTGCTACTAGGGAGAAAACAACGATCTCTTGTTCATGGAACATGTGGACTGTTTACCTTACACACTTTGCTTAAAGCAGTTGTCTGTTGCTTGCAACTTAATACTGGAGGGGGTTCGGATGATAACCTGAAGGTGGACTTCTAGTCATAGATGCAGTTGGATGGCGGTCTACGTATATTGTTGTATTGCCCAATCAGCCTCATAGGATTTTCTGACTAGTAATTGCATTGTTATGCCTTGCTCAGTTCCTGTCAATTGCCCTGCTGTAATTTGTTTACCCTTCATGCCATGTTGTTTATTTAAGGAGAGCACCTCTAGTGAACTATGGACCCCGGTCCAATATTTACCATTGATACATCTTCCACTGTTACATGTTTACTTGTTGCAAACCATCATTATTTTCCACACCATACGTTTAATCCTATGTTACAGCAAACCGGTGAGCTTGACAACCTCACTGATTCGTTGGGGCAAAGTCTTGAGTTTATGTTGTGCAGGTCTCCGCGTTGCTTGCAACATATGTGTGACGTTTCCTTCCTCCTATTAGTTAGATAACCTCGGTTTCTTACTGAGGGAAACTTGCTGGTGTGCTGCTTCATACCTTGCTCTTGGGGTTTCCAACGAAGCGTCCCACGACAAGTACTGGGCGCCATCAAGCTATTTTCTGGCGCCGTTGCCGGGGAGGCTAAGGACGTCTTCACTAGGGGAGTCCTTCACTTCCTTCCTCTTTACTTTGTTTTTAGTTTGCTTTGTTTCTTTTGCTTGGTTTTGTTTGCCTCTTTTCAAAAAACCCAAAAAATTAGTCTAGTTTGGTTTGCTTGCCTCATTCAAAACAACAAAAATTAGTTCATGCTCTAGTTGCCACCTTGCTCTAGCTCACCGTGTTGCTCCCCCCGTTCGCTCTAAAAAATCTTGCAATAGGTAGTGGCTCCATAATTGGGAAAGATAATATTGAAGAATTCTTTAATTATGTTAGCAAGCTTGAGGATATTGAGGATAAATCTATAGCAGAGCTTGCTCCTAATTATGAGATTGTTGTAGATTCTTTAGTTCATATGTTGGAGGCTAGGTTTGTTAGCCTTAACCCCTTCATACAATTCTTGTTGCTAAAACTAAAAGAAGAGAAAAATGTTGAAAAAAGGGAATTTATCCTTGAAACTTTATCAAAAGAATTCCATGATGTTGCTAGGGAGGCCAAAAAGGTTTTTGAACGTTTCAATATGCTAGGTTCAAGTGTAGATGTTGTGGGTATTTCTGATAAAACTAAGCCCAGATAGGAACAATATACCCATACCCTTTAAGCTTGTTGGAATGCATGAAGCCTTTGAAAAGAACTTTGATTGGATTTCCCCTGAAAATATTTTTGATGAAGGTAGTAGACCGAACAGATATGAGAAAGGATCCTCCAAAACCCATTTGGATGAGATACCTTTCATAAATGAAGATTTTGCAAGTATGAATGTTAATGCTTCCTCATTTGAAAATACTTGATTCTTCTTGCTTCTTGTGCCTAACTTAAAGGCGTTAAAGAAAAGTACTTATTGGGAGATAACCCAAGAGTTTCCTTGAGTCTTGGAAGTTATTACTTCTGTAATAACCTCTCCTTGTCCTTTTTGTTTGATTTTTATGCCAAGAATAACCTCTAATGAGAGGGAAGGAAGATTTGGGGAGTTGTTGTCCCGAAACAGATTTCTGTCATCCACCAAAAAAAATTGTGAGGAAGCTCTGTAACTCGGATTGAGCTCAAAATTTACGAATAAATCCCCAGTTTGTTAGCTAACTTTTGTTAGTTCAACACTTTTTGATTTGACCAACAGAAGATGTTAAAAAAAAATCGTTTCTACCTACTGGTCTGTTTTGACAAATTTCTGCCATTATTTGCATTTGCTTCTTATTGATTCCTTTTTTAGTTCTCTTCAGGTAAATTGAGCTTTTTGAAGGAGATACTACAGTAGCTTGTGTTTTTAGTGAAAATCCTTGCTATTCCAAAGCTTTGCCAGTGGTCTAATATCTTTTGAATAAGATAATATTGTTAATGAAGATTGTGTGAAGTTTTGTATGAAGGAAAAATTTCAGGTGTGGAGAGAGAATGATGCAATGAGATGAAGAATGGACAAAATCTCAAGCTTGGGGATGCCACCATGGTGTCACCCCAATAAATATCCAAGAGGATCAAGCGTCAAAGCTTGGAGATGCCCAAGGCATCCCCTTCTTTATCAATAAAAAGCCCAGGTCTGTTTAGACACTTTGTTTTTATTGCTTAATGCACAATTGTGTTGTTCTTGGAGCGTCTTAGTTTTCGTTTTCTTTGCTTAGGTTGTTTATTTTGCTTGAATAAAGTAGTTTGGACCCCAGTTCTCGCTATGTTCTTTTGCAAATAAGTTTGCTTGGTGTTTGGAAAGGAGTAGTAAGTTCTTGCTTGAAGTGAAAGAGGAGCTTGCATTGACTGTGACTTAGACTTTAGCATGACATGCTAGGTGTTGTTTAGCATTATGCTTAGTGATTATTGCTGTAGCATGTCTTGTTCCAAACAATTGGGATTGCTTAGTGTGCCTTGAAGAAATTATGCGTTGTTTTAACATGCAAAAGCAGAGTATTGTGGTATTCTCCTTTGATGTTTTGCTTGGGTTGACTTGGCACATGCTCACACCATGTTATGACTATGAAAAGTCACCATAAGCCTCTATGATCATTTAGTCCTTGACTTGTAGTACCACTCTTTGCTTTGATTAGTTTTCTTTGTTGCACTGCATGATTTTGGTCATTATTGCTCTCTTAGTTGGTTGCTCCCAGTCTTTTGCTAGCCTCCACTTGTATGAGTAAGTTCTACTCATGCTTCCAACCCCCAAGAAACCAAGTTATTCCAAAGTGTCCACTATAAACTCCTATGCACGGTGTGTTACACCATTCCAAATTATATTCTTGCTTTCAATTATCTTCTAATTAAAAACTATTTTGTTATGTGAAAACTTAGTGATTAAATCCCTCACGAACTTGATGGCACATTTTATTCTTTGCCCCTAATAAACTTGAACCATTGTGACAACTTTGTTGTATATGCTTGCACTTATAGGTTGGAATTAGTAGAACCATGCTGTCACGGGGAACGTTTTCAACATTGCACTTGTACCTTGTTGTACTCAGCTGATATCATGTTATTTTGTCTATGGATGTCACCGTTGTGAAATAAATAGGGGACTTGTAAGTCCATGGAGTTTGTATCCTGTGTTACATAAACGCCTGGGCCGCTAGCCTAAGCCATGCCTAATCATGGTGGAAACTTGCAGCATCACCATAATGAGCTATCTATGAAGCATCCTCAATAAAAAGCTATGCATATGGTAAATAAAAAGATTGTTGAGATGCTCATTGTCTGCTTGCCTTGTCATTTTGGTTATGGGAAAGCTCCTGTACCATGTGCAAGGGGTACCCCGTTGGCGGTTCTCAATGATATGCAAATACTTATAGTGACAAGAACTTACCTGGACCCAAAGTTGAGTATGCATGAGGTGTGGCCCTCGTATTCAAGGGGTATGAGATTGCCAACTTATACTTCGTCAAGCATATACTCTAGATTTGCCACTTTAACCTTAACCACTTCAAGATGCTTATGATAGGGGCAATGAGGGCTGGAAGCTAACAAGTACCATAAGTTTTGGAAGCTCTTTTTGAAACTTGCAATCCCTGCTTCCTTTACAAAAAGGCCTTTCTTCCACCACTATTGAGTCTCCACCTTCTACCTTTAGGCATCATTAAGAGAGCATAGTTGTCATTCTGTGTGCAGTGTTCCAAAGCTTATTAATTGATGCATATTGTGTTATTACTTGTTCTTGTGCTACTTGTTTCTAGTCAGCTTTGTGAACTTTGAAGGTGTCCTATGCATCTATTTGCTACTCTATGAGGGACAAGCTGATTGCCACTATGCTATGTTTTCTGTATGTGAAACAAACAAACATTTTTGAATGCATGTTATTCATGATCTTTGTTCATAGCTTGTCATGTTGCATGCATAGTTACTTTGTCCTATTGTTAGAACTCCATCTTTCATGCACATGTTTAGAGTTCTTTGATCCTAGTTTTCAATGCTTGCAAATGGTTGGATCTTTATTGTGAGGGTGCATGTCACCTCAAAAATTATTCTTTTTATCACTTACATACTCGAGGACGAGCAGGAGTTAAGCTTGGGGATGTTGATACGTTGGAAACGTATCTATAATTTTTGATGCTCCATGCTTGTTTTGTATCTAATTTGCTTTACTTGTCCATAGTTTGAGATGCTTTTTACATGTTTTCTGGTACTAACCTATTAACAAGTTGCAACAGTGCCAGAAATATTCCCGGAATTGGACAAGACAAAGTCAATTACTTTCTATGGGGAACAAGAAGTCCAGAGGAGAGCCGGAGGGGCCAGCCAGGGGGGCCAGACCCACCCCAGGCGCGGGGGCAGGTGGGCCCGCGCCTGGCTAGGGTTTGGTGGCCCTGGCCGCCTCCCGGTCTTGCCCCTTCGCCTATAAGAATCTCCCGATGCAGAAACCCTGAGTACCCGATCAGAAATCCACGAAACCGTCTGTAGCCGCCGCCACCATCGTCCCTAGATCGGGGGATCTGAAGTTCTTCCCGGCACCCTGCCGGAGGGGAGATCATCCCAGAGGCCTTATCTCCGGTATTGTAACATCCCAAAAATATAAAACAATGATCATCAAACTCTAGTCACTAAAATTAGGGTTAACAAAAACTTTGATTAATTAAAATCATATGAATGCATGTGTGAATGAGATGATTTTATAAATGCATGAATGAACTTGTGTGATTAACCTAAATAGCAAGAAATGGTTAAAAGAGGAAAATAACATCATATAAAACATTTCCATGCAGAAACAAATCAATAGAAAATCAACAACAAATCAAATAAAGCAAATGGTCATTTTTGCCAATCTTGCTCACTTTGAGTGTTTCTAGTCCAAGATTTAAAACAGAAACTTCCCCAATTCTTTTCCCCTCTTGCTAGAACAAGTAAAAGTGAATCAAAGCCCACCTTTAAAACTTACAGAAACATTTGGCAACCTTATTCAAATCACATTTCAAAATTGAATCTTTATCATATGTGAAGATCACCCATTTTCAAAACCCAACCAAACCAGTGCCCCTTGACTAATCCAACTAACCAGACACTCCCTAGTATGTGCCTAGCAAACCCACCAAGTTTGAATCAAAATTCAAATTTGAATCTCTTGCGGCCATTTTATCAAACACCTTGCAGATACAAATCAAACAAACATCAAACACTGTAGTGTGCAGTAATTTTGGCCTAACTTGTTCCCTATCCAGCTCACTCTACACCCTCAGTAGATCATTTAACTTGTTTAACCCCTCTAGCTCACTGTAAACCAGACCATGCCATTAATGGCAAGCATGCCGAGCCTCACCTTCCACCCCATTGTCGACAGCAAGCTAGGAGCATCACCAAGCCTAGCAAGAATGTCTAGCAGGCACTCCACCGTCCACCGCCACTCCTTGTACCAGCCCCGAGCACTGCCAGCCCCTGGACCACATGACAAGACCATGCCAAACCTCTCTGCGTGCGAGCCGAGAGCGTGCCAGTGCGCCACCCTCGACCAGCACCTACAGACCGCGCGCTGCCCTTGCCGCGTGCGTGCGTGATCACCACCTCCCCAGCGACCCCGCAGACATGCCCGTTCGCCGCCGTGCGGACCACGCACGATGTGCGCCATTAAAATCGCCGTCGAACCCGCCCAGAGCATCGACGCATTCCGACCGATCAGCACCGCCCCACGCCTCGCCACCACGCCGTTGAGCTTCGCCAGGGAGCACAACACCGCCCCCTACCGTCGCCCATGCCAGTAGCACTCTGTGCCGTCGACCACGACGAGATCATCTCACGCCCGTCGGTCCCCTTCAGCCACTATAAATAGAGGCCTCCATCGCTTCTTTTCTTCACACCATTTCACTCCCCTCTCCCTCAGAACTATAGGGGTTCGTAGCATGGAAAACAAAAAATTCTACCGCATGCAAACAAACAAGCCAAGATCTATCTACTAGATTGTAGCAACGAGTCGATTAGAGTACTCACCCTCGAAGATTCCAAAACGGTTAACGAGAGCAGATTCTCGTGGGTGATGTAGTCGTACACTTGCCGATCTCAAGATCGCATAGACGATCCTTCCGGCGCTACGTTCTGGCAGCGCTTCCGCAGTCGGTCACACGTTCGGTACTCGATGAAGATGTTCCTCTCCCTTGTTACATCAGGCAGCGGAGGTTGTAGTTCTCCCCTCGCGATTCCGGCAGCACGACGGCGTGGTGACGACAGTAGAGGGAAGATCCCGCAGGGCTTCGCCTAAGCCGGTGCGAGTTATGGTGGATCTAGGGTTTTCCGATGATCTACGGTTTAGAAGACCGGGAGGAGGAGGAGGTGTCGGCGGTGGCTAGGGCGGCAGCGACGGACCAACGGCGGCGCGGCAGCGCAGGGCGGCTGCACGACGGCGGCGGCTGGCGGCGGCTTGGGTGTGGGAGGGCTAGGGCTTGTGTGTTTGGGGCAGCCCTCCCCCTCTATTTATGAGAGGGGGGCAACCTTGGGAGGGCTGGGTTTGAATCCAAACCCAAACCCAAGTTGGATTGAGAGAAGGACTCTTTCCTTCTTCCACTAGGAAACCATTGTTCCAGTTTGACTTTTCAAACTTCCCGTTTGACTTTCAATTTAGAGCTTTAGTTCTCTCTTGCAAATGTCCACACCAAGTGACCTAAGATATGATCCAGTCATTCCACTTACCCATGACATATTCATGTACCATTCCCCTTCCGGAGAACCTTCTAGACCCTTCTAGAACCTTTCCGATGAAAACATTGGAATCTTTCCCGAACTCCGGAATCGGACTTTCCTTATATGAATCTTATTCTCCGGACTATTCTGGATCTCCTCGTGATATCCCGGATCCCATCCGAGACTCCGAAAAACATTCGGTATCCCTACTAACATTCCATATCTACTAAACAACATCGAATCCTTAAGTGTGTCTCCCTACGGTTCGTGAATTATGCGGACATGACCGAGACACTTCTCCGATCAATAACCAATAGAGGAATCTGGAAATTCATATGGCCCCCACATATTTCTATGATTACTTTGCGATCGAATGAACCACTTACATACGATACCAATTTCCCTTTATCTCGTGATAATTTACTTATCCGAGGTTTTGATCATCGCTATCTCTGCATACCTAGTTCAACCTCGTTACCGATAAGTACTCTTTTCTTGTTCCCGTGATATGTGATCCCTTGTGAGCCAGTCACATGCTTGCAAGCCAATTGGATGACATTCCACCGAGAGGGCCCAGAGTATATCTATCCGTCATATGGATGGACAAATCCCACTCTTGATCCATGTGCCTCAACACATACTTTCCGAACACTCAATGCCACCTTTATAGCCACACAGTTACGGTGTGGCGTTTGATGTCATCAAAGTATCCTTCTGGTGATGGTGATTAGCATGATCTCATGGTCGAAGGAATTAGGTTACTATGTATCAGAAAGCTTATAGCAAATGAACTATTGAAATGACTTGATCTTTATGCTATGCTTATCTATAGGAGTATGTCCATCATACCATTCTCCTAATGATATGATCTCGTTGTTAACAACATCTCAATGTTCATGATCGGGAAACCACGATCATCTATTAACCAACAAGCTAGTATTACAAAGAGGCTTTACTAGGGACTCTAATTTAGTTTACAAATCACACAAGTATTAATGTTTCCGGTTAATACTGTTATATCATGAATGTAAACATTTATCATAAACACAAAGATATAATAATAACCACTTTTATTATTGCCTCTAGGGAATATCTCCAACAAGAACCACCCCACCTCACTCCCGGAGCAAGGCGAGCAGCGCATCGTCGGAATTTGGCCGGAGCCCGCCGCTGCTAGAGGAGAAGGGAGCTGTCGAGCCGCCCCAGGAGAAGCTGCCGGTACCAGGAGAACCGCCGTCGTCGACTTCGTCATTCGCCCCCATCGCCGACCCTCGCCTAAGCCCCGGTGAGCCTCCCACGACCCCCACCTGCCGTGCTAGGGTTCTGTTTCACCGGCGCTGCCTGATGTGGACGATGAACCAGAGCCGTTCGATTAGAACTAGATCCCACGGTCCACATTTCCCTGTACCGCTTCGCCCCTCACCATCTCACTGACGCATGGGGACAACCACTTAACCTGCCCGCGCGTGCGCTGTGCGTAGTGGGCCGGCCCAGTTAACCGTCCCGCGCGACCCAACAATTCAAATTTACTTTTATTCATTTATTTTCAAACACATTTCTATACCTAGATTCAAAAATCAACCCAGCATGAAACCAATTTTGTTAGAAAGGTACTGGAAAGCTTAATCCAATCCCGTTGGATTCAAACCATTTAGATTTACAGATCACCCGTGGTAAAAATAACAAGGCATAAGCTTTTCTGCATTCAAACATTTTTCAAAATTCAACCATAAAAGCTTTTGAGTTGATTCAAACTCTCAAAAATCACATTTGACCATACCTTTCAGAATATATAAAAATATACAGGTTTACTTACATAAATAATGATCAAGTAATAAAAGAATGCCACATAGGCATTTCTAGTCACTTTAATTAAATATAATAAAAAGGTTAAACCTTATTAAATTGTGACACCATTTTAAATCACATTCCCATGTACTAAAATATGTGGTGATGACATGTGTCAACATGATCCCATGTTTGAGTTGGAGAATATTAAATCTTAAGTAGTTTTTTAATTAGTAGAAATTACTTTTCTTAAATTAAATAAATGAGGACAAGTGTTTTAATCCTTGTAATGTTAGTGATGATGATAGATCACCTAGTGTGAACCTTTGTGTGATGATTAGCAGTAGTTAAGTATTGTTTGGTGATTGTGTACCTCGTATTTATTTATAGACGCTAGTACCGACCAAGGATACGAGAAGGAAGGAGGATACTACGAAGAAGAAGCCGAGGAGAACTTCAACCACTACTCTGCATAAGGCAAGCTAACACTTGCAAGATACCCTACTTATGCAAGCTACTGCTTGCTTGTTACTATGCCAGCTATATGCCTTAAGCATATGTGATTATACCCACTTGACCCACCATCCTAGTTTTACTTGCAAGCTTAGTATTTTATTTTCTTTATTAAAAGCTTTCTATCAAAAGTTTACTTAGTGACTTATAGATTCTAGAAAGATAATTGAAGGTAGCATAAAGAGCATAAAACTTGGCCTAAGTTATATAATTAATGTCATCTGAGGCATGACATTTACTTAGATAAGATACACTTGTTTATTACCCACCATTAGTATTTACCCCCACTTGTAGATGCTAGTGCTAAGCATAAAACTTGATCAACTTTAGATGGGAATACTTGGTGAAAATGGTTATGAAAACCTTAGAATGATGAGTCATTCTACTGAAATGTTTTGACATGTGTTCGTGAACACCAGATGATTTTGATGATGAAAATGTTGAGGCATGAGCCTTAGCCCTTTATAAAACTGATGGTTGTCTGGATGCGATACCATTCCAATTTTACCGTACAACCATAATACCCGAAAATTGGGTAGGGCTTGACTGGAAATTTATATACCTTAGTATGGGTTCCCTTATGGCCAAGGTCTGAGCTGAGGCTACCTTGTGAAAATTTTCCACCTATGCAGTACCCAAGATGACAGTTGGTCATGGTTGGGAGGCCAAACTCACAGGAGAGGTGCCTATACTAGGGCGTGTAATTGAAAGGTTAAGATTGATTATCCGCATACTGAGTATGGTGAATTCAGGATTGTTCCTGACGGATGTATCGAATGTTGTGGTGAAAGTGTACAATCTCTGTAGAGTGTCGAACTATTCGAATAGCCGCGTCCGCGGTTATGGACAGTTGGAGTGGCCATACTGTTCCCCCGTCAGATGTTTTCAAAACAACTTGTGAAATGATTTGTGACTTTGACTTGACCACAACGGAGTTGTTATATGAAATTCAAGTTCCCACTTAGGTGTTATAAAACTTTCAACTAGTTTTCTTTGCTTCTGAACTTAGTAGAGGTAAATTTGGCTTTTTGCAAAACAACCCTAGAGCTTAGTATCCTACTACAAAAACCCCCTTAACTTGTTAGTATTAGTTTGCGAGTACTTAAAGAGTACTCATGGCTTTGTCCCTGGCTATTCCCGTGGCCAGAATATGAAGAAGAGTATCAGGATGACGGACCGCGGGAAGGTTACGACAACTAGGATCATCTCCCATCGTCAGCATTGCCTGTGATCCCGAAGATGGAGCTTCGTCTACGCTATCATTATCTTTACGTTATTCCGCTGCTTGAGTTGTATTAAGAACTGGATCATGAGATCCTTATTTGTGTAAGACCTTATGTATGGTTTGTAATGGATGATGTACCGTGATATCCAAATCTGTTATGTCTCACAAAAATGGTAATCCTAGGATTGTGATGTATGGCATAACAGGCATCTGGGATTAAAAATCCGGGTGTTGACAGGTATGATGCGTGAGTAGTTCCACCTTGGACTATGGGTCCATGTAGTAGCTAGATGGTTGTATCTCCTCCTTTGTGCTTTCATGTATAGATCTTGTGAGCCCCGTTCATGATCAAGATCTAATCTATTTGTAATCATGCATGTTGTGTTTGCGGGGATCCGATGGATATTGAGATTATTATGTTGGTTTGATTAATGGTTTTGTCTTTATGATTCTATCATGTCTGTGTTATTTGTGATCCTGCATGCTCTCCGTTGTTAGTAGCTATCTTGTCCAAGTAGTTGCTAGTGACTCCAAGAGGGGGTATTTATGCTCAATAGTGGATTCATGCCTCTAGTTTCCAAGGGAAGTGACAATAATCTCTTCGGTTGTAGATGTGTTGTTGCTACTAGGGAGAAAACAACGGTCTCTTGTTCATGGAACATGTGGACTGTTTACCTTACACACTTTGCTTAAAGCAGCTGTCTGTTGCTTGCAACTTAATACTGGAGGGGGTTCGGATGATAACCTGAAGGTGGACTTCTAGTCATAGATGCAGTTGGATGGCGGTCGATGTATATTGTTGTATTGCCCAATCAGCCTCATATGATCTTTGTGACTAGTAATTGCATTGTTATGCCTTGCTCAGTTCCTGTCAATTGCCCTGCTGTAATTCGTTTACCCTTCATGCCATGTTGTTTATTTAAGGAGAGCACCTCTAGTGAACTATGGACCCCGGTCCAATCTTTACCATTGATACATCTTCCACTCTTACATGTTTACTTGCTGCAAACCACCATTATCTTCCACACCATACGTTTAATCCTTTGTTACAGCAAACCGGTGAGCTTGACAACCTCACTGATTCGTTGGGGCAAAGTCTTGAGTTTGTGTTGTGCAGGTCTCTGCGTTGCTTGCAACACCTGTGTGACATTTCCTTCCTCCTACTGGTTCGATAACCTCGGTTTCTTACTAAGGGAAACTTGCTGCTATGCTGCTTCATACCTTGTTGTTGGGGTTTCCAACGAAGCGTCCCACGACAAGTACTGGGCACCATCACTGGGCTGCGAGTTGGGCCGCGGGGTGGGCTGCGCCAGTTGGCTGGTCTGCTTCTATTTTTTCCTTTGCCTTTTTCTTTTTCTGATTTTTTCCAAATGAAATTTGAATGCTCAAATCAAATCCAATTCAAGTCAAATTTTCACCAAAATTTTGTGAGACTATTCTAGTGTCCAAAACTGTGTCAAACACATACAAATCACTCAAAATCATTTTTGGGTTTTGAAAATAAAATAAACCATATATATATATATATATTAAAAAGGGTTTCAATATGGTTCCATTAGGGTTTTTGTTTTGAAATTTTTTGTGCAAGATAAATATGCCATGATGATATGAATGCAACAATATGATTTTGTATTTGATGAAATTTGGGATGTTACACTTCAGGTCGCAGCACAAGTTGTATTGTACGTAGTTCTCTCTGTCCCATATACGTATACGAGTATAGAGTGAAGTGCTTACTAGAGTAATAGTGAATAGAAACTGGTCAAACTGATGCGACCAGACACTAACTGTAGCTGCTGCCCATAAGTTCCCAAGCATCACCAGAGCAAACACGTCCCTACCCCTGATACGTCATAAACGTATCTATAATTTTTGATGCTCCATGCTTGTTTAGTATCTACTTTGCTTTACTTGTCTACACTTTGAGGTGCTTTTTACATGTTTTCTGGTACTAACCTACTAACAAGTTGCAACAGTGCCAGATGCCTGTTTTCTACTGTTTTTGGTTTTAGAAAAGTTAGTAAAGAAATATTCTCGGAATTGGACGGGACGAAGGACAAAGTCAATAACTTTCCATGGGGAACAAGATGTCTAGAGGAGAGCCCGAGGGGCCGGCCAGATGGGATATACCCCCTAGGCGCGGGAGGGCCCTACCCCGCGCCTGGCTAGGGTTTGGACACCCTGCCGGCCATGTCAGTCTCCCCCTTCGCCTATAAGAAGCTTCTGATACAGAAACCCTGAGTACCCGATCAGAAATCCACGAAACCTTCTATAGCCACCATCACCATCGTCCCTAGATCGGGGGGGGGGGGTCTGAAGCTCTTCCCGGCGCTATCAACAAGTTTTCTGGCACCGTTGCCGGGGAGGCTAAGGACGTCTTCACAAGAGGAGTCCTTCACTTCCTTTCTCTTTACTTTGTTTTTAGTTTGCTTTGCTTCCTTTGCTTGGTTTTGTTTGCCTTTTTTCCAAAAAAACCAAAAAATTAGTCTAGTTTGGTTTGCTTTCTTTATTCAAAAACACAAAAAAATTAGTTCCTGCTCTAGTTGCTGCTGCTGCTGTTTTTGGCTTGCCCGCCTTTGCCAAAAGGAAATCTGCTGAGAACACCAAGTTGTGTGACTTCACTAGCACTAACAACAATGATTTCCTAAGCACTCCTATTGCTCCACCTACTCTTGATGCTACCTTTTATGAAATTAAGCCTGCTTTATTGAATCTTGTGATGAGAGAGCAATTTTTTGGTTCTTGTTCTGATGATCCTGCTGCCCATCTCAATAGCTTTGTTGAACTTTGTGAGATGCAAAAGTATAAGGATGTAGATGGATATATTATTAAGCTCAACCTTTTTACTTTCTCCTTGAGAGTGAAAGCTAAAGAATGGTTGTTTTATTTGCCTAAAAATAGTATTGATTCTTGGACTAAGTGCAAAGATGATTTTATTGGAAAGTACTATCCTCCTGCTAAGATTATATCTATGAGAAGTGACATTGTGAAATTTAAACAGCTTGATATTGAACATGTTGCTCCTGCTTGGGAAAGAATGAAATCTTTGGTTAAAAATTTCCCTACTCATGTACTCACTTCTTGGATGATTATCCAGACTTTTTATGTAGGTTTGAACTTATCCTCAAGAAATCTGTTGGATTCTGCTGCTGGAGGTACCTTTATGGGCCTCACTTTGGGTGCTGCAACAAGGCTCCTTGATAATATGATAGTTAAGTACTCTGAATGGCATGTTGAGAGAGCTCCACATGAGTGAAAAGATTGATGTTAAGAAGGTAAATTCCGTTTAGGAAACTTCCACTTTGAGTGAAAAGATTGATGTTATTATGGCTATGCTTGTTAATGGGAAAGCTCCTCTAGATCCTAATAGTGTTCCCTTAGCCTCTTTGGTTGCTCAAGAAGAGCAAGTTGACGTGAACTTCATTAGAAACAACAATTTCAACAACAATGCCTACAGGAATAATTTTGTTAGCAACAACAATTATAGGCCTTATCCTCCTAATAATGGCAACTCCTATGGAAGCTCTTACAATAATGCTAGAAGTGCCCCCCTCTGAAGCTCAAAATTCCTTGGTTAATAAAATGGCTGCTAAACCTGAAACTATGGAAAACACCTTTGCTACTGCTCATGCCATACAAGTTACTATTCATGAAAATGTTAGGCTGTTAGCTCAACTTCATGCTAAGTGGGAAAGGGAAGCTGAAATTTATAGAAACAATAGTGTGTGCACCATCACCACTAAACCTCAAGTAGTCCCTATTCCTACTCCTAATATGCCTACTACTAGTGATGCTAAGTTTGACTTTGATATTGATGGTTGCAATATTTCTGAAGTGATTATGTTCTTGCAAAAGCTTGCTAGAAGTCCTGATGCTAGTGATATGCATGTTGCTTTCACCAAACACATTACAGATGCTCTTGTTACGATTAAGGAAGAGAAGTTAAAACACAAAGCTTCTATTCCTAGGAAAGTAGAAGATAGTTGGGAACCCATTATTAATATGCAAGTGAATGACTTTGATCTCAAAGCTTCATGTGATCTTGGTTCTAGTATCTCTATTATGCCTAGGAAGATTTATGAAATGCTTGATTTGCCACCATTAGAAGATTGTTATTTGGATGTCCCACTCAATGATAATGCTAAGAAGAAAATCATGGGGAGTGTTAACGATGTTCTCATTATGGTTAACAATGCTTATGTCCCTGTTGATTTCTGTGTTTTGGATGTTGAATACAATGCGTCTTGTCCTATCACTTTGGGAAGACCTTTTCTTAGAACAGTTGCTGCTATCATTAATATGAAAGAAGGCACCATTAAATATCATTTTCCATTCAAGAAAGGTATTGAACACTTCCCTATGAGGAGAGAGAAGTTGCTTTTTTCTCCTCCTTTGAAAGCAAGATTTGATGTTAATGCTTCTTCATTTGAAAATAATTGATTCTTCTTGCTTCTTGTGCCTAACTTAAAGGAGTTAAAGAAAAGTACTTGTTGGGAGATAACCCAAGAGTTTCCTTGAGTCTTTGAAGTTATTACTTCTGTAATGACCTCTCCTTATCCTTTTTGTTTGCTTTTTGTGCCAAGAATGATCTCTAATGAGAGGTAAGTAAGATTTGGGGAGTTGTTGTCCCGAAACAGATTTCTGTCCTCCACCAAAAAAATTGTGAGGAGTATCTGTAACTCGGATTGAACTGAGAATTTATGAATAAATCCCCTAGTATGTTAGATAACTTTCGTTAGTTCAACACTTTTTGATATGAGAAACAGAAGATGTTTGAAAAAATCGGTTTCTACCTGCTGGTCTGTTTTGACAGATTTCTGCCATTATTTGCATTTGCTTCTTATTAATTCCTTTTTGAGTTCTATTTAGGTGAATTGAGATTTTTGAAGGAGTTACTACAGTAGCTTGTGTTTTTAGTGAAAAGCCTTGCTGTTTCAAAACTTTGCCAGAGGTCTAATATTGTCACATCCCAAGATTTTCCAAATCTTGTTATGTGAAAAATAAATGAATAAAATAAAACTTTGTTGATTTTCAGGGTGAGAAGAAACTTTTTGGTTCCAATTGGAAACCTTCAAACCTATTTGATTAAACAAATACTAAAGGGATTTGAAAAGATAATCAAATAATAAAGAAAATATTAAATATGTGAAATTACTATTTTTGGATCTTTTAATAAAAAGTTTTGGTTTACAAATGAAAAGGTAGAATTATAAATAAGGACTATTTTTATAGAGCCAAATTAAAACTTGGCCAAGCCTTTGAAATAAAATATTTCTATTTGACAAAAATAGTAAATGTTTATTTAAATAAAATAATGAGTGTTTATTAATAAACCAATTTTATTAAAATAAAGGCTTTACCATTTTTAAACATCAAACATGTTATTTTTTATTTTAAACAAGTTTTCCAAGTATTTTATATTTTCAAATAAAACCTACTGATTTGGTTTTGATAATATTTAGATTTCAAATGGAGATTTTAATCAAAACCTATTTGAATTAATAATTAAGGTCTATTTTAATTAATTATTAAATAGATCCTAAAAAGAATTTTTGGACTTTGGTTTTGTGTTGTTAAACAGAACTAAAACTCAATACAAAGTGTGGTAGAAATTTGATTGATTGAATGTTTGAATTGATTGATTGAATTTCAAAACAGAAAAAGAAATGGAAAAAGGAAAAAGTATCTGAACAAAAAAAATATGAAAGAGACGACCCAGCCCAGCTAAGCCCACCTGGCCCAGTTAGCCCAGCTCCTCTCTCTCCCGAAGAAAAATGATTCGCACCCAGTTTTAAACCCGCAACGACGCTGACAGATGGACCCCGCTCTCCCTCTCCTTTTCTTACTGACGCCAGACCCCACCACCGGCCCTCTTCTTCCTCACACGCGCGCAAACCTCGCCGGCGGTTTTCTGCCGTTAAACGCTCACTTGATTACGCCTTAATGTCGCGTTAATCCCTCGTCGTGACCACGCAGTGATAAACGCCAACATCTCCTCTCTCTTTTCCCCAAGTCGCCAGAACCTATACGCCCCCAGGCCGCTCCAATTAGCGCCTAGACCACGCCCTGCTCCGGCGAGCCTCTGCTCCGATTCCGGCCAGTAGACACCGCCCCTTGCCTCCTCGACCAAGCTCACACACTCCCCAGCCTCTGGCGCTTCTCCCTGTGCCTTTTGTTCAACCGCGCTCACCCCAGAGCCTCAGCTTCGACAACATCCGAGCGCCACCACCGTTCACTGACACTCCGGCGAACTCCACAGGTAACCTCCGTTCGCCCCAGCACTCCTCGATGATGCTCCCATCTTCTCCAGAACAACACGCTTCTAACCGTACCACCCGCTTGTCTTAGGGTGATATGCAACGTCGTCCTCGACGACCTCCAGAACCGCCTGACGCTGTCATCGTCTCCGGCGAGCAATCCCCTCCACTCCAGTGCGCCCCTCGACGAACCGACCACGCCTTGAGCTTCACCGCAACCCTGCGAGCACGGTGAGACCCTCCTCTGTCTTCCTCGTTTCCTCTAGCACTAGCTCCGCCGTAGCCAGACACGCCGCCGTCGCCTGCCGCCACCAGCGCCGCCCGTCTATGGCTAGCGCGCTGTGCGTCGTTCGATTAAGATCCTGCGACTGCGATTAGATCACTTAACGCTAAAGGGGTACACAACCAGCGCCGTGCGATTTAACTTGATCCAACGCCTCACGTTGCTGATCCGGCCGAAGCGGTACCGACGAATAGGAAAGCGCCGCGTGGCCCAGCTTTTGATTTAAAACAGAATTAGAATCAGATTTGTTTGCAAATTTGAAAAATCCATAACTTTAGTTCTACATGTCCAAATTTTGCAAATTTTATATCAATGGATTCAGAAAATCAAGACCTAGCCAACCATGCCATTTGTTTAGTAAAAAGTTTTGGTTAAATTGTTTGTTTTTGCAAAAACTTGTGTATGCTTGTTTAGGTTATAAAAATTATTCCAAAATGATTTTGAGGATAAAATCTTTTGCAAATGGTTTGTTTTGAACCTACTGACCATAGGAAACAAATTGTGGTTTCAAAAATTTATTTGGTGAAACAAAAGAATGAATCCTTGATTTAAACCATTTCTAGTCAAATAAAAATATGGTTTATTTATTAAAAATGGTTTTGGAAGAAAACCTTTGGGAAATGTTTTGTTTTAAACTCTCTGACCCCAAACACCAAGTTTTATGATTTGAAAATGTATTTTGTGAACCCTATAGATTAATGCCTTAGTAAAAACATTTCTACACCACATATAATGATACCTTGTTTTGAAAATGGTTTATGAAGTGAAATCTTTTGCAAATGACTTTGCCACTTTATAAAATGACCAATAGGTGTTTTAAAAATGTTTATGACCCATTAGGAACCACTCTTTCAAATAAAACAAAGCTTGGCATGCTTGCATGCATTACTTTGACTTTACCATTTTATGTGATGTTTTGCTTGATTGGTAGATTGAGATTGTGCCTTGCTTGATTGAATTGTAGTGACTTGAAGAGTGTGATTGTTGCAAGGACAAGGAGTGGACTTATACTCTCTACCAAAAAGGCAAGTGATGCTTCATACTTTTGTCCCATTACTTTCACTATGCATTAGTGATTTTTCTAAGTAAAACTTGCATGGAATTTTTGCTAAGTATAAACCATGCTATGGGAAAACCTAGTAGATGAAACCTTAGTAGAAATTTTCCTAAGTTAAGATTCCTACTACTATCAAGCTTAGCTTAGCTAATAGAAAACAAGGGTGGAATATATATTCACACTATGGAAAATTTTCTAAGTCTGAGGACTTATGTTTTGTTAATAAAACAACTAAGTGAATGAATCACCTGGGTGGAATGGAAGGAATGGTTTGTGTTGAGTGGTTACCCAGGGGTTATACCTGGTGTATCTCACTTGTGTAAAGCCACCCAGGAACAAAGATATTTGAGATGTCAAATGTTGAGAAGCTTCGAGTGCAACCACTTGGCATTATGGGCTCTGCCTGGATCACATAGGTTGCTAGAACTTAGCCATTTGGACAGTTGGTGGTAGTGGAATGATAGGTTGGAGCGCGTCCATTTGGTCTAAGGGAAGGCTTCTGAAAGATCTTGTATTGGTGAAACCAAGTCTTGTGGGGAAAGTGCACCACCTCTGCAGAGTGTAAAATATAAGTACTTAGCCATGTCCCTGGTAAAGGACAATTTGAGCATCAAGACATGGAAGCTATCAAGAATCTCATCATCAAAATTTCTAAGTTAAAATCTTGTGGTTGAACAAGGGTTAAAGGATCTTCAATCTTTGATTGGGAGATGCCTTGGGAAAGATTTTTGTCAAGCAAAAACTTAGAGTTTAATGATAAGGAAAAATCTATTTTTGAGCAATGCAAGCCTAAAGCTCCACTTGGCCAAATGCATATAGATGATAGATTCCACTATACTACCATAGTATCACTTGCCAATACAATTCAAATGTATTGACCCTTGTGGCTGTAACTTGTTATGTTGCAGGTTTGATTGATTTAGTGAAGTGTGTTGATTAGGATTACAAAGTCTACAACCAACATGTCTGCCCGTGGCACTTTGAAGATGAAGGACCCCATGTTTATAGATATTCTGCTGCAATGTAATGTAATAGCCAAATGAGCTATGTAAGATGTAATAACTTATTTTATTCCTGGTTATAAAGTTGTATTATGACCTTTGTTTCTTGATATTACATCTTAACTGTGGATGCTAGCTATTGATCCAGGGACTAGCGTTGCAATCACAGGGATCCTTTTTCCTTTACAAAGGAGGGATCTTACAGATGGTATCAAAGCATTGTGTTGCCCGTAGGATTTGTAAACCTAGGATTGGACAAAAACCCTTAGAAAAATAGGAGTTGTATTTGTTCCAAAACTTATTTACAAACAAACTTGTAAACTCTTTCCTCAATCATTTTGGTTTCAACTCTACATCTCTTCTACTTCAACTTGATGGACAAACCTACCCCATGGCCAAAGACTTCACCATGAGCTAAGGACTTCATCAACTCTAATGACTTCAACATCTTCAACTCTAATGACTTCAACATCTTCAACTCTAATGACTTCAACATCTTCAGAATTTTCACCAAGGACCTCAACCTTGAATATCACTAAGGACTACAAGTGAGACAAAGAATCTTGCTCAAGATTTGGAGACTAAGGAAACACAACTTAGAAGGATCCCTCATCACCTTTGAAGTTTTGTGACCAAGAGATTTCCCAAGGAAACCATGATCTCATGCAAGATGAAACAACCGAAAAGGAGGAAGGAAAGATCACAAGAGAACCATATAGATGGACCACCATATTTAGTTTAAGTCAAACCCACCAACTTATCTGGTGCAACAAAATTTTTTTTTGGTTGCTTGAAACTTGTTGTTGAGTGGAATGTTTGATTGTGATTGCTTGCACATTGCTTGTGTGAATTGTGATGTGTGTGATTAGAATTATTCCCTTAGAAATACTTTGCCTATTCTAATCCCAATCCAACCCAAACAGATGACTACTCCAAGAGACTCCAACATCAAGGTTTGTGACAACAACAACAACAACCAAGAGATGCACATGAGAGAACAACTACTAGCAAACCAAACCCAGTTGAGCCAAGTGACAACTCAGCTTTTAGCCAACAACAATGGACTAGACCCAGCCATACAAAGGATTTTGAAAATTCAATCCCAATTGTTGCAAGGGATGGCCACTCAAATGATCAACATTGGAGACAACTCTTCCAAAGGAGTTTATGACAACAAGGATGATAAAGATGTTATTTTAGAAGGAACCAAAGCTTGCAATATTTGTGGAGACAAGGATCACACTTCCAAGGAGCATGGAGATCAATGCCCCAATTGTGAAAAGAAACATCCAACTAATCAATGCCCCACATCTCAAGTTACTTGCTTCCTATGTGAAGGAAATAGTCATGTCCCTATCCAATGCCCCATCTATTCCCTAGTTCAACAAAGGAAACAAGGTGGAGTGCATCAACAGTTTGTAAACCCTCATGAAGGAACAACTTCTACCAAGAAGGATGAGGACAAAGGAAAATCTCCACTTGTACCTCCATGCAATGTGACCCAATTTAAAGGACCAAATAAGAGGCATATGAATTATCCAAGGAGCAATAGAAGGTCAAAGAAACCAGTAGACATTCCTACCTATGACATAACATATGAAGAACATGAACTAGAAGCACTCCTAGCTTTGGAGAACCCAAGAAAAAGGAGGACAAGAGCCATGTGCAATGTTACATTTGCAAAGAAATGGGACACTATGCCAATGAATGTCCAGAAAAGAAGAAGAAAGATAATAGCCAAGTGATGTGTTTCAAATACAAAGAACCAGGACATTATGCAAGCAACTGTCCAGAAAAGATGAAGCACAAGATAAACCAACCTATGAAGGATCTCATCCTTGTCACATGTTTCAAGTGTGAAAACAAAGGACACTATGCAGATGTTTGCCCAGAGAAGTTTCCCCAGGATCCCAAGAAGGCCAATATGTAATTTAGTTGGAAAATTTTAAGGGTGGTAGTACCCTAGATGCTTTGAGCCAATTTGTAACCCTAGCCTTCCCAAATCTCGGGACGAGATTTATTTTAAGGGTGGTAGCCTGTCACATCCCAAGATTTTCCAAATCTTGTTATGTGAAAAATAAATGAATAAAATAAAACTTTATTGATTTTCAGGGTGAGAAGAAACTTTTTGGTTCCAATTGGAAACCTTCAAACCTATTTGATTAAACAAATCCTAAAGGGATTTGAAAAGATAAACAAATAATAAAGAAAATATTAAATATGTGAAATTACTATTTTTGGATCTTTTAATAAAAAGTTTTGGTTTACAAATGAAAAGGTAGAATTATAAATAAGGACTATTTTTATATAGCCAAATTAAAACTTGGACAAGCCTTTGAAATAAAATATTTCTATTTGACAAAAATAGTAAAGGTTTATTTAAATAAAATAATGAGGGTTTATTAATAATCCAATTTTATTAAAATAAAGGTTTTACCATTTTTAAACATCAAAACATGTTATTTTTTATTTTAAACAAGTTTTCCAAGTATTTTATATTTTCAAATAAAACCTACTGATTTGGTTTTGATAATATTTAGATTTCAAATGGAGATTTTAATCAAAACCTATTTGAATTAATAATTAAGGTCTATTTTATTTAATTATTAAATAGATCCTAAAAAGAATAAAAATATTATTTTTATTTTTGGACTTTGGTTTTGTGTTGTTAAACAGAACTAAAACTCAATACAAAGTTTGGTAGAAATTTGATTGATTGAATGTTTGAATTGATTTATTGAATTTCAAAACAGAAAAGAAATGGAAAACGTATCTGAACAAAAAAAAAATATGAAAGAGACGACCCAGCCCAGCTAAGCCCACCTGGCCCAGTTAGCCCAGCTCCTCTCTCTCCCGAAGAAAAACGATTCGCACCCAGTTTTAAACCCGCAACGACGCTGACAAATGGACCCCGCTCTCCCTCTCCTTTTCTCACTAACGCCAGACCCCACCATCGGCCCTCTTCTTCCTCACCCGCGCGCAAACCTCGCCGGCGGTTTTCTGCCGTTAAACGCTCGCTTGATTACGCCTTAATGTCGCGTTAATCCCTCGCCGTGACCACGCAGTGATAAATGCCAACATCTCCTCTCTCTTTTCCCCCAGTTGCCAGAACCTATACGCCCCCAGGCCGCTCCAATTAGCGCCTAGACCCCGCCATGCTCCGGCGAGCCTCTGCTCCGATTCCGGCCAGTAGACACCGCCCCTTGCCTCCTCGACCAAGCTCACACACTCCCCAGCCTCTGGCGCTTCTCCCTGTGCCTTTTGTTCAACCGCGCTCACCCCAGAGCCTCGGCTTCGACAACATCCGAGCGCCACCACCGTTCACTGACACTCCGGCGAACTCCACAGGTAACCCCCGTTCGCCACAGCACTCCTCGATGATGCTCCCATCTTCTCCAGAACAACACACTTCTAACCGTACCACCCGCTTGTCTTAGGGTGATCTGCAACGTCGTCCTCAATGACCTCCAGAACCGCCTGACGCCGTCATCATCTCCGGCGAGCAATCCCCTCCACTCCAGTGCGCCCTTCGACGAACCGACCACGCCTTGAGCTTCACCGCAACCCTGCGAGCACGGTGAGACCCTCCTATGTCTTCCTTGTTTCCTCTAGCACCAGCTCCACCGTAGCCAGACACGCCGTCGCCGCCTGCCGCCACCAGCGCCGCCCGTCTATGGCTAGCGTGCTGTGCGTCGTGCGATTAAGATCCTGCGGCTGCGATTAGATCACTTAACGCTGAAGGGGTACACAACCAGTGCCGTGCGATTTAACTTGATCCAACGCCTCATGTTGCTGATCCGGCCGAAGCGGTACCGACGAATAGGAAAGCGCCGCGTGGCCCAGCTTTTGATTTAAAACAGAATTAGAATCAGATTTGCTTGCAAATTTGAAAATTCCATAACTTTAGTTCTACACGTCCAAATTTTGCAAATTTTATATCAATGGATTCAGAAAAGCAAGACCTAGACAACCATGCCATTTGTTTAGTAAAAAGTTTCGGTTAAATTGTTTGTTTTTGCAGAAACTTGTGTATGCTTGTTTAGGTTATAAAAATTATTCCAAAATGATTTTGAGGATAAAATCTTTTGCAAATGTTTTGTTTTGAACCTACTGACCATAGGAAACAAATTGTGGTTTCAAAAATGTATTTGGTGAAACAAAAGAATGAATTGTTGATTTAAACCATTTCTAGTCAAATAAAAATATGGTTTATTTATTAAAAATGGTTTTGGAAGAAAACCTTTGGGAAATGTTTTCTTTTAAACTCTCTAACCCCAAACACCAAGTATTATGATTTGAAAATGTATTTTGTGAACCCTATAGATTAATGCCTTAGTAAAAACATTTCTACACCACATAAAATGATACCTTGTTTTGAAAATGGTTTATGAAGTGAAATCTTTTGCAAATGACTTTGCCACTTTATAAAATGACCAATAGGTGTTTTCAAAATGTTTATGAACCATTAGGAACCACTCTTTCAAATAGAACAAAGCTTGGCTTGCTTGCATGCATTACTTTGACTTTATCATTTTATGTGATGTTTTGCTTGATTGGTAGATTGAGATTGTGCCTTGCTTGATTGAATTGTAGTGACTTGAAGAGTGTGATTGTTGCAAGGACAAGGAGTGGACTTATACTCTCTACCAAAAAGGCAAGTGATGCTTCATACTTTTGTCCCATTACTTTCACTATGCATTAGTGATTTTTCTAAGTAAAACTTGCATGGAATTTTTGCTAAGTATAAACCATGCTATGGGAAAACCTAGTAGATGAAACCTTAGTAGAATTTTTCCTAAGTTAAGATTCCTACTACTATCAAGCTTAGCTTAGCTAATAGAAAACAAGGGTGGAATATATATTCACACTATGGAAAAATTTCTAAGTCTGAGGACTTGTGTTTTGTTAATAAAACAACTAAGTGAATGAATCACCTGGGTGGAATGGAAGGAATGGTTTGTGTTGAATGGTTACCTAGGGGTTATACCTGGTGTATCTCTGTCACATCCCAAGATTTTCCAAATCTTGTAATGTGAAAATAAATGAATAAAATAAAACTTTGTTTGATTTTTCAGAGCCAGAAGAAACTTTTTGAATTCAATTGGAACTTCAAACCCATTTGAATTAAATAAAATCCTAAAGGGGTTTAAAAAGATAAACATGTTAAATAAAGGAAATTAAAATATTTTGGAAATACTATTTTGGATCTTTTAATAAAAGATTTGGTTTTCAAAAGAAAAGGTGGATTCAGAAATAAAGATTATTTTATAAGCCCAATTAAACCTTGGCCAAACTTTTGAATTAAAACATTTTTGTTTTGTATAAAAATGGCAAAGGTTTATTTAAAATAAAATAATAAGGATGTAATATCCAAATTTTGTTTAAGTAAAGGCTTTTCCCATTTTAAAACACTAAAACTTAATTATATATTTTAAATAGGTTTTCCAAGTATTTTATATTCTCTAATAAAACCTACTAAAGTGTTTTGGCTTTATTTTAGATTTCAAAATAAATATCTCAATAAAACAAATCCTATTTGATTTAATAATGAAAGGCTATTATATTTAATTAATAATGGACTCTAAAATAAAAGGTTATTCTGTTTAAAACAAGTTTCCAAGTATTCGATATTTCCCAAATAAAACCTACTGATTTGGTTTTGAAAATATTTAGGTTTCAAATAAAGATTTTATTAATAAAATCAAACTCTATTTGATTTAATAACTAAGGCCCATTTTATTTAATTATTAATGGACCCTAAAGTAAAAGGTTATTTTGTTTTAAACAAGTTTTCCAAATATTCTTTATTTCCAAATAAACTACTGATTGGTTTTGAAAGTATTTGGATTTCAAATGAAGATTTTATTAATAAACCATGAACCATTTTACTTAATTAATAAATGGAACCTAAAAAGATTTAAAATATTATTTTATTTTGGAAGTTGGTTTATGCTACTAAACAGAACCAAATTCTTAGTGCAAGGTTTGGTGATTATTTGATTTGATTTGGACATTGTTTGGTTGTTTGAAATTTCAAAACAGAATTGGAAAATAGAAAAAGAAAAGAACCATCAGACAGAAAAAAATGTGATTTCGACCCAGCCCAACAAACCAGCCCAACAGCCCACCTAGCCCACCTCTCTTCCCCAGCGAACCGTTCTTTTCCACTCACACTCGCACCCGCAAAACCAATGACAAGTGGACCCTCCCCCTCACTTCCTCTCTCGTAGACAACCGGGACCCACCCTTCTCTGTTCATCGTCTTCAACGAGACCCCGTCGCCCGGCCGTTTGCAGTGAGTTACTCCGGTGGTGATTGCGCGTTGAAGGAGGCTTTGATTCCTCCCAGAGACCACGCTCCCTTAAACGTCCGCCCCTCCTCTCTACTTCCCCTTTGTTTCCTCCCCCAAGCACGCCCCCAGTCCACAGAATTTTGCCTTGTACTGCCACGGCCCCGACGATGCTCCGGTGAGGATTCCGGCCAGCACACGCCACCTCTTGCCTCCTCGAGCACGCAGCTGTGATCAGCAACCCCCAACGGACCCTTCTGCAGCCGCAGCGCACCCGCGGGCTCCCCTGAGCCTCGGCAACAACAACCCCAGCACCGCCACCGTCTGGCTCTACTCCGGCGGAACCTCTCTGGTAAACCAGACCACCCCGGCTCTTCTCGTTCACACACACACCTTCGACGTGTCCTTGCGCTCCTGACTGTGTTTCGTTTGTCTCCGGGTGATCCCTAGCGTCGTCCTCGACCTCGACCGCGTGCGTCCGCCGCCAGAACCAACTCCGGCGAGGAATCCTGCCCGTCCCCGTGCGCCCCTCCAGCAACAACAACCGCGTTGAGCTTCTCTGCACCCTTGCAAACCCTGTGAGCATATCCTCTCCCTCCCTTCCTTCCTGCTTCGCCAGAACCATTGCGAGCGGAGCCGCGCCGCCAGTCGCCGCCGCGCAGCGACGCCAGCTTTTGGCCAAGCGATTGAGACCGTTAGATGAGGATCGTGTGACTGTGAAAGAACATAGTCGAAGGGGTATCAAGCGTTCTGGGCCACGCAATCTGTTGAAATCCAACGGTTGCAGCTGTGCGATCCGCATGAAGCGGTACCGGCCAATCACGGCTCGACGCGTGGCCAGTGTTTGATTAAAACATAATTAGAAACCAGATTTAAAAGCCATTTTGAAACCCTTGTAACTTTCAAACCACACATCCAAAAATTACAAATTTTATATCAATGGATTCAGTGGAACAAGCCCTAGCCAACCATGCCCTTGGTTTAGCAAATAGTAGCTGTTTGTTTGCTTGTTTTTGCAGATTCATTTGTATGCTTATTTAGATTAGAAAAATTGTTTAAAAATGTTTCTAAGGCTAAAACCTTTGCAAATTGGTTTGTTGTAAACTCACTGACCCTAGGAACCAACCCATGGTTTTTAAAATGGATTTGGAAAAGTTTAGGAAGGATTAAATGAATTAGTCCATTTCTAGCCAAGTAAAAATAATGGTTTTATTATGAGAATGATTTTGGAATAAAAACCTTGGGAAAACAATTTGATTCAAAGCTACTGACCCAAAACACCAATCCTTGAGAGTTAGAAACTTTTGGTGAAGACTTAAAGGTTTTAGATTTGATAAAACTAATTTCCACCACATAAAATGATGAAAAAGATTTAAAAATGGTTTATAGATAAAACCCATTTACAAAATGACTTTGCCACTTTACAAAATGACCATTAGGTGTTTTCAAATGTCCATGACCCATTAGGAACCACATTTCAAAAACAAAACAAAGCTTGGCATGCTTGCATGCATTACTTTGACTTTGTCATTTTATGTGTTGTTTTGCTTGATTGGTAGATTGAGTTTGTGCCTTGTTTGATTGGATTGTAGTGACTTGAAGAGTGTGATTGTTGCAAGGACAAGGAGTGAACCCATACTCTACCAAAAAGGCAAGTGATGCTTCATACTTTTTGTCCCATTATTTTCTCTATGCATTAGTGAATTTTGCTAAGTAAAACTTGCATGGATTTTGCTAAGTATGAACCTTGCTATAGGAAAACCTAGTAGATGAATCCTTAGTGGGATTTTCCTAAGTTAAGATTCCTACTACTATCAAGATTAGCCTAGCTAATAGAAAACATGGGTGGAAAATATATTCACACTATGGAAAAATCTCTAAGTCTGAGGACTTATGTTTTTGTTTAATAAAACAATTAAGTTAATGAATCACCTGGGTGGAATGGAAGGATTGGTTTATGTTGAGTGGTTACACAAGGCCAAGGACTTGGCTTGAGTATCTCACTTGTGGTATGCCACCCAGGAACAAAGAGATTTGAGATGTCAAATGTTGAGAAGCTTCAAGTGCAACCACTTGGCAATATGGGCTCTGCCATGATCATATAGGTTGCAAGAACTTAGCCATATGGACAGTGGGTGGTAGTGTTTGATAGGTTGGAACGCGTCCATTTTGGTCTAAGGGAAGGCTTCTGAAAGATCTTGTCTTGGGAAACCAAGTCTTGTGGGGAAAGTGCACCACCTCTGCAGAGTGTAAAATCTAAGTACTTAGCCATGTCCCTGGTAAAGGACAATCTGAGCATCAAGACATGGAAGCAATCGAGAATCTCATCATTCAAATTTCTAAGTTAAAATCTTGTGGTTTGAACAAGGGTTGTCTGAAATCTTCAATCTTTGATTGAGAGATGCCTTGCAAAGGATCTTCAATCTTTGATTGAGAAAAATGATTTTGTCAGAGCAAAAACTTAGAATTTTCAAATGTTAAGGAAAAATCTATTTTGAGCAATGCAAGCCTCAACTCCACTTAGCCAAATGCATATAGATAATAGACTCCACTATACTACCATAGTATCACTTGCCAATACAATTCAAATGTATTGACCCCTTTGTGGCTGTAACTTGTATGTTGCAGGTTTGATTGATTGTAGTGAAGATTGATTGATTAGGATTACAAAGTCTACAACCAACATCTGCCTGTGGCACTTTGAAGATGAAGGACCCATACTTATAGTTATTCCACTGCAATGTAATGTAATAGCCAAATGAGCTATGTATGATGTAATATAATTTTGTTATTCCTGGTTATAAAGTTATGTTATGACCTTTGTATCTTGATAATACATCTTAACTGTGGATGCTAGCTATTGATCCAGGGACTAGCATTGCAATCACAGGGATCCTTTCCTATATAAAGGAGGGGTCTAACAGATGGTATCAGAGCATTGTGTTGCCTGTAGGATTTGTAAACCTAGGATTGGAAAAAAAAACCTTAGAAACATAGGAGTTATACTTGTTCCAAAAACTTATTTACAAAAACACTTGTAAACTCTTTCCTCAACCATTTTGTTTTCAACTCTACATCTCTTCTATTTCAACTTGATGGAAAAACCTACCCCATGGCCAAAGACTACACTATGTGCAAAGGACTTCTTCAACTCCTTCAACTCTAATGACTTCAACATCTTCAAATCTAATGACTTCAACATCTTCAGTATGTTCACCAAGGACTTCCAACTTAGATACCACTAAGGACTACAAGTGAAACAAGGAAATCCTTCTAAAGATTTAGAGACTGAGGGAATGCAAAAGTTAGAAGAAGCCTACATCATTTGAAGTATTGTGACCAAGAGTTTATCTCAAGGAACCATGATCTCATACAAGAAGAATCATAAAAGATGGAAAGATCACAAGTGAACCATATAGATGGACCACCATTTTTTAATTAAGACAAAACCACCAACTTATGTGGTGTAACAAAAATATTTTGTTGCCTAAGTATGTGCTTGAACCTTGTTTGAGTGAAATGTTTGTTTGTGATTGCTTGCACATTGCTTGTGTGAATTGTGATGTGTGTGATTAGAAATATTTACTTAGAAATATCTTGCCCATTCTAATCTCCCTTCAAACCCAAACAAATGACTACTCCAAGAGACTCCAACATCAAGGTTGATGACAACAACAACAACCAAGAGGACAGCATAGCAACCCAGAACCAGTTAAACCAACTGACAGCTCAGTTCATAGCCAACAATAGTGATAAAGATCCAGCACTGCAAAAGTTTTTGGAGGAACAATCCCAACTGATGCTTAAGGTGACTAATCAAATGATCAGCATGGAAGAAAGCTATCCCAAAAGAGTGTATGATAACAAGGATGACAAGAATGTTATTCTAGATGGAGCCCCAGCTTGCGTTATTTGTGGAGACAAAGATCATACTTCCAAGGAGCATGAAGGTCAATGCCCTAACTATGAAGAAAATCATCCTGTTGGACAATGTCCCACCTCTCAAGCTACTTGTTACCTTTGTGAAGGAAACGACCATGCCCCTATCCAATGCCCCATCTATGCCATTGTTGAACAAAGGAAACAAGAAGGATCCAAGTATGCCAAGAATGTTGATGGCAAAGGAAAAGGACCACTTATACCTCCAAACAAGACAACCCAATTCAAAGGATCAAAGAAACCCAAGAAACCAAGACCAGACATGAACCTTGTGCAATGTCGTAAATGTAAGGAAATGGGACACTACTCCAGTGATTGCCCAGAGAACAAGAAGAATAAAGAGATCGACCAAGTGTGGTGCAACAACTGCAAAGAGCTAGGCCACTATGTAGCAACTTGTCCACAAGAGCCATGCAAAGAACTCAAGGACATCCATTGTTTCAACTGCAAGAATCCAGGACATTATGCAAGCAACTGTCCAGAAAAGATGAAGAACAAGTTGAACAAGCCTATGAAGGATCTCAACCTTGGCCCATGAGTCAAGCATGGAAATTAAGGACATAAATGCAACTGTTTGCTTAGAGAAAGTATTTCTCATGATCCCAAGAAGGACAATGTGTAATTTTTGTTTAAATTTTTTTAAGGGTGGTAGTACCCTAGCTGTTTTGAACCTGCTTGTAACCCTAGCCTCCCCAAATCTCGGGACGAGATTTATTTTAAGGGTGGTAGCCTGTCACATCCCAAGATTTTCCAAATCTTGTAATGTGAAAATAAATGAATAAAATAAAACTTTGTTTGATTTTCAGAGCCAGAAGAAACTTTTTGAATTCAATTGGAACTTCAAACCCATTTGAATTAAATAAAATCCTAAAGGGGTTTAAAAAGATAAAACATGTTAAATAAAGGAAATTAAAATATTTTGGAAATACTATTTTGGATCTTTTAATAAAAGATTTGGTTTTCAAAAGAAAAGGTGGATTCAGAAATAAAGATTATTTTATAAGCCCAATTAAACCTTGGCCAAACTTTTGAATTAAAACATTTTTGTTTTGTATAAAAATGGCAAACGTTTATTTAAAATAAAATAATAAGGATGTAATATCCAAATTTTGTTTAAGTAAAGGCTTTTCCCATTTTAAAACACTAAAACTTAATTATATATTTTAAATAGGTTTTCCAAGTATTTTATATTCTCTAATAAAACCTACTAAAGTGTTTTGGCTTTATTTTAGATTTCAAAATAAATATCTCAAAAAAAAATCCTATTTGATTTAATAATGAAAGTCTATTATATTTAATTAATAATGGACTCTAAAATAAAAGGTTATTCTGTTTTAAACAAATTTCCAAGTATTCTATATTTCGCAAATAAAACCTACTGATTTGGTTTTGAAAATATTTAGGTTTCAAATAAAGATTTTATTAATAAAATCAAACTCTATTTGATTTAATAACTAAGGCCCATTTGATTTAATTATTAATGGACCCTAAAGTAAAAGGTTATTTTGTGTTAAACAAGTTTTCCAAATATTCTTTATTTCCAAATAAACTACTGATTGGTTTTGAAAGTATTTGGATTTCAAATGAAGATTTTATTAAATAAACCAAACCCTATTTTATTAATAAACCATGGACCATTTTACTTAATTAATAAATGGAACCTAAAAAGATTTAAAATATTATTTTATTTTGGAAGTTGGTTTATGCTACTAAACAGAACCAAATTCTTAGTGCAAGTTTTGGTGATTATTTGATTTGATTTGGACATTGTTTGGTTGTTTGAAATTTCAAAACAGAATTGGAAAATAGAAAAAGAAAAGAACCATCAGATAGAAAAAAATGTGATTTGGACCCATCCCAACAGCCCACCTAGCCCACCTCTCTTCTCCAGCGAACCGTTCTTTTCCACTCACACTCGCACCCGCAAAATCAATGACAAGTGGACCCTCCCCCTCACTTCCTCTCTCACAGACAGCCGGGACCCACCCTTCTCTGTTCATCGTCTTCAACGAGACCCCGTCGCCCGGCCGTTTGCAGTGAGTTACTCCGGTGGTGATTGCGCGTTGAAGGAGGCTTTGATTCCTCCCAGAGACCACGCTCCCTTAAACGTCCGCCCCTCCTCTCTACTTCCCCTCTGTTTCCTCCCCCAAGCACGCCCCCAGTCCACAGAATTTTGCCTTGTACTGCCACGGCTCCGACGATGCTCCAGTGAGGATTCCGGCCAGCACACGCCACCTCTTGCCTCCTCGAGCACGCAGCTATGATCAGCAACTCCCAGCGGACCCTTCTGCAGCCGCAACGCACCCGCGGGCGCCCCTGAGCCTCGGCAACAACAACCCCAGCACCGCCACCGTCTGACTCTACTCCGGCGGAACCTCTCTGGTAAACCAGACCACCCCGACCCCTCTCGTTCACACACACACCTTCGACGTGTCCTTGCGCTCCTGACTGTGTGTTTCGTTTGTCTCCGGGTGATCCCTAGCGTCGTCCTCGACCTCGACCGCGTGCGTCCGCCGCCAGAACCAACTCCGGCGAGGAATCCTGCCCGTCCCCGTGCGCCCCTCCAGCAACAACAACCGCGTTGAGCTTCTCTGCACCCTTGCAAACCCTGTGAGCATATCCTCTCCCTCCCTTCCTTCCTGCTTCGCCAGAACCACTGCGAGCAGAGCCGCGCCGCCAGTCGCCGCCGCGCAGCGCCACCAGCTTTTGGCCAAGCGATTGAGACTGTTAGATGAGGATCGTGTGACTGTGAAAGAACATAGTCGAAGGGGTATCAAGCGTTCTGGGCCACGCGATCTGTTGAAATCCAACGGTTGCAGCTGTGCGATCCGCATGAAGCAGTACCAGCCAATCACGGCTCGACGCGTGGCCAGTGTTTGATTAAAACAGAATTAGAAACCAGATTTAAAAGCCATTTTGAAACCCTTGTAACTTTCAAACCACACGTCCAAAAATTACAAATTTTATATCAATGGATTCAGTGGAACAAGCCCTAGCCAACCATGCCCTTGGTTTAGCAAATAGTATCTGTTTGTTTGCTTGTTTTTGCAGATTCATTTGTATGCTTATTTAGATTAGAAAAATTGTTTAAAAATGTTTTTAAGGCTAAAACCTTTGCAAATTGTTTTTTTGTAAACTCACTGACCCTAGGAACTAACCCATGGTTTTTAAAATGGATTTGGAAAAGTTTAGGAAGGATTAAATGAATTAGTCCATTTCTAGCCAAGTAAAAATAATGGTTTTATTATGAGAATGATTTTGGAATAAAAACCTTGGGAAAACAATTTGATTCAAAGATACTGACCCAAAACACCAATCCTTGAGAGTTAGAAACTTTTGGTGAAGACTTAAAGGTTTTAGATTTGATAAAACTAATTTCCACCACATAAAATGATGAAAAAGATTTAAAAATGGTTTATAGATAAAACCCATTTACAAAATGACTTTGCCACTTTACAAAATGACCATTAGGTGTTTTCAAATGTCCATGACCCATTAGGAACCACATTTCAAAAACAAAACAAAGCTTGGCATGCTTGCATGCATTACTTTGACTTTGTCATTTTATGTGTTGTTTTGCTTGATTGGTAGATTGAGTTTGTGCCTTGTTTGATTGGATTGTAGTGACTTGAAGAGTGTGATTGTTGCAAGGACAAGGAGTGAACCCATACTCTACCAAAAAGGCAAGTGATGCTTCATACTTTTTGTCCCACTATTTTCTCTATGCATTAGTGAATTTTGCTAAGTAAAACTTGCATGGATTTTGCTAAGTATGAACCTTGCTATAGGAAAACCTAGTAGATGAATCCTTCGTGGGATTTTCCTAAGTTAAGATTCCTACTACTATGAAGCTTAGCCTAGCTAATAGAAAACATGGGTGGAAAATATATTCACACTATGGAAAAATCTCTAAGTCTGAGGACTTATGTTTTGTTTAATAAAACAATTAAGTTAATGAATCACCTGGGTGGAATGGAAGGATTGGTTTATGTTGAGTGGTTACACAAGGCCATGGACTTGGCTTGAGTATCTCACTTGTGGTATGCCACCCAGGAACAAAGAGATTTGAGATGTCAAATGTTGAGAAGCTTCAAGTGCAACCACTTGGCAATATGGGCTCTGCCATGATCATATAGGTTGCAAGAACTTAGCCATATGGACAGTGGGTGGTAGTGTTTGATAGGTTTGAACGCGTCCATTTTGGTCTAAGGGAAGGCTTCTGAAAGATCTTGTCTTGGGAAACCAAGTCTTGTGGGGAAAGTGCACCACCTCTACAGAGTGTAAAATCTAAGTACTTAGCCATGTCCCTGGTAAAGGACAATCTGAGCATCAAGACATGGAAGCAATCGAGAATCTCATCATTCAAATTTCTAAGTTAAAATCTTGTGGTTTGAACAAGGGTTGTCTGAAATCTTCAATCTTTGATTGAGAGATGCCTTGCAAAGGATCTTCAATCTTTGATTGAGAAAAATGATTTTGTCAAAGCAAAAACTTAGAATTTTCAAATGTTAAGGAAAAATCTATTTTGAGCAATGCAAGCCTCAACTCCACTTAGCCAAATGCATATAGATGATAGACTCCACTATACTACCATAGTATCACTTGCCAATACAATTCAAATGTATTGACCCCTTTGTGGCTGTAACTTGTATGTTGCAGGTTTGATTGATTGTAGTGAAGATTGATTGATTAGGATTACAAAGTCTACAACCAACATCTGCCTGTGGCACTTTGAAGATGAAGGACTCATACTTATAGTTATTCCGCTGCAATGTAATGTAATAGCCAAATGAGCTATGTATGATGCAATATAATTATGTTATTCCTGGTTATAAAGTTATGTTATGACCTTTGTATCTTGATAATACATCTTAACTGTGGATGCTAGCTATTGATCCAGGGACTAGCATTGCAATCACAGGGATCCTTTCCTATATAAAGGAGGGGTCTAACAATCTCACTTGTGGAAAGCCACCCAGGAACAAAGATATTTGAGATGTCAAATGTTAAGAAGCTTCGAGTGCAACCACTTGGCATTATGGGCTCTGCCTGGATCACATAGTTTGCTAGAACTTAGCCATTTGGACAGTTGGTGGTAGTGGAATGATAGGTTGGAGCGCGTCCATTTGGTCTAAGGTAAGGCTTCTGAAAGATCTTGTCTTGGTGAAACCAAGTCTTGTGGGGAAAGTGCACCACCTCTGCAGAGTGTAAAATCTAAGTACTTAGCCATGTCCCTGGTAAAGGACAATTTGGGCATCAAGACATGGAAGCTATCAAGAATCTCATCATCCAAATTTCTAAGTTAAAATCTTGTGGTTAAACAAGGGTTAAAGGATCTTCAATATTTGATTGGGAGATGCCTTGGGAAAGATTTTTGTCAAGCAAAAACTTAGAGTTTTCAAATGATAAGGAAAAATCTATTTTGAGCAATGCAAGCCTAAAGCTCCACTTATCCAAATGCATATAGATGATAAATTCCACTATACTACCATAGTATCACTTGCCAATACAATTCAAATGTATTGACCCTTGTGGCTGTAACTTGTTATGTTGCAGGTTTGATTGATTTAGTGAAGTGTGTTGATTAGGATTACAAAGTCTACAACCAACATGTCTGCCTGTGGCACTTTGAAGATGAAGGACCACATGTTTATAGATATTCTGCTGCAATGTAATGTAATAGCCAAATAAGCTATGTAAGATGTAATAACTTATTTTATTCCTGGTTATAAAGTTGTATTATGACCTTTGTTTCTTGATATTACATCTTAACTGTGGATGCTAGCTATTGATCCAGGGACTAGCATTGCAATCACAGGGATCCTTTTTCCTTTACAAAGGAGGGATCTTATAAATATCTTTTGAATAAGCTAATGTTGCTAATGAAGATTGTGTGAAGTTTTGTGTGAAGGAAAAATTTCAGGTGTAGAGAGAGAATGATGTAATGAGATGAAGAATGGAAAAAAGCTCAAGCTTGGGGATGCCACCATGGTGTCACCCCAAGAAATATCCAAGAGGTACAAGCTTCAAAGCTTGGGGATGCCCAAGGCATCCCCTTCTTCATCAATAAAAAGATCAGGTCTGTTTAGACACTTCGTTTTTATTGTTTCATGCACAGTTGTGTTGTTCTTGGAGCGTCTTAGTTTTCGTTTGCTTTGCTTAGTTTGTTTAGTTTTATTAAAGTAGTTTGGACCCCCATTCTCGCTGTGTTGTTTTGCAAATAAGCTTGCTTGGTGTTTGGAAAGGAGTAGTAAGTTCTTGCTTGAAATGCAAGAGGAGCTTGCGCTGTGACTTAGACTTTAGCATGACATGGTAGGTTTTGTTTTGACATTATGCTTAGTGATTATTGTTGTAGCATGTCTTGTTCCAAACAATTGGGATTGCTTAATGTGCCTTGAAGAAATTATGCGTTGTTTTAGCATGCAAAAGCATAGTATTGTGGTATTCTCCTTTGATGCTTTGCTTGGGTTGACTTGACACATGCTCACACCATGTTATGAAAATGACAAGTCACCATTAGCCTCTATGATCATTTAGTCCTTGACTTGTAGTACAACTCTTTGCTTTGATTAGTATGCTTTATTGCACTGCATGATTATGGCCATTATGTTCTCTTAGTTGGTTGCTCCCAGACTTTTGCTAGCCTTCACTTGTATGAGTAAGTTCTACTCATGCTGCCAACTCCCAAGAAACCAACTTATTCCAAAGTGTCCACTATAAACTCCTATGCATGGTGTGTTACACCATTCCAAGTATATTCTTGTTTTCAACTATCTTCCAATTAAAAACCATTTTGTTATGTGAAAACTTAGTGATTAAAGCCCTCACGAACTTGATGGCACACTTTTTATTCTTTGCCCCTAATAAACTTGAACCGTTGTGACAACTTTGTTGTATATGCTTGCACTTATAAGTTGGAATTAGCAGAAATGTGCTGTCACGGGGAACATTTTCAATATTGCACTTGTACTTTGTACTCAATTGATATCATGTTCTTTTGTCTATGGATGTTACCGGTGTGAAATGAAGTGGGAACTTGTAAGTTCATGGAGTTTGTATTCTATGTTAGAGAAACGCCTGGGCCGCTTGCCTAAGACATGCCTAATCATGGTGGAAACTTGCAGCATCACCATAGTGACATTTATGAAGCATTATTCTTATTAAAAAAGACACATTGAGAAAAGAGGAAAGAGAGAAAAAAGTACCATATTCCCATGGTACATAAGAAGAATTGCTGAGATGCTCATTGTCTGCTTGCCTTGTCATTTTGGTTACGGGAAAGCTCTTGTACCATGTGCAAGGGGTACCCCGTTGGCGGTTCTCAGTGATATGCAAATACTTACAGTGACAAGAACTTGCCTGGGCCCTAAGTTGAGTATCCATGAGGTGTAGACCTCATAGTCAAGGGACTTGAGATTTCCAACTTATACTTTGTCAAACATATACTCCAGCTTTGCCACTTTAACCTTAACCACTTCAAGATGCTTATGATAGGGGCAATGAGGGCTGAAAGCTAACAAGTACCATAATTTTTGGAAGCTCCTTTTGAAACTTGTAATCCCTGCTTCCTTTACAAAAAGGCTTTTCTTCCACCATTATTTCAGTCTCCACCTTCTACCTTTAGGCACCATTAAGAGAGCATAGTTGTCATTATGTGTGTAGTGTTCCAAAGCTTATTAATTGATGCATATTGTGATATTACTTGTTCTTGTGCTATTTGTCTCTAGTCACCCTTGTGACCTTTGAAGGTGTCCTATGCATCTGTATTGCTACTCTATGAGGGACAAGCTGATTGCCACTATGCCATGTTTTCTGTATGTGAAACAAACAAACGTTTTTCAATGCATGTTATTCATGATCTTTGTTCGTAACTTGCCATGTTGCATGCATAGTTACTATGTCCTATTGTTAGAACTCCATCATTCATGCACATGTTTAGAGTTCTTTGATCCCAGCTTTCAATGCTTGCAAATGGTTGGATCTTTATTATGAGGGTGCATGTCACCTCAAAAATTATTCTTTTTATAACTTACCTACTCGAGGACGAGCAGGAGTTAAGCTTGAGGATGCTTGATACGTCGGAAACATATCTATAATTTTTGACGATCCATGCTTGTTTAGTATCTACTTTGCTTTACTTGTGTACACTTTGAGGTGCTTTTTACATGTTTTCTAGTACTAACCTACTAACAAGTTTCAACCGTCCAGATGCATGTTTTCTACTGTTTTTGGTTTCAGAAAAGTTAGTAAAGGAATATTCTCGGAATTGGACGGGACGAAGGACAAAGTCAATAACTTTCCGTGGGGAACAAGAAGTCTAGAGGAGAGCCCGAGGGGCCAGCCAAAGGGGCCAGACCCCCCAGGCGCGGGTGGTCCCTACCCCGCACCTGGCTAGGGTTTGGCCGCCCTAGAGGCCGCCTCGGTCTCCCCCTTAGCCTATAAGAAGCCCCCGATACAGAAACCCTGAGTACCGATCAGAAATGCACAAAACCGTTTGTAGCCGCCGCCACCTTCGTCCCTAGATCGGGGGAATCTGAAGCTCTTCCCGGTGCCCTGCCGGAGGGGAGATCATCCCGGAGGCCTTCTCTCCGTTATGATTTGTGAGTAGTTCCACCTTGGACTATGGGTCCATGTAGTAGCTAGATGGTTGTATCTGCTCCTTTGTGCTTTCATGTATAGATCTTGTGAGCTACGTTTATGATCAAGATCTAATCTATTTCTAATCATGCATGTTGTGTTTGCGGGGATTCGATGGATATTGAGATTATTATGTTGGTTTGATTAATGGTTTTGTCTTTATGATTCTATCATGTCTGTGTTGTTTGTGATCTTGCATGCTCTCTAGTAGCTATCTTTGCCAAGTAGTTGCTAGTGACTCCAAGAGGGGGTATTTATGCTCGATAGTGGGTTCATGCCTCTAGTTTCCAAGGGATGTGACAATAATCTCTTAGGTTGTATATGTGTTGTTGCTACTAGGGAGAAAACAATGGTCTCTTGTTCATGGAACATGTGGGCTGTTTACCTTACACACTTTGCTTAAAGCAGTTGTCTGTTGCTTGCAACTTTATACTAGAGGGGGTTCGGATGATAACCTGAAGGTGGAGTTCTAGTCATAGATGCAGTTGGATTATAGTCTATGTATATTGTTGTATTGCCCAACCAACTTCATAGGATCTTTCTGGCTAGTAATTGCATTATCATGCCTTGCTCAGTTCCTGTCAATTGCCCTGCTATAATTTGTTTACCCTTCATGCCATGTTGTTTATCTAAGGAGAGCACCTCTAGTGAACTATGGACCCCGGTCCAATCCTTACCATTGATACATCTTCCACTGTTACTTGTTTACTTGCTGCAAACCATTACCTTCCACACCATACGTTTAATCCTTTGTTACAACAAATCGGTGAGCTTGACAACCTCACTGATTCGTTGGGGCAAAGTCTTGAGTTTGTGTTGTGCAGGTCTCCATGTTGCTTCCAACACCTGTGTGACGTTTCCTGCCTCCTTCTGGTTCGATAACCTCGGTCTCTACTGAGGGAAGACTTGCTGCTTGCTACTTCACACCTTGCTCTTGGGGTTTCCAACAAAGCGCTTCCACGTCAAACACCAGGCGCCATCAAGCTTTCTGGTGTCGTTACTGGGGAATCTACTTCAACCTCTTCCACCTCGTCAAGCGCTATCAACCCCCACCCCACCCCCTCTCTCTCTATCTCTCTCTATCTCTCTCCACTGCCATTGCTATGAAGCACCCTTCCTCTTTCAGCTGCATATCAGGAATTGAGGCAGAATGGATGTTCGAGAGATTCAGCAGGAAATCGAATGGATATTCCACATGCTGGATAATCTTGACAAGCCCGATGTCCACCGTATTATAGAGACTGCCACATAGTCTGCCAGCATGGAGATCACAGTGGCCACAAAGTCTGCATCTGTTTCTGACCCTTCGGCGGCGCCAACTTCTCCGACAGCTCGGGCACCATCCTTTGTTGCATTGTCTATTCCGGTGGAGGCCCCGTCTTCGTCGGCGGACCTGGCAGCATCTCCCTCGGCATTGTCTTCTCCCGCATCGGCACCAATATCTCCGACAGCAGCACCAATTGCGGCCAAGGATGCGGTGACCCAGCATACCACTACATGTGTAGTACACTATAGTCGTTGACATGACAACCACAGAACACCGTTCCGTAAATATCACATCCCTCAGAGTGGTACAACAGAAACATTGCGGGTCCATATTACAAACATTCACACATTATTATTATTACAATACCAGAAGTTCAAGACTTCAAAAGGTTTCAACTTACAAACCAAAATATAAAGTGTTTTAGTGGAATTTAAAAGTAGCAACTCCGACTAGGAGTTGAGCTCAGCAGCTTATTCTATAGAGTTCATGCTGCCCGGCTCTGTTGATTACTACTAACTAGGATACTTAGTTGGACTTGTTATCATCAACACCATACCGGATTTCGTAATCCACTCCTTCAACACCTCCTGACAGGTCAGGCTCCTCGTAGAACACATCTTCTTGACATTCAGCTGCATACATTGGCATGTCTTCGGGATCCTCAGAGTCTAAGCAAGGGATCAAAGGAAAGGATGAGTAACAGCGTTACCCAACAAGTTCATTATATACAAGGTGGGAAGTTTGATGCTCTAACTACCACCTCGGACTATAAGTCCTTGGCACTATGCAGTTTTTGTAAATCTTTCTTCAAAGATTGATTTTATTGTAAAAATCTATGACCATCAACTTTCATAGGTTGACCAGAACTTTCATGGAGTTCCTTTCCTGCCGCGTTCGTAGCTCCTTCCTGGAACAGGGAGTAACAAGTTACAATTCTTACACTCTGCAGAGGTGCGTTACTTTATCCATGAGAGATCAACTCTTTGTTGCACAACCGGGCATACTTTGCTGTCCACAATTCCATGATGTGGGGCCTAGTAGTTGGTCCAAGCCAATCACTACCCCCTTCGCGACCTCGCATGCCTCCTTGGTGTACACCATGCCCACATAATGAATTACGACAATGGTTTGTACAAACCATTAGATGCCAGAACTATTGTGGGATGATGAGGGTTCCCACCCATATGCTGCATATCCTCTACGAATTACCAATTAATATGCACGCTACGAGGATAACAGCCACGACCTGCACATCCGGCTTCATGCGAGAGGAAGAAGATACAGTTGACTTCTCTGTCCCATTCCAAATCTCATGGCTAACACGTAATATACGACGCTAGAATCACTGATGTCATGGGTTATTAAGTCCCTAATTGATCATCATTGTTGCAAATAGAACCCTAAGTGTTGGGGGGTGACCCCGGAGAGGTTTAATACAGGGGAAGTACGAAAGGAATTTCCCTCATCATAAGCCAAATTACTAATTGCATCGGCCGGATCATGTGAGATTCAGCCGAGATCAGCAGGGCCATGACAGATGTAGAATGAGTAACGCCTTATCCGGCCAACATATGAGGTAAGTCGGCCAAATGAGTCTGACTAACTCGAATGCAGGTGAAGGCCAAGCCGAGTTATGCGAGACAAGGCCGAATAACGTGAAGCTTGCAGGAGAAGGAGATGCCTATAGTCAAACCCTAGTCTCTGGCTAAGAGGAATCTAGACAAATCCAAGAGCAAAGGACAAGGAGCAGAGCAGCGGAAGGGCAGACAAACGTCACGGAGGTGACAGTAAGGAAGCCCGAGGCGTGCATGTGAAGGTTTCTGGAACATTACCGCGGATAGGAGGGGGACACAGAAAGGAGGCCGCCGAGTTACCATATTGGGACAAACATATTCCAAGGATATGCTTGCCACGTCAGCCCTAGAAGGAACCTAGGAACCCCTTTATAAGGGGGGACGCGAGCTCCTGAGGGGGGATCGATTCATTCTACGCTGTAAGGCTCGCGTATTAGTGTTCTTCCTCTCTATGAGACAGCTCTAGGAGCACTTGTATTTCTTGAGAAGAGGAATAGAGATCTACTTACAGGACACTTTAGTGTAGAAATCACTACATCTTCCCTCCCCGGATCCCTCTAGCATCCATTGACCCCATACTTTAGCCTACCCATGGCATCTGCCGTGCCACAACCACGACAGTTGGCGCCCACTGTGGGGCCAGCAGCAATGCTAGCTGGAGTCAAGATCCGGATGGGAAACTTCATCCACACCGGCGAGCGGGTTATCTCTAGTTTAGTCTAGAGATTTGATCTCTGGGACTATGTCAGCGATAACGCGGGTAGCTTCAGGAGGAAAGCGCATCCACGCAACGGCGTCTTCATCAACCTGGGCACGCACAAGGTCTACGTCGACGTCGACACATCCTGCGTCTATCCTCACCGAGTCGTTGAAGCAGGAGAACCTCCTCTCCGCGCTGCTAACGGTCTGCGTGGCGCACGCCCCGTTGGTAGCATCGAGGTGATGGTGACAGCCGCAGCACCAGCGGCAGGAGCAGGCGCCGGACCGAGCAAGGACCCGGCGACAGGAGGACATATGGACACAAAGAAGACAGCTCCGCAGCCCACCGAGGTAGATCCACCAGCAGCCAAGTCAGCTGAGGTGCAGGAGACGACCCCGAAGGCGGCAAGGGTAAGATGGCCACCTCTGGAAAGGCCAGAGAATATCCTTCAGGCAACTATAGATAATCTAACCACGCCTGTGGCGCCAATACTTGATCCGGCTAACGCAGAGGCGGAGTTAGAAGAAACTAGACAAAAGGTACTGGTAGAGGCAAAAAAGGTGTCGGCCTTGCGGGAATCCTTAAACAGGACCCTGCGAGAGTACACTAGGGCAAACAAACTAGATGTGGCCCCCGAGCGGGTAGATGAATTGAGATTAAGAGGAAGGAACCTCATGAATGATATCAACAAAGAGCATGAGGCTCGTGTAGATGATTTAGTTGATCTAGGCTTGCCGAGGTATAGTACCCCGACAAAGAACCTAAGGGAGGCAAATGCCGCGGCTTTGGAGCTGGAAGGATTGAGCGGAGAAGCTCGGCAAAAACAGCAATAAAGAGTAAATGAGCTGGTGCGCATTGCAAACCAGCAGAATGAGGAAATGCTTAGGGCTGACCCGACAAGGCCGGGAGCTTCGCGTATAGTTCATTCGGTAGGAGCAGCGCCCACACTATCTGCGGCAGCAGCATCCTCACCCGGAAACAACGCGCGGAAAGATAGAGCGGTGACCTCGGGAAAAAGAAATAAGCAAATTGTTCCATATGATCCGGCAGTAGCCGGAAAGGTCAATGAGAACAGAGGAAATGGCAGCCGAGGTAACAGTGGAGATAGAAACCCCGACCGTGCAAACAAAGGGCACGGGGACCTCGGAAGGGGAAATCATGAGAACAATAACCCGGCGGAGGGAAGGAGAAACACTCCACCAGATCCTCAGCCGAGGTATGAGCCTCGACAAGAGCAAGAAGTGAGACCAGCATGCCATAATCAGGCAAATGATAGGTACAATGATGGTTACTCGGATATGGAGCATGCAGAACATGGTGGGAATAACCATTATGGAATACAAGAGAGGGTCATTTACAGAAACTTGCCGTCAAGTGACGCAAGACTAAAACTGGACAGATTATATCGGTCCGAGTTATTGGAAAAATAGGGTCCACCTGGTCCGGCATGTTTTGGACCTCGGATCATGGGCGAACCACCAGTGCCGAACTTCCAATTGGCATGGGGCACGAAAACATATAACGGGAGTATAAACCACATGATTGGTTGATTGATTATGCCACAGCGGTGAAAAGAGCTGGTGGAAACCTACGATGGGCGATGAGATACGTGCCACAGATGCTGGAAGGACCAGCCAGGGTATGGCTAAGTAATCTGTCGACGGGTAGTATCAACTGTTGGTTAGATTTTGAAGAAATGTTCGTCAACAATTTCACCAGTACCTATAAGAGACCAAACGGGCCTCAACAGCTCGCTATGTGCAAGCAAAAGCCGAATGAAATAGATAGGGAATTCTTGACTCGATGGTGTAACCTCAGAAACTCAGGCGAAGGAGTTATAGAGTCTCAAGCGATAGCTTGGTTTGCTCAAGGCTGCCGATATGGAAGTGTATTATGGCAAAGGCTGCAAAGAGATATGCCGACCACGTTGGCAGAAACCATCAGGATAGCGGATTCATATGCTTTAGGGGATACGACACAACCAGAATTAATGTCAGTAGAGCATCGGGGGCATCAGGATCAATATGCAAGAGATGCGGCCGGATCATCGAGGCGCAATGAATACCGAGGTAGAAGAAGGGAGGAGAGGCCAGATTACAGATATGCTTCCAATCAGGTGGCAGCGGTGGCAAGATCAGCCGAGTCATGGAAACAGTCAGTGACAGAAGAATGGTCCTCAACAGTGGACGCCAAGGAACGAAGGGAAAAGACAGTGGACACCAGAACAGAAGAAGCGGTGGCAGGAAAGGCCGAAGTACACGTTTGAATCCATGCTGGATCAACCGTGTAAGTTCCACACTTCAAATCCGGCCAAGCCGGCTAATCATACAACTCGTCAGTGTGCTTGGATGAAAAATGCAATGGGAAATCCGGTGAGCTTGCAAGCGCTTCCTCATCAAGCACATCAGCAACAACAACTATAGCTGACCGGAGCAAATGCGCAATAGTTAATGTTACCACCGCCTCCTCCGAGGTATGATAACTCGGACCGAAGGGATGCAGTACATCAAGTGGTGAATAAAAATCAAGATGGAAGGGCAAACCCCGGGAACAATGGGCGTAATGATTATAGGGAGCATCATCAATCATACTGTGTGTTCACAACAGAACAGCAAGATAGACAGAGTATACAGTGCCGACATATGGAAGTAAATGCAGTCATGCCGGCAGTACCTAGATACGTGCCTTGGTCTGGTCAGGAAATAACCTAGAGCATAAAGGATCACCCGAAGATAATGCCGAACCCAGGGTCGTATGCACTCGTACTAGATCCGACATTTGTCGGGCCCAGGATTAATGTGAAATTCTCAAAAGTACTCATTGATAATGGGAGTAGTATCAACATTATGTACAAATACACAATGCACAAACTCGGTATAACACAGAATATGCTACAATCCACAAGAACCACGTTCCATGGAATAGTGCCGGGTCTTTCGTGTGAACCCATTGGGAAAGTTCGAGTAGATGTATTATTCGGCACGAGGGAGAATTGCAGAGCGGAGAATTTGGAGTTTGAGGTGGTGGACCTAGAAAGTTACTATCATGCTTTACTCGGACGGCCAACATTGGCTAAGTTCATGAGCAGATGCCACATTACCTATTTGAAAATGAAGTTACCCAGGCCACAGGGGGTAATAACAGTAGCTGGAGATTACAGAAAATCAATGGAATGTGCTTCATCCGGATCAAACCTGGCCGAGTCATTGGCAATTGCAAGGGAAAAAAAGAAGGATTCAGGAGGTAGCGGCTCTGGCTCAGTCGACACAGCTGAATATGCCGGCATTAGCCAACCCCCATGGAAGTGTTTCTTTCCAGCCGACTAAAGAGACGAAAAAGATCCAGATAGATGAGCAGTTCCCAGAGCGCACCATCACGATTGGTGCTGGCCTAGATGCCAATTAGGAAAGCGAGCTCACCAACTTCCTCCGTGAGAATCGGGATATCTTTGCATGGTCGACTCAAGACCTGCAAGGTGTGCCGAGGGAGTTGGCTGAGCACTCTTTGCATGTAAGGCCAGGAGCAAGGCCGGTGACGCAACCTCTCCGCCGCTTCACCGAGGACAGGAGAAAGATAATAGGGGATGAGATAGCTCAGCTCCTTCAGGTCGGGTTCATCATGGAAGTGCTTCATCCAGATTGGCTATCAAATCCGGTGCTAGTAGAAAAGAAAAAGGATGCCCGAATGTAGCTGTCGTATGGCAAATGTGTATCGATTACACGAACCTAAACAAGGCGTGTCCCAAAGATCCTTTTCCTTTACCTAGGATAGACCAGGTCATTGATTCGACCGCTGGTTGTGAGCTATTGTCATTTGTAGACGCATATTCTGGTTTCCACCAGATAACGTTAAATCTGGCCGATCAAATAAAGACTGTGTTTATTACCCCGTACGGGGCTTATTGCTATCGCACCATGCCATTCGGCCTGCGTAATGCAGGATCAACATACCAAAGATGCATGCAAAAGTGTCTACATGACCAGATAGGAAAAAACGTACAAGTATATGTAGACGATGTGGTTATAAAAACCAAAGAGAGCAAAACGCTCCTTGATGATATTCGGCAGAGATTCGCAAACTTGAGAAGATTCCGAATGAAGCTTAACCTACAAAAATGTACCTTCGGTGTGCCGGCTGGAAATTTACTCGGTTTCCTCGTGTTTAGCCGAGGTATAGAGGCAAATCCAACTAAAATCCGAGCAATTGAAAAAATGGAACTGCCGAGGTGTCTGAACGATGTACAAAAATTCACGGGATGCCTGGCTTCACTGAGTCGATTCATATGTCGGCTAGGGGAAAAGGCATTACCTCTATATCAACTGATGAAAAAATCTAATAAATTCATCTGGACACCACAGGCTGATAATGCATTTCATGAGTTAAAAAAGATGTTGGTCACAGCACCGATCTTGGCTTCTCCATTGTCGAAAGAACCTATGTTACTTTATGTAGCCGCCACTAACATAGTGGTAAGTGCGGTGGTTGTCATGGAACAGAATGAAGGGGATAAGTCAATACAAAGGCTGGTATATTACCTAAGTGAGGTATTATCGACCTCGAAGCAGAACTACCCACACTACCAGAAGATGGCTTATGGGGTATACATGTCAGCGAAAAAACTCAAACACTACTTCGAAGAACATCCGATAAAAGTGATTTGTGAAGCGCCCATAGCCGAGATATTGAGCAATAAAGATGCAAGTGGCCGAATAGCAAAATGGGCAATCGAGTTATCACCTTATCCTCCGCAATTTGATAGGCGAGATGCATTCAAATCTCAGGCAGTGGCCGACTTCTTTGTGGATTGGGCCGAGGTACAGTATGAGCCCCCATTACCAGATCCGAATTATTGGACAATGCATTTTGACGGATACAAGCTGAGAAATGGGTTAGGGGCAGGAATAGTATTAACTTCGCCGAAAAAAGATCAGCTGAAATATGTGCTGCAGATACATTTCGCTGCATCAAACAATGTGGCCGAGTATGAAGCACTCGTCCATGGATTAAAAATGGCAAAAGAGATCGGTATACGTTGGATCCTATGCTATGGGGATTCAGACCTGGTAGTACAGCAAGTATCAGGCAATTGGGACGCACTAGATGCAAATATGGCCCTATATAGGTTTCATGTGCAAAAGATCAGTGGCTATTTTGATGGGTGCGAGTTTCACCATATACCTCGGGCGGAAAATGACGCTGCAGATACACTGTCAAAACTCGGATCAACTAGGCAATCAATTCCCCCGGGCATTTCCCTAGAGCACCTGAGAAAACCATCAATTACACCTTCGCCGGAATCCGAGTTAATTCGTATCTCGGCAGAACTGATAGAATGAAGTGTGCCAATGGAAATTGACAAAGAATGTGACCCGAGCTTTATAAGGGTGAACCCGGCTGACACACGAGCAAACACGGAAAAGTCCAAAGCTATTATGTCGGCGGAAAATATGGAAATCGATAGTGGAACTATCCCAGAGAAAATCACGCCGATATGGGCGCAACCCATATTCTCATTCCTTAAAGAGGCAACCTTGCCGAGTAATGAGGTACTGGCTAGACAGATAGTGAGAAGAGCAAAAGCCAACACAATCATAAACAATGAGCTATATAAGAGAAGTATCACGAGCGTACTGCAACGATGTGTTGACTCGGCAGAAGGGCGGGAAATACTCCTGGACATACATCAGGGAGAATGTGGGCATCATGCTTCATCCAGAGCCCTAGTGGCCAAAGCATTTAGGCATGGATTTTATTGGCCGACTGCGTTGAAGGAGGCAAAGGAATTAGTGGAAAAATGTAATGGTTGCCAGAGATATGCCAGCAAGATACATCTGCTGTAAGGTTCCCAACCTTTAATAAGGTAGAGATCCCTGTGTTTACAATGCTAGTCGCTGGATCAATAGCTAGCATCCATAGTTAAGATGTAATATCAAGAAACAAAGGTCATAATACAACTTTATAACCAGGAATAAAAATAATTTATTACATCTTACATAGCTCATTTGGCTATCTCATTACAATGCAGTAGAATATAACAATAGCATGGGGTCCTTCATCTTCAAAGTGCCACAAGCAGAGATGTTGGTTGTAGACTTGTAATCTTAATCAACAAACTTTACTAACATCAAACAAACCTGCAAAATAACAAGTTACAGCCACAAGGGTCAATACATTTGAATTGTATTGGCAAGTGATATTATGGTAGTATAGTGGAGTCTATCATCTATATGTATTTGTCTAAGTGGAGCTTAGGCTTGATTTGCTCAAAATAGATTTTCCTTATCATTTGAAAACTCTAAGTTTTTGCTTGACAAAATCTTTCCCAAGGCATCTCCCAATAGAAATTGGTGATCCTTTCAACCCTTGTTCAACCACAAGTTTTTAAATTAGAAATTGGGATGAGGAGATTCTTGATAGCTTCCATGTCTTGATGCTCAAATTGTCCTTTACCAGGGACATGGCTAAGTACTTAGATTTTTCACTCTGCAGAGGTGGTGCACTTTCCCCACAAGACTTGGTTTCACCAAGACAAGATCTTTTAGAAGCCTTCCCTTAGACCAGAATGGACGCGCTCCAACCTATCAAACCCCTACCACCAACTGTCCATTTGGCTAAGTTATTGCAACCTATATGATCCAGGCAGAGCCCATAATGCCAAGTGGCTGCACTTGAAGCTTCTCAACATTTGACATCTCAAATCTCTTTGTTCCTGGGTGGCCATCCTCAAGTGAGATACCAAGTTTTCTCCAGTATACTGGACTTGGTGACGCCCAAGTTTTCCCCAGCATACTGGACTTGCATAACCACTCAACACAAACCATTCCTTCCATTCCACCCAGGTGATTCATTCACTTAGTTGTTTTACTAAACAAAACACAAGTCCTTGACTTAGAAATATTCCATAGTATGAATATATATTCCACCCTTGTTTTCTACTAGCTAAGCTAAGCATGATAGTAGTAGGAATCTTAACTTAGGAAATTCTACTAAGGTTTCATCTACTAGGATTTCCCATGGCATAGTTTATACTTAGCAAAATTCCATGCAAGTCCTACTTTAGAAACATCACTAGTGCATAGTGAAAATAATGGGACAAAGTATGAAGCATCACTTGCCTTTCTGGTAGAAAGTGTAAGTTCACTCCTTGATCTTTGCAATGTTCACACACTTCAAATCACTACAATTAAATCAAGTAAACAATATTTTAATCTACCATTCAAGCAATTCATCACATAAAATGATAGAAACAAAACAATGCATGCAAACATGCAGAAGATTGTTTTATTTGTAAAATTGGTTTCTAATGGTTCATAAACATTTGAAAACACCTAATGGTCATTTTATAAAGTGGCAAAATCATTTGCAAAAGATTTTACTTCATAAACCATTTTAAACCCAAGTCATTATTTTATGTGGTTGAAAATGTCTTTAGCAAAGTAATAATTTTTATAGGGTTCACCAAATATATTTTCAAATCATAAAACTTGGTGTTTGGGGTCAGAGAGTTTAAATCAAAACATTTCCCAAAGGTTTTCCTCCAAAAGCATTTTTGATAAATAAACAATATTTTTATTTGACTAGAAATGGTTTAAATCAAAGTCTCATTCTTTTGCTTCACCAAATACATTTTTGAAACCAACAATTGATTCCTAGGGTCAGTAGGTTCAAAACAAACCATTTTCCAAAGATTTTATCCCCAAAATCATTTTAGAACAATTTTTATATTCTAATCATGCATACACAAGTTTCTGCAAAAACAGTCAATTTAACAGAAGCAACTTACTAAACAAAGGGCATGGTCAGAAAGTACTTGTCTTGCTGATTCCATTTATATAAAATTTGCAAAATTTGGACGTGTGGTTTGAAAGTTTTGAATTTTTCAAATTGGAACATCTAATAGATCAATTCTGTTTTAAAATAACTAACAGGGCCACGTGTCTTGATTCTATTCGCTGGTACCGGTTCGTCTGGATCACGCTCTCTGGTGTGTTGGATCTAAGTTAGATCGAGCGGTGAAGAGACACCCGTACCCTTTCGTTTAAGTTACCTATCCTAACCGTGCGATCGAGATCTGATGGTGCTTAGCATGCTTGCCAGAGATGGGCGGCGCTGGCGGCGGCAGGTGGCGGTGCTGGCTCTGCCTACGGCGTCGCGGTGATTACATGAAGCAAGGGAGGAAGAGGAGATGCTCACAGTGATCGCATGGGTATGGCGAAGCTCAAGGTGGTCTTCGGGTAGCAGGGGGCGCACGAGGATAGTGACAATTTCTCGCCGGAGTTCCTTCTAGCGACGGCGTGCTCCGGTGTTGTTGGAGACGAACCTACAAGGTGTGATAGGACGCGAAACAGGTGGCATTAGACACGCGAGGAACGCATGATGTAGTGGTGTCCTCTAGAGAAAGGGGGAGGACGGGGCTTATGGGAGGGTCACCGGAGTTGATGTAGTCGACGGTGGCGCTCTGTCGAAGACGTTGCCGAGTTTGCAGGGCACGCGCGGGTGAGATGACGATACGGGGAGGTCCGCCAGGAGAGGGGGAACAAGTTCGTGTGCGCCAGGGAGCAAGGGGGGCGTGGGCTGGCCGGAATCGCCGCGGAGGTTCGTCGGAGACAGGGAGGTCGTTGCGAGCAATATGGGCGGCCTGAGGGTGGAGAGTGTGTGGCGTCTGAGGAGAAAAGAGAGAAGGAACATGGGCGATTAATACTGCGTGGTTACAGCGAGGAATTAACGCGGCATTAGGGCGGAATCAAGTAGAGAAGTTAGTGCTGCAACGACAGCGGCGTTGGGGGAAGAAGGGGTCGTCGCGGGGAAGACGCTGACGTGGGCGTGGGTTCCGCTTGGCAGCGGGAGAGAGGAGGAGGCGGTGGGGTCCGATCGTCAGTGAGGGCGCTGGTGTGTGTCTGAGTGAGAAAGAAAAACGTTTCGGGGAGGTTAGTTGGCCTGCTGCTGGGTCAGTTGGGCCGGCTGGTTGGGCTGAGGTCCTTTTTATATTTTTTTTGTTCCTCTTTCTTTTTCTTTTTTCCATTTCTTATTATTCTGTTTTGATTTTGATTAAACTATTCAAACACTCATTTGAATTCAAACCTTTGCCAAATTTTGTGTAGATTTAAATATTGATTAGTAATATAATCTGAAGTTAATTTTAGAATAAAACTTTATTCTTTTGGGGGTCTTTTAATTATTCAAAAAGCCCTTGTTTTAAATTAATTAAGATTTAATAATATTTTCAAACACCATTTAAATTTCCAAAATCTTCCAAATCTTTTCAGTAGGTTTTTATTTGATTATTAGGGTGTCAAAATATTCATCTTGAATTATTTGGAAAGTATTTAATATGATTCTTAAATATTTGAATTGGGTATTTGTTTTATTTCCAATGGAATTAAATATAGTTTTATTTCCCTAAATTTTATTTGGAATATTTATTTTATTTAAATTAATTAAACAACTTTTATTCCACTTGGGTCAATTCCAAAATACTATTTTCTCATGAATTATATAATTATTCTTATTAGAGATTTGTCTTTATTAAAATAGGGATAGAATGGTTAATGCCATTTTATTTTATTTTGGAAATTATTTATCATTTTATTTTATTTGGATTTGGATTATAATCATTCCACTTGTTTATGGATTAGGCCAAGATTTAATTTGGTCTTTAAATAATCCTTATTTAATATTTCTTTCTTCATCTTATCAAATCCATATCTTTTTATTTAGAGATCCAAACTTGGTGATTCCAATTTGTAAAATCTTATTTGAGATTTATTTATCCTTCTAAATATCTTTAGGATTATTTGCTCACCATTTGGTATGGATTTTAGATAAGGGATTTATTAGCTTTGAAAATTCAATTTTCTTATCTTATTAAATTCATAAGATTTTATCTATGGCTCCAAATTAAGTGAAACCAATTTCTATGGCTTTAGAATATTTCTATTTGTCTTTCTTGATCATTTGTAAATGTTTGTTGACAAAATTTTATATGGATCAAATCCATAGGCTTGGAGATAACTTGGAAATGATTTTTATTCCATTTAGGGTTTAGGGTTTGGATTTATTTTTCAAGTGTTTAAATTTCTAGATGAATTTTATGAGGAATGCATTCCACTTGATTTGGATTTAGTTGGATTCAAATATTAACCAAAATTTGTTCAAGATGGGATTTTTAAGTTTCCATTTAAAAACAAAAGTTTCTTTTCACCCTAAATTTCAACAATTATTTATTTTGTTTATTTATTTTTCACATAACAAGATTTGGAAAATCTTGGGATGTGACATCTGCCTTCGTTCGAATTAAAAACAATACCAATCACTTGGCCATGTTCTGTGTGGTGCTTGGATATGGTAGGTCCGTTCAAGCCGGCTCGAGGCGGAATGACTCACATTCTAGTCATGGTGGACAAATTCACAAAATGGATCGAAGTGAAACCACTAAGAAAATGTGATGGACCCACAAAGGTAAAATTCCTCAAAGACATTATCCAGAGATATGGATATCCACACAGTGTTATCACAGATAATGGCACAAACTTCGCTGAAGGAGCCTTTGCTAGGTTCTACCAAGTGAAACACATAAGACTGGATGTTGCCTCGGTGGCTCACCCGGCATCAAATGGGAAAGTAGAACGATCAAATGGACTGGTATTGTCAGGAATAAAACCCCGGCTTATCGAACCACTGCAAAGGTCGGCAGGATGCTAGATTGAGGAGCTTCCAGCAGTACTATGGAGTCTCAGGACCACACCGAACAGGTCGACAGGGTATACCCTATTCTTTCTAGTATATGGGGCAGAAGTTGTGCGTCCAGCAGACATAATGCATGACTCGCCAAGAGTGATCCAGTACACAACTGCCGAGGTAAACGAAATATCGCGGCAAGATGATGTGGATCTGCTAGAAGAGGCTAAGGAATTGGCACTATCAAGATCAGCTATTTATCAGCAAGATCTCAGACGATATCATAGCAAAAAAGTCTATCCGAGAGTCTTTAAAGGAGACTTGGTTCTTCGACTAGTGAAACGCACATCCGACATGCACAAACTCTCACCCCCATGGGAAGGACCATTCATCGTGAGTAAAGCATTGCACAATGATGCATATTACCTGATCGATGCTCAATCACCATAAAAGAACAAGTCAGACAAAGCCGGAGACGAATCAAAAAGACCATGGAACATAGCCTTACTTCGCCCGTTCTACACTTAGAAGCCATATATTGCACGTCGCGATATGACGCATCAAGTCGGAGTATCAAGCATGTATTAAATCTTGGCACATCAAGCAGTGACTCGGGGACTGCACCATGTTATTTCCTATTTTAAATTATGTATTAAACTTCGGCACCTCGAGTAGTGACTCGGGGACTGCACCATGTTATTTCCTATTTTGGATTATGCATTAAACCTCGGAACCTCGAGCAGTGACTCTGGGAATGCACCATGTTATTTCTTATTTCGGATTATGCATTAAACCTCAGCACCTCGAGCAGCGACTCGGGGACTGCCGCATGATTGTTTCTCGTTTTGAACTATGTATTAAACCTCGGCACCTCGAGCAGTGACTCGGGGACTGCCCTGTGGTGTTCTCTACATTGAGTTATGAACTATATTTCGGCAACCCAGTTTATAACTTAGGGACTGTTGCGTGTCATTCGATGTTTTCTGAACAGATGTGAACCTTCAGCAACCCAAATGATAACTCGGGAATGACTTACGCTACCCATTAATTTTTTCCATACATATAAGAGCTAGATAACTTCAGCAGAAACTCGGGGACTACCCCGATTTGCTGCTCATAACTCGTAAGATGCAATGTAAGTTTGCCTCGATTGTCAAAGGAATAACAAGGAGGAAACAACTAACAAATTCTAAGGATAACAACCTCAGCAAGTCGAAGTATGATAAGGGATAAAAGCCAACCTATGAGATTAGAGCATTGTACGCCAAGTAGAAATTAAGAAAACAACAGCTATACAACCAAGGTTATAGAGGGCAAACAAGATAGATGCCAAACAAATGTCAGCCATATGGGAGAACACGATACGGCTTTACGAAATTAAAGTTGGGCAAAGCAAAGATGTGAAGCAGATAGATCCACTTAGATGAAATGACAGTAGTTACCATCACCCATGCCTCAGGGGCACAAGGCAAAAAGGTTCACACCACACCAAAAGACGGATAAGTGCTTCACAGACATCATACGCCCGGCATACCGGGGACTTAAAACAAATTGAAGTTTTTCAAGCCTAAACACTGAAAGAGGCCAAACAACCCTTAAGGGGCAGTAGCATTGTCAGGAGCATCGGGCATGGGTATCGTGGACGTTGGCGGAGGGACCTCGGTCTCCTTCAGAAGGGTATCTTCAGGAACTGGGCGCTCCGAGGTAGCTGGCGCCTCAGCCGAAGTTACCTCGGCTTCAACATAAGCCATAGTAACCTCGGGAACAAGCCCCGGCTGCTGAGAGACATTAGCTTGAACTCGAGAGTTTTCAGTCCCTTTGGACGACAACCGCGCGCCGCCATCCTCATCCGAGCTGTCGTTTGAATCACGGGAATTATCCGAATCACCCTCCGGTTCATCCTGATCGGTCGAGTCATCACCTGATGCATCTTCAGCTTCGACATCATCCGCCGGATTGGGAAGAAAACTCGGCCCTTCGATCCAATTATGCACGTCAGCATACTCGACAAGTTGGAAGGCATGAGCTTGGCAGCGAGCGACAAACTCCGGATTCTCAACCCAAGGGGAGCTAGTGCGCAAATTCATCAGAGTATCGAGAGAGATATCCTCGTACCAAGACAAAACGGCTGTAAGTGCCACATCAGCACTAGCCCTTCCAGCAGATTCCCTCTAGAGATTAAGTTGGGTCTGAGATGCCATTAGCCTCGCCACAAGCACTTCAACTTCATCAATATCAGGCGTTCCAGAGGTGTTCGGCCAAAGAACATGGTAGGCCCGGATAGCTGCTTGCACCAGATCTCTTCCCATAATCTTCATTGGTCCAATAGCATCACCGACGAAAATCAGGAAGTCTTCCATCGAATATTCTTGAATCGGAGCAACGGGGACACCTTGGCGCTCACGAGCAGCAATCACGGCCTTAGAGCTCACTAGTTTCGCTTTTGGAAAATGATCTACACGAAAGGAAATCATATCAGTTAAAAATAAGAAAGAGAAGAAAATAACTCGGCCACGGGCGGAAACTTATGATGGGTGTAACTCAACATTTTCTGGAGATCCAGGGACCAATCAGCCCTACTCTTCTCGAAACGAGTGATTTCCTCGCTCATCGCCCAGTTCTTTAGCTCGGCAGCGTCAAGAAGTTCCTTATCTTTCTGCAACTGCAGGCTCAGTCGATTCTTTTCTTCAGAGAATTCCTGGTCAACTTTTTCCAATTCAGACTTCTAGGAAAGCTTGAGAGACTCAACCGCGGCGCGTAACCGAGTTATCTCATCGTCCTTTTCTTTGAGTTGCGCCGAATGAGTGGCAGCTTGTTCTAAAAAATGCAGCATCATATCAGGCATAGGTATGCATTCTTGGTGCGATGTTGCAAGTGTTTGTAACTCGGCTATACCAAAGCCGGAAGGTTTTAAGAAACCCAGTATTTATCTCGAACAAGAATTAACAAATTAAAAACCAAAAAAGAGGAAGCAACCTTCAAGAGCGTCAACCTTCTTAGTAAGGCGGGCATTCAGATTGTTGATACTAGCTGCACGCCAACGAAGAGTGAATTAGCACGACAAGACAAAAGTGTTATGAACTTAAGGAACAGTACGCATTAGTTAAATTACCAGTTTTCTTCACTACAGGAACAACCTTCTCATATTTTTCTTGCAGTTTCTTGTGGGCGAAGAGCAACCTCTGAAATTCGGCTATCCGCCGATCATGGGCAACCTAAATACAAAAGAAAGTTACCAGACTGGATATTCAAAGTTAAGGCAGATCCGAATCAAGTAAAACTTGACTCAGATCTAGTTGACTGGACATTCAAAGTTAAAGCAGATCTGAATCAAGTAAAACTTGACTCAGATCTAGGTGACTGGACATTCAAAGCTAAAACAGATCCGAATCAAGTATAACTTAACTCGGATATAGGTAGCTGGATATTCAAAGCTAAAACAGATCCGAATCAAGTATAAATTGACTCGAATCTAGGTGGCTGGATATTCTAAGCTAAAACAGATCCGAATCAAGTATAAGTTGACTCGAATCTAGGTGGCTGGATATTCAAAGCTAAAATAGATCCGAATCAAGTATAAATTGACTCGGATCTAGGTGGCTGGATATTCAAAGTTAAAGCAGATGCAAGTCAAGTAAAACTTAAATTGGATCTAGGTGGCTGGATATTCAGATCTAAAACAGATCAGGATCAAGCAGAACTTGATTCGGCTATGAATGGACCACGGTTAATCCGAGTCATGAAGGAAATTGACTTAGCAAGAAGTGCATTTGAAGCCTGATAAAGCTTCCAAACGAACAACAAGTTATCCGACTACAAGCTTCGGGGACTAGTGTATATATAATACCATCTGAATAATAGAAAAAGTATCAACGAAAGCGCTTACCTCATTCATCTTGTCACTATGAAGGACAATCTTAGCAGCCATGTGCAAGCGACTGCTGATGTCGGAAAGCTGAAATTGTTGGCTACTCGGATTGCCTTCAAGTTGATCGGCGGCGTTCCAGTTATTGGCATACTCCACCAGAGAGCCGAGACTGTTCCCACTCTCAGTATGGGTCAACACTTTACCTCGGGTCTGATGTGTAACTACCGCCGTTGCCGGACTCTTGTGAAGAGTAAGTTGAGTGTCGACAGTAGGGGCGACACCAGGCTTAGCAGAGGAAGCTCCCCTGCGAAGTACATCAGCTATACTGGGCTAGGAAGAGCTAGTTGGCCCCTTCTGATATGCCGAGGGTTTAGTAACAACAACCATCCTACTTTTAGTAGAGGCTTCGGCAGGGGCAGCAACTTCAGCACTAGGAATCACGCCCTTGGGGGCAGGAGGAACTATAGTTTCCAAGGGGGTCGGGGTGGTGATATCTTCGGTTGGAGTGGGAGTAGAAGCTAGGATCGTGGTGATCAATGGATCATTGGGGGAAACCTCGATGGTCTGGAGAGGGGCAACATGCTCAACCGGGTGATCTGGTGGGGGCGTTATGTCGGCAATAACAGTGGGAGAAATAGGTGAAGGGTTTCGCGGCATAGTAAATCAAAAAATTTCTACGGATGCGAACAGAGGGAAAGCCAAGATCTAATCTAGGAGATGCAAACAACGAGAGAGATTGGATTAGATCTTCATACCCTTGAAGATTCGCACAGCGGAACGTTCGTCGGAACGTGGGTGATGTAGTCGTACTCGCTTCTCCTCCTCGCGATCCGATCTGATCTAGCACCACAAGTGGCGGTGCCTCCGTGAGATGCACACGTGTAGCACCTCGATGTCTCCTCCTTCCTTGGTCCAGAAAGTATGGTGGAGAGATGGGTTGGATCTACAACGCGACGGCGCGGTGCAATTGGTGGAGAATTTCTGCAGCAGGGCTTCGCCTACAAGCAGTCGGGAGGGAGAGAGGAGGGCAGCAGGGCGGCTAGGGTTGGAGGGGAAGGTGTAGGGGGTTGGTGCGCCCCCAGCCCTCTATATATAGATGGGTGGGCGCAGCCCTAGCCCCTCCCCCAAGCCAAGGTCGGCGGCCCCAAGGAGGAAGAGTGGGGGGCAAGGAAACCCCCCCTTCTAGAAGCTCTATCTAGAGTTTAAACCTCTCTTGGCCGGCTGGGCCCTATGGGGCCTTGTGCCCCTGGCACAATGCGGCCAGGGAACTCCCTCATAGGCCCATGCCCCCTCCCGGAAGGTGGGGCCACGTTGGTCCCCTTCCGGAAGGTTCTAGAAGCTTCCGGTACAATACCGATTAATCCGGAACAATTCCGAACTCCAAAAACTGCACTGCCTTATATGAATCTTATTCTCCGGACCACTCTGGAACCTCTCGTGATGTCCCGGATCCCATCTGAGACTCCGAACAAAAACTCATAAACCAATTATCCAATCTATCCTAGCGTCGAGACACGTTAAGTGTGTGACCCTGCGGGTTCGAGAATATGCAGACATGATCTTCTATCAATAATCAACAGCGGGGTCTGGAAACCCATATTGACTCCCACACATTCATCTATGATCATATTGGATGAACCACGATGCCAGGATTCAATCAATCCCATATATATATTCCCTTCGTCTCGCGATATTTTACTTGCCCGAGATTTGATCGTCGGTACCGTCATACCTAGTTCAATCTCGTTCACAGCAAGTACTTTACTCGTTCCGTAATCCGATATCACTTTGTGATTAACTCCTTAACCACATGCTTGCAAGCGGTGTTGATATCGATTACCGAGTGGGCCCGAAGTATATCTCTCCGATTTGGGAGGGACAAATCCCATCTCGATACATACAACCCAACAGATACTTTCCGATCACCTGAGAGACACCTTTATGATCACCCTCTCATAGGATGACGTTTGATGACCTCAAAGCTTTCTTCCGATACCAGGGAGTTGTATTATCTCATGGTCTAAGGAATACAATATTTGACATAAGAAAAGCTTCGCAAAGACGAACACGATGACACGATCTAATTGCTTCGCTTAGTTTGGATCTGTCCACCATATCATTCTCCCAATGATGTGATCTCATTATTAATCGACAACTCATGTCCATGGTTAGGAAACCTTAACCATCATTAATCAATGAGCTAGTCCATAGAGGCGTACTAGGGACACGGTGTTGTTCACAAACCACACAAGTATTAAAGTTTCCGCTTAATACAATTCTAGCATGGAATATAAACATTATCATGAACAAGAATTATAATAATAACATCTTTATTATTGCCTCTAGGGCATAATTCCAACAATAGGAACATCTCGTTGAGGCGATATATGGGTCGGCGCAGGAGGAGAATCAACATGAGAGGGACTGGGAACTCGAGTATCTTCCGGAGGAGGAGAAGGCTGCCGAGTAGCATGTCTTGTCATACTCGGAGCGCTTGGCTTCGCGGAGAGATGAGCTCTGCAAGAGACAAAAAGTCGAATCAAGAGACAGAAAGAGAGAAACAAGAAATACAAATGAAAATAAACTCACCTAGTAACCCCGGGCATGGTCTTACGCCTCGGGATATGCTCCGAAGACTTCTTGACTCGCTTCTTGGGGGCAGCACCGGAGGGATCTGTCGAAGCGGTGCGCTTCTTCGAAGCAGCAGGAGCTTATGAAGCAAGAGGTTCGGCGTCGTGCACATGACCAGCTGGATTAGCTGGGAAAGAAGGAGCCGGAAATGCGTAAGAGATAGGCACCGCGATAACTACCTCTAGAATTTGGACGTCGTCCGAGTCACCTTCATCCGCGTGGGCCAAGGTTTTGCCACGGACACGAACAGGAGAAACATCCGACTTAGGGACAAACTCCTCTGAGTCAGGCTCCCCAATATCCGGAGTATTACGGTCAGCGGTCCAAGGAAGAACCAAAACCTCGGCATCTTCCGTCTTCTGCTCTGTGAATCTCTGCGAGAAAAATAGGTTCGAATAAGTAAAAGAACGCTCAATAAAGTGGCATGGAAGAGTAACACTAATGTCTAAATTCACCTGACGAGGGGGATTCTGGCGATGTAAGGTTCCCAACCTTTAATAAGGTAGAGATCCCTGTGTTTACAATGCTAGTCCCTGGATCAATAGCTAGCATCCACAGTTAAGATGTAATATCAAGAAACAAAGGTCATAATACAACTTTATAACCAGGAATAACATAATTTTATTACATCTCACATAGCTCATTTGGCTATTACATTACATTGCAGTAGAATATCTATAAGCATGGGGTCCTTCATCTTCAAAGTGCCACAGGCAAACATGTTGGTTGTAGACTTGTAATCCTAATCAAAAAACTTCACTAACACCAAACCAACCTGCAACATTATAAGTTACAGCCACAGGGGTCAATACATTTGAATTGTATTGGCAAGTTTCACTACTATGAAGAAATAAGTGGATCCTAACATTACATGCATATTTGGCTAAGTAGGGTTTTAGGCTCATTTGCAGAAAGCAGTATAATTTATCCTATCTTTTCGAAATAGTTTTGATCTTTTGGCAAATCTTTTTGAACTCCTTGGAAACCTCCAAGTGCTTCAAGTCTCTTGTTGTCACTTTCAAGTTTTACTTTTAGAAATTGGAATGTCGAGATTTCCCATAGCTTCGGGCCTTAGTTTCTCAGTATTGTCCATAACAGGGGACACGGCTAAGTACTTAGATTTTTATCTTCTGCAGAAGTTGTACACTTTACCCACATGACACATTCTCATCTTGATGCCACCAGTGGCCGCTGGATAAGTACTCACCAAGATGGAGTACTGGCAGATTGAGAATGTGACGAAGTCTTTCCATAGAAGTCCTCCCAATACACAATGCTGGCTTGTCTTCCAGGCACCAATGTAGGGTTCCAAGTTCCCTCATTCTAGTTAACCTAAAGAGGCCAGTGCATGGGTCTTCCGCTATGTAGTTGACTAAGCCAGTGCCCATTTAGCATGTGGCTGTACACGGAAGCCACTGTACGAGAAACATGTTCAATCTCTAAGTCCCTGGGTGGTTTTATTTTGGTGCACATACAAAAAGAGATTGCCATATAAACATGATTCCTTTTGTTGCCACCTTGTCCAAAACTTGAGTATCCTTGTCCACCCAGGTGGTTCATTGAGTACTTGTTTTATTATATAAAACATAAGTCTTTTCCCAACTTCATATAATCTCAACATGTATCTCATCTTAATATATATAGCAGGGCTAAGCTTATTACAACTACATTGTTTTCACTAAGGAATGTATAAGGGTATCCTATTAGGATTTAGCATAGCAAAATATAGTAGTCCTTATCATGCATGTTTCAAAATCCACTAAGTGTAATGAAAATAGTAGAACTTGGATGATAGTGTCACTTGCCTTTTTGGTAGAGGATGTTGGTTCACTTCTTGATCTTGCTAATATCACACTCTTCTAACTTCACTACAAATCAATCAAACAACATAGATTCAACTAGCATTCCAACCATTATTCAAACAATTCATCACACATAAAATAATAGAAACTAAGTCATGCATGCAAGCATGCAAAAGATAGTTTTATTTGCAAAGGTGGTTTCTACTAGGCTCTATACATTGTAAGGTTCAAAGTGGTCATTTTCTAAAGTGTCAAACCCATTTGCAAAAGGGTTTTATCTATAAACCATTTTTAAATCAAATCATTATTTCATGTGGTGGAAAATGTTTTTAGCAAAGCAACAATTTTATAATGTTCAACAAATAAGTTGTTAATTCACAAAACTTGGTGTTTAGGGTCAGTAAGTTTGAATCAAAACATTTTCCAAAGGTTTTTCTCAAAAATCATTTCCATATCAAAATCAATATTTTTATTTGACTAGAAATGAGCTAATTCAATTATTCAATCCTAATCTTCACAAAATACATTTTTAAATCCATAAGTTGGTTCCTAGGGTCAGTAGGTTCACAACAAACCTTTTTGCAAAGATTTCACATTAACAATTTATCTAGAACAATTTTTATATTCAAAATAAGCCTACACAAGTTTCTGCAAATTCAACCAATTTTCCAGAAGCAAAACATTAAACAAAAAGCATGGTTGCAAAGTACTTGTTCTACTGATTCCATTGATATAAAATTTGCAAATTTTGGACGTGTAGATTTAAAGTTGTGCAATTTACAAGTTTGCATTTAAATCAGATTCTAAATTCTGTTTTAAACCAAACCAGTGCCACGCGGCGCAACCTAATTGGCTGGTACCGGTTCGCACGGATCGGCCTCTGCGGATCGTTGGATCTAAATAGATCGCGTGGCTCAGACGCGCTCATACCCTTTCGCTCAGGTTCTAATCTTAGCCACAAGATCAAGGTCCAACGGGCTCAGCTGCCTTGACCAAGGACTGGCGGCGCTGCGCGGCGGCTGGCGACGGCGACGCTCAGACGGTGGTGTCGCAGCGATTCTAGGAAGCAAGGGGAGAAACGGGTGTGCTCACCGTGCTTGCGAGGTCGAGGTGACGCTCGACGCGTGGTCGGCTTGGCAAGGGGCGCTCAAGGACGGCGGCAATTCCTCGTCGGAGTAGGTGGCGGCGTCAGGTGGCTCTGGAGGTCGTCAAGGGCGACACTGCGGTTCACTCCGAGGCAAAACAAGGACACAGTTAGACGCGGGCAAGTGTGGTGTTCACGCGAGTATGATTGAGAGGGCTCGGGGTGGTCTGGCTTACCAGGGGGAGGTCGCCGGAGTTGCTTGCAGGCGGTGGCGCTCAGGTTGTTGTTGTTTGCCGACGCTATGGATCAAGCGCGGGCGAATGAGTGGCACGGAAAGATGCGCCAGGAGGTGGGAAGCAAGCTCGTGTGCAGATAAAGGAGAGGGGCGGCGAGGTGTGGCCGGAATTGGTGGAAATCCCCGTCGGAGCAGTGTTGGTGTGGGGGGCGAATTGGGGCAGCCTATGGGCAGAGGGGAGGAACTATCTGGGGGAAAAGATAGAGCGGAGATGGGCGTTTATGCACGTGTGGTCGCCGAGGAAGTTAACGCAGGCAATTAAGCGTATTGACGCCGGCAGTAACACGGCAGCAACAGCAAGGCGTGGTTTGGGTGTTGAAGACGACGGTGAGGTGGCAGTGGGACATGCCTGTCAGCGAGGAAGAGAGAGAGGATGAGGGGGCCACCTGTCTGTGACTTTGCGGGTGGGTTTGCGCGTAGAAAATGTTTCGCTGAGGGGCGAGCTGGTGGGCTGCGTTGCTGGGCTGTTGGGCCAGGTGGGTTGGGCTGTTGGTTTCATTTTTTTTATTCAGTAATCTTTTCTTTTTCTATTTGATTTTCCTGTTTTGAATTTCAAACAACAAATCAAACACCCAAATGAATTCAAAACCTTGCTAACTTTGTATTGAGTTTTAGTTCTGTTTAACAACACAATTCCAAAGTCCAAAATAAAATATTATTTTTATTCTTTTTAGGATCTATTTAATAATTAAATAAAATAGTCCTTAGTTATTAATTCAAATAGGTTTTGATTTATTAAAATCTCCATTTGAAATCTAAATATTATCAAAACCAAATCAGTAGGTTTTATTTGAAAATATAAAATACTTGGAAGACTTGTTTAAAATAATTTAACAAGTTTTGATGTTTAATTAAAATGGTAAAACCTTTATTTTTAATAAAATTGGATATTAATAAATCCTCATTATTTTGTTTAAATAACCCTTTACTCCTTTAATCAAAACAAAATATTTTATTTCAAAAACTTGGCCAAGGTTTAATTTGTCTCTATAAAAATAGTCCTTATTTATATTCCTACCTTTTCATTTGAAAACCAAATCTTTTTATTAAAAGATCCAAAAAATAATTTCACTTATTTAATATTTTCTTTATTAATTGTTTATCTTTTCAAATCCCTTTAGGATTTGTTCGATCAAAAATAGGTTTGAAGGTTTCCAATTGGAATCAAGAGTTTCTTCTCACCCTGAAAATCAACAAAGTTTTATTTTATTCATTTATTTTTCACATAACAAGATTTGGAAAATCTTGGGATGTGACAGGCTACCACCCTTAAATAAATCTCGTCCCGAGATTTGGGAAGGCTAGGGTTATAAGTAGGCTCAAAGCATCTAGGGTACTACCACCCTTAAAAATTTTCCAACTAAATTACATTTTGGCCTGCTTGGGATCTTGGGGAAACTTCTCTGGGCAAACATCTGCATAGTGTCCCTTGTTTCCACATTTGAAACATGTGACAAGGCTGAGATCCTTCATAGGATTGTTTATCTTGTGCTTCATCTTTTCTGGACAGTTGCTTGCATAATGCCCTTGGTTACCACAATTGTAACACGTGATAAGATTGAGTTCTTCTCGTATCTCTTATGGACAGGTTGCTACATAATGGCCTAGCTCTTTGCAGTTGTTGCACCATACTTGGCCAATCTCCTTATACTTATTCTTCCCTGGACATTCACTGGCATAGTGTCCCATTTCTTTACAATGATTACATTGCACAAGGCTTTTGCCCTTCTTTTTCTTGGGTTTCTCCAAAGCTAGGAGTGCTTCTAGTTCATGTTCTTCATATGCTATCTCATAGGTAGGAATGTCTACTAGTTTCTTTGACCTTCTATTGCTCCTTGGATAATTCATATGCTTCTTCTTTGGTCCTTTAAATTGGGTCGTATTGCATGGAGGTACAAGTGGAGATTTTCCTTTGTCCTCATCCTTCTTGGTAGACTTAGCTCCCTCTTGATAGTCTGCAATCAGTTGTTGCACTCCACCTTGTTTCCTTTGTTCAACTATGGAATAGATGGGGCATTGGATGGGGACATGATTATTTCCTTCACATAGGTAACAAGTAGCTTGAGAGGTGGGACATTGGCCAACTGGATGTTTCTCTTCACAGTTGGGGCATTGATCTCCATGCTCCTTGGAAGTATGATCCTTGTCTCCACAAATATTGCAAGCTTGGGTTACTTCTAGAATAACATCTTTGTCATCTTTGTTGTCACAAACTCCTTTGGAAGAGTTGCCTTCCATGTTGATCATTTGATCTGTCACCTTATGCAACAATTGGGCTTGGGTTTCAAAAAACCTTTGCATGGCTGGATCTTCCCCACTGGTGTTGGCTATGAATTGAGTTGTCACTTGATTCAACTAGTTTTGGGTTGCTATAAGTTCTCTCATGTTATCTTCTTGGTTGTTGTTGGTGTCATCAACCTTGATGTTGGAGTCTCTTGGAGTAGTCATCTGTTTGGGGTGAATTGAGATTAGAATAGAAAGATATTTCTAAGGAATCAATTCTAATCACACACATCACAATTCACACAAACAATGTGCAAGCAATCACAATCAAACACTTCTTTTAAACACAAGTTTCCAAGCATATTCTTAGGCAACTGAAAATATTTTTGTTACACCACATAAGTTGGTGGGTTTGGCTTAAACTAAATATGGTGGTCCATCTATATGGTTCACTTGTGATCTTTCCATCCTTCTGGGTTGATTCTTCTTGCTTGAGATCATGGTTTCCTTGGGAATCTCTTGGTCACAAAACTTCAAAGGTGATGATGGCTCCTTCTAATTTGTGTTTCCTTAGTCTCCAAATCTTGAGCAAGATTTCTTGTCTCACTTGTCCTTAGTGATATCCAAGGTTGAAGTCCTTGGTGAAAATGCTGAAGATGTTGAAGTCATTAGAGTTGAAGATGTTGAAGTCATTAGAGTTGATGAAGTCCTTAGCTCATGGTGAAGTCTTTGACCATGGGGTAGGCTTTGTCCATCAAGTTTGAAATAGATGAGATGTAGAATCAAAACCAAAATGGTTGAGGGAAAGAGTTTACAAGATTGTTTGTAAATAAGTTTTGGAACAATACAACTCCTATTTTTTTCTAAGAGGTTTTTGTCCAATCCTAGGGTTATCCTACAGGAAACACAATGCTCTGATACCATCTGTAAGGTTCCCAACCTTTAATAAGGTAGAGATCCCTGTGTTTACAATGCTAGTCCCTGGATCAATAGCTAGCATCCACAGTTAAGATGTAATATCAAGAAACAAAGGTCATAATACAACTTTATAACCAGGAATAACATAATTTTATTACATCTCACATAGCTCATTTGGCTATTACATTACATTGTAGAAGAATATGTATAAGCATGGGGTCCTTCATCTTCAAAGTGCCACAGGCAAACATGTTGGTTGTAGACTTGTAATCCTAATCAATAAACTTCACTAACACCAAACCAACCTGCAACATTACAAGTTACAGCCACAGGGGTCAATACATTTGAATTGTATTTGAAGGGAATATGCCCTGAGAGGCAATAATAAAGTGGTTATTATGTGTATTCCAAGTATATGATAGATGTTTATTTTGCATGCTATAATTGTATTAATACGGAAACGTTAATACATGTGTGTTTAATAAACAAACAGAAAGTTCCTAGTTATGCCTCTCTCATAAACTAGCTCGTTGATTAATAAGATGATCAAGGTTTCCTGATCATGGACATTGGATGTTGTTAATAACGGGATCACAACATTAGTGTAATGGTGTGATGAACACTCATCCGAAGTATAGCATTACGATCAAAGTCATTGAGTTTATATTGCTATAACAACTTACAAAGTGATCCTAATCCTTAGACCATGAGATCATGTCAATCACTAACACCGGAAGAGTTTCTTGATAACATCAAACATCACACCGTAACAGGGTGATTATAAAGATGAATTCAGAACTAATAAAGTGTTATGTTGAGGCTCATGGATCAAGAGTGGAATTTGTTCATCCCGATGACGGATAGATATACTCTGGGCCCTCTCGGTGATATCACATTGATTAGCTTGCAAGCAAGTGATTTGATCACTAGAATGTTATATCACGGGAACGAGAAAAGAGTGCATGTCGGTAACGAGATCAAACTAGGTATGGAGATACCGATGATCGAATCTCGGACATGTAATATATCATGAAACAAAGGGATTAAGATACTAGCGTAAAAGGTTCCGACGATCACAAGAAAGTCATCGTTGAATGTGTGGGAGTCAATATGGGTCTCCAGATCCCGCTTCTGATTATTGATCCGAGAGGGGTCTCGATCATGTCCGCATTATTCACGAACCGTAGGGTGACACACTTAAGAGACACCGACATCCAATTGGAGCAAAAGTTTCATGCCGAAAAGAAAAGGAAAGCGCAGGAATTTATTTCACTAGACACCGAAACTGTTTCGGTTGAAATTGCTGAAACTGGTTCTGCATGTGAAATGGAATACTAGCAAGGGGTTTTATGTGAATGTTTGTTAATTAAAGTAATTAACAAAATTCTGAATAAATAAATAAAAGAGTTTTATTTAAATGAGAGCTTGCATTAAATTTGGTGGAAATTTAATGCATGTGAGTGGATTTTTGAGTGGAGGCTTTTTAATGGGAGTGGAGGCTTTTCATTTTGAGTCGGAGCTCCACCCACATGAATGTGGAAGAGGTGGGGGCAGCCCCATGGCTGGGCGCCATGCCCCTTGGGTGCCCCCCCTCTCCCCTATAAAAGGCCCCCCTCTCCTCCTCTCACACCACACCTCCTCGTGAAGGATCTCTCTCCCCCTCTAGAATTTATCCCCCATGGTCTCGGACTAGCGAGATACATGTTCCCGGTGGCTATTCGGCAAGAAAGAGTTGTGCTTCCGCTGCATCGCTGGAGCGAGGAGGCGGAGGTTGCTCGGTGCCTCGAACGTGTGTGCGAGCACGGATGCGCTGCTGATTTGCGGCGCTAGGACTTCCTCTCGATCTTGAGATCGGCAAGAGATCGTCTACATCAACCACGAGTTGAACTCGTTAAGCTTTGTCGGTCTTCAAGGGTATGTTCTCTACGGATATACATCCGCCCGTTGTTTGTATCTAGTAGATGGATCTTGGTATATAGTTCACATCGTAGGAAATTTTTTGTTTTCTATGCTGCGAACCCTACAGTATTGGCAAGTTTCACTACTATGTAGAAATAAGTGGATCCTAACATTACATGCATATTTGGCTAAGTAGGGTTTTAGGCTCATTTGCAGAAAGCAGTATAATTTATCCTATGTTATCGAAATAGTTTTGATCTTTTGGCAAATCTTTCTGAACTCCTTGGAAACCTCCAAGTGCTTCAAGTCTCTTGTTGTCACTTTCAAGTTTTACTTTTAGAAATTGGAATGTCGAGATTTCCCATAGCTTCAGGCCTTAGTTTCTCAGTATTGTCCATAACCGGGGACACAGCTAAGTACTTAGATTTTTATCTTCTGCAGAAGTTGTACACTTTACCCACATGACACATTCTCATCTTGATGCCACCAGTGGCCGCTGGATAAGTACTCACCAAGATGGAGTACTGGCAGATTGAGAATGTGACGAAGTCTTTCCATAGAAGTCCTCCCAATACACAATGCTGGCTTGTCTTCCAGGCACCAATGTAGGGTTCCAAGTTCCCTCATTCTAGTTAACCTGAAGAGGCCAGTGCATGGGTCTTCCACTATGTAGTTGACTAAGCCAGTGCCCATTTAGCATGTGGCTGTACACGGAAGCCACTGTATGAGAAACATGTTCAATCTCTATGTCCCTGGGTGGTTTTCTTTTGGTGCACATACAAAAAGAGATTGCCATATAAACATGGTTCCTTTTGTTGCCACCTTGTCCAAAACTTGAGTATCCTTGTCCACCCAGGTGGTTCATTGAGTACTTGTTTTATTATATAAAACATAAGTCTTTTCCCAACTTCATATAATCTCAACATGTATCTCATCTTAATATATATAGCAGGGCTAAGCTTATTACAACTACATTGTTTTCACTAAGGAATGTATAAGGGTATCCTATTAGGATTTAGCATAGCAAAATATAGTAGTCCTTATCATGCATGTTTCAAAATCCACCGAGTGTAATGAAAATAGTAGGACTTGGATGATAGTGTCACTTGCCTTTTTGGTAGAGGATGTTGGTTCACTTCTTGATCTTGCTAATATCACACTCTTCTAACTTCACTACAAATCAATCAAGCAACATAGATTCAACTAGCATTCCAACCATTATTCAAACAATTCATCACACATAAAATAATAGAAACTAAGTCATGCATGCAAGCATGCAAAAGATAGTTTTATTTGCAAAGGTGGTTTCTACTAGGCTCTATACATTGTAAGGTTCAAAGTGGTGATTTTCTAAAGTGCCAAACCCATTTGCAAAAGGGTTTTATCTATAAACCATTTTTAAATCAAATCATTATTTCATGTGGTGGAAAATGTTTTTAGCAAAGCAACAATTTTATAATGTTCAACAAATAAGTTGTTAATTCACAAAACTTGGTGTTTAGGGTCAGTAAGTTTGAATCAAAACATTTTCCAAAGGTTTTTCTCAAAAATCATTTCCATATCAAAATCAATATTTTTATTTGACTAGAAATGAGCTAATTCAATTATTCAATCCTAATCTTCACAAAATACATTTTTAAATTCATAAGTTGGTTCCTAGGGTCAGTAGGTTCACAACAAACCTATTTGCAAAGATTTCACATTAACAATTTATCTAGAACAATTTTTATATTCAAAATAAGCCTACACAAGTTTCTGAAAATTCAACCAATTTTCCAGAAGCAAAACATTAAAAAAAGCATGGTTGCAAAGTACTTGTTCTACTGATTCCATTGATCTAAAATTTGCAAATTTTGGACGTGTAGATTTAAAGTTGTGCAATTTAAAAGTTTGCATTTAAATCAGATTCTAAATTCTGTTTTAAACCAAACCAGTGCCACGCGGCGCAACCTAATTGGCTGGTACCGGTTCGCACGGATCGGCCTCTGCGGATCGTTGGATCTAAACAGATCGCGCGGCTCAAACGCGCTCATACCCTTTCGCTCAGGTTCTAATCTTAGCCACAGGATCAAGTTCCAACGGGCTCAGCTGCCTTGACCAAGAACTGGCGGCGGCGACGCTCAGACGGTGGTGTCGCGGTGATTCTAGGAAGCAAGGGGAGAAACGGGTGTGCTCACCGTGCTCGCGAGGTCGAGGTGACGCTCAACGCGTGGTCGGCTTGGCAAGGGGCGCTCAAGGACGGCGGCAATTCCTCGCCGGAGTAGGTGGCGGCGTCAGGTGGCTCTGGAGGTCGTCGAGGGCGACGCTGCGGTTCACTCCGAGACAAAACAAGGACACAGTTAGACGCGGGCGAGTGTGGTGTTCACGCGAGTATGATTGAGAGGGCTTGGGGTGGTCTGGCTTACCAGGGGGACGTCGCCGGAGTTGCTTGCAGGCGGTGGCGCTCAGGTTGTTGTTGTTTGCCGATGCTATGGATCAAGCGCGGGCGAATGAGTGGCACGGAAAGATGCGCTAGGAGGTGGGAAGCAAGCTCGTGTGCAGAGAAAGGAGAGGGGCGGCGAGGTGTGGCCGGAATCGGTGGAAATCCCCGTCGGAGCAGTGTTGGTGTGGGGGGCGAATTGGGGCAGCCTATGGGCAGAGGGGAGGAACTATCTGGGGGAAAAGATAGAGCGGAGAGGGGCGTTTATGCACGCGTGGTCGTCGGGGAAGTTAACGTAGGCAATTAAGCGTATTGACACCTGCAATAACGCGGCAGCAACGGCAGGGCGTGGTTTGGTGGTTGAAGACGACGGTGAGGTGGCAGTGGGACATGCCTGTCAGCGAGGAAGAGAGAGAGGGAGAGGGGGCCACCTATCTGTGACTTTGCGGGTGGGTTTGCGCGTAGAAAACGTTTCGCTGAGGGGCGAGCTGGTGGGCTGCGTTGCTGGGCTGTTGGGCCAGGTGGGTTGGGCTGTTGGTTTCATTTTTTTTTATTCAGTAATCTTTTCTTTTTCTATTTGATTTTCCTGTTTTGAATTTCAAACAACAAATCAAACACCCAAATGAATTCAAAACCTTGCTAACTTTGTATTGAGTTTTAGTTCTGTTTAACAACACAATTCCAAAGTCCAAAATAAAATATTATTTTTATTCTTTTTAGGATCTATTTAATAATTAAATAAAATAGTCCTTAGTTATTAATTCAAATAGGTTTTGATTTATTAAAATCTCCATTTGAAATCTAAATATTATCAAAACCAAATCAGTAGGTTTTATTTGAAAATATAAAATACTTGGAAGACTTGTTTAAAATAATTTAACAAGTTTTGATGTTTAATTAAAATGGTAAAACCTTTATTTTTAATAAAATTGGATATTAATAAATCCTCATTATTTTGTTTAAATAACCCTTTACTCCTTTAATCAAAACAAAATATTTTATTTCAAAAACTTGGCCAAGGTTTAATTTGGCTCTATAAAAATAGTCCTTATTTATATTCCTACCTTTTCATTTGAAAACCAAATCTTTTTATTAAAAGATCCAAAAAATAATTTCACTTATTTAATATTTTCTTTATTAATTGTTTATCTTTTCAAATCCCTTTAGGATTTGTTTGATCAAAAATAGGTTTGAAGGTTTCCAATTGGAATCAAGAGTTTCTTCTCACCCTGAAAATCAACAAAGTTTTATTTTATTCATTTATTTTTCACATAAAAAGATTTGGAAAATCTCGGGATGTGACAGGCGAGTAAAGGGCTTCAATCCCCATTCCCATTCCTCCGGCATATCGGTCTTGAAGATAGCCCGGACGTGTTTGTATATGATATAATTATCAAGCTCGACTGTCGATACCTGGTTGGGATCCAGAGGTCTGCTCATGTAACTGAGTTTGTGAGAGAGGAGCTGGAAGGGGCAGATTCGGTTGCTGATGAAAGCGGTCATCAGATCATCACCACGAAGCCCGGCCTGAATCAGTTCCTTGAGCCGGACCTCGAATGCCTCAGCAAGGGCGTTGCTCTTCCTTGGATTATAATTGCAGTTATTCTCAGAAGGGGGACCAATAGAAAAAGCTGGGAGCTGAATCTTGTCCTCCTTCCCAGTATTTTTGACATAGAAAAAAGATCTATGCCACTTCTTGCAAGATTCGAGGCCAGCGACACGGGGAAACTCAGAGTTTCTCCGGGGTGTTATGGACGCGGCCCCGCATTGAGTGAGAGATTTCTCGGAAGGTTGAAGTGATTTGTCCGGCACTACATTAGTTCGGATCTGGAAAAACTTGGACCATACATGTACGGAAGGCCAGAGGCCAAAGTACCCCTCTGAGGCCGAGATGTAAGCCGACAGAGAGGCAACGGCATTAGCCGGCAGATGATGCAGCTGAAGGCCGAAGTAATCGAGGAAATCCTTGGCGAAGTCGCTAAGAGGGAGGCCGAATCCCCGAGCAAAATGATACATAAAAACCACGTACTCACCCTCGTTGAGTACGGGCGAGAATTCTTTGCCGGGTAAGCGACAACTTACCTCGGCAGGAATTCAGCGCGTCCTAATTAACCATTCTACCTCTCGACGGGTAACGGAAGAACCTTGTCAGGAACCGCGCTCTGGGCCAGATGCAAAGTCATCCTCCCCGACAACGGCGCCGCTAACGGAACTGGACATAGGCTCGTCGGAGGAGTCGACGGAGGAGAAAATAGCGGCGGAGAAGGGCCTAGAGGAACATGTCCCCATCGTGGTGCTAACAAGCATGGTGGCGGAACGGAAGAAGAACCGCCGTGGGGAATCTAGGAAACAGAGGGATTCCTAGCACGGCGACCTAGCGGCGGTACAGTTGGAAAACTCACCGGTGAGAGCACCGGAACGAGAGCACGGCGGTGGGGTCGCAGGAGCCGGAGAATGGCGGCATGACCGTCAAGGAGGACGACGATGGCGAGAGCACCGGAACACGCAGAAGAGCGGCTGCGTGAGGAAGAAGATGAGGGAGAGCGGAAGGGGAAAAGTGAACTGCCCAAACCCCTCTCCCCTCTTTATAACCGCGCCACGGTAACCGTGGTGGGATCGTGGCTATGCCACGATATCCAAATAATCGTGTGTATCACGAAACCGTGCGCAGCTAGTGGAACCACACCTCAGGCCACACGACACAGGAGAGGATCGGGCCTACCGACCGATACGGTACTCGAGGCGTCACTGTGCCGACGTGACGGGCGTAGTAATCACTGTGGCTTGTCAGTGGCTTGTCAGTGGACACTGTAGAGAAATAACTCGGGAAGAAAGAGAGAAGTACGTAGGAGGGTTTCCGGCGGGACCGCACCAGCTTCGGGGACTAATGTTGGGGGGTGACCCTGGTTAGGGTGAAGATAGGGGAAGGATGAAAGGAATTTCCCTCATCGTAAGCCTAATTACTAATTGCATCGGCCGAATCATGTGAAATTCGGCCGAGATCAGCAGGGCCATGACAGATGTAGAATGAGTAACGCCTTATCCGGTCGACATATGTGGTAAGTCGGCTGAATGAGTCTGACTAACTCGTATCCAGGTGAAGGCCGAGCCGAGTTATGCGAGACAAGGCCGAATAACGTGAAGCTTGCAGGAGAAGGAGATGCCTATAGTTAAACCCTAGTCTTTGGCTAAGAGGAATCTAGACAGAGCCAAGCGCAAAGGACATGGAGCAGAGCAGCAGAAGGGCAGACAAACGTCACAGAGGTGACAGTAAGGAAGCCCGAGGTGTGCATGTGAAGGTTTCTGGAACATTGCCGCAGATAGGAGGGGGACACAGAAAGGAGGCCGCCGAGTTACCATATTGGGACAAGCATATTCCAAGGATATGCTTGCCACGTCAGCCCTAGAAGGAACCCAGGAACCCCTTTATAAGGGGGACGCGGGCTCCTGAGGGGGGATCGATTCATTCTACGCCGTAAGGCTCGCGCATTAGTGTTCTTCCTCTCTATGAGACAGCTCTAGGAGCACTTGTATTTCTTGAGAAGAGGAATAGAGATATGCTTACAGGACACTTGAGTGTAGAAATCACTACATCTTCCCTCCCCGGATCCCTCTAGCATCCATTGGCCCCATACTTTAGCCTACCCATGGCATCTGCCATGCCACCACCATGACACTAAGTTCTATTGCTCCAGTATATCATCACTTAGGATGATAGCTATGATTTCTTTATTTGTGAAAATAATATTTTCTTTCTTTAGAGTATATATGATAACACACTATTTGCAAATACTTTGATAAAGACTCTTCAAAGGATATGAGCAAGTGATGAACTTGCCTTGTGATGGCAAGGAAGTGAAGTCTGATGCTTGCACTAGACCTTGAGCTTCTATGTCTATAAAAACATCATTATTGCCCGGTAAGGACAATATTTAAAGAAGCAAAATGATTATGCAAAGTAATGTAATGCATCATTTAACTTGATATGCATTCTCCCCATTATTATAAAAAATCATTTTTTAATAATAAAGGATTTATAAATATTAATTTTTAATATTTATAATAGAATATTGTATTCTTTTATTTTATTTGGCTTTTATTGATTTAACAATTCCTTTAAGAATTATCACTTAAATACTAAAAATGGATATTAAATATTTGTTTAGTATTTTTCTAAAATACTACAATATTAATATATAATGAAAGTGATTTTTATCATCTTTCAATAATTTTGTAAAATTCCATAAGGAATATATAATTTACAAAATTCTTAATAAAATTTATATGTCTAAAATTTATCTCTTAATTTATTTGGATAGTTTGGATTATGGTGAATCCGAAAATATTTATTTATAATTTTTGGACTTTTATTTTATTTTTTAGAATTTAATTAAATTCAGGGGCATTTTGGTCTTTTCCTATTTATTAAAACAGACTCTAAATGACTTGGGCTGGCCATTTGGGTTTATTGGGACCTTGTGGCCCAGTAGGGAAAGGTCAAAACAGTAACCCGAAGGGTTTTCGTCCCAGCCAGCCCAACTAACTCGTTGTCTTCTCTCTCGAGCTCACCCCTCTCCTTCTCCTTCCCTGACCCCGTGGTCAGTGGTGCGCCACCGGCGATTCCCGTCGTCATGGACCGCCCTGGCCGCCGCCGTGGTGCAGGAAGAGGTTGTCGACCCCGCTCTTCCCTCCTATCCAACTGGATTTGGACATGGAGCCCTCCTACGACCAGATCGATGTCGTCCCGAACCCTAGGGTTTGGGGGTGGTGTTCATCCTGGCGCCGCCGCTGCTGTCGTGCGCCGTGGTGATACTCCTCACCCCCAAGCGTGGCTATGGTAGCTGCCGTGGCGCTGTATGGGTCGCAGCGCCCCCTTTGGGATGCTCCCCGTGCCGCCATGGTCATCGGCCCCTCTACTTCCTCTTCTATTCTCCAGCGAGGACCTTTGGTGAGTGCTTCCTCTCCTCTCATGCTGCTCTGTGTTAGGTCATCCTCTGCTAGATGTTTGGTGGTGATCTTCCTGGTGATTGTCTGGTCTTGATTAGGGTTCTTGGTTCTGTTTAGGGTTCATACCCTGCTGTAGATTAAGTAATTGATGAAAAGGATACAGATGCCGCCTAGAGGGGGGGTGAATAGGCGGTTTAAAACTTTTACGAGATGGGCCTAACAAATGCGGAATAAAACTAGCGTTTACTTTGTCAAGCACAAAACCTATATAAACTATGGTTCACCTATGTGCACCAACAAATTATGCTAAGCAAAACAGGGAACTATGTGATAGCTAGATATAAGAAATCAAGCACGAAGGCTATCACAAAGTAAAGTGCATAAGTAAATAGCTCGGGTATAGAGATAACCAACGCACACGGAGACGATTATTTATTACCGAGTTCCTCCCATAAAGAGAGTACGTCTCGTTGGAGAGGGGTTGGTATCAAACCACCTATGCCACAAAAGGGCTCCCTTATTCTCCGGTGAATCCCCTCACATAGAGGAGAGATGGATTGGTGGAGTTGTAGATCTAGATCTCCCCTTTCAAATCCCCCAAAAAGATTCAAGAAATATGGGAGGGATTGAGAGTATTTGCAAGCTCTTGAAGGTCAAAACAATGGAGGAGAGAGAGAATGCAAGCAACCAGCCTAAGGAGGAAGAAGGGGTCTATTTATACCACTCCCCAACGAAATATGACCGTTTGGGACCTTTCAGGCCGGATAATCCGCCCCTCCCCCGGATATTCCGGGTTCCCCGGGCCAAAAAAAATGGCTAAGGACTTCGCGGCGCGACTCTCAGTATAGGGGCGGATAATCCGCCCCCGAAGGACCAGAAAATTCGCCGCCATTACTGGGAGCCACGCCTCAAAGTCCTTAGCCGTTTTCCAAAAATTGGGCCGGATAATCCGCCACCATGGCCGGATAATCCGCCCCCCTGAAAACTGGCAGGAACAGCAAAACTGAAACCATCATAACTTTTTCATTCGGACTCCGATTTTGATGATATTGGGCTCGTTTCAAAGATAGTAACGAGCTCTAAAAGATCATGCAGGGAACCATCATAGTACAGCAAGGGAGGATAGAACAAAATTATGAAAGGTTTAACCTATATATAAAAGACAAACCGGTAAAACCTCCAATATCGAAAACACAATAGAGAATGCATATGAAATCCGTTTTCGATGAACTTAAGCTTGTCATAGAGATTGACACAATATCTAAAACCTCTCATGGATAAGAACCAAGAAATATGATGCCAATTATGCAAAGGTTTGAGCTCTCACCGAGGGATATGATCAAGTTACTCACTTGAGAGCCCCTCTTGATAGTACGGTTATCTATCCTATAAACCGGTCTCTCCAAGTAACACCGCAAGAAAAGTTAGAAAGAAACCCTATCAAAATCAAACCTTTGCCTTGTATATTCCACACCTCAGGATGGAGCACCTTTATTGATTGCACTAGCTTGGTGAATATGCTCCCCCATACTCCACTATGGAAGAGCCTCTCTTTTAGGCATATCTTCACATATCCATGGTCACCATAAGGATGGCACGATACACTTGAGATCATCTTATGAAACCTTGATCAACACTTGATCTTCTTCACTTTATTCTTATTCCAACCTTAAAGCCACCATATGGTTCAAGCATTGTCTATGGACAAATCCTACAAGTAAAACTCAATGCAAACATAAGTCCATAAAACATTCATTAATTACCAAAACCACACATGGGGCACACATGTTCTTTCAATCTCCCCCATTTTGGTAATTGATGAAAATCCTTTGGGAGGGTTTATATAATCAACTTAACGAATAAAAATGGTTGCGCCAACATCAAATTATACACAAGTATGTGATGTTGGTACGCCCATGAAAGGATACGGATGTCGCCTAGAGGGGGGGTGAATAGGCGATTAAAACTTTTCCTAGAGTGGCTCAACAAAGGCGGAATAAAACTAGTATTTACTTTGTAAAGCACAACCTAGAAACAACTAAGGTTTACCTATGTGCACCAACAACTTATGCTAAGCAATACAAGCAACAAAGTGATAGCAAGATATATATTACTTCAAGCACGAAGGCTATCACAATGTAAAGTGCATAAGTAAAGAGCTCGGGTATAGAGATAACCGAGACACGCGGGGACACCAAAATTTTACCGAGTTCCTCCCAACATGGAGTACGTCTCGTTTGGAGAGGGGGTGGTATCAAACCACCAACGCCACAAAAGGCCTCCCTTATTCTCCGGTGAGACTCACCCCAATGGGATCGATCCACGCTTCCACTATCGGTGCACTTGTCGGTGGCAACCGGAACCTCTCACAAGGTTGGGGCACAACTCCAGAACTTAATTGGAGGCTCCCAACAAATGCCACAAAAGGCCACAATGCCACCAAGGCCACAAAACCGTCTAGGGTTCCAAGAACCCAAGAGGGACAAGCTCCAATGAGCAATTCAAACCAAATCCTCCAAAGAGAACTCAAACCGATGCAACAAATGCAAATGGCAAGAACACCACAAATATGCTCAAATCCCTCACTCTCAAGTTCCAACAAAGCTACTAAAGCTATTGGGGGAAGAAGAGAGGAGGAATCAAAGAGAGACACAAAATCCCCCAAAATCTAGATCCCCAAAGATACACTCACAAAGAGATGTTTTGGTTTGGTCAAAACGTAGATCTAGATCTCCTCCAACTACCCCTTAAATATATGCAAGAATCAATGGAGGGATGAGTAGAAATCAAGCTTAAGGAGTAAGGCAAATAGGGGCAAAGCTTTAGATCCAAAGAGGAGAAAGAAGTTCCCCTAAAAGTTAAAGGGGCAAAGCTATTTATAGGGCTGGGCAAAATATGGCCGTTGGAGCATTAAATGATCGGTAGTACCGGTACTCAAGCGGTAGTACCGCTTGCAAGCGGTACTACCGGTCCAGTACCGGACCAGGTACCGGTGGTGACCTTGTTCTTCAGTGTTCTTCAGTATTTGGGCGGTACGCCCTTGCGGTACTACCCCCGAGCGGTAGTACCGGAGGTAGTAAGCGGTACTACCGGTTCAGGCGGTAGTACTGGTCCCAAGTACCGCTTGGGACTGACCAAAATGGAGAGGGGAGGGTGCTAGTCAGTATGCAGCGGTACCGACGAGCGGTACGACCGCCTCAAGCGGTAGTACCGCTTGTGCCAAGCGGTACTACCGGTTGGGCCGGTTGTGTCGCTCCGTGGTACCGGTGGGTACTGACTAGTACTCACCCTTCTCTCTTTTGATCAGTGCCAACCGGTACTGGAACCGGTAGTACCAGTGTCAAGCGGTAGTACCAGTTGAAGATCCGGTACTACCGGTTGACACAGAAGATTTTGCAAGGGGAAAAGATAGGCCAATGTTCAACCGGCAATAACTTTTGACTGGAAGCTCCGATTGACCCGATTCCAATTGAAATATTGATTATCACCAAGTGAGAAAGTATCAAGTAGAATAATGTGATATACCTCACTTGGTGAGAAACCGAAAAGCCATATAAATCAAAATCGCAACAAGATATATATGGGATCTCCGATTTTGATGAACAAGAGCTTGTTATGGAGATTACCACAAGCTCTATATCCTCACATGGATAAGACCAAATAACAACCAAATACGATGATGCAAGTATGCAAAGGTTTGAGATCTCTCCAAACGATGTGACCGAATTACTCATACGAGAGCCCCTCTTGATAGTACGGTTATCTATCCTAAACCCAGTCTCACACACGCGACGTGAGACCGGCAAAAGAGAAAACCTATCAAGATTATACCTTTGCCTTGAGCATTCCACTTGAGCTCGATGTAGACGGTCTTGCCCTTCTCAAGATGGAACGCCTTTCTTAATTCCTCATCATCGACCTCGCATATTGAGCTTGCCCAACAAATCTTCTTTGCATTTCATTGACCTTGAAGCCAACACATGCTCCAAGCGATGCCTATGGACAAATCCTACAAGTATAACTTAATACACACATTAGTCCATAAAGATTGTCATTAATTACCAAAACCACACATGGGGGCCCAACATGTTCTTTCAGCCCACAATATATAGAGCAAGCTCCCCCACAATATATGCGTGTGTGATGAACCATTACCATTGGTGGAGTTTCCTCTATATATTCAAAATGCAAAGCAACAACAAATATGCAAGATCATGAGAGGCAAATGCTTAAGAACAAACTTCCCTTAAACCCTCCAAAACATCTCCCCCATTGGCATCGGTTGCCAAAATGGGTGAATAGTTCTAGACGACCAATATAATAATAATTCCTCCAAAGGTATGTCTTCGCAGATATACAATGATGAATACTTGGGAGGGAGTAGAACTATATCGAGGATCCGAAGATTGCCAAAGGAATAAAATAAAAGACGCAAGCAATCACAAGATCCGACAAACCAATTTGAAAACAACAAATGAGTTCAAATGGAAACTACAAGATATTATGATATGAGCAAAAGAGTGTTTTAAATAACAAATAGAGAAGCTCTCCAATATTTGTGCACAATTTTAAAATAAATGCATTGGAATACATAATGCACAAATATGGAATCCTTGTTCCCCATAAGAATTTAAAACACAACACATGAAAGATCAAATAAATGCTTAAATATAATTGAGAAGCTCCCCAAAATTTGTGCATACTTTAAAATTGGTGTATTTCAATACAAAAATGCACATATATGGAATCCTCACCCCCCATAAACATTTAAGGCACAATAAATGAGACAGAAGATAAATGAGCATTATCAAATGAATTAGATGAACTCCCCAAAGATAATGCACCAATTATGATAATTACATTTGGGAACAAGGTGCATAATCATGGAATCCTCACTCATCCAAGTTCATTGAACAATACAAGGCATGAGAGAACAAATATGAGTGCCCAAAGATGCAAACAATAGGAAAACGCACCCATAGGCAATTAAATTTGGAAGCCACCAAAGAATCAAAAGGAATAGAAAGGTGGTCTCCAAGGATTAAAAATCAACTAATATTATCTTCACATATGTGTGTATGTTTCTAAATGGATAACATCACAAAGACATATGCTCATAACAAAACAAGCACACACAAGGAAGATATACAATAAATCACATAAAAGGACAAAACCAACTCCCAAAAAGAGTAAGGTTCCAACAAGTAAACCAAACTCTCCAAACTTTTAATGATGGCACAAAATACCAAAACGAATAGATCAAACTTCCAAGCACATAAAACCCGATATGGATCAAACAAAGAAGCATAAAAATATCGTTCTAAATAATATAGGAGAGCTCACCCATAAGTAGTACATTATATAGAATTTTCTTTTGAATGCAAAATGCACACAAATGGGATCATCACTACTACCTACAATAAGAAAAACACAATAGGATATAAATAAAATAAGAAGATCCAAAAGAAGCAAGGAAGGCTTGGGAGACAACACAAAACATTTTCTTGGCCAAAGATAGGATAAAATTAAACAAAGGCCAAAGTGAATATGATCAGTAAATTCTACCATAAATTGAGTACTCATTGTCCAAGGACAAGAAATATTGGGAATAATTTTCCCAAGGTAGCTTGCATGGATATCCAAGATCATAGTCACAACAAGAAGCATATAACAAAATATAAGAATTAAGCATGATACTCACACAATCACTAGTGATTAGATTAATTGGAAGCAAATGGTTTCCATGATGATATAGAGATATAAATATGAGGAAACACATACCAAGAAACACTCTCAATGTGATCAATAAATGCATTCAAGCAAATTGGAACTTGTATGAGCAAATGTGTCACATAGGCGCTAGATAATTATCCATATCAATTCTAAGTGACACAACCTCGAATATTCACATTTTTTAGGATTGTAATATGCACTAAGCATATGACTTCCCCATAATGTGATACTACCATAAAACCAACATGAGGCAACGGATCCAAATAGATATAATTAATGGACATTATAGAACTTAAATTTCTCATGTACACACATTTTTAGGATTGTGGAATGCCCAAGCATAACACTCCCCCAAAATGGGATAGTCCATTAATATCTCACAAGAGCCAAATAAGATACCAAATATAACCAAGAAAGGCTCAAACATAAGAAACACACATACATGGTGTGCCACCTAATCATACACAAAAATATGCTTGATTCCTCAAGATAATTAAGTGTAAATCACAACATGTACAAGAGCATGTAAGATACAAAACCAACACATGCACAAGGGGGCGAGTAACTTTCAATGTAATGAGTTAAGCATATGTTACCGCAAGGAGGAACATTGGATATATAGTAGAGGCAATATAATCCACATGACTTGACTTGACAATTATACTAGATGAAGATCCCTCAATTCTTCATAATGTAACCAAGTCTCCAATGCCCTCCAACCAACACCTATTGATCAAGTTTTAGCTAGATGGTCCCCAACCAAGTTGGATCCTAAGAAGTTAGTAACAATAGGCTTGGCCACCCAAATGGTTCTTTTCTTGACACCACATTGGGCACCAAGAAATTTGGCAAACACATTGCGAACCTCATCCTTACAAAGAGAATAAGTATTATCAATAATGATAGGGTTGGATGAGGAGATACCAATAGTGCATGAGGAAGAAATGTGCCCCTTCTCACGACATATGTATCAAGTTCTACTCTTGCCATCTTTATTTTTGGATGAAGCAACAACTTGAGGAAGAGCTTGAGTCTTCTTGGGAGGAGTCCCATCTCTAACAAGATGTAGAGCTTGAGGCCGCTTTCCTTGTTGCTTCTTGCCAAGGGACTTCTTCTTTAATGGGCAATGTTTGACATGATGCCCTTCTTCCTTGCACTTCAAGCAAACAATGTTGGTCAGATTATTTACTTGATCTTGGCCATTCTTCTTGTTATCCTTGTGCTTCCACTTGATAGTGGACTTGTTCTTGACATTGGAGTTGAATCCGATCCCACTCTTGTCATTGGGGGATTTTTGCACACTCAAGATTTTATTGAGTGCGTCCTTCCCTTTATGACCCTTTTTCAAGTCATTCTTCAAAGAAGTGACTTGAGCCTTGAGGTCTTTGATTTCCTCTACATGGTTAGTTTCAACAAAAGTACTAGAGGAAGTAGATGCTACATTGTTAGAGCAACAAGGCACTAAATGTAATTCATCGCGAGATATAGAATGGTTGTGAGAGGATGAATTACAAGGACTAGCACATGACAATATAACATTTGGAGTAGATATAGTACTAATGTCCACATGAGGCCCACTAGATGTTACCTTTGACACTATGGCCTCATGAGCTAACTTTAGCCTACCATGGGAGACTAGAAGATCCTCATGCGAGCTCGAGAGCTTAACATGACTTTCTTCTAATTTCCCATAGTTGATAGTTAGCAACGCAAGTTGAGCCTTTAGCTCAACATTCTCCTTCAAAATAGATGCTTCACAAGAAATAGAGTTAGTAGCACAAGCATCATCATCATTAGCAAGAGGTGAGGGAAACTTGGCAATCTCTTTTGAGTATGAAGCTTTAAGTTGCTCATGCGACTCGGTGAGTTTGATGAGCTCCCTCTTAACGACCCGAGAGCCATTTTCGAAGTGCTTAAAATCCTCAACAAGTTTAGCATAAGAAACGTCAAGTTCATCATTTTTAATCTTGAAGGAGTTTGCCACCGCAAGTTCTCTATCATGGTATTCCTTTACTCTACGTACATAATTCTAGAGTAAAAGTCTCCTCAAGAGATTCTTTGGTGGTTTTTTCTTCAAGAGAGAGTCCTTTAGTTGAGAAATTTCATTAGCATACTCACGCTCAAGCGCAAACTTTTCATCAATTATGTTTTCTTGCTCCTCAATTTGTGCTTCTACTTATCAATATGTTCTTTGCTCTTAATAGCAAAGTCCAAGATTTCAACAAAGTTAGAGCAAGCAATATTACTCTTAACAAGGGCACGGTAAACAATCTCACCCTTTTCATATAAATCATCAATATCAAGCTCTTCTTCCACATTGTCCATATCCTCCTCATCACAATAGGTAATGGGTTCCAAAGTAGGAGTTACCTTTGAATCCCTAGCCATAAGGCATATGTGGGTACTGGAAGAAGGTGAAGATGAGATTGCATTTGTGGCTTCATTCAAAACCTCGTCTTGGCCCATAGAATCTTCGGTTTCCTCTACATGGTTAGCAACACAAGCACTAGAGGAAATAGAAGTATTTTTATCATGGCAACAAGAAAACACAAGCATATCATCATGAGATTTATTCAAGTCATTTCTACATGCTATACAAGGACTATTAACACAAGTATGTAAGTAGTTTGTAGTGCTAGAAGTGTTAAAGTCCAAAGATAGATCATTGCAACTAGATAGAGATGATGGATTATAAATAGTAAGCACACTATCCAAATTGTAATTTCTATCACCACTCACCATATCATTACCTTGTGAAAAAACACATGTTGGTGAAGTGGTAGAAGATGAGAACTCATCTTGACCGGAAGTGGAAGCAACACAATCATCCTCAACAATATTGGACACAACATATTTATCTTGAAGTTTTGTCCATAACTCATGAGCGCTCCAAAAAGGAATGATTGAAGAGGTAACTACATAGCTCAAAGCATTAACAAGCACATTAGAAGCTTGAGCATCGAGATATAAGTTTTTCTCATCCTCACAAGATAGATTTTTGAAATCCATAGGAGGAGAAAAACCTATATCTACAATACGCTCCAAATTTGGGTCCATGTCCCGAAAATGAATAAGCATACGAGTTTTCCATATATCATAATTTGTGCCATCGAATAAGAACATGTCATTGTGCACTAATCCCCTATCCGACATATTTACTCTCAAGGCGGTGAAGCCTAAAATGAGAGACCGTGCTCTGATACCAATTGAAAAGGATACAGATGTCGCCTAGAGGGGGGTGAATAGGCGGTTTAAAACTTTTACGAGATGGGCTTAACAAATGCGGAATAAAACTAGCGTTTACTTTGTCAAGCACAAAACCTATATAAACTACGGTTCACCTATGTGCACCAACAACTTATGCTAAGCAAAGCAGGCAACTATGTGATAGCTAGATATAAGAAATCAAGCACGAAGGCTATCACAAAGTAATGTGCATAAGTAAATAGCTCGGGTATAGAGATAACCGAGGCACGCGGAGACGATGATTTATTACCGAGTTCCTCCCATCAAGAGAGTACGTCTCGTTGGAGAGGGGTGGTATCAAACCACCTATGCCACAAAAGGGCTCCCTTATTCTCTGGTGAATCTCACCCCAACGGGATCGATCCACACTTCCACTATCGGTGCACTTGTCGGTGGCAACCGGAACCTCTCACAAGGTTGGGGCACTTCTCCACAACTTAATCGGAGGCTCCCAACAAACGCCACCAAGGCCACAACCTGCAACACCAACAAACCTTCTAGGGTTCCAAGAACCCAAGAGTAAAGAGCTTCTCAACTTTCACTCACCAAATCCTCCAAGGAGAACTCAAACCTATGCACCAAATGAAATGGAAAGAACACAGGAAGTGCTCAAGTCCTTCTCTCCCAAATTCCACAAAATCTACAAAAGCTAGTGGGAGAATAAGAGAGGAAGAACACACGAGGAAATCCACAAAAGAAACCCCAAGATCTAGATCCCAATATGTTCCCCTCACATAGAGGAGAGATGGATTGGTGGAGTTGTAGATCTAGATCTCCCCTTTCAAATCCCCCAAGAAGATTCAAGAAATATGGGAGGGATTGAGAGTATTTGCAAGCTCTTGAAGGTCAAAACAATGGAGGAGAGAGAGAATGCAAGCAACCAGCCTAAGGAGGAAGAAGGGGTCTATTTATACCACTCCCCAACAAAATATGACCGTTTGGGACCTTCCAGGCCGGATAATCCGCCCCTCCCCCGGATATTCCGGGTTCCCCGGGCCAAAAAAATGGCTAAGGACTTCGCGGCGCGACTCTCAGTATAGGGGCGGATAATCCGCCCCCGAAGGACCAGAAAATCCTCCCCCATTACTGGGAGCCATGCCTCAAAGTACTTAGCCGTTTTCCAAAAATTGGGCCGGATAATCCACCCCCATGGCCGGATAATCCGCCCCCCTGAAAACTGGCAGGAATAGCAAAACTGAAACCATCATAACTTTTTCATTCGGACTCCGATTTTGATGATATTGGGCTCGTTTCAAAGATAGTAACGAGCTCTAAAAGATCATGCAGGGAACCGTCATAGTACAGCAAGGGAGGATAGAACAAAATTATGAAGGGTTTAACCTATCTATAAAAGACAAACCGGTAAAACCTCCAATATCAAAAACACAATAGAGAATGCATATGAAATACATTTTTGATGAACTTAAGCTTGTCATAGAGATTGACACAATATCTAAAACCTCTCATGGATAAGAACCAAGAAATATGATGCCAATTATGCAAAGGTTTGATCTCTCACCGAGGGATATGATCAAGTTACTCACTTGAGAGCCCCTCTTGATAGTACGGTTATCTATCCTATAAACCGGTCTCTCCAACTAACACCACAAGACCAATTAGAAAGAAACCCTATCAAAATCAAACCTTTGCCTTGTATATTCCACACCTCAGGATGGATCACCTTTCTTGATTGCACTAGCTTGGTGAATAAGCTCCCCCATACTCCACTATGGAAGAGCCTCTCTTTTAGGCATATCTTCACATATCCATGATCACCATAAGGATGGCACGATACACTTGAGATCATCTTATGAATCCTTGATTGTGGCATCCTGCAAAAACCACTACTAGAAAATCGCGTTGTTTTTGTGCATTGCATCATCATGACATCATCTTGCATATTATTTTTTTACTTGAAACTATGTTGCGAAAGACTATGGTTTCCTGAAACTAGCCCTCCTTCTATTTCAAATTAAACCCCCGGATGCTTCCGGATATTTTGTTTGTCTAAAAACTATTTACAAAAGTTTATTGCAAATTAAATAAAAGTTATATTATTTTAGGGGGCAGTCGAACGGGCCGATTCGACCCAGTCGACCACCCCCAGAATAAAACGGTTCAACCTAAATCTATCCACACCCAATCCTAGTCTACCCACCTATCCTAGCCAGCCACCTCACCTTCCCTCCACCTCACCACACCCATCGCCACCTCATCAATCCACCCCCACTCCCTCCCTCTCTCTCTTCCCCTGGCCCACACCCTCCCTGGCCCAGCCACACCCTCACCGCACGCACCGTACCCACCCCCACCGACACCTGGGCCTCCACCACCTGGACCCACTCCCCTCTCCCCACCCGCTCACGCTGCCACCCCGGCCCCACCGACCCCTGCCACACACACAAGCACACACGCCACACGCCACACCCCACCTGACCACCCGCACCCCCCTCTCTCTTCCCCCTGGGCCCCACCACTCCCTCTCTCTCCCCGCGGTCAACCGCCCCTCTCCCTTACAGCCTGGCCCCACCCCCACAGCCCCACTCCCCCGGCCCCACCAGCTAGCGGCCCCGCCCCCACCAACCGCGTCGTCTCCCTCTGGCCCCCGTCTCTCCCCGACCTGCCCTCGCTCCTGCGCTGCTCCACCGGCTCGCCCCTTCTCAGGCCAACCACCGCCGTCCCCGCTCCGGCCTCCACCCCGCAGCGCAGCGTCGCCGCCGCCGCCCGCCCTTCGACCACCGCGCGCTGCCCCGTCGGCCTCCTCCTCCGCCGCATGGGCCGCCCTCGTCGCCGGCTCCCTCCTCTCCTCCCATCCTCCGTTCGCCCCGCTCCCCGCGTCGCCGAGCTCCGCCCCGCGCCCTCGCCTCCTACCTCCAAGCGTGCTGCCGGCCTCGCCCCGTCTCTCCGGCGCCGCCACCGCCTCGACGACCCCTCCCCTGAGCCGGCGCAACCGCCGCCCCACCTCCGTCTGGCCTCCTTCGACCTCGCCCGGCCGGCCTCCCCTCCCCTCCAGCGTCCGCCGCGCCGGGATGGGCCACACCTCCGCCTCCGCCGCTTCTTCTTCTGTCCCCGCGCCCCTCGGGCTCTCCTCCGTCGTCGCCGAGCCCGGCCTCACTGGGGCCACGCGGGCCTCCGCGACCTCCTCGCCGTCGACCGCCTGCGGCCGCCTTCCCCTTGATTCCATGGGCGCCGCCCCCCTCGTCTCAACCACCGGCCGCCGTCCTCGTCCGCTGGACCGCCTCCCTCTTCTCCTTCCTGTTCAGCGCCGGCCTCTCTGTCCGAGGCGCGGCCTACAGCAGCTCGCCGGCCTCTCTCTCATTCCACCCGCGGGCGCGCCGCCGAGCCCAGCCGCCATACGAGCTCCGCCACTGCTTTCTTCCCTCTGCACCGACCACCTCCAGTGAGCCCCGACCCGGACAGCTAAACGGTGAACTTTGTCGTGCTGCTGTTGAACCCGTTCCGCGAGTGTGTGCCCACTGGTTCTCAAGCGGAAGCCAAGACCACCAATGCCTGATCCAAGTGCGTCGCCGTCAATCAAAGAGGGATCCGGCATGTGTACATCGCGAGCGACAAGATCTTCGACACGACACCCGAAGACGGCGATGCCCATCCCAAGATCTTCTTCTCGGACCCCGGTGACCCCATGATCTTCGCCGCAGAACAACAAGGCCGTTGGAGTGGAATCGACAAGATCTACATCACGGAGCACCAAGAACCCCTTCATGGATCCGAAGGCCGAACACCCGTTGATCTATTGCTATCGGTGTTGCGATGCTCTAGTTTTCGTACCCGTGATTATCCCTTGCAGCCTTATATTGCCTTGGACACCTCCTATTACCTGTTGATTGGTAGATAGCTGGACTTGCGTGTCGTAGTCGCTTGCTCAAGTGCTGTTGCGTGTCGTCAAGTGTCACAGTTGTTGGAGTATTGCCGCATGTTTATTGTTGGAGATGATCAAGGCTTTAATTATCGTTACTTTAATTACTGTTTAACAACTAAAATTGAAGTAAGTAAGAAGAGGCACAGGTGGGCAATAGATGTTATTTGGTTGTTAACCGTCCACTTGTGTCCCGTAGGACCCCGAGTACTTGATACCTGTTCCTTGAATATTCGCGCTATCCACATCCGGGAGGATTGTGGGACCCCCCCTGAGCCAGAGCTTGATTCATTCTTATTTCTCGGGGCCACAAACTAGTTTGAGGTTTTATTTACGATCATGTACTTATGCCATGCTTTACTGCTTTATTACGATTGTGCGAGGAGCACCTGTACTGTTTAGGACCGTGGCACGATTCTGCGGTATCGACAAGCCCAGCCACACTTTCGGGTTCCCAGTCGTTTACAACCGTCCCCACAACCTTGAGTCCGTCTCGGAGCCGGCCGGCTTCGTTGCGGGTCTACTTTAAGGGGTGGCCCCCTGAAATATTTCTGAATCCTGTGATTGCTTTGTCGTGAAGGCCTCGTTGGGTTTTGATTTGGTTTTTCCGAGGTTGATCGAGTGTGTGTTGCTATTTGTGCACCCCTGCAGGGTAAAACTTTCTGAAAGCCGTGTCCGCGGTTATGGACGACTTGGAGCACAGTATCTCGATCATAGACAACTATAACTAAAGTAGTGCTATAAATTTGACTTTATAATGACTAGTAATCAGCTTCACTATAATGGAATGGCTAAATAAAACTGCCAACAACTGCTTGCTTGTGTTGTCGATTGCGACCATTGTATCTGACTAGTAAGTATCGCAAATATAACGGAATGGCTAAATAAAAGTACCAACAACTGCTGGGTTTTGGGATATCTCATGCTAATTGTATCTGACTAGTAAGTGTTGCAACTACAACGGAATGGTTAACTAAAAGTGCCCACTGCTTATTTTATCAGGATGATTATCTATACTTGACTACCAACTGTGTGAGTTCCTCGGTTGACTTCCTCGTTTGGTCTCGAGGGGGAAACACCAGGATGGGTTTGTTTGGTGTTAGAATCAGGTTGGATCCGAATAGGTCTTTCTTATCCCTCTCTGATCACCGACAGTTGTATCGAGTCTCCATAGGTTGTTTAGTGCATGTTGCCGCTGCCGCTCAGTCTACCATACCTATGTAGGCGAGGACCGCCGAATTCTAGCCTCGCCGTGTACTGGCCTCAGTACTGACGCTCCTATTTTTCCTTTGCCCTTTGTCGGCACCCCTTTGTTTTAAGCAGGTTTTGAGATCGACGTCGTTAGCAGGGTTACCCTTCCGGCTTGGCCTGGGCAGGGTTATGGACGCCATTGGTTATTCTTCAGGGCTCTTAGCCCCATTTGCATCTTGTCCGTAGCTGGACGCTCTATCATTTTAAAGGTGATTTGGATCTTTGTTCTGTATATCTGTATTCTTGACTCATGGAGTCGTGTTGTATATATCTGTTCTGTGGGTCCCATTGAGGACTGTTGTGTAATGTTATTACTTCGTTTTTCACCCGCACGAAAGTGCCTGGTGGGCACCTTTGAATCGTTTCTATGCGGGTTTGGCGGGAAGCGCCGAAACTTGCATAGGGTCGATTCTGAGGGTGTTACAGAGTGGTATCAGAGCTCAGCAGTTGCGATACCCCACAAGTCCAGCCTGTAGGATACCCTAGCTAACGGCCGAAGTAGAGTGTCAAACTATTTTGCAAAATCGGTTGGATAGTTCTGATTAGGTCTGATTTTACTCCTTACCCTCTGCTATTCTCCCCTTACCTCTGCGTGTTTTGAATCCGCTCTCTTCTCTCTCTTCGAGTCCAGGATTTCTCGTGGTTGGGTTCCGTCGTACCTTCAGGGTTTCGCTTCCTCCTTTGATAACGGTGTTCTACCATCCGAGCTTCATGCTATCTGAGTGATCCTTTAGATGTGGTACCATTCTTTGTTCCTTGTTTGTGCTTTCCGGTGTTTTCCGACGCGACGACATCATCTACGCCAGCTCTGATGCAGAGTCTGCATCACTCCTTTGTTCCTGAACCTCGATTGTCGAGATCTTCAGTCTGATTCCGAGAGTCGGTTGCATAATCCGCCTATTTGTGTGTAGAGTAATGGTTTGGGTGCGCGATGGACTGATCACCATCCGACTACTCCTATCATTCGCTCTTGTACATCGAATCAGTGGATCCAGCAATTTTACTCCGTCCACGGAAGCTAGAGGTGGCTCTATTTGTTGATACCTCTACCTTCGACCTTTTATTCCTGGAGTGTTCTCTCGACGATCACGGACAACGACCTCTTGTTAGTGGTGTCGCGAGGACCTACACGAAGCGCGAAGGATCAGATTGTCGGCCTTCTTTCCGGTACCATGAGGCGGATCTCGAGGGCGAGATCCATTGTTAGTGGTGTCGAATTGTGGCATCCCGCAAAAACCACTACTAGAAAATCGCGTTGTTTTTGTGCATTGCATCATCATGACATCATCTTGCATATTATTATTTTTACTTGAAACTATGTTGCGAAAGACTATGGTTTCCTGAAACAAGCCCTCCTTCTATTTCAAATTAAACCCCCGGATGCTTCCGGATATTTTGTTTGTCTAAAAACTATTTACAAAAGTTTATTGCAAATTAAATAAAAGTTATATTATTTTAGGGGGCAGTCGAACGGGCCGATTCGACCCAGTCGACCACCCCCAGAATAAAACGGTTCAACCTAAATCTATCCCCACCCAATCCTAGTCTACCCACCTATCCTAGCCCTCCACCTCACCACACCCATCGCCACCTCATCAATCCACCCCCACTCCCTCCCTCTCTCTCTTCCCCTGGCCCACACCCTCCCTGGCCCAGCCACACCCTCACCGCACGCACCGTACCCACCCCCACCGACACCTGGGCCTCCACCACCTGGACCCACTCCCCTCTCCCCACCCGCTCACGCTGCCACCCCGGCCCCACCGACCCCTGCCACACACACAAGCACACACGCCACACCCCACCTGACCACCCGCACCCCCCTCTCTCTTCCTCCTGGGCCCCACCACTCCCTCTCTCTCCCCGCGGTCAACCGCCCCTCTCCCTTACAGCCTGGCCCCACCCCCACAACCCCACTCCCCCCGCCCCACCAGCTAGCGGCCCCGCCCCCACCAACCGCGTCGTCTCCCTCTGGCCCCCGTCTCTCCCCGACCCGCCCTCGCTCCTGCACCGCTCCACCGGCTCGCCCCTTCTCAGGCCAACCACCGCCGTCCCCGCTCCGGCCTCCACCCCGCTGCGCAGCGTCGCCGCCGCCGCCCGCCCTTCGACCACCGCGCGCTGCCCCGTCGGCCTCCTCCTCCGCCGCATGGGCCTCCCTCGTCGCCGGCTCCCTCCTCTCCTCCCATCCTCTGTTCGCCCCGCTCCCCGCGTCGCCGAGCTCCGCCCCACGCCCTCGCCTCCTACCTCCAAGCGCGCTGCCGGCCTCGCCCCGTCTCTCTGGCGCCGCCACCGCCTTGACGACCCCTCCCCCGAGCCGGCGCAGCCGCCGCCCCACCTCCGTCTGGCCTCCTACGACCTCGCCAGGCCGGCCTCCCCTCCCCTCCAGCGTCCGCCGCGCCGGGATGGGCCACACCTCCGCCTCCGCCGCTTCTTCTTCCGTCCCCGCGCCCCTCGGGCTCTCCTCCGTCGTCGCCGAGCCCGGCCTCGCCGGGGACACGCGGGCCTCCGCGACCTCCTCGCCGTCGACCGCCTGCGGCCGCCTTCCCCTTGATTCCATGGGCGCCGCCCCCTCGTCTCAACCACCGGCCGCCGTCCTTGTCCGCTGGACCGCCTCCCTCTGCTCCTTCCTGTTCAGCGCCGACCTCTCTGTCCGCAGGCGCGGCCTACAGCAGCTCGCCGGCCTCTCTCTCGTTCCACCAGCGGGCGCGCCGCCGAGCCCAGCCGCCATACGAGCTCCGCCGCTGCTTCCTTCCCTCTGCACCGACCACCTCCAGTGAGCCCCGACCCGGCCAGCTAAACGGTGAACTTTGTCGTGCTGCTGTTGAACCCGTTCCGCGAGTGTGTGCCCACTGGTTCTCAAGCGGAAGCCAAGACCACCAATGCCTGATCCAAGTGCGTCGCCGTCAATCAAAGAGGGATCCGGCATGTGTACATCGCGAGCGACAAGATCTTCGACACGACACCCGAAGACGGCGATGCCCACCCCCAAGATCTTCTTCTCGGACCCCGGTGACCCCATGATCTTCGCCGCAGAACAACAAGGCCGTTGGAGTGGAATCGACAAGATCTACATCACGGAGCACCAATAACCCCTTCATGGATCCGAAGGCCGAACCCTCGAACGCCAAGTACTTCCCTCGGACGCCAAGACCCGAACCTGAAGAACGCCAAGATCGCCACGAGGACGCTTCCGAACGCCGAGACCGACTCCGTCGAACCCTGAACCCCGAGACCGAACCCGAACCCCGGAACCCCAAGATCTGCCATACCCCGATGTGTGAACCCAAACCCGAGCCCTTATTTTATTAAATGATATATACATTGTTGCATATTAAATTGTCATACTTGCTTGCATACTTGTCATGTGGTTTGGGGGCCTTATGCCGATTCACCATATAATTAAATATGGGGCCATATGAGATCAAATCTAGTCTCATATTGGTCCCATTTAAATGTGTGTAGCGAACCGATGCCATGTTTCGCCCTGTTAACCCAACATTTAAATTGCGGGGCTTCTAAACAACATAAGTCACCTAATTAAATGTCGGGAACCTTGTTCCGCTTAATATGGCCTAATTGCACCGCATATTTACCATGCCATGCATCATACATGCATCATGCCCGATCTTTTGCCGTAGTATTAAATAGTGCATCCGGTGTTTATTCTAGTGTTTTGCTTCTTCGCGGATAAGGCCGTTGAGTTGATGCGAGTGTCGACCCGATCTTCGGTTGAACCTTCGGCAATGTTTTTCAGGCGAGCATCTCCCCCTTTCTACCTATCTTACTTTTATAGTATTTATTTCCTCCTGTTGATCTATTGCTATCGGTGTTGCGATGCTCTAGTTTTCGTACCCGTGATTATCCCTTGCAGCCTTATATTGCCTTGGACACCTCCTATTACCTGTTGATTGGTAGATAGCTGGACTTGCGTGTCGTAGTCGCTTGCTCAAGTGCTGTTGTGTGTCGTCAAGTGTCACGGTTGTTGGAGTATTGCCGCATGTTTATTGTTGGAGATGATCAAGGCTTTAATTATCGTTACTTTAATTACTGTTTAACAACTAAAATTGAAGTAAGTAAGAAGAGGCATAGGTGGGCAATAGATGTTATTTGGTTGTTAACCGTCCACTTGTGTCCCATAGGACCCCGAGTACTTGATACCTGTTCCTTGAATATTCGCGCTATCCACATCCGGGAGGATTATGGGACCCCCCCTGAGCCAGAGCTTGATTCATTCTTATTTCTCGGGGCCACAAACTAGTTTGAGGTTTTATTTACGATCTTGTACTTATGCCATGCTTTACTGCTTTATTACGATTGTGCGAGGAGCACCTGTACTGTTTAGGACCGTGGCACGATTCCGCGGTATCGACAAGCCCAGCCACACTTTCGGGTTCCCAGTCGTTTACAGCCGTCCCCACAACCTTGAGTCCGTCTCGGAGCCGGCCGGCTTCGTTGCGGGTCTACTTTAAGGGGTGGCCCCCTGAAATATTTCTGAATCCTGTGATTGCTTTGTCGTGAAGGCCTCGTTGGGTTTTGATTTGGTTTTCCCGAGGTTGATCGAGTGTGTGTTGCTATTTGTGCACCCCTGCAGGGTAAAACTTTCTGAAAGCCGTGTCCGCGGTTATGGACGACTTGGAGCACAGTATCTCGATCATAGACAACTATAACTAAAGTAGTGCTATAAATTTGACTTTATAATGACTAGTAATCAGCTTCACTATAATGGAATGGCTAAATAAAACTGCCAACAACTGCTTGCTTGTGTTGTCGATTGCGACCATTGTATCTGACTAGTAAGTATCGCAACTATAACGGAATGGCTAAATAAAAGTACCAACAACTGCTGGGTTTTGGGATATCTCATGCTAATTGTATCTGACTAGTAAGTGTTGCAACTACAACGGAATGGTTAACTAAAAGTGCCCACTGCTTATTTTATCAGGATGATTATCTATACTTGACTAGTAACTGCTGCAACGATAACTGAATAAATAAAACTACCAACTGTGTGAGTTCCTCGGTTGACTTCCTCGTTTGGTCTCGAGGGGGAAACACCAGGATGGGTTTGTTTGGTGTTAGAATCAGGTTGGATCCGAATAGGTCTTTCTTATCCCTCTCTGATCACCGACAGTTGTATCGAGTCTCTATAGGTTGTTTAGTGCATGTTGCCGCTGCCTCTCAGTCCACCATACCTATGTAGGCGAGGACCGCCGAATTCTAGCCTTGCTGTGTACTGGCCTCAGTACTGACGCTCCTCTTTTTCCTTTGCCCTTTGTCGGCACCCCTTTTGTTTAAGCAGGTTTTGAGATCGACGTCGTTAGCAGGGTTACCCTTCCGGCTTGGCCTGGGCAGGGTTATGGACGCCATTGGTTATTCTTCAGGGGTCTTAGCCCCATTTGCATCTTGTCCGTAGCTGGACGCTCTATCATTTTCAAGGTGATTTGGATCTTTGTTCTGTATATCTGTATTCTTGACTCATGGAGTCGTGTTGTATATATCTGTTCTGTGGGTCCCATCAAGGACTGTTGTGTAATGTTATTACTTTGTTTTCTACCCGCACGAAAGTGCCTGGTGGGCACCTTTGAATCGTTTCTATGCGGGTTTAGCGGGAAGCGCCGAAACTTGCATAGGGTCGATTCTAAGGGTGTTACATTGATCAACACTTGATCTTCTTCACTTTATTCTTATTCCAACCTTAAAGCCATCATATGGTTCAAGCATTGTCTATGGACAAATCCTACAAGTAAAACTCAATGCAAACATAAGTCCATAAAACATTGTCATTAATTACCAAAACCACACATGGGGGCACACATGTTCTTTCAATTGATGAATTGGATCATTTGTTGATGATCCCTGAATCTGTTAAGTGGTGACTAGCTGTGACTCACTACTGATGATTAGCTGTGGTGATGCTAGTGGTTTACTGCTGATGATTCCATGGTTAAATTTCATATGATTTAGATGGTGAAGTTGTTCTGGAAACAATACTTGGTAAAGCTAGTGGTTTTGATAACTTACCACTGTCATTACTTGGTTAATGACAATGAGTATGGTGTGATGAAGTCACTATCTTAGTACTGTTGGCTTGAGAATTCATGTATAAATTGAGATCAAAATGATCTTCTTCTGTGAAGGCATATATATATATATATATATATATATATATGAATATCCTGTTTATGATTCTAGTGTTTAAGAACATGAAAATGATTTATAATTGGTTGATTGTATCTGTGAAGATTGGATGCTGAACCTCCTTAGTTTAGAACTGTTCTTGTGACACCATCCTTGTATGGCACACAAGTCTAGATTCTTTTACTTGGTGTGGTTTTATTCAAGCTTAAGATTTGGCTTGGCATGATAGATAAGTGAAATCCTCTTTCCTGATATCCCTAGAACCAATGATGTTGGTCTGAGGTTTAGGGATTTAGAACTCTATCTGTTTATTCAGATGGATTAATTCTGGTAATCATACCAGCTACTATTGCTTGAATCAAAATTTGAAAAAAATGCTTCTAAGCTTGATAACTTATATAGATCCATAAGATTAAATTCTAAGGTGCTACTCTTGTCTTAGAGGTGTGCCTAGAAGTTTAAATCTTAGCTATGTTCATTCTTGAATTGAAATATAGCTTGATAGCTAAGTCAATGATGTTGTTCTGAGATTTAGTTGGATCCTTATACTTTTATGTTTGCTTTCAAAGTTTAAAACCTCAATGATGGATTCACCCCACTTGGGTGCTTTCTGAGAGTTTGAATAAGAGACAGATCATGCATGCTTATCTAATATTATACAAATAGATCGTGTGATGGTTTGTTTACTCACCACTGTCATTTGATGTAGTGGTTGCTAGTGGTTGATCTTGTGGTAGCTTGATCTGGTGCTCTCCTGGTATTTCCAGCTCCTGGCTTGTCCTTGATCTAGCCCATCATCTCCTGATCCTGATGCCTTGATCTTGGTCTTGCTATCCACCTGATCTACCCCCTCCTTATGTCACCATCTTGGTGATGTGATTCTGGGCTTTGGTTGGTTTGATCTAGCTTGTCTTTGGCTTGGTTTGGCAGCTGGTTGCTGTGCTTGGTGTGTAAGAGCAATGGAATGGTGTGGGGATTGGTAAGAGCAATGGAATGGTGTGTGTGGTGTTGACAGCACACACCATGTAGTTTGGTGTGTGTGCTGCTTGTGTGTCTGCTGCACAGATGTGGATATGTTCAGAATTTTGAAAGTTACTTTCACCTGGTTACTTTTACTTGGCTGGTGAAACTTGCCTCTCCTTGCTGTGATTTGAATTTTGGCTTAAAATTATGAAAGATACATTCTTTCATATTGGTGAAACTTGCCCCTTAAATACTCAATGATGAAAAGGGGAACAGTGCACTTCACTGTCAACTTATGAGAGTGAAATAATTCTAATCCTAACCTTCTTTTTCTTTTAAGTTTATTTTTATTTTGCAGGAACCAGATTTGAAGATCAAGACTTTAGTTTAGGTTTTTTATTTTTCTTTATAGATTAGTCTCTTGTAATAACTATTATATTCAATTGTAATCTTTAATTTATTATTTTGTACTCTTTATTTTTTATTCTTTTGTAATAAAGATTGTACTATTATCAATAAAGAAATATTATTCTTTATTTATTTGTTATTGTAAAGATTGTGGATGATTTTCATAAGTTACATTTTTGTAACTTATTTATTGAATACAATTATGAAATGGATATTCATATTCTTAATTGCTCTCTTTATATAAAGTTTGAGTTATTATTGGTTAACTCTTAATTAAATCAAATACTGAAACATTATTCAAAATCCTTTTGAATTATAATTCAAACACTCAAGTTTTAAATTCAAATTTCATTTCCCAAAACACATAATCCACAAAGATCATATCAAAGTTTATAGCAATCATCCTTCAAGACTATACCTAGGCTCAAATCATGAAAGAAACTTTGATCACTTTAAGTTTTAATTTGGCGAAAAATTTACCCACATTTTCACAGATGAATGCATGCAACATTTCAAATTCCTAAATCTACCCTTTGTTAGTTCCTAAATGCTAGGATGTTACAAAGGACCCATCACCCGCGGAAATGTATTATCCGGCGGTGGCACCATCCAACAAGACTATGAGTACTCCTAAAATCACTAGGATGCATGCAGGTGTAAGTAGTTTGCTATTTTTTAGTGTATTTGTACTCACTCCGGTCCAAATTTTAATGGACTCAACTTTGTCTAGATACGCATGCATCTTCTGTAAAATTATTAAATACTAGTACGAATAACTTTGAACATTGACCCATTAGATCAAGGCCGGAAAATCCCAACATTTTCCAAAATTTGTAGCCAAAAGTGGTTCCATATTTGCATTTTTGGCTTTTGGAACTAGTTCCCTATACTGTGGAGATGATTCCAAATTGAGAAAATGAGGGAACCGAAGCAAGAGGGTGCTCCGATGACAAATGTCGTTCCAAATTACTTATCCAACCGTATGTATGACATGTGTCCTATGCTCTTATATCTTAGACAAAAAATAAGGCTATTCTTGCCAGCGGTGGGACCGCATGATGCAGAAATTTAGAATAGCTACATTGTGGTGCTCTAGCCAAATTGTATGGTGAATCCTAATTCAGTTTTTTGTTAGATTTAGCTACAACAATATTGTGGCTGCCCAATACTTTGTCAAGATACACATCCATCTTGTCCCAACTATCAACTACTAGTACAAATAACTTTGAACATTGACCGTTAAATCAAGACTAGCAAATCCCAACATTTACGTATTATAGTTTTAGTCATGATATGTCGTACTAGTATTTATAATATGTAGTATTATATATAACTTATACTTGTTTACAAGTACACAAGATGATTGCAAAAAATGTTGGAATTATGCCCTAGAGGCAATAATAAAGATGTTATTATTATAATTCTTGTTCATGATAAAGTTTATGTTCCATGCTAGAATTGTATTAAGCGGAAACTTTAATACTTGTGTGGTTTGTAAACAACACCGTGTCCCTAGTACACCTCTATGGACTAGCTCATTGATCAATGATGGTTAAGGTTTCCTAACCATAGACATGAGTTGTCAATTGATAATGAGATCATATCATTGGGAGAATGATATGGTGGATAGACCCAAACAAAGCAGAGCAATTAGATCGTGTCATCGTGTTCGTCTTTGCGAAGCTTTTCCTATGTCAAATATTGTATTCCTTAGACCATGAGATAATGCAACTCCCTGGTATCGGAAGAAAGCTTTGAGCTCATCAAACGTCATCCTATGAGAGGGTGATCATAAAGGTGTCTCTCAGGTGATCGGAAAGTATCTGTTGGGTTGTATGTATCGAGATGGAATTTGTCCCTCCCAAGTCGGAGAGATATACTTCGGGCCCACTCGGTAATCGATATCAACACCGCTTGCAAGCATGTGGTTAAGGAGTTAATCACAAAGTGATATCGGATTACGGAACGAGTAAAGTACTTGCTGTGAACGAGATTGAACTAGGTATGACGGTACCGACGATCGAATCTCGGGCAAGTAAAATATCGCGAGACGAAGGGAATATATATATGGGATTGATTGAATCCTGGCATCGTGGTTCATCCGATATGATCATCGATGAATGTGTGGGAGTCAATATGGGTGCCCAGACCCCGCTGTTGATTATTGATAGAAGATCATGTCTGCATATTCTCGAACCCGCAGGGTCACACACTTAACGTATCTCGACGCTAGGATAGATTGGATAATTGGTTTATGAATTTTTGTTTGGAGTCTCGGATGGGATCCGGGATATCACGAGAGGTTCCGGAATGGTCCGGAGAATAAGATTCATATAAGGCAGTGCAGTTTTTGGAGTTCGGAATTGTTCCGGGTTAATCGGTATTGTACCGGAAGCTTCTAGAACCTTCCGGAAGGGGACCAACGTGGCCCCACCTTCCGGGAGGGGGAATGGGCCTATGAGGGAGTGTTCTGGCTGCTTTGGGCCAGGGGCACAAGGCCCCATAGGGCCCAGCCGATTCTAGAGAGATTTGACTCGTTTAAATCTCGGGATAGAATTTCTAGATAAGGGAGAGTTTAAATCGTTTAAACTAGAGATAGGATTTCTAGATAAGGGAGAGTTTAAATTGTTTAAACTAGAGATAGGCTTGGAGGAGGGGCAAGGGCTGGCCGCCCCCCCCCCTCTATATATAGAGGGGTGGTGCGCCCCCTCCCCCCAGACACACCTTCCTCCAAGCCCTAGCAGCCTTGCTACCTTCCTCTCTCCCTCCCGACTGTTTGTAGGCGAAGCCCTGCAGCAGAAATTCTCCACCATATACACCACGCCGTCGTGTTGTAGATCCAATCTATCTCTCCACCATACTCGCTGGTCCGAGGAAGGAGGAGACGTCGAGGTGCTACACGTGTGCATCTCACGGAGGCACCGCCACTTGTGGTGCTAGATCGGATCGGATCGCGAGGAGGAGAAGCGAGTACGACTACATCACCCACGTTCCGACGAACGTTCCGCTGTGCGAATCTTCAAGGGTATGAAGATCTAATCCAATCTCTCTCGTTGTTTGCATCTCCTAGATTAGATCTTGGCTTTCCCTCTGTTCGCTCCGTAGAAAATTTTGATTTACTATGCCGCGAAACCCTTCACTGGTATCAGAGCTAGATCTATGCGTAGATGTGTTTCACGAGTAAAACTCAACATGGTTGTTGCGGGCGTTGATGTTTTCTGTTGCAAGCCTCTTGTTTGTGTTCTTCTTATGACGCGGGATAGTGAGATTGAAGCGGTCCAGGCCAACCTTACGCGACGTCGTTCGTGAGACCGGCTCCGCACTTGACGTGTGGCTTGTTCCACACATGCGGCTGGTGGATGTCAGTTTCTCTCACTATAGTTGTCATGGGATTAACACCGGAGTTTGGCAACCATAATATCACCGTTGTGGCTTTCTGTAGGTAAGAATCGTTCTTAGCATCTACTCCCATAAAGCCACGTAAAACATGCAACAACAAAGTAGAGGCGTCTAACTTGTTTTTGCAGGGAGTGTTTTCTGTGATATGGTATGGCCCAAGATGTGATGTGTATATTGTATGCGATGATCATGTTTTGTAATGTTTCATGACTTGCATGTCGATGAGTACACAACCGGCAGGAGCCATAGGGTTGTCTTTATAATTGTGTATGACCTGCGAGTCAACTTCTTATACGCCATGTAATAGCTTTACTTTATCGCTAAGTAGTTAGCAATAGTTGTAGTTGCTATTCGTGGTGGAGGCAATCATGGTGGAGTGATGGAGATCATGCCGGAACGCACAAGATGGAGATCATTGCGCGAAGATAGGCTATACCATGTCACATAAAGTTATATGCATGTGATGTTTATCCTTTTATGTATCTTATCATGCTTAGATCGCGACGGTAGCATTATAAGATGATTCCTCACTTAAAGATCAAGATAAAAACTGTGTTCTCCCCAAGTATGCACCGTTGCGAAAGTTCGTCGTGTCCAAGCATCACGTGATGATCGGGTGCTATAGACTCTACGCTCACATACAACGGGTGCAAGCCAGTTTTTGCACACGCGGAAATACTTGGGTCTAACTTGACGAGCCTAGCATGTACATACATGGCCTCGGAACACAAGAACCGAAAGGTTAAGCATGAGTCATATGAATGATATGATCGACACTTCGTTGTCCACCATTGAAACCACATCTCTTCTCGTGATGATCGGATTAGGTGTGGTGAATTTGGATCGTGTTCACTAAACAACTTGAGGGATGTTGAATTTAGTGGGAGTTCATCTAGTAATTTGATTAAGTTGAACTATTTATCATGAATATAGTCTAAATTGTACTTGAAAATACTGTAGATCCAATGGCCAAGTCCAACTTCAACTTCAACGTTTTTGCTGAGAAAGAAAAACTTAGAAACAATGGGTCTAACTTCACCAACTGGTTCTGCAATCTAAGAATCATTCTGTCTGGCGGACAAAAGGACTATGTCCTTGAGAAAGCGTTAGGTAACCCCCTGCTGCAACTGCGACGGCTGATGAGAAAGTTGTCTATCAGTCGCGCAAAGATGATTATGGTGTGATTAAGAGCACCATGTTGTTTGCTATGGAACCGGAGCTTCAAAATCGTTTTGAAACCTATCCCGGGCCCTTTGAGATTCTCGAGGAGCTGAAAACCATGTTTCAGACTCAAGCCCGTTCTGAGAGATATGAGATCTCTGAGAAGTTCTTTAACTGCAAGATGGAGGAAGGGAGTTCCGTTAGTGAGCACGCCATAAAGATGTCGGGCTACACTCAACGCCTTGAGCAACTGGAATGCACGATTCCAGAGGAGCTCAAGATTGACAGGGTTCTGCAATCACTCCCTCCCAGCTACAAAAGTTTTGTAGTGACTCATAATCAGATTGGTTCCACTGATACGATCACCGAGCTCTTCGCAAAGCTGAAGTCTGCGGAAGTGGACATCAAGAAGGATAATCATGTGTTGATGGTCAACAAGCCCTCCTTTAAGAAATGTAAGGGAGAAAAGAAGCCCTTCAAGAAGGGCGGCGGCAAGCGCAATGCCCCTGCTGAGAAGAAGCTCAGGTCTGGTCCCAAGCCGGACACTGAGTGCTTCTATTGCAAGGACAAGGGTCACTGGAAGCGCAACTGTCCGAAGTACTTAGCGGACAAGAAGGCTGGCACCATCAAAGGTATATTTGATATACATGTTATTGATGTTTTCCTTACTAGCCCTCGTTGTAGTGCCTGGGTATTTGATACCGGTTCAGTTGCTAATATTTGTAACTCGAAACAGGAGCTACGGAATAGACGGCGGCTTGCGAGGGATGAGGTGACGATGCGCGTTGGCAACGGATCAAGAGTTGATGTGATGGCCGTCGGCACGCTCTCCTTAGTTTTACCTTCGGGATTAGTTTTAAACCTTAATAAATGTTATTATGTGCCTGCGTTGAGCATGAACATCATTTCCGGATCGTGTTTATTGCAAGACGGTTATTCATTTAAATCGGAGAATAATGGTTGTTCTATTTATATGAGTAACATCTTTTATGGTCATGCACCTCTTGTGAATGGTTTATTTCTTCTAAATCTCGAAAGGGATGAAACACACATCCATAACATTGAGGCTAAGAGATGCAAAGTAGATAGTGATAATACTACTTATTTGTGGCACTGTCGTCTAGGTCATATTGGAGTAAAGCGCATGAAGAAACTCCATTCTGATGGACTTTTGGAGTCTCTTGATTTTGAATCATTTGACACATGCGAACCATGCCTCATGGGCAAGATGATCAAAACCCCGTTCTCCGGTATGATGGAGCAAGCAACGGACTTGTTGGAAATCATACATACTGATGTATGCGGACCGATGAGTGTTTCGACGCGCGGTGGATATCGCTATTTCCTCACTTTTACCGATGAATTAAGTAGATATGGGTATATCTATTTAATAAAACATAAATCTGAAACGTTTGAAAAGTTCAAAGAATTTCAGAATGAAGTGGAGAACCATCGTAACAGAAAGATTAAGTTTCTACAATCCGATCGTGGGGGCGAATATTTGAGTTATGATTTTCTCACGCATCTTAAAGCAAGCGGAATTGTTTCGCAACTCACGCCACCCGGAACACCACAGCGCAATGGTGTGTCAGAACGCCGGAATCGAACCCTATTAGATATGGTCCGATCGATGATGTCTCTTACTGATTTGCCGTTATCATTTTGGGGTTATGCATTAGAAACCGCTGCATTCACTTTAAATAGGGCTCCATCTAAATCCGTTGAGACGACACCGTATGAACTGTGGTTTGGTGCTAAACCTAAGTTGTCATTTCTTAAAGTTTGGGGATGCGAAGCTTACGTCAAGAAGTTGATGTCGGACAAGCTCGAACCCAAAGCGGAGAAATGCGTCTTCATAGGATACCCTAAGGAAACTATTGGGTATACCTTCTATCACAGAACCGAAGGCAAAGTGTTTGTCGCAAAGAACGGTTCCTTTATTGAGAAGGAGTTTCTCTCGAAAGAAGTGAGTGGGAGGAAAGTAGAGCTAGACGAGGTTATTAAACCTTCTCTTGAATTGGAGAGTAGCGCAGCACCTGAAATTGTTCCAGTGCCGCCTGCACCAACAATAGAGGAAGCTAATGACAAGGATCATGAAGCTTCGGACGATGCTGCTACTGAACGTCGCAGGTCGACAAGGTCGCGTGCCCCTCCTGAGTGGTACGGCAATCCTGTCTTGACTGTCTTGTTGGTAGAAGACAGTGAACCTACGAACTATGAGGAAGCGATGATGAGCCCAGACTCTGAGAAATGGCTGGAAGCCATGAAATCCGAATTGGGATCCATGAGCGAAAACCAAGTATGGACTTTGGTGGATCCTCCTAGCGACCGAAAGGCCGTTGAGTGCAAATGGATATTCAAGAAGAAAACGGACGCGGATGGTAATGTTACCGTCTATAAAGCACGGCTTGTCGCAAAAGGTTTTCGACAAGTTCAAGGTGTTGACTACGATGAGACTTTCTCTCCCGTAGCGATGTTTAAGTCCATTCGGATTTTATTAGCAATTGCTGCGTTTCATGATTATGAAATATGGCAGATGGATGTCAAGACTGCTTTCCTCAATGGCAACATTGATGAAGAGTTGTATATGATGCAACCCGAGGGTTTTGTCGATCCTAAGGATGCTAGTAAAGTATGCAAACTTCAGCGTTCCATTTATGGACTGAAGCAAGCATCTCGGAGTTGGAACCTTCGTTTTGATCAAGTGATCAAGAGCTTTGGATTTGTTCCAAATTGCTACGAAGCTTGCATCTACAAGAAAGTGAGTGGGAGCTCGGTGACGTTTCTGGTACTGTATGTGGATGACATATTGATTATCGGAAATGACATCAACATGCTTAACGATGTGAAGAGTTATTTGAACAAGTGTTTTTCAATGAAAGACCTAGGTGAAGCTGCTTATATATTGGGCATCAAGATCTATAGAGATAGACAAAGACGCCTGATAGCTTTAAGCCAGAGTACATACCTAGACAAAGTTCTGAAAAGGTTTAGAATGGATAAGGCAAAGAAAGGTTCAGTGCCTATGTTGTCAGGTAAGATATTGAGCAAGGCTCAGTGTCCAGCTACGGTAAATGATAGGGAAGCTATGAGCAAAGTGCCTTATGCCTCGGCCATAGGTTCCATCATGTATGCCATGCTGTGTACTAGACCGGATGTGTCCAATGCTCTTAGTTTGACGAGCAGATATCAAAGTGATCCAGGAGTGGAACACTGGACAGCCGTGAAGAACATCCTAAAGTACCTAAATAGAACTAAAGAAATGTTCTTAGTCTATGGGGGTGATGAACAGCTTGTCGTAAAAGGTTACGTCGATGCTAGTTTCGACACCGACAAGGATGATTCTAAATCTCAGACAGGATACGTTTATATTTTGAATGGAGGAGCTGTGAGCTGGAGAAGCTGCAAGCAAAGCGTGATCGCGGGATCTACAGTAGAAGCGGAATACATGGCTGCTGCAGAAGCGTCAAGTGAAGGAGTTTGGATCAGAAACTTCATCACTGAGCTTGGCGTGGTTCCAAGTGCATTGGACCCACTGGAGATATTGTGTGACAACACTGGCGCCATAGCACTCGCTAAGGAACCAAGATATCATCCAAAGACCAAGCATATCAACCGCAAGTTTCATATAATCCGAGATTATATAGCAGATGGAGATCTGAAGATTAGCAAAGTACATACGGATCTGAATGTCGCAGATCCATTGACTAAACCTCTTCCATGTGTAAAACATGATCAACACCTCAGTGCCATGGGTGTGAGATTGTTGCCAGATGTAAACTAGATTATTGACTCTAGTGCAAGTGGGAGACTGTTGGAATTATGCCCTAGAGGCAATAATAAAGATGTTATTATTATAATTCTTCTTCATGATAAAGTTTATGTTCCATGCTAGAATTGTATTAAGCGGAAACTTTAATACTTGTGTGGTTTGTAAACAACACCGTGTCCCTAGTACACCTCTATGGACTAGCTCATTGATCAATGATGGTTAAGGTTTCCTAACCATAGACATGAGTTGTCAATTGATAATGAGATCATATCATTGGGAGAATGATATGGTGGATAGACCCAAACAAAGCAGAGCAATTAGATCGTGTCATCGTGTTCGTCTTTGCGAAGCTTTTCCTATGTCAAATATTGTATTCCTTAGACCATGAGATAATTCAACTCCCTGGTATCGGAAGAAAGCTTTGAGCTCATCAAACGTCATCCTATAAGAGGGTGATCATAAAAGTGTCTCTCAGGTGATCGGAAAGTATCTGTTGGGTTGTATGTATCGAGATGGAATTTGTCCCTCCCAAGTCGGAGAGATATACTTCGGGCCCACTCGGTAATCGATATCAACACCGCTTGCAAGCATGTGGTTAAGGAGTTAATCACAAAGTGATATCGGATTACGGAACGAGTAAAGTACTTGCTGTGAACGAGATTGAACTAGGTATGACGGTACCGACGATCGAATCTCGGGCAAGTAAAATATCGCGAGACGAAGGGAATATATATATGGGATTGATTGAATCCTAGCATCGTGGTTCATCCGATATGATCATCGATGAATGTGTGGGAGTCAATATGGGTGCCCAGACCCCTCTGTTGATTATTGATAGAAGATCATGTCTGCATATTCTCGAACCCGCAGGGTCACACACTTACCGTATCTCGACGCTAGGATAGATTGGATAATTGGTTTATGAATTTTTGTTCGGAGTCTCGGATGGGATCCGGGATATCACGAGAGGTTCCGGAATGGTCCGGAGAATAAGATTCATATAAGGCAGTGCAGTTTTTGGAGTTCGGAATTGTTCCGGGTTAATCGGTATTGTACCGGAAGCTTCTAGAACCTTCCGGAAGGGGACCAACGCGGCCCCACCTTCCGGGAGGGGGCATGGTCCTATGAGGGAGTGTCCTGGCCGATTTGGGCCAGGGGCACAAGGCCCCATAGGGCCCAGCCGATTCTAGAGAGATTTGACTCGTTTAAATCTCGGGATAGAATTTCTAGATAAGGGAGAGTTTAAATCGTTTAAACTAGAGATAGGATTTCTAGATAAGGGAGAGTTTAAATTGTTTAAACTAGAGATAGGCTTGGAGGAGGGGCAAGGGCTGGCCGCCCCCCCTCTATATATAGAAGGGTGGTGCGCCCCCTCCCCCCAGACACACCTTCCTCCAAGCCCTAGCAGCCTTGCTACCTTCCTCTCTCCCTCCCGACTGTTTGTAGGCGAAGCCCTGCAGCAGAAATTCTCCACCATATACACCACGCCGTCGTGTTGTAGATCCAATCAGATTAGTACTCTGAAGTCTGAACTTGTGCCACAGTTTGATTTTTATGCTGTTGATTCATATATACCGTGCTCAACTTTATGTAGGACTATGCTCTCTTCAACTTCGATGAGCAACTATCTTTTATTACTCATGATTGGGGATGTACCCCATCCCCTTTTTAAAGTTCAGAATTGAGAGGAACACACTAGCCAAAAAGCTAATGGTGTCCGACAGGCGTGTTAAGGCCGGGTTACATATAGCGAATGCGCGAGGGCCAGGCTGTCCTAAAAGAGCTAGACACCAATTGGCCCATCCCCAGCCCTCTTGCTTCTACGTGCAACTCGATGAAGAAGACATATACATGCTAGTCATTCCCAACGAGTTCAAGAAGCGCCTGAAGGGGATTGCCAGGCATGTCATGCTGAATACTTGCCCTGAGTGTGGCTGGTCTATGCACATCGAGCTCGATAAGAACAGTGATAAGCTGGTCTTCAATGAAGGTTGATATGTTTTGGAGATGGGCATAGACTGTAGGTTGATGATATCCTGGTGTTCAAGGTAATAGATGATTCCACGTTTAAGGTGGATACTTATGACCATAACACCTCCACCAAGAGATTGATCATTTGTGTTGATCACCCTCCTTTACTCCATGCATGATTTGTTGTATTTCTATGAGTAGGGCATCAGAATTTCAGAAACCTTTCAAATATTTTGGATCAGGGGTAGAGCCACAAATGATGATGTTGGGTTTTCCTATTAGGCCTCAGGATGCACCATCAGTAGAAGTACTGGTCGGTAGTATGTTAGACTGGGGTTTTATGTTAGTTTTGCTCGTTTCAGTGTGAGGTCTAATGATGTGTATATATTGTAGTATGTTGAATTGATGATACATGGAGCTCGGTTTTAAAAATTCAAACAGTTGATATCAAAGTTCCAGAAAAAACCTAAAAAACCAACGATTTCAATGGTATATTCTACCAGGTTTCAAATTCTCGGAGCAATGTACCTTGTATTATAGCCTATAAAAGCAGAAATTTTGATCTAATCGCAGTGAACAAGTGAAGAGATTCGAACAACATTTTTTTTTCAGATTTATCGTTTTTGCACAGCCCAGTTTACCAAAATTTAGATGCGATATATTTTAGGATGGTGGATGATGGCGCCCATTACTTGTCGTGGGACGCTTCGTTGGAAACCCCAAGAGCAAGGTATGAAGCAGCACAACAGCAAGTTTCCCTCAGTAAGAAACCGAGGTTATCGAACCAGTAGGAGGAAGGAAACGTCACACAGGTGTTGCTAGCAACACGGAGACCTGCACAACACAAACTCAAGACTTTGCCCCAACGAATCAGTGAGGTTGTTAAGCTCACCGGTTTGCTGTAACATAGGATTAAACATATGGTGTGGAAGGTAATGGTTTACAGCAAGTAAACAAGTAACAGTGGAAGATGTATCAATGGTAAAGATTGGACCGGGGTCCATAGTTCACTAGAGGTGCTCTCCTTAGATAAACAACATGGCATGAAGGGTAAACAAATTACAGCAGGGCAATTGACAGGAACTGAGCAAGGCATAACAATGCAATCACTAGTCAGAAAGATCCTATGAGATTCGATTGGGCAATACAACAAGATACATAGACCTCCATCCAACTGCATCTATGACTAGAAGTTCACCTTTAGGTTATCATCCGAACCCTCTACGGTATTAAGTTGCAAGCAACAGACAACTGCTTTAAGCAAAGTGTGTTAGGTAAATAGTCCATATGTTCCATGAACAAGAGACCGTTGTTTTCTCCCTAGTAGCAACAACACATCTATAACCTAAGAGATTATTGTCACCTCCCTTGGAAACTAGAGGCATGAACCCACTATCGAGCATAAATACCCCCTCTTGGAGTCACTAGCAACTACTTGGCCAAGATAGCTACTAACAACGGAGAGCATGCAAGATCACAAACAACATAGACATGATAGAATCATAAAGACAAAACCATTAATCAAACCAACATAGTAATCTCAATATCCATCGGATCCCCGCAAACACAACATGCATGATTACAAATAGATTAGATCTTGATCATGAACGGAGCTCACAAGATCTATACATGAAAGCACAAAGGAGGAGATACAACCATCTAGCTACTACATGGACCCATAGTCCAAAGTGGAACTACTCACGCATCATACCGGAGAAAAGGCCTCTGGGATGATCTCCCCTCCGACAGGGTGCCAGGAAGAACTTCAGATCCCCCAATCTAGAGACGATGGTGGCTGCGGCTACACACGGTTTCATGGAGATTTTGATCGGGTGCTTAGGGTTTTTGCATCGGGGGTTTCTTATAGGTGAAGGGGGAGGCCGAGGTGACAGCCAGGGGCGCTTCACCCCTCCCAGGCGTGGGGCAGGGCCCACCCGCGCCTAGGGTGGGTCTGGCCGCCCTGGCTTGCCTCTCCGGCTCCCCTCTAGACTTCTTGTTCCCCACAGAAAGTAATTGACTTTGACGTTTGTCACGTCCAATTCCGAGAATATTTCTTTACTAACTTTTCTGAAACCAAAAACGGTAGAAAACAGGCAACTGGCACTGTGGCAACTTGTTAATAGATTAGTACCAGAAAACATGTAAAAAGCACCTCAAAGTGTAGAAAAATCAAAGCAAAGTAGATACTAACAAGCATGGAGCATCAAAAATTATAGATACGTTTCCGACGTATCAACATCCCTAAGCTTAACTCCTGCTCGTCCTCGAGTAGGTAAGTGATAAAAAGAATAATTTTTAAGGTGCCATGCACCCTCACAATAAAGATCCAACCATTTGCAAGCATTGAAAGCTGGGATCAAAGAACTCTAAACATGTGCATGAAAGATGGAGTTCTAACAATAGGACAAAGTAACTATGCATGCAACATGACAAGCTACAAACAAAGATCTTGAATAACATGCATTCAAAAACGTTTGTTTGTTTCACATACAAAAAACATAGCATAGTGGCAATCAGCTTGTCCCTCATAGAGTAGCAAATAGATGCATAGGACACATTAGAAGTTCACAAGGGTGACTAGAAACAAATAGTACAAGAACAAGTAATATCACAATATGCATCAATCAATAAGCTTTGGAACACTGCACACAGAATGACAACTATGCTCTCTTAATGGTGCCTAAAGGTAGAACGTGGAGACTCAATAATGGTGGAAGAAAGGCCTTTTGTAAAGGAATCAGGGATTACAAGTTTCAAAAAGAGATTCCAAAAATTATGGTACTTGTTAGCTTTTAGTCCTCATTGCCTGTATCATCAGCATCTTGAAGTGATTAAGTATAAAGTGGCAAAGATGAAGTATATGCTTGACGAAGTATAAGTTGGCAATCTCAAGTCCCTTGAATACGAGGGCCACACCTCATGCATACTCAACTTTGGGCCCATGTAAGTTCTTGTCATTGTAAGTATATGCGTATCATTGAGAACCACCAACGGGGTACCCCTTGCACATGGTACAGGAGCTTTCCCATAACCAAAATGACAAGGCAAGCATATAGTGAGCATCTCAGCAATCTTTTTATTTACCATATGCATAGTTTTTTATTGAGGATGCTTCATAGATAGCTCACTATGGTGATGCTGCAAGTTTCCACCATGATTAGGTATGGCTTAGGCTAGCAGCCCAGGCATTTCTCTAACACAGAATACAAACTCCATGGACTTACAAGTTCCCTCTTTATTTCACAGCGATAACATCCATAGACAAAAGAGCATGATATCAACTGAGTACAATGTACAAGTGCAATGTTGAAAACGTTCCCCGTGACAGCACGGTTCTGCTAATTCCAACATATAAGTGCAAGCATATACAACAAAGATGTCACAATGGTTCAAGTTTATTAGGGGCAAGGAATATAAAGTGTGCCATCAAGTTCGTGAGGGCTTTAATCACTAAGTTTTCACATAACAAAATAGTTTTTAATTGTAAGATAGCTGAAAACAAGAATATACTTGGAATGGTGTAACACACAATGCATATGTAACATCCCAGCATTAGAGCTTAGAAATAAGCTGAACACAGTTGTGTGCATTGCATTCATGCATAGAAAATACGAATAATTTTCGCGCTTTTGAATAAAACTTGTCAAAGTGATTGAAGCTTCTCTTAACTTTATGGAATTGAAGTAGATCATCAAGTTGACTGCGATAAGTTTCAATATGACCTTTGCTAAAACCTTATCTTGGGTAAACCTGATTTGATCTAAGGGTAGATCAAATGTAATAAAATTAAACCCTAATACATTACTTAATGATTTATATTTGATCCTTAGGTGATCATATCCTAGTATTCATTATACAACTCATGAATACCAAATTATAAACATAACTTAAGTAATAGGAATGTAACAACTAAATCTTGATCTATTTTAATCTCATCTACTTATACCATGAGTATCATGGTAATACCTAACCTTAACTCTTTAGTAAGATTGAGTAGGAAAGAAACCAAGTCAAGATCAATCACCATATATCTTTCTTTCCATATTAATCTTTACCATTCCTATTGGAATAATATCTCAATATTTGTTGTTCATCAATGTTGAGTAATCAACTATTGATTCACCAATTCTGCATCTATCAATTCTTGACCTGTCAACTCTTGTCCTTATTATAGTATTCACTTAAGGTCTATAAAGAAAGAAGTATGAAGAGGTAAATAGTAATGCTAGAATTAAATGTCATCTATAGGATGGAAGTGTTGGAAGATAATTAAGTCAATAGGCTTATTGATGGAGTTAACTCACTCCTGAATGGATAGAAAGGTTAATTGAAATAAAGATATATGTGGTAACAAAGAGGATTACAAGGATAAATCCTGGAGATAGACACCAAGGAGTAATCCTATTGGATTAAGTAAGCATAGTAAATGAATAACATTTCTTAATCCAATAGAGATACTAAGAAGATAATTTCAATACAACATATTGATGAAGCCTTAATTAGCTAACTAGAAACCTAAACCATAAGGATCAAGGGATTATAAGGATCATGCCTTATTCACCAAGATTGAATGCTTATATCATGTATAAATTACATTGGTGGATAGAACATGATTAAACCCTAGTCTAGATATACTATCCTAAGTTAGCCATTACAAATCACATTAATATAATGTGAGATTGGAATGGGATACTGGAGTTAAGTAGAGACAAGATAGTATGATTAAGATGATGTTAGAGCAACATTGGATTGAAGAAGTAGTATTCTCCTCTTTGGAAATACTAAGCACTTGAGATGAAGTAGGGTTTGATGTATACATCTACTGGAGTAATATTAGTGGTGAATGATTATGGAAGAGTATGAATGGAGTTAGAAGTAACCACTTGTTGGATTGGAGGTTATCAGCAGTAGAATAGTTTGTTATAACCAAGTATGGATATGAGAAGATTATGAAAAGCTTTAGTGTCAAGCTCATTAGAATTATAAATGGATTTAGAAGAATAAAAAAATGGATAAGAATATTTTGTGAAGTAAAGCTCATCATGTTAACACATGATGATAGATATGAAGAAGTAGTATATCTAGGAAAGAAATTCCTTAATTAGAAGTCCAGGATTGTGAATTATGGAAGATACGAATTCTGGGTAAACATTAAACCCTAAATCTAGAATCAAGCTTAACATCCATCCCATCTAGTGGATAAATCATTTTATAGGAATATTTACCTATAGCAAATCACTTAAGCATATCTCTGTCATTTTCAGCCATCATTCTCATAGGTACTTAGAAACTATCTTTATTAATTCTTTCTCATAAGTTAGCCTAGAAAACAATCCCACTATTTTATTTCAAATGGTGATATCATTAAAAGATCACAAACATAAAGACAATATGTCTAGCCATTAATCTTTATTCACATTAACAAGAAAATATAAATATATTAAGTACCCTAAACCCTAGGGTAAGCATTTTCAATTCAAACCCTAACTTCTATATTAGTTATAATAAAATATATCCATTGCTATTTCCTAAATTCATGGGAATAATATTAATCATATTAATTCCCTAGAACTCTATTTATCAAATAAAAATAAAGGATCACCATGTAAAATTCTCCTAAATATTGTGAGTTAATGAGAATCAAATCCCATGAGTTAATAGTCATGCATTCTATAATAAGTTTTTGAATTTTAGCTCAACTAAATTCATATCAAAAGCTTTACAAATAGTAATAGGAAAAGAATATTTATAAAGAAAATAAAGAAACTATAGCACTATATAATAAAAACTCACAAAATGATTTTAAATACCATTTATAATTGCTGCAAGTATTAGCAAAGGAATTCCATAAAGATAAGTCAAAGTTATTGCTTAAATTCAAAGCTAAAAACAAAACAGAAAATAGAAAAGGGATAGAACCAGGAAAAAACAGAAGAAGCATCAAATCTGGCCCACGGCCCACTTCCTCACGGAACTAAACGTCGCTCGCGTGTAGCAGCAGCCGCCAGACGCTGACTTCGCTGCAGCCCACTCTAGCCCAGGCCCAAGTAACCCTTCGTCGTCGTCTTCCCCAGCGAGCCAAGCAGCTGCGTGGAGAGCATCGATGCCGTCCGCAGTCACCGCTATGATTCCCGCCACCGTGGAGGTCGTCGTGCGAGGATAAGATCACCACAAGGACGCCCTTATTCCCCCTCTATCTCTACAACCCCAAATCTCTCTCTCGCTCTATACCGCACGCGTGCAGACGCTCTAGAAACCCTAGCAATGGGTGCCTCGCCGTCACCGACAAACCATAGCTTCCCAGTCTCTTCTAGGACCACCTTCGTGCTCCTGATGGTCGTCTAGGTAGTTTGCCCTAGCTGGCTCAGGTCGGGGTGGTCTCGCGCAGCCGAATCGGGACCTCCATCTCCGACGCCGGCCACCGTCGCTGCCATCGATTCCGGTCGGATCTCGACTCACCAACCCCTCCACAAGCTTCCTGGTAAGCCACTGAGCCTCCTAGTGCCCTTACCTTCCTCAATTGCTTCCGGAATGGTACTTCTGACGTGCGCCGCCCGTAGCCGCCGCATGAACTCGTTGTCGTTGCTTTTCCGGTAGCCAACAACCAGCAGCGCCACCCCTTTATCGTTCAGTGCATGCCCTGCATCCTATGCGCGTAGCCAGGCAGCCTCGTGCGTGCCAGCTCACCGTCTCCGTGCTCGACTGGGGGAAATTCCGGCGGGGTGATGTCATCGCGACGCCAGGGTGATGTCACCGCGTGTGGTCAAGCCCAGTCAAACCTTGACGGGTCCCGCTTCGCTGATGTGGCGTGCTAACGTGGTGAAGACCCACCAGTCAGTGGCTAGGTCTAGGTTAGGCTCAGTAAAAAAAGTATTACTCGTTCAGAAAATAGATAAGAAAGTATAAATTCAATTATAAACATTCCAGAAATTGAATAAAGTAATTAAATTTTGTTAAATCAATAACTTATGATTTATAATTCAGAAAAATATGTTTAATATATGAAAATTTTCAGAAAAATAAAATCTACAACTTAAAAATATTATCAAATACTATTATGATGATTATTTAATAAAAGTTTTAAAAGTAATAAATTTTAGAGCATCCATATTTAAATAAAGGTAAATGTTAAAAATATAAATAAAATACCAAAAATCTTAGAAAAATAAGAATTATAATTTAAAACTATAATCATGCATTATTACTCCACTTAATTAAATATTTGTTATTTATTAAGTCTTTATAAAGTAATAAGTATTATAAAAATCATATCTTATTATTTTTAAATCACAAAAATAAATATAATATACCAAAATGGTCACAAAAATAATAGCTACATGTTAAAAATATAATATTCCACTTTTGAGGTAAACAAAAATTCAAACACTCTAATAACTTGAATTTAAACCTATTTCCTTAATTAAGAATTCATATCAAGGTAAATAAAATTTGCTAAATAATTCAAAAAAAAATTAGCCAATTGAGTCTAATAAATAGTATTAGTCCTAAATATTTATAATATAAAGTCAAATCGGTCCAACACATTTTAAATACAATTTTATTGAATTATCCTTCAACCATATATGTAGTTTATTTTCTAAAAAGATCTTTATTAAGTATAAGTTCTTCAAGAATAATATGAAATTAAATAAAACCTTTTTACTTACTTCAACCCCAAGTTTTAAACAAATCAAAACACTATAATGAATCCTTAAGTAGTTAAGTAATATTGTTTCCTCATATATAAACTATAAAGATTCATCTATCAAAAGGTAAATGACTCTATTCCATTATAAAATCAAGAAACCACTACACCAAGTAAAAGTATAACTATTCTTAAGTAACTTTAAGGAAACAATATAAAGTGAACAAGATACAAGTAGCATAAGTAATAGAACATAAGTCTATTTATGTATTTAAAGTTAACTTTAGTCTACAAGACTTTAAGTATAATGCTAAAAACTTTATTATATACTTTATAGTTAACTTTGCTCTGTTATAAGTTATAAAGTATCTTAATACCAAACTAACCAAGTTAAAAACCAAGATAGATAAGTCTCAAATACTAATGATGTCATTATTCAAATGGAGCAATTCTTTCTTACTTAAATACTATAACTAGAAAGAACACCTCATAAGATTAACTTAAAAGTTTAATTGATTATGCTTAGTTAAGTAAGATTTGAAGGTAAGGCAATTCTTATATAAGTAATTTTAAGTAACATTCCACAAATGTGTAACTCATTGTTTTATGGTGTTATAATTACATGTTGTTTCACACATACTCACAAGCCTTAATAAGAAGCACAAGAGTGAAACTTATCTAAAAGGACAACATATTCTAAAGAAACCATTTCCAGTTTCCAAACCCTAGAACAACGTTATACCCGGGATTCGTATTTATAAAGTGCATTACATTACTTATGCATAAGAGCATCTTGCTTCTTTAAACATTAGTCCTTACCGGACCAATGATGCTGATTTCAGATATTGGATCTTACATTGTCTCGAAGACCGTGAGTGCATAATCTTGCAATCACAAAACGCAAGTTCACACTTGCTCATATCCTTTGATTATTTTCTGTAAAGTATTTTACAAATCCAGTGTTGTCAGCACCTGCATTTGAAAAGGGTCAGAAAACACTATTTTCATAATAATATGATTATAGGTTATTTACCATGAGGTAATAACCTACTATAAGAGTTTCGGTGGTAAAGGAACATATTATCTAGGACTTAGCAACCAATGTTGCCAGTGATTCTTGTGTCGTATATCACACGTTAACCATGAGATTTAGAATAGGACGAAGAAGTCAGCTGTATCTTTTCCCTCTTGCATGGAGCCGGATGTGCGGGTCGTGGCTGTTATCACTCGTAGAGTGCATATTATATGGTAATTTATAGAGGAAATGCAGCATATGGGTGGGAGCCCTCAACTTCCCACGATAGTTCCGGCATCTGAACGGTCTGTACTGCAAATTTCCGTAATTCAATAGGTGGGCTGGCATACACCAAGGAGACATGCGGGGTCGCGGAGAAGGCAGTGATTGTCTTGGGTCTTAGTCTGGGCCTCACACCAAGGAAGTGTGAACGGGTTTGCGGCCTGGATGTGCAACAAAGCTAAGATCTCTCATGGGTAAAGTGACGCACCTCTGCAGAGTGTAAGAACTGTAGCTAGTTACTCCTTGTTCTGGGAAGGAGCTGCGAACGCTGCGGGAAAGGAACTCCATGAAAGTTTTGGTAAACCCGTGAAGGCTGAGTGACATAGCTTTTCAGAATAAAAGCAACCTTTGAAGAAATGTTTACGAAAACTTGCATTGCCTACGACCTACGGTCTGTGGCTGTAGATATAGTGCATCAAACACTTCTTTTCTAGTGAACTTGCTGAGTACGCTCCTACTCAAAGTATCTTCTTAACCCTTGCTAGGTTCTAAAGCTAGTACAAACGACGTATACATCAATTCATACTCCAGGAATCATCATCAAAAGCTCGAGCTCTTCAATGAAGTCAAGGAAGTCAACATATACGTCAACTCAAGTGAAGACGAAGTTTCTGACTAGATAGGAATATAATCTCTAGCCATAGAACCTATTTCTATAGTGTATTGCAATAGCAGCAATGCCAGACCATTAGTTAAAATACTAGTCCTAATAGTATGATAGTTTTGAGTTGTTATTTCTGATTCTTCTTTGTAAGAAGATTCTTTCTCTCTCTTTAACCTAGAGTGTTCTCTGGATCTTGTGTAAAGAGTTGAGTTGTAACCTATAGTCATGTCTTGGCCCTGCTGTGTTTTTGTTGTACCACCCTGAGGGATGTAATACTAGTGAACGGTGTTTCATTAGTGTTATGTCAACGACTATAGTGTACTACATCATGTAGTGGTATGCTGGGTCACCGCAGTTGGTATCAGAGCATATGCTTTGACCTTAGGATTTAAAACCTTTTAGGAAAGATCTATAGGTTGGATAGTGACTATAGGAGCCATCTTATCTAAACCAACTATTGTGATGACTTGTGAGAAGTATCCACTTGAGGATAACTTTGTCACCAGATACTTAAATCATTCTTTCTTAGGAGTAATTATTTTATCTTTTCTCAAGTATAGTGCTCTTTAGTGTCTTCCGAAGGAGATATAACCCATCAAGATACTTTAGGGAAGCTAATTGGTCACATTAAACTAGGATCAAGTGTAAGACATCATATGGAAGTAGTCTAAATGGTGTAGCCTAACTCTAGAATTCATGTAAGATAGTGGAATCTTAGTGTCAGTTGGTAACCAAAGACAACCTGATGAATATCATTAGGATAAATGTGGATGTAATGAGTAGTAATCATGTGGGATTCACTTGATAATTCTACGTGATGAAGTGCAATTACGTTATGGATTAATAATAGTGTAATGAGAAACAAAGTCATCATGGCTAGATTAACTCTGAAATCATGATGAATAGGTAAAACATAACAAGATCATGGTGAGATTAGCTCTAAAACCATGAGGAGAGTATAAGTATGACAAATACTTAGTGAATTATCTTGGAGTAGAAGTATGAAAATACCATGGAAGAGCTATAATAGAAGTCATAAGTACTAGAAAATTCCAATAACCTTTGGTTTAAGTTAGCAAATAAAATCTGATTAGTCATTTGGAGAGATCATGTGATGTTAGTTTACTAAATAATGATAGGTTGGTTATAATATCCAATTCAAAAGTAAGACCAAAGATTAGTCGAAACCAAATTTAGACCACTTTTCTTAAGATTATCCTATTGCAATTGAGAAATTTGGGTAAATTTTGAGATAAAGAATAGTTTGACCCTATGTTCTAAGTATCACGATGTAAACCTATACGAGGAGGTGTCATATACTACACAACTAAGTCTGAAGTCTAGAGATATTATACTCAACAACTATATTTCCGGCTTAGAATATTGTGTGTTATATGTACCACATTTGGATTTATTTGTTTTTCTTGGATCTTCTTGATTGACTAGATCTGTACATGAAGTTTGACTTGGTGTGCAAATGCATGTTGCAACATCCAGTTACTACTTGATGTTATAGACCTAGATAGGAATGGGAATTAGTGTAAGGGAGTGACGAGTTCCAAAGACTAAGATGAAAACTTCTATGAAGGATAGGTCAAGCTCGGGTTATTCTTAGCCAGATATAAGAAAGAAGTTTAATGTAGAAAATACATGGAGCAACAAGAAGTGATGAACTTAAAGTTCAATGAAAGTAGAAGATGTTGCTAAGAAGTAATGGAGTAGAAGTACCAAGTTCATGGAAGTATCATGAATAAGTGCAAAGAAGAAGTTTTGGAACTAAAATGTTATTCAAGCTTTGACAATTCAGAGAGAATGCCAATAGTCTATCGAAGAACCGTAGGGTAATCCATACACCCTAGGATAATCTACAGCTGATAGTTGATCCATAGTCGGTATGCTGATCCACAGTTGGTATCTGGTCCGCAGCCGGTGTTGGTTGACATAGTTAACCAAATCATCTTAAAAGTTGCATAAAGAGCATAAAACTTGGCCTAAGCTAAGTAAGATCTAAAGGAGTATAAAATGTTAAGCGACCGTCTTTCGAGACTCTTCGCGAAAATTGACCTATCAAAACGAAAATGTCCAAATAGTAAGTAAAACTAATAATGATGAAAGATTCGCTTCAGAGATCCATAATTGTGCGGATACATCGTACAATCTTTCATAAGACCCTAATTAGGTAAAGTATAAGTTGAACAAAGACCAACATTCTAATTATAAAGTCAATAAATACTATATAGACAGTTTGAAAACTATCAGTAAACCCTACGGGGGAGAGTAAACAATAGAAATTGAAGTATTGCTATCTGACTTACCGAATAAAGGTTGGAGCAGAAGGACTAACCTAAAGCAATAGCAAGCCTTATTTTCATAAGGTTAAAAGAAAGTCATTATTATAAAAGTACTTAAGGTAATATTAAAAGATTGTCTAAAAGCCTGATAGGGTAAAAGCTTGAAGTAATAAAATAGAATAGTCTTAACACACCAATTCTAAAAGAAACAACTCTTAAAGTGATTCTTAAGAAGGAATAAAGCACAATCAATTAGACATGTGTAAGGAACAATAAATTCCAATGGGTATGGACTAAATGAGTTCAAATCCAAACTTGGAAGGATTATCAGATTGAACAATACAATGGCAAACCAAATATAGTCTTTTGGCCTCAACTAGTGTCTAATAGAAATTGAAAACCCTATTTTAGCGAGACTTCCTAGACCTTACACAATATAGTAAGGAAATTCGATGGAAAAATAAAATGAGTTGGATTAGGATACCTAATAAGATAATAAACTAAAGAAGAGACCCCAATTTAAGAAGTTCATCATAAGGACATATTCCTAAGAGAGTAAAGTAAAAGTAACTTTGGAGTATTGGAGACAATAACTTGAAGATTGACAAGAAGAATGAGAATTCAAGGAAAAGGATCTGGATATGGGATACTACAGTTATTCCCATTAAGGTTACCATGGAGTTGAGACATATCATAATCAAAACAAGACAATTCCTCATTCTGAAACGAAAGAGTGTGCGAACTTCGAGGATGAAGTTTATTTTAAGGGGGAGAGTCTGTAACATCCCAGCATTAGAGCTTAGAAATAAGCTGAACATAGTTGTGTGCATTGCATTCATGCATAAAAAATCCGAATAATTTTCGCGCTTTTGAATAAAACTTGTCAAAGTGATTGAAACTTCTCTTAACTTGATGGAATTGAAGTAGATCATCAAGTTGACTGCGATAAGTTTCAATATGACCTTTGCTAAAACCTTATCTTGGGTAAACCTGATTTGATCTAAGGGTAGATCAAATGTGATAAAATTAAACCCTAATACATTACTTAATGATTTATATTTGATCCTTAGGTGATCATATCCTAGTATTTATTATACAACTCATGAATACCAAATTATAAACATAACTTAAGTAATAGGAATGTAACAACTAAATCTTGATCTATTTTAATCTCATCTACTTATACCATGGGTATCATGGTAATACCTAACCTTAACTCTTTAGTAAGATTTAGTAGGAAAGAAACCAAGTCAAGATCAATCACCATATATCTTTCTTTCCATATCAATCTTTACCATTCCTATTGGAATCATATCTCAATATTTGTTGTTCATCAATGTTGAGTAATCAACTACTGATTCACCAATTCTTCATCTATCAATTCTTGACCTATCAACTCTTGTCCTTATTATAGCATTCACTTAAGGTCTATAAAGAAAGAAGTATGAAGAGATAAATAGTAATGCTAGAATTAAATGTCATCTATAGGATGGAAGTGTTGGAAGATAATTAAGTCAATAGGCTTATTGATGGAGTTAACTCACTCCTGAATGGATAGAAAATTTAATTGAAATAAAGATATATGTGGTAACAAAGAGGATTACAAGGATAAATCCTGGAGATAGATACCAAGGAGTAACCCTATTGTATTAAGTAAGCATAGTAAATGAATAACATTTCTTAATCCAATAGAGATACTAAGAAGATAATTTCAATACGACATATTGATGAAGCCTTAATTATCTAACTAGAAACCTAAACCATAAGTATCAAAGGATTATAAGGATCATGCCTTATTCACCAAGATTGAATGCTTATATCATGTATAAATGACATTGGTGGATAGAACATGATTAAACCCTAGCCTAGATATACTATCCTAAGTTAGCCATTAAAAATCACATTAATATAATTTGAGATTGGAATGTTAGATACTGGAGTTAAGTAGAGACAAGATAGTATGATTAAGATGATGTTAGAGCAACATTGGATTAAAGAAGTAGTATTCTCCTCTTTGGAAATACTAAGCACTTGAGGTGAAGTAGGATTTGATGTATACATCTACTAGAGTAATATTAGTGGTGGATGATTGTGGAAGAGTATGAATGGAGTTAGAAGTAACCACTTGTTGGATTGGAGGTTATCAACAGTAGAATAGTTTGTTATAACCAAGTATGGATATGAGAAGATTATGAAAAGCTTTTGTGTCAAGCTCATTAGAATTATAAATGGATTTAGAAGAATAAAAAATGGATAAGAATATTTTGTGAAGTAAAGCTCATCATGTTAACACATGATGATAGATATGAAGAAGTAGTATATCTAGGAAAGAAATTCCTTAATTAGAAGTCCAGGATTGTGAATTGTGGAAGATAGGAATATTGGGTAAACATTAAACCCTAAATCTATAATCAAGCTTAACATCCATCCCATCTAGTGGATAAATCATTTTATAGGAATATTTTCCTATAGCAAATCACTTAAGCACATCTCTATCATTTTCTGCCATCATTCTCATAGGTACTTAGGAACTATCTTTATTAATTCTTTCTCATAAGTTAGCCTAGAAAACAATCCCACTATTTTATTTCAAATGGTGATATCATTAAAAGATCACAAACATAAAGACAATATGTCTAGTCATTAATCTTTATTCACATTAACAAGAAAATATAAATATATTAAGTACCCTAAACCCTAGGGTAAGCATTTTCAATTCAAACCCTAACTTCTATATTAGTTATAATAAAATATATCTATTGTTATTTCCTAAATTCATGGGAATAATATTAATCATATTAATTCCCTAGAACTCTATTTATCAAATAAAAATAAAGGATCACCATGTAAAATTCTCCTAAATTTGTGAGTTAATGAGAATCAAATCCCATGAGTTAATAGTCATGCATTCTATAATAAGTTTATGAATTTTAGCTCAACTAAATTCGTATCAAAAGCCTTACAAATAATAATAGGAAAAGAATATTTATAAAGAAAATAAAGAAACTATAGCACTGTATAATAAAAACTCACAAAATGATTTTAAATACCATTTATCATCATTGTAAGTATTAGCAAAGGATTCCATAAAGATAATTCAAAGTTATTGCTTAAATTCAAAGCTAAAAACAAAACAGAAAATAGAAAAGGGATAGAACCAGGAAAAAACAGAAGAAGCATCAAATCTGGCCCACGGCCCACTTCCCCACTGAACTAAACGTCGCTCGCGTGTAGCAGCAGCCGCCAGACGCTCACTTCGCTGCAGCCCACTATGGCCCAGGCCCAAGTAACCCTTCGTCGTCGTCTTCCCCAGCGAGCCAAGCAGCTGCGTGGACAGCATCGATGCCGTCCGCCGTCGCCGCTACGATTCCCACCACCGTCGAGGTTGCCGTGCGAGGATAAGATCACCACGAGGACGCCCTTATCCCCCTCTATCTCTACATCCCCAAATCTCTCGCTCTATACCGCACGCGCAGACGCTCTAGAAACCCTAGCAATGGGTGCCTCACCGTCACCGATGAACCATAGCTTCCCGGGCTCTTCCAGGACCACCTTCGTGCTCCTGATGGTCGTCTAGGTAGTTTGCCCTAGCTGGCTCAGGTCGGGGTGGTCTCGCGCAGCCGAATCGAGACCTACATCTCCAACGTCGGCCACCGTCGCTGGCATCGATTCCGGTCGGATCTCGACTCACCAACCCCTACACAAGCTTCCTGGTAAGCCACTGAGCCTCCTAGTGCCCTTAACTTCCTCAATTGCTTCCGGAATGGTACTCCCGACGTGCGCCACCCGTAGTCGCCGCATGAACTCGCCGTCGTTGCTTTTCAGGTAGCCAACAACCAGCGGCGCTGCCCCTTTATCGTTCAGTGCACGCCCCTGCATCCTATGCGCGTAGCCAGGCAGCCTCACGCGCGCCAGCTCACCGTGTCCATGCTCGATTGGGGGAAATTCCGGCGGGGTGACATCATCGCGACGCCAGGGTGATGTCACCGCGTGTGGTCAAGCCCAGTCAAACCTTGACGGGTCCTGCTTCGCTGATGTGGCGTGCTGACATGGTGGAGACCCACCAGTCAGTGGCTAGGTCTAGGTTAGGCTCAGTACAAAAAGTATTACTCGTTTAGAAAATAGATAAGAAAGTATAAATTCAATTATAAATAGATAAGAAAGTATAAATTCAATTAAATTTTGTTAATCAATAACTTATGATTTATAATTCAGAAAAATATGTTTAATATATGAAAAATTTCAGAAAAATAAAATCTACAACTTAAAAATATTATCAAATACTATTATGATGATTATTTGAATAAATATTATTTAATAAAATTTTATAAGCAATAAATTTTAGATAATCCATATTTAAATAAAGGTAAATGTTAAAAATATAAATAAAATACCAAAAATCTTAGAAAAATAAGAATTATAATTTAAAACTATAATCATGCATTATTACTCCACTTAATTAAATATTTGTTATTTATTAAGTCTTTATAAAGTAATAAGTATTATAAAAATCATATCTTATTATTTTTAAATCACAAAAATAAATATAATATACCAAAATGACCACAAAAATAATAGATACATGTTAAAAATATAATATTCCACTTTTGAGGTAAACAAAAATTCAAACACTCTAATAACTTGAATTTAAACCTATTTCCTTAATTAAGAATTCATATCAAGGTAAATAAAATTTGCTAAATAATTCAAAAAAAATTAGCCAATTGAGTCTAATAAATAGTATTAGTCCTAAATATTTATAATATAAAGTCAAATCGGTCCAAAACATTTTAAGTACAATTTTATTGAATTATCCTTCAACCATATATGTAGTTTATTTTCTAAAAAGACCTTTATTAAGTATAAGTTCTTCAAGAATAATATGAAATTAAATAAAACCTTTTTACTTACTTCAACCCCAAGTTTTAGACAAATAAAAACACTATAATGAATCCTTAATTAGTTAAGTAATATTATTTCCTCATTTATAAACTATGAAGATTCATCTATCAAAAGGTAAATGACTCTTTTCCATTATAAAATCAAGAAACCACTACAGCAAGTAAAAGTATAACTATTCTTAAGTAACTTTAAGGAAACAATATAAAGTGAACAAGATACAAGTATCATAAGTAATACACCATAAGTCTATCTATGTCTTTAAAGTTAACTTTAGTCTACAGGACTTAAAGTATAATGCTAAAAAAATTATTATATACTTTATAGTTAACTTTGGTCTGTTATAATTAAGTTATAAAGTATCTTAATACCAAACTAACCAAGTTAAAAACCAAGATAGATAAGTCTCAAATACTAATGATGTCATTATTCAAATGGAGCAATTCTTTCTTACTTAAATACTATAACTAGAAAGAACACCTCATAAGATTAACTTAAAAGTTTAAATGCTTATGCTTAGTTAAGTAAGATTTCAAGGTAAGGCAATTCTTATATAAGTAATTTTAAGTAACATTCCACGAATGTGTAACTCGTTGTTTTATGGTGTTATAATTACATGTTGTTTCACACACACTCACAAGCCTTAATAAGAAGAACAAGAGTGAAACTTATCTAAAAGGACAACACATTCTAAAGAAACCATTTCCAGTTTCCAAACCCTAGAGCAACGTTATCCCTGGGATTCGCATTTATAAAGTGCATTACATTACTTATGCATAAGAGCATCTTTCTTCTTTAAACATTAGTCCTTACCGGACCAATGATGTTGATTTCAGATATTGGATCTTACATTGTCTCGAAGACCGTGAGTGCATAATCTTGCAATCACAAAAGGCAAGTTCACACTTTCTCATGTCCTTTGATTATTTTCTGTAAAGTATTTTACAAATCCAGTGTTGTCAGCACCTGCATTTGAAAAGGGTCAGAAAACACTATTTTCATAATAATATGATTATAGGTTATTTACCATGAGGTAATAACCTACTATAAGAGTTCCGGTGGTAAAGGAACATATTATCTAGGACTTAACAACCAATGTTGCCAGTGATTCTTGCGCCGTATATCACGCGTTAACCATAAGATTTGGAATGGGACGAAGAAGTCAGCTGTATCTTTTCCCTCTTGCATGGAGTCGGATGTGCGGGTCGTGGCTGTTATCACTCGTAGCGTGCATATTATATGGTAATTTATAGAGGATATGCAGCATATGGGTGGGAGCCCTCAACGTCCCACGATAGTTCTGGCATCTGAACAGTCTGTACCGCCAATTGCCGTAATTCAATAGGTGGGCTGGCGTACACCAAGGAGACATGCGGGGTCGCGGAGAAGGTAGTGATTGGCTTGGGTCTTAGTCTGGGCCTCACACCAAGGAAGTGTGAACTGGTTTGCGACCTGGATGTGCAACAAAGCTAAGATCTCTCATGGGTAAAGTGACGCACCTCTGAAGAGTGTAAGAACTGTAGCTTGTTACCCCCTGTTCCGGGAAGGAGCTGCGAACGCTGCGGGAAAGGAACTCCATGAAAGTTCTGGTAAACCCGTGAAGGCTGAGGGACATAGATTTTCAGAATAAAAGCAACCTTTGAAGAAATGTTTACGAAAACTTGCATTGCCTACGACCTACGGTCTGTGGCTGTAGATATAGTGCATCAAACACTTCTTTTCTAGTGAACTTGCTGAGTACGCTCCTACTCAAAGTATCTTCTTAACCCTTGCTAGGTTCTAAAGCTAGTACAAACGACGTATACATCAATTCATACTCCAGGAATCATCATCAAAAGCTCGAGCTCTTCAATGAAGTCAAGGAAGTCAACATATACGTCAACTCAAGTGAAGACGAAGTTTCTGACTAGATAGGAATATAATCTCTAGCCATAGAACCTATTTCTATAGTGTATTGCAATAGCAGCAATGCCAGACCATTAGTTAAAATACTAGTCCTAATAGTATGATAGTTTTGAGTTGTTATTTCTGATTCTTCTTTGTAAGAAGATTCTTTCTCTCTCTTTAACCTAGAGTGTTCTCTGGATCTTGTGTAAAGAGTTGAGTTGTAACCTATAGTCATGTCTTGGCCCTGCTGTGTTTTTGTTGTACCACCCTGAGGGATGTAATACTAGTGAACGGTGTTTCATTAGTGTTATGTCAACGACTATAGTGTACTACATCATGTAGTGGTATGCTGGGTCACCGCAGTTGGTATCAGAGCATATGCTTTGACCTTAGGATTTAAAACCTTTTAGGAAAGATCTATAGGTTGGATAGTGACTATAGGAGCCATCTTATCTAAACCAACTATTGTGATGACTTGTGAGAAGTATCCACTTGAGGATAACTTTGTCACTAGATACTTAAATCATTCTTTCTTAGGAGTAATTATTTTATCTTTTCTCAAGTATAGTGCTCTTTAGTGTCTTCCGAAGGAGATATAACCCATCAAGATACTTTAGGGAAGCTAATTGGTCACATTAAACTAGGATCAAGTGTAAGACATCATATGGAAGTAGTCTAAATGGTGTAGCCTAACTCTAGAATTCATGTAAGATAGTGGAATCTTAGTGTCAGTTGGTAACCAAAGACAACCTGATGAATATCATTAGGATAAATGTGGATGTAATGAGTAGTAATCATGTGGGATTCACTTGATAATTCTACGTGATGAAGTGCAATTACGTTATGGATTAATAATAGTGTAATGAGAAACAAAGTCATCATGGCTAGATTAACTCTGAAATCATGATGAATAGGTAAAACATAACAAGATCATGGTGAGATTAGCTCTAAAACCATGAGGAGAGTATAAGTATGACAAATACTTAGTGAATTATCTTGGAGTAGAAGTATGAAAATACCATGGAAGAGCTATAATAGAAGTCATAAGTACTAGAAAATTCCAATAACCTTTGGTTTAAGTTAGCAAATAAAATCTGATTAGTCATTTGGAGAGATCATGTGATGTTAGTTTACTAAATAATGATAGGTTGGTTATAATATCCAATTCAAAAGTAAGACCAAAGATTAGTCGAAACCAAATTTAGACCACTTTTCTTAAGATTATCCTATTGCAATTGAGAAATTTGGGTAAATTTTGAGATAAAGAATAGTTTGACCCTATGTTCTAAGTATCACGATGTAAACCTATACGAGGAGGTGTCATATACTACACAACTAAGTCTGAAGTCTAGAGATATTATACTCAACAACTATATTTCCGGCTTAGAATATTGTGTGTTATATGTACCACATTTGGATTTATTTGTTTTTCTTGGATCTTCTTGATTGACTAGATCTGTACATGAAGTTTGACTTGGTGTGCAAATGCATGTTGCAACATCCAGTTACTACTTGATGTTATAGACCTAGATAGGAATGGGAATTAGTGTAAGGGAGTGACGAGTTCCAAAGACTAAGATGAAAACTTCTATGAAGGATAGGTCAAGCTCGGGTTATTCTTAGCCAGATATAAGAAAGAAGTTTAATGTAGAAAATACATGGAGCAACAAGAAGTGATGAACTTAAAGTTCAATGAAAGTAGAAGATGTTGCTAAGAAGTAATGGAGTAGAAGTACCAAGTTCATGGAAGTATCATGAATAAGTGCAAAGAAGAAGTTTTGGAACTAAAATGTTATTCAAGCTTTGACAATTCAGAGAGAATGCCAATAGTCTATCGAAGAACCGTAGGGTAATCCATACACCCTAGGATAATCTACAGCTGATAGTTGATCCATAGTCGGTATGCTGATCCACAGTTGGTATCTGGTCCGCAGCCGGTGTTGGTTGACATAGTTAACCAAATCATCTTAAAAGTTGCATAAAGAGCATAAAACTTGGCCTAAGCTAAGTAAGATCTAAAGGAGTATAAAATGTTAAGCGACCGTCTTTCGAGACTCTTCGCGAAAATTGACCTATCAAAACGAAAATGTCCAAATAGTAAGTAAAACTAATAATGATGAAAGATTCGCTTCAGAGATCCATAATTGTGCGGATACATCGTACAATCTTTCATAAGACCCTAATTAGGTAAAGTATAAGTTGAACAAAGACCAACATTCTAATTATAAAGTCAATAAATACTATATAGACAGTTTGAAAACTATCAGTAAACCCTACGGGGGAGAGTAAACAATAGAAATTGAAGTATTGCTATCTGACTTACCGAATAAAGGTTGGAGCAGAAGGACTAACCTAAAGCAATAGCAAGCCTTATTTTCATAAGGTTAAAAGAAAGTCATTATTATAAAAGTACTTAAGGTAATATTAAAAGATTGTCTAAAAGCCTGATAGGGTAAAAGCTTGAAGTAATAAAATAGAATAGTCTTAACACACCAATTCTAAAAGAAACAACTCTTAAAGTGATTCTTAAGAAGGTCTGTGGCTGTAGATATAGTGCATCAAACACTTCTTTTCTAGTGAACTTGCTGAGTACGCTCGTACTCAAAGTATCTTCTTAACCCTTGCTAGGTTCTAAAGCCAGTACATACGACGTATACATCAAGTCATACTCCAGGAATCATCATCAAAAGCTGGAGCTCTTCAATGAAGTCAAGGAAGTCAACATATATGTCAACTCAAGTGAAGACGAAGTTTATTACTAGATAGTTATATAATCTCTAGCCATAGAACCTATTTCTATAGTGTATTGCAATAATAGCAATGCCAGACCATTAGTTAAAATACTAGTCTTAATAGTATGATAGTTTTTGAGTTGTTATTTCTGATTCTTCTTTGTAAGAAGATTCTTTCTCTCTCTTTAACCTAGAGTGTTCTCTGGATCTTGTGTAAAGAGTTGAGTTGTAACCTATAGTCATGTCTTAGCCTTGCTTTGTTTTTATTGTACCACTCTGAGGTATGTAATACTAGTGAACGGTGTTTCATTAGTTTTATGTCAATGACTATAGTGCACTACATCATGCAGTGGTATGCTGGGTCACCGCAACATAGGAATTTATAGTGGACACTATGGAATAACTTGGTTTCTTGGAGTTGGAAGCATGAGTAGAACTTATTCATACAAGTGGAGGCTAGCAAAAGATTGGGAGCAACCAACTAAGAGAGCATAATGGCCATAATCATGCAGAGAAACAAAGCATACTAATCAAAGCAAAGAGTGGTACTACAAGTCAAGGACTAAATGATCATAGAGGCTAATGGTGACTTGTCATAGTCATAACATGGTGTGAGCATGTGCCAAGTCAACCCAAGCAAAACATCAAAGGAGAATACCACAATACTATGCTTTTGCATGCTAGAACAACGCATAATTTCTTCAAGGCACACTAAGCAATCCCAATTGTTTGGAACAAGACATGCTACAACAATAATCACTAAGAATAATGCCAAAACAACACCTAGCATGTCATGCTAAAGTCTAAGTCACAGTCAATGCAAGCTCCTCTTGCACTTACAAGCAAGAACTTACTACTCCTTTCCAACACCAAGCAACTTATTTGCAAAACAACACAGCGAGAACGGGGGGCCAAACTACTTAAGCAAAATAAACAAACTAAGCAAAGCAAACTAAAACTAAGACGCTCCAAGAACAAAACAACTGTGCATGAAACAATAAAAACGAACTGTCTAGACAGACCTGAGCTTTTATTGATAAAGAAGGGGATGCCTTGGGCATCCCCAAGCTTTGACGTTTGTGCTTCTTGGATATTTCTTGGGGTGACACCATGGTGGCATCCCCAATCTTGAGCTTTTGTCCATTCTTCATCTCATTACATCATTCTCTCTCTACACCTAAATTTTTTCTTTCATACAACAGTTCACACAATCTTCATTAGCAACATTAGTGTATTCAAAAGATATTAGACCCCTGGCAAAGCTTTAGAACGGCAAGGATTTTCACTAAAAACACAATATACTATATCAACTCCTTCAAAAAGCTCAATTCACCTAAAGAGAACTCAAAAAGGAATCAATAAGAAGCAAATGCAAATAATGGCAGAAAACTGGCAAAATAGACCAGCAGGTAGAAACCAATTTTTTCGAACATATTCTATTGGTCAAATCAAAAAGTGTTGAACTAACGAAAGTTATCTAACATACTGGGGGATTTATTCGTAAATTTTGAGCTTAATCCAAGTTACAGAGCCTCCTCATGATTTTTTTTGGTGGAGGACAGAAATCTGTTTCGGGACAGCAACTCTCCAAATCTTACTTCTCTCTCATTAGAGGTCATTCTTGGCACAAAAAGCAAACAAAAAAGGATAAGGAGAGGTCAATACAGAAGTAATAACTTCCAAGACTCAAGGAAACTCTTGGGTTATCTCCCAATAAGTACTTTCTTTAACGCCTTTAAGTTAGGCTTGATAGCTTGAGAAGATGCTCACATAAGAATTATGAATTGAAGTCAAAGAGAGCATCAAGAAGCAAATTAAAAACATATTTAAGTCTAACCCACTTCCTATGCATAGGAATATTGTATGCAAATAAATTCACAAAGAACAAAGTGACAGGCATAGGAAGATGAAACAAGAGCAACTTCAAAACTTTTAGCACATAGAGAGGTGTTTCAGTACCATGAAAACTTATACAACCATATTTTCCTATCTTATAATAATTTTCAGTAGCCTCATGAATAAACTCAAAAATATAGCTATCACATAAATCATGCTTTTCATGATCTACAAACTCATAATTTCTATCAAGCTAAAAAATAGTGGGATTAAAACCTCCACAGGTTTTATCCAAAGTAGATATTTCAAAAGGATCCACAGGAACATAACATTCATCCTCCTTTGGTAAGCATGGGGGACAATAAAATAATGTAAGGGACAGAGAGTTACTCTCATTAGAAGGTAGACATGGGTAGATCCATTCTTCCTCCTTTTGTTCATCACTCTCTTCCTCTTTTTCATCTAATGAGCTTCTAGTTTCAACAATTTCTTCTTCCATAGGATCCTTCAAGACATTAGTCTCTTCCATTTGCAGGAATCATCTATTAAAATATTCAAGAATATAGCCATTTGCTTCCTTGTAATTATCAAAGCAAAATTTAAGTATCTCATAAACCTCACATTCATAAGGTGCATCATCAGTATTTTCAAGCAAACTAGCAAGTTAAAATGCACCCTTGAAAGCAATAAATTCTTCAATTTGTTCCACATTATAAAAGTTATAATTCCCTTTAACATAAGAAGATATGGTAACATTATCATTATACTCACATTGAAAAGGCAAGTGTTTATACCTCCTATAGCAACAAGATTTATCAAAGCAATAAGTAACATTATAAGTAGAGCACAAGTCTCTAGCAATAGTATTCAACTTATAAATCTGTTCCCATACGTGTTTCCCTTTTTGTGACAAACGGTGTTACTTATAATAATACTTTTGTTCTTCCGTGAACCCACATTGCCAATAAGAACTAGTTTCAAAGAAACAATCCATTGATAGAAAGCATGACAAAGCAAGGCAATAACAGACCAGCAACTAGAGCAGGAACTAATTTTGTGTGTTTTTGAATAAAGAAAGCAAACCAAACTAGACTATTTTTGGGGGGGGGGGGGTTGAAAAGACGCAAACAAAACCAAGCAAAAGAAACAAAGCAAACTAAAAACAAAGTAAAGAGAAAGGAAGTGAAGGACTCCCCTAGTGAAGACGTCCTTAGCCTCCCCGGCAACAGCGCCAGAAAATAGCTTGATGGCGCCCAGTACTTGTCGTGGGACGCTTCATTGGAAACCCCAAGAGCAAGGTATGAAGTAGCACAGCAGCAAGTTTCCCTCAGTAAGAAACCGAGGTTATAGAACCAGTAGGAGGAAGGAAATGTCACACAGGTGTTTCTAGCAACGCAAAGACCTGCACAACACAAACTCAAGACTTTGCCCCAATGAATCGGTGAGGTTGTTAAGCTCACCAGTTTGTTGTAACAAAGGATTAAACGTATGGTGTGGAAGGTAATGGTTTGTAGCAAGTAAACAAGTACCATTGGAAGATGTATCAATGGTAAAGATTGGACCAGGGTCCATAGTTCACTAGAGGTGCTCTCCTTAGATAAACAACATGGCTTGAAGGGTAAACAAATTACAGCAGGGCAATTGACAGGAACTGAGCAAGGCATAACAATGCAATTAGTAGTCAGAAAGATCCTATGAGATTCGATTGGGCAATACAACAAGATACATAGACCGCCATCCAACTGCATCTATGACTCGAAGTCCACCTTCAGATTATCATCCGAACCCCCTCCAGTATTAAGTTGCAAGCAACAGACAACTGCTTTAAGCAAAGTGTGTAAGGTAAATAGTCCACATGTTCCATGAACAAGAGACCGTTGTTTTCTGTAAGATCCCTCCTTTATAAAGGAAAAGGTCCATGTGTTTACAATGCTAGTCCCTGGATCAATAGCTATCATCCACAGTTAAGATGTAATATCAAGAAACAAAGGTCATAATACAACTTTATAGCCAGGAATAAAATAATATATTACATCTTACATAGCTCATTTGGCTATCTTATTACAATGCAGCAGAATATAGCAATAGCATGGGGTCCTTCATCTTCAAAGTGTCACAGGCAGACATGTTGGCTGTAGACTTGTAATCCTAATCAACAAACTTTACTAACATCAAACAAACCTGCAACATAACAAGTTACAGCCACAAGGGTCAATACATTTGAATTGTATTGGCAAGTGATATTATGGTAGTATAGTGGAGTCTATCATCTATATGCATTTGGCTAAGTGGAGCTTAGGCTTGCTTTGCTCAAAATAGATTTTCCTTTATCATTTGAAAACACTAAGTTTTTGCTTGACAAAATCTTTCCCAAGGCATCTCCCAATAGAAATTGGTGATCCTTTCAACCCTTGTTCACCCACAAGTTTTTAACTTAGAATTTGGGATGATGAGATTCTTGATAGCTTCCATGTCTTGATGCTCAAATTGTCCTTTTCCAGGGACATGGCTAAGTACTTAGATTTTACACTCTGCAGAGGTGGTGCACTTTCCCCACAAGACTTGGTTTCACCAAGACAAGATCTTTCAGAAGCCTTCCCTTAGACCAGAATGGACGCGTTCCAACCTATCATCCCCTACCACCAACGGTACATTTGGCTAAGTTATTGCAACCTATATGATCCAGGCAGAGCCCATAATGCCAAGTGGCTGCACTTGAAGCTTCTCAACATTTGACATCTCAAATCTCTTTGTTCCTGGGTGGCCATCCACAAGTGAGATACACAAGGTAAGCCATAGAAATGGGCCTTGTGAACCACTCAACACAAACCAATCCTTCCATTCCACCCAGGTGATTCATTCACTTAGTTGTTTTATTAACAAAACACAAGTCCTCAGACTTAGAAATTTTCCATAGCATGAATATATATTCCACCCTTGTTTTCTACTAGCCAAGATAAGCATGATAGTAGTAGGAATATTAACTTAGGAAATTCTACTAAGGTTTCATCTACTAGGATTTCCCATGGCATAGTTTATACTTAGCAAAAATTCCATGCAAGTCCTACTTAGAAATATCACTAATGCATAGTGAAAATAATGGGACAAAAGTATGAAGCATCACTTGCCTTTTTGGTAGAGAATATAAGTTCACTCCTTGATATTTGCAATGTTCACTCACTTCATATCACTACAATTCAATCAAGCAAACAATATTTCAATCTACCATTCAAGCAATTCATCACATAAAATGATAGAAGCAAAACAATGCATGCAAGCATGCCAAACTTTGTTTTATTTACAAAAGTGGTTTCTAATAAGTTATGAACATTTGGATACTCCTATTGGTCATTTTATAAGGTGGCAAAATCATTTGTAAAAGATTTCACTTCATAAACCATTTTTAAATCAAGTCATTATTTTATGTGGTGAAGAAATGCTTTTAATAAGGCAACATTCTATAGGTTTCACAAAATATGTTTTCAAACCATATAACCTTGTGTTTAGGGTCAGAGAGTTTATTTCCAAAACATTTCTCAAAGGTTTTCCTCCAAAACCATTTTTAATAATTAAACCATAATTTTATTTGACTAGAAATGGTTTAAATCAAAGATTTATTCTTTTGCTTCACCAAATACATTTTCGAAACCACAATTTGTTTCCTATGGTCAGTAGGTTCAAAACACACCATTTTCCAAAGATTTTATCCTCAAAATCATTTTGGAATAAATTTTATATCCTAAACATGCATACACAAGTTTCTGTAAAAACAAACAATCTAACAGAATCTTTTTACTAAACAAAGTGCATGGTTGGCTAGGGCTTGTCTTGCTGAATCCATTGATATAAAATTTTCAAAATTTGGACGTGTGGTTTGAAAGTTATGCAATTTACAAATTTGGAAAACTAATAGATCAAACTCTGGTTTTTAAACAACACACTAGCCACGTGGAGCAATATGATTGGTTGAAAACGTTTCGCGTGGATCGACAGACACAGACCGCAGGATCCAACTTGATCGCACGGCACAGATCGCATACCCCTTCGGCTTTAAGTGATTCTATCTAAGCCTCAGGATCAAGATCCAACGGTCCTAGTCTAATGACCTAGAACTGGCGGTGCTGGACTCTAACACACGGCGGCGGCGGCCTGGCAGTGGCGTCGCCGGTGCTGCAGGAAGCGAGAAAGGGAGAGAGGGGGCTCACCTGATTCGCTGGACAATGCTAATGCTCAACGTGCTCTCGGGGAGGCAGGGGGCGTACGGGGTTCACGGCAATTGCTCGCCGGAGTTGTCCTGCGCCTCGGGTGCGCGCGGTCGTGGTCGAAGACGAGCGCCTGGGATGCAAGCAAACAAGGAAAAGCATCAGGAGGATGCGCACGGTTTCGGGGGTTGTATAAGTACTCACCAAAACGCGAGGGGCACACGGGTTGGGCGTCAGTAGCTCGCCGGAGCTGGTGCAGACGACGGTGGCGGTCAGTGGTTATCCTTGCCGAGGTTCAAGGGCGCGCGGGGACGAGCTGATGCCTCTAGAAGGTGCGCCTGGGTCTGGGAAACTCGCCTGTGTGGTCAAGGGGCAGGGGGCGACGTGGAGCTGCCGAAATTCCTCACGGAGCTCGTCGGAACAATGTGTGGTGCAGGGGGAAATTGGGCGGACTGGGGGCGCGCTAGGGTGAGGCGACGGAGGGGAAAGGGAGAGGAGATGCTGGAGATTAAGAGAGCATGGTCTGGGGGCAAAATCACTGCGTCATTGATGTGTATTCATCACGCGAATTAATCGGCAGGAACGGGAGGAATCAAGGGAGGAACGGGTCGCGCTGGGGAAGACGCTGACGTGGGCGTGGGGTCCGCTTGGCAGCGAGAGAGAGGAGTGGGGAGATGGGGTCCATCGGTCAGTGATGCTGCGGGTTTCTTTCGCGGTGAATAACGGTTCGTTCGGGTGAGAGGGAGAGGTGGGCTGGACTGGGCCAGGTGGGCTGGGCTGTTCCTTTCACTTTTTTTTGTTCTGTTTGTTTTCTCTTTTTCCATTTCTTTAATTCTGTTTTGATTTCAATTAATCAATTCAAACATCAATTTGAATTCAAAACTCTGCCAAAATTTGTGTAGATTTAAATATTGATTAGTAGCACATTCTGAAGTCAAATTTGGAAATAAACTTTATTCTTTTTGGGTCTTTTTTATTTATTTAAATAGGCCCTTGTTTTAATTCAAGTAGGATTTACTAATAATTCAAACACCTTCTAAATTTCCAAAATCTTTTAAATCCTTTCAATAGGTTTTTATTTGATTAATAGGGTGTCAAATAATTCATCTTTGAATTATTTGAAAAGTATTTAATATGATTCATAAATCATTTGAATTGGGTATTTGTTTTATTTCCAATGGAATTAAATATAGTTTTAATTCCCTAAATTTTATTTGGAAGATTTCTTTAATCTTAATTAAGTTGAATTAAACAACTTTTATTTTACTTGGGTATATTCCAAAATACTATTTACTCCTAAATTATATAGTTATTCTTATTAGGGATTTGTCTTTATTAAAATAGGGATAGAATGGTTAATGCCATTTTATTTTATTTTGGAAATTCTTTATCCTTTTATTTTATTTGGATTTGGATTTGGATTCTATTCATTCCATTTGCTTATGGTCTTGGCCAAGATTTGATTTGGTCTTTAAATAATCCTTATTTAATATTTCTTTCTTCATCTTATCAAATCCATATCTTTTTATTTATAGATCCAAACTTGATGATTCCAATTTGTAAAATCTTATTTAATATTTAATTATCCTTTTAAATATATTAGGATTATTTGCTCACCATTTGGTATGGATTTTTAGATAAGTGTTTTATTAGTTTTGGAAATTACTTTTCCTTATCTTATTAAATTCATAAGATTTTATCTATGGCTCCAAATTAAGTGAAACCAATTTATATGGCCTTATAATATTTCTATTTGTCATTCTTGATCATTTGTAAATGTTTGTTGACAAGATTTTATATGGATCAAATCCATAGGCTTGGAGATAACTTGGAAAATGATTTTATTCCATTAGGGTTTAGGGTTTGGTTTATTTTCCAAGTGTTTAAATTTCCAGATGCATTTATGAGGAATGCATTTTACTTGATTTGAATTTAGTTGGATTCAAACATTTACCAAAGTTTGTTCAAGATGGGATTTTAAGTTTCCATTTAGAAACAAAAATTTTCTTTTCGCCCTAAAATTCAAAATAATTTATTTTGTTCATTTATTTTTCACATTACAAGATTTGGAAAATCTTGGGATGTGACAGTTTTCTCCCTAGTAGCAATGGCACATCTACAACCAAAGAAATTATTGTCACTTCCCTTGGAAACTAGAGGCATGAACCCACTATCGAGCATAAATACCCCCTCTTGGAGTCACTAGCAACTACTTGGCCAAGATAGCTACTAACAACGAAGAGCATGCAAGATCACAAACAACACAGACATGATATAATCATAAAGACAAAAACATTAACCAAACCAACATAATAATCTCAATATCCATCGGATCCCCGCAAACACAACATGCATGATTACAAATAGATTAGATCTTGATCATGAACGGAGCTCACAAGATCTATACATGAAAGCACAAAGGAGGAGATACAACCATCTAGATACTACATGGACCCATAGTCCAAGGTGGAACTACTCACGCATCATACCGGAGAGAAGGCCTTCGGGATGATCTCCCCTCCGGCAGGGTGCCGGGAAGAACTTCAGATCCCACCGATCTAGGGATGATGGTGGCGGCGGCTACAGACAGTTTCGTGGAGATTTTGATCGGGTGCTTAGGGTTTCTGCATCGGGGGCTTCTTATAGGCAAAGGGGGAGGCCGAGGCGGCGGCCAGGGGCCCCACACCCCTCCCAGGCGCGGGACAGGGCCCACCCGCACCTAGGGTGGGTCTGGCCACCCTGGCTTGCCTCTCCGGTTCCACTCTGGACTTCTTGTTCCCCATGGAAAGTAATTTACTTTGACTTTTGTCCCGTCCAATTCCGAGAATATTTCTTTACTAACTTTTCTGAACCCAAAAACAGCAGAAAACATGCAACTGGCACTGTGGAAACTTGTTAATAAGTTAGTACCAGAAAAGATGTAAAAAGCACCTCAAAGTGTAGACAAAGCAAAGCAAAGTAGATACTAACAAGCATGGAGCATCAAAAATTATAGATACGTTTCCAACGTATCAGTGGAATACACCATTCCCTAGTCACTGCCACTAATTTATCACTATCACACTCCCCTCATCTTCAGATATCTCGTCCTCTCACACATCCCTCCATCATCCCGACGACCACCGCATGACTACGGGGATTCGTCTTTGTCCTCTTGATGACCCACAAGTATAGGGGATCCAGTCTTCGAGGGTAGTATTACCCAATTTATTGATTCGACACATGGGGAGCCAAAGAATACTTGCAAGCCTTAACAACTGAGTTGTCAATTCAGCTGCACCTGGAAATAGTTCTTGCTCATAGAAGTTTATCAGTAGCAACAGTTTGGTAGTAGCAACAGCAAAGCAGCAGCAAAATAAGAGCAATAGTAACAGTAGTAGAAAACAGTAGGATATGAGCGCGGTAGACATAGGGATGGATGGACGGGCGTTGCATGGACGAGTCTAAACATGCAACTTCAAGAACTAGGGCAAATATAGTCATACGTGCTCGCAATGAGAACTTTCACAACATCTTTTGTCTAGCCAGCCCGTGGCAGCGGGGCCTCAAGGGAACTACTGGCAATAAGGTGATTATTTTAATAGAGCACCGAAGCAAAGCATTAACACTCTATGAACACATGTGATCCTCACATCACAACCATCCCCTCCGGTTGTCCCAATTTCTATCACTTCGAGGCCTTTGGATCCGGACAATGATATGTGTGCACAACTTGCAGGTAAGATCACAAACAATACTATCATAATGATTCAATAATAAGTTCAGATCTGAGATCATTGCACTCGGGCCCTAGTGACAAGCATTAAGCACAACAAGTTGCAACAAAGTCAAATAGCACTAATAGAGATACTAGGCACCATACCCAAACAATCTTATTTGATTACATGATAGAACTCATCCAATCCCTACCATCCCCATAGCCTACAGTGGGGGATTACTCACTTATGGATGAGGGAAACATGGATGGTTGATGGAGAGGCGTTGGTGATGACGATGGCAATGATCCTCCCCAAATTCCCCGTCCTGTAGGGTGCCAGAACGGAGTTTCTGGTTCTGAATTGCGGTTTCTGGTGGTGGCGGCACAGCGGAACTCTTTCTAGAAAAACATCAAACCCCCCCTGAGTTTTTAGGTTAGAAGGCATCTTATAGGCGAAGAGAGAGGCCGAGGGGGTGCCTGGGTTGTCTAGACCCCTCCTAGGCATGGGGTGGGCCCACCCGTGTTGCAGGGGGTGTGGGCCACCCAGGCTCCCCTCCTATCGTACTGTCACATCCCAAGATTTTCCAAATCTTGTAATGTGAAAAAAAAATGAATAAAATAAAACTTTGTTTGATTTTCAGAGCCAGAAGAAACTTTTTGAATTCAATTGGAACTTCAAACCCATTTGAATTAAAATAAACCTAAAGAGATTTAAAAAGATAAACATTTAATAAAAGGAAAATAAAAACATTTGGAAATACTATTTTGAAACAATTAAATGAAAAGATTTGTTTTCAAATGAAATAGAAGTTTTATAAATAAAGATTATTTAATAAAGGCAAATTAAACCTTGACCAAACTTTGGGAATTAAAACATTTAGTTTTGAATAAAAATAACAAAGGTTTATTTAAAATAAAATAATAAGGAATTAATATCAAAATTTATTATGAAAGGTTTTACTATTTTAATTAGAACATTAAAACTTATTAAATTGTTTTAAATAGGTTTTCCAAGTATTTTATAATTCACAAATAAAACCTACTAAATTGTTTTGGCTTTATTTTAGATTCAAAATAAATATCTCAAATAAATAAATCCTATTTGAAATAATAATGAAAGTCTATTATATTAATTAATAATGGACCCTAAAATAAAATGTTATTTTATTTTAAAACAAATCTCCAAGTATTCTATATTTCCCAAATAAAACCCACTAATTTGGTTTTGAAGATATTTAGTTTCAAATAAAGATTTTATTAATAAAAATCAAACTCTATTTGATTTAATAACTAAGGCCCATTATATATAATTATTATTGGACCCTAAAAGCAAAATAATATTTTGTTTTAAACAAGTATCCAAGTATTATTTACTTCCAAATGATACCTACTGAATTTGATTTTGAAAATATTTGGATTTCACATAAAGATTTTATTAATAAACAACAAAAACTTTATTTAATTAATAAACCATAGCCTACTTATTTAATTAAGGATGGAACCTAAAAAGATTAAAGTCTTATTTATTTTATTTAGGATTTTTGGTTCAGAATACTAAACAGAACCAAATTTGTAGTTACAATGTTTGGTGAAGATTTGAATTGTTTGAATGGTTTGAATGTTTGAAATGTTGATTGAAAATCAAATCAGAAAAATAGAAATAGAAAAAGAAAAGGAATCAGAAAACAGAAAAAAATAAAGAACCAACCCAACCCAGCAGCCCACGAAGCCCACCAGCGGCCCAGCTCTTTTCCCCTCCCCCGAACCGTTTTCTTCTCTTACTCAGAAAATTAACCGCGAAGAGAATGACTACTGGCCCCCACCACCACTCCCTTTCTTTCACTGCCAAGCGGACCCACCCTCCTCTGTTCATCGTCTTCAACCGGACTCCGTCGCCCTGACCGTTGCAGTGAGTAACTCCGGCGATTGATTGCGCGTGAAGGAGACATTGAATCCTTGTAATGACCACGCCCCTTTAAACGCCAGCCACTCCTCTCCGTTTGCCCTCTGCCTTCTTCCCCAGACACGCCCCCAGGCCGCCTCGATTACGCTCTGAGCACCCTCGGCTCCGACGACCTTCCTCATCGATTCCGGCGACACGACACCACCCCGAGCCTCCCCGAGCACCCTGGAAGCTTCCCCACTCCCAGACCTTCCTCCCCGTACCATCCATTTGACCGCGGGCACCTCTGAGCCTCGCCAACGACAACCACCAGTATCGCCGCCGCGTCTGCCTTACTCCGGCGAGTCTTCCAGGTAACATCTAACCGCCCCCTTCCGTCTCGATGATGCACACATACTCGCCTCTCGCTTACGAACCTAACCGTACCCTCCGTTTGTCTTAGGGCGCTCCCTATCCTCGTCCACGACGACCACCTGACGACGTTCGCAACTCCGGCGAGGAATTCCGCCCAACCCAGTGCGCCCCTTCAACCACCCGTACCACGTTGAGCATCAGCGTCGCTCCACGAACCCGGTGAGCTTCCTCCCTCTCTCCCTCGCTTCCTGCATCGCCAGCGCCGCCGCCAACTGGCCGCTCCGCCGCTCGCCGGTAACATATCGCCGCCCATCTGTGGCTGGTGTGCCTAGCACCGTTAGATCGTCATCGTAAGGCCACGATAGAATTTAACTGAAGCGGTAAGTAACCTCTGCGCGCCGCACGATTTAACTTAATCCAACGGCTGACGTCGCGTGATCCAACCGAAACGGTACCGACAAATAAGAAGCTGCCGCGTGTCACCAGATAGATTGAAATTAGAATTTGAAATCAGAATTATTTGCAAACTTCAAACCCTTATAACTTTTGATCCACACGTCCAAATTTTGCAAATTTTATATCAATGAATTCAGGAGAACAAGCCCTAGCCAACCATGCCCTTAGTTTAGCAAATAGTAGCTGTTAGCTTGTTTGAAATTGCAGAAACATTTGTATGCTTGTTATGAATGTAAAAATTGTTTAAAATTGAATTTAGGGTTAAAACCTTTGGCAATTGGATTGATTTGAACCTACTGACCCTAGGAAACACTTTGTGGACACAAAAATGTATTTGGAGAAATTAAGAAATGATTCTTTAATTTAAAACCATTTCTAGTCAAATAGAAATGTAATTTATTTATTGAAAATAATTTTGAAGTAAAACCTATGAAAATTGATTTGTTGTGACCTTACTGACCCTAGGAACCAACCCTTGGTGTTAGAAATGATTTTTGTAAAATTTAGGTTGGATTACTTGACTTAGTCATTTTCTAGCCAAATAAAAAGAATGGTTTTTGTTATAAAAATGTTTATGAAAAGAAAACTTTAAGGAAATGATTTGGACCAAACCTACTGACCTAAAAACACCAAGTTTTGCAAATTAGCAACTCATTTGGTGAACAACTTAAAAGTTTTGCCTTAATAAAAACATTTTTCACCACATGAAATGATAAATGGATTTAAAATAGTTTTTGGACAAAACCCTCTTGCTAATGACTTTGCCACTTTGGTAAATGACCAATTTGGATCTTGCAAAGTTTAGAAACCCCATAAAGACCCCTTTGCAAAATAAAACTATCTTGTGCATGCTCCCATGCATGAATTGGTTTCCATTGTTTTGTGTGTGTGAATGTGTTTGAGTGATTGTTGGTTTGGAATGTAAATTGAATTAGTGTTTGCTTGATTGACTTGTAGTGAAGTGTGAGACTAGCAAGATCAAGGAGTGAACCACCATTCCCTACCAAAAAGGCAAGTGATGCTACATACTTTTGTCCCATTACCTTCTCTATGCATTAGTGATTTTGCTAAGTAAAACTTGCATGGAAATTTTGCTAAGTGTAAACCTTACTATAGGAAATCCTAGTAGATGAATCCTTAGTAGGATTTCCCTAAGTTAAGTTTCCTATTACTACCAAGCTTAGCCTAGCTAATAGAAAACATGGGTGGAAAATATATTCACACTATGGAAAATATTCTAAGTCTGAGGACTTATGTTTTGTTTAATAAAACAACTAAGTTAATGAATCACCTGGGTGGAATGGAAGGATTGGGTTATGTTGAGTGGTTACACAAGGCCAGGGGACTGGTGAACCTTGTGTATCTCACTTGTGGATGGCCACCCAGGAAATAAAGAGATTTGATATGTCAAATGTTGAGAAGCTTCAAGTACAACCACTTGGCAATATGGGCTCTGCCATGATCATATAGGTTGCAAGAACTTAGCCATATGGACAGTGGGTGGTAGTGTTTGATAGGTTGGAGCGCGTCCATTTTGGTCTAAGGGAAAGCTTCTGAAAGATCTTGTCTTGGGAAACCAAGTCTTGTGGGTAAAGTGCACCACCTCTGCAGAGTGTAAAATCTAAGTACTTAGCCATGTCCCTGGTAAAGGACAATTTGAGCATCAAGACATGGAAGCAATCAAGAATCTCATCATTCAAATTTCTAAAGTTAAAACTTGTGGATTGAACAAGGGTTGTTTGAATTCTTCAATCATTGATGGAGAGATGGCTTGGTACAAGGATCTTGAAATCTTTGATTGAGGAAAATGATTTTGTCAAGCAAAAACTTAGTATTTTCAAATGTTAAGGAAAATCTATTTTGAGCAATGCAAGCCTCAACTCCACTTAGCCAAATGCATATAGATGATAGACTCCACTATACTACCATAGTATCACTTGCCAATACAATTCAAATGTATTGACCCTTTGTGGCTGTAACTTGTATGTTGCAGGTTTGATTGTTTTAGTGAAGATTGATTGATTAGGATTACAAAGTCTACAACCAACATCTGCCTATGGCACTTTGAAGATGATGGACCCCATGCTTATAGTTATTCCGCTGCAATGTAATGTAATAGCCTAATGAGCTATGTTTGATGTAATAAAATTATGTTATTCCTGGTCATAAAGTTATATTATGACCCTTGTTTCTTGATATTACATCTAAACTGTGGATGCTAGCTATTGATCCAGGGACTAGCATTGTAAAACACAGGAGGACTCTACCTTATTGGGTAGGGACCTCTACACGTACTCTAGCTCCGTGAGTCTTCTGGTGAAATAGGATTTTTGCCATATTTTCTAGGATTTTTTCTAATAGTTGATTTTCTGCACAAAAACTAGACACCAAGGTAATTCTGCTGAAAACAACGCCAGTCTGTGTTAGTTGTATCCAAATCACACAAGTTTAGAGGACAAACAATAGCAAAAGTGTTCGTGAAAGTAGATACGTTTTGGACGTATCAACTCCCCCAAGCTTAGCTTATTGCTTGTCCCCAAGCAATTCAGTTGAAAACTGAGTGCGATAAAAGAACTTTCACGAACACATTTGCTTCATATGATGTACAATTCTCAGCACAGGAGTAGATACTTAAACCATTCATAATAAGAAGTATGCAACTAAGTCTACTCAATAGTCGATGCAATCTATGAAGAGATTCCAACTCAATAATAATAAGTAGCATGAAACATAAACATAAGCAACATTGCAATGCTCATAAGAAGGTATGATAGAGTGGTATCTTGCTTGCCTTTGTTTGTAGAGCACAATATGAATGCCAAGGCACCTCTGAAGTTCACATGAAGACTAGAAGTAAAGTTATCAGAGATACAAGCATCAAATTCATGGCATAATTAAACCAAGTTTTTGAACAAACACAATAATTACAACTATGCTCTCAAGAAGGTGCTCAAAGAATAAGTGGTGACTCAACAAGGAAGTGAAAAGGTTTTGAAAAGTTTGAAAGGATTCCAAATGCTGAAAGTAAGGTACTCGTTAGCTTTGAGCTCGCATTGCCCCTATCATAGGCATCTTTATGTGGTTAATGGTGAAAGTGAGGTCCAATATGAGTTATATGCTTGACAGACCATAAACTGGAAATCCCATGTCCCTTGAGTACGAGGGACGCTCCTCATGTTACTCAACTTTAGTTACCTGTAAGTTCTTGTCATCGTAAATACATGCATATCATAGAGAACTGCCAATGGGGTACCCCTTGCACATGATAAAGGAGTTATCCCATAATCAAAATGACAAGGCAAGCAGACAATGAGCATCTCAGCGATCTTTTTATTTGCTATTTGCATAGGTTTTTATTAAGGATGCCTCACAGATGCTCATTATGGTAATGTTGTAAGTTTCCACCATGATTAGGCATGGCTTAGGATAGCAGCCTAGGCGTTTATCTAACACATATATAACTCCATGAACTCACAAGCTCCCCTTTTATTTCACACCGACGACATCCACAAACAAAAGAGCATGGTATCAACTGGATATGTATCCATAAGTGTTGAAAATGTTCCTCGTGACAGCACGGTTCTGCTAACTCCCAGCCTATAATTTGCAAGCATATAACTTTCATGGACAGGTCACAATGGTTCAGGTTTATTAAGTGCAAGGAATAAAGTGTGCCATCAAGTTTGTGACAACTTTACTAACTAACTTTCTCAAAATAGTCAAACATTTTATTTGGAAGAAAACAAGGCATAACGAATATGCACTGAATAGCAAATGATGCTAACATGTAGGTATAGTGGACACTATTGGCAATATTGGTTTTGTGGAGTTGGATGCACAAGTAGAGCTCATACTCAGTGCAAGTGAAGGCTAGTAATAGAGAGGGATGATGACCCACAAGTATAGGGGATCGCAATAGTCTTCGCGGGTAGTATTACCCAATTTATTGATTCGACACAAGGGGAGACAAAAAATACTTGCAAGCCTTAACAACTGAGTTGTCAGTTCAGATGCACCTGGAAATAGTTCTTGCTCACAGAAGTTTATTAGTAGCAATAGTTTGGCAGTAGCAACATCAAAGCAACAGCAACGGCAACAACAACAGTGAAACAGTAGCAGTAGTAACAGTAATGGTAACAGTAGGATTCGAGTGTGATAGGCATAGGGATGGATGGACGGGCGTTGCATGGACGAGTCTAAACATGTAACTTCAAAGAACTAGGGCATTGCAGATAAATAATAATAAGCATCCAAGTACTAAACAATCCTAGGCATGTGCTCCAAATATAGTCATACGTGCTCGCAATGAGAACTTGCACAACATCTTCTGTCCAGCCAGCCCGTGCCAGCGGGGCCTCTAGGGAACTACTAGAAATTAAGGTGCTCCTTTTAATAGAGCACCGCAGCAAAGCATTAACACTCGTGAACACATGTGATCCTCACACCACAGCCATCCCCTCTGGTTGTCCCAATTATTGTCACTTTGGGGCCTTTGGATCTGAACAATGATATGTGTACACAACTTGCAGATAAGATCACAAACAATACTATCATAATGATTCAATAATAAGTTCAAATCTGAGATCATGACACTCGGGCCCTAGTGACAAGCATTAAGCACAACAAGTTGCAACAAAGTCAAATAGCACTAATAGAGATACTAGGCACTATGCCCTAACAGATCTTATTCGATTACATGATAGAACTCATCCAATCCCTACCATCCCCAAGCCTATAGCGGGGGATTACTCACTCATGGATGAGGGAAACATCGGTGGTTGATGGAGATGCGTTGGTGATGACGATGGTGATGATCCTCTCCAAATTCCCCGTCCCGGCAGGGTGCCAGAACGGAGTTTCTGGATCTGAATCTTGGTTTCTTGTGGCGGCGGAGGAGCGGAAATCTTTCTGGAAAACTATCGAACCCCCTCTGTTTTTAGGTCAGAAGGCAACTTATAGGCGCGGAGGGAGGCCGAGGAGCTGCCTGGGGTGGCCAGACCTCCCCAGGCGCGGGGTCAGTGGGCCCGCGCCTGGGGTGGGTCTGGGCCCCCTAGGCCTCCCCTCTGTCTCCCCTTCTGGCTCCGTGGATCTTCTGGTGAAATATAATTTTTGGCATATTTTCCGGGATTTTTCCTGATAGTTCATTTTCTGCACAAAAACAAGACACCAAGGTAATTCTGTTGAAAACATCGTCAGTCCGCGTTAGTTGTATCCAAATAACACAAGTTTAAAGAAGAAACAATAGCAAAGTGTTTGAGAAAGTAGATACGTTTTGGACGTATCAACTCCCCAAGCTTAGCTTATTGCTTGTCCTCAAGCAATTCAGTTGAAAACTGAGTGAGATAAAAGAACTTTCACGAACACTTTGCTTCATATGATGTAAATATTCTCAGTACAGGAGTAGATGCTTATACAATTCATAATAAGAAGTATGCAACTAAGTCTACTCAATAGTCATTGCAAGCTATGAAGAGAAACCAACTCAATAATAATAAGTAGCATGAAACATAAACATAAGCAACATTGCAATGCTCATAATAAGGTATGATAAAGTGGTATCTCGCTTGACTTTGTTTGAAGAGCACAATATAAATGCTGAGGCACCTCTGAAGTTCACATGAAGACTAGAGATAAAGATATCAGAGATACAAGCATCAAAGTCATGACATAATTAACTGAATTTTGTAACAAACACAAGAATGACAACTATGCTCTCAAGAAGGTGCTCATAGAATAAGTGGTGACTCAACAAAGTTGTGAAAACGGTTTTGTGAAGGTTTGAAAGGCTTCCTAATGCTGAAAGGAAGGTACTCATTAGCTTTGATCTCTCATTGCCCTATCATAGGCATCTTCATGTGGTTAAGGTGAAAGTGAGGTCCACTCTGAATCATATGCTTGACAGACCATAGACTAAAAATCCCAAGTCCCTTGAGTACGAGGGTCGCTCTGCATGCTACTCAACTTTGGTCACCTGAAAGTTCTTGTCATTGTAAATACATGCATATCATCGAGAACCGCCAACGGGGTACCCCTTGCACATGGTACAGGAGCTTTCCCAGAACCAAAATGACAAGGCAAGCAGGCAATGAGCATCTCAACAATCTTTTTATTTACCATATGCATAGCTTTTTATTGAGTATGCTTCATAGATGCTCATTATAGTGATGTTGCAAGTTTCCACCATGATTAGGCATGGCTTAGGCTAGCGGCCCAGGCGTTTCTCTAATAAAATGTATAAACTCCATGAACTAACAACTTCCCCTTTTATTTCACATCGTCGACATCTGTAATCAAAAGAGAAAAGTATCAACTGGATAAGATATCCAATCGGTGTTGAAAGTGTTCCCCGTGACAGCACGGTTCTGCTGACTCCCAGTATATAATTAGCAAGCATATAACTTTCATGGACTAGTCACAATGGTTCAAGATTATTAAGCGCAAGAAATAAAGTGTGCCATCAAGTTCGTGAGAGCTTTACTAACTAACTTTCTCAAAACAGACAAACATTTTATTTTGGAAGAAAACACAGCATATATAAAATATGCACTGAAGTAGAAAATGATGCTGATAGGTAGGTATGGTGGACACAGCTGACAATATTGGTTTAGGGGAGTTGGAAGCACAGATAGAGCACATACTCAGTGCAAGTGAAGGCTAGCAATAGAGAGCGAGCGACAAACGAGAGAGCAATAACTGTCATAATCATGCTTACAAAAGAACATGACTAACTATGGCATGAAAGTGATACAAGAACTCTGAGGCAAAATAAATCATCGAGGCTTATTGACTATTGATTATTCATATGCATGCGTGAGCATGTGCCAAGTCGATTCACATGAACAGTCAGAGGAGGATACCACAATATCATACCAAAGTATGAATAAAACAATGCAAGCAAACATCCATATGACATGCTACAAACTATTAGCAAGCTGGAGCTAATCATAGACAAGCAAGAACTACTAAGCATCCATAATGACATACACCTTACACAAACAGGCTAAGCATGCTCACAATGATGAGTATATGTACTGTCAATGCCCGGATTTTTAATCCCAAATGCCTGTTATGCCATACATCGCAATCCCAGGATTACCATTTTTGCGAGACATAACAAATTTGGATATCACAGTACATCATCCATTACAAACCATACATAAGGTCTTACACAAATAAGGATCTCATGATCCGGTTCTTAATACAACTCAAGCAGCGGAATAACGTAAAGATAACGATAGCGTAGGCGAAGCTCCATCTTCGGGGTCACAGGAAATGCTGCCGATGGGAGATGATCCTAGTTGTCGTAAACTTCCCGCGGTCCATCATCCTGATACTCCTCTTCATAGTATGGCCACTGGAATAGCCAGGGACAAAGCCATGAGTACTCTTTAAGTACTCGCAAACTAATACTAACAGGTTAAGGGGGGTTTTGTAGTAGGATACTAAGATCTAAGGTTGTTTTGCAAAAAGCCAGATTTACCTCTACTAAGTTCAAAAGCAAAGAAAGCTAGTTGAAAGTTTTATAACACCTAAGTGGGAATTTGAATTTCATATCACAACTCTATTGTGGTCAAGTCAAAGTCACAACTCATTTCACAAGTCATTTTGAAAACAATCTGACGGGGGAATAGTATGGCCACTCCAACTGTCCATAACCGCGGACGCGGCTATTTGAATAGTTTGACACTCTGCAGAGATTATACACTTTCACCACAACATTCGATACATCCGTCAGGAACAATCCTGAATTCACCATACTCAGTATGCGGATAATCAATCCTAACCTTTCAATTACACGCCCTAGTATAGGCACCTCTCCTGTGAGTTTGGCCTCCCAACCATGACCAACTGTCATCTTGGGTACTGCACATGTGGACAATCTTCACAAGGTAGCCTCAGCTCAGACCTTGGCCACGAGGGAACCCATACTAAGGTATAAATATTTCCAGTCAAGCCTACCCAAATTTTGGGTATTGTGGTTGTACGGTAAAATTGGAATGGTATCGCATCCAGACAACCATCAGTTTTATAAAGGGCTAAGGATCATGCCTCAACATTTTCATCATCAAAATCATCTGGTTTTCAAGAACACATGTCAAAACATTTCAGTAGAATGACTCATCATTCTAAGGTTTTCATAATCATTTTCACCAAGTATTCCCATCTAAAGTTGATGAAGTTTTATACTTAGCACTAGCATCTACAAGTGGTGGTAAATACTAATGAGGGGTGGTAAACAAGCTAAGTTCAATCTCATGCCTTAGGATGACATCAAGATTATCTAACTTAGGCCAAATTTTATGCTCTTTATGCTACCTTTAGTTATGTTTCTAGAATCCACAAGTCACTATGTAAACTCTAAGAGAAAGCTTTGATAAAGAAAATAAAGTACTTAAGCTTGCACATAAAACTAGGATTGGGCATCATCAAATGTATCTAACCATGCATGCTTAATGCAATGCCTAGGTTATCTAACTTTCATAGTTGCAAGGGTTAGCTTGCTAAGTTTCAAGTATTGGCTTGCCTTATGCAGAGCAGTGGTTGAAGTTCTCCTCGGCTTCTTTCTCATAGTATCATCCTTCCTCCTCGTATCTTTGGTCGGTACTAGCGTTTATAAATAAATACAAGGTACACAATCACCAAACAATACTTAACTATTTTTAATCATCACACAAGAAGTCACACTAGATGATCTAACATCTTCACCATTATCACAAGGATTAAAGCACTTGTCTTATTTCTTTTATTTGAGAAAAGTAATTTCTACTCATTGAAAAACTACTTAAGATTTAATATTCTCCAACTCAAACATGGGATCATGTTGACACATGTCATCACCACATATTTCAGTACATGGAAATGTGATTTAAAGTGGTGTCACAATTTAATAAGATTTAACCTTTTTATTTTAATTAAATAAAGTGACTAGAAATGCCTATGTAGCATTCTTTTATTACTTGAACATTATTTCTGTAAGTAAACCCATATATTTTTATATATTCTGAAAGGTATGATCAAATGTGATTTTTGAGAGTTCGAATCAACTCAAAAGCTTTTATGGTTGAAATTTAAAAAATGTTTGAATGCAGAAAAGCTTCTGCCTCGTTATTTTTACCATAATTGATCTATACATCCAAATGGTTTGAATCCAACGGTCTTGGATTAATCATTTCAGTACCTTTCTAACATAATTAGTTTCATGCATTTTGGTTTAGTGAATCGAGATGGGTTGATTTTTGAATCTAGGTACAGAACTATGTTTGGAATTAAATGAATAAAACTAAATTTGAATTGTTGGGTCGCGCGGGATGTTCTACTGGGCCGTCCCACTACACACAGCGCGTACGCGGGCTGGTTAAGTGGCTTTCCCCACGCGTCAGTGAGACGGGGAGGGGCGAAGCGGTACGGGGCAATGTGAACCGCACGATCTAACTCTAATCGAACGGCTACGGTTCATCGTCCACGTCAGGCACCACCGGCGAGACAGAACCCTAGCGCGGCAGGTGGGGGTCGTGGGAGGCTCACGGGGGCTCAGGCGAGGGTCGGCGACGGGGGCGAATGACGAAGTCAACGACAGCGATTCTCCTGGTACCGACAGCTTCTCCTGGGGCGGCTCCAATCGACGGCTCCCTTCTCCTCCAGCAGGTTCGGGCTCCGGCCAAATTCCGGCAATGCGCTGCTCGCCTTGCTCCGGGAGTGAGTGATGGGGTTCGTAGCATGGAAAACAAAAAATTCTATCGCATGAACACACACAAGCCAAGATCTATCTACTAGATTGTAGCAACGAGTCAATAGAGTACTAACCCTTGAAGATCCAAAGCGGTTAATGAGAGCAGATTCTCGTGGATGATGTAGTCATACACTTCCGATCTCAAGATCGCGTAGACGATCCTTCCGGCGCTGCGTTCCGGCAGCGCTTCCGCAGTCGGTCACACGTTCGGTACTCGATGAAGACCTTCCTCTCCCTTGTTCCAGCAGGCAGCGGAGGTTGTAGCACTATCCCCGTGATTCCGGCAGCACGACGGTGTGGTGTCGGAAGTAGAGGGGAGATCTCGCAGGGCTTCGCCTTAAGCCGGAGCGAGTATGGTGGAGCAAGAGAGGTGCCTTGGCGATCTAGGGTTTAGAAGCACCAAGGGGAGGGGTGTAGCCTGCGTCTAGGGTTTGGGTAAACCCTAGTCGGCGACTTAGGAGGAGGCCCTAGGTGGCGGCAGCAGCAGGTGGTGGCGCCTGGGGCTAGGGTTTGAGGTGTAGGGAGAGGGGCGCCCTATCCCTCCTTGTATAGGAGGGGAGAGGCGGTTTGGGGAGGAGGGAGTCCTCCTCCAACTCCTCCTCATGGCCGGCGGGTGGGAGGGAGTGGGACTTCCTCCCCAAGTAGGTTTCCTACTCTCCCTCCACCAAGCAAACTTCAGATTTGACTTTTCAAATTGGCGTTTGACTTTCAAACTTGGATTTGATTTCTCTCTCCATATTGCCCAGCCAAGTGACCTAGTACATGATGCAACCATTCCACATTGTCATGACACATCCATGTACCCTTCCCCTCCAGAGTGTCGGACCTTCTAGACCCTTCTAGAACATTCCTGGTGAAAACACCGGAATCTTTTCTGAACTCCGAAACAGGACATTCCTTATATGAATCTTATTCTCCGAACCATTACGGATCTCCTCGTGATATCCCGGATCCCATCCGAGACTCCAAACAACATTCGGTATCTTACTCATCATTCCATAACTACTCAACAACATCGAATCCTTAAGTGTGTCTCCCTGCGGTTCGTGAATTATGCGGACATGATCGAGACACTTCTCCGATCAATAACCAATAGAGGAATCTGGAAATTCATATGGCTCCCACATATTTCTACGATTAATTTGCGATCGAATGAACCACTTACATACGATACCAATTTCCCTTTGTCTCATGATAGTTTACTTATCTGAGGTTTTGATCGTCGGTATCTCTGCATACCTAGTTCAACCTTGTTACCGATAAGTACTCTTTTCTCGTTCCCTTGATATGTGATCCCTTGTGAGCCAGTCACATGCTTGCAAGCTAATTGGATGACATTCCACCGAGAGGGACCAGAGTATATCTATCTGTCATATGGATGGACAAATCCCACTCTTGTTCCATGTGTCTCAATCCATACTTTCCGAACACTCAATGCCATCTTTATAGCCACCCAGTTACGGTGTGGTGTTTGATGTCATCAGAGCATCCTTCTGGTGATGGTGATAAGCATGATCTCATGGTCGAAGGAATTAGGTTACTATGTATCAGAAAGCATATAGCAAATGAACTATATTAAATGACTTGATCTTTATGCTATGCTTGACTATAGGAGTATGTCCATCACATCATTCTCCTAATGATATGACCATGTTGTTAATAACATCTTCTATGTTCATGATCAGGAAACCATGATCATATATTAACCAACAAGCTAGTTTAACAAGAGGCTTTACTAGGGACTCTTTTATGTTTCCAAATCACACAAGTATGAATGTTTCCGGTTAATACAACTATAGCATGGTATGTAACATTTATCATAAGCATGAAGATATGATAATAACCACTTTCCTCTTGGGCATATCTCCAACAGTGAGGTGGGGTGGTTCTGAGGGAGAGCGGAGTGAACTGGTGTGAAGAAAACAAGCGGTGGAGGCCTCTATTTATAGTGGCTGAAGGGGACCGACGGGCGCGGGCTGAGCTCGTCATGGTCGACGGCATAGAGGGCTACTGTCATGGGCGACGGTAGGGGGCGGTGTTGTGCTTCCTGGCAAAGCTCAACGGCGTGGTCTTGCGGCGTGGGGCGGTGTTGATCGGTTGGAACACGCAGATGCTCTGGGCGGGTCCGACGGCGATTTTAATGTCGCCCAGCGCGCGTGGTCCGCACGGCGGCGAACGGGCATGTCTAGCGGGGTGTTGGGGTGCTGGTGATCATCCCTGCAAGCGGCGAGGGCGGCGCGCGATCTGTGGGTGCTGGTCGAGCGGGATGCTCTAGCGTGCTCTCGGCATGGTCGCAGAGGAACTGGGCGCGGGCGTTCTGGGTGGTCTAGGGGCTTGCAGTGCTCGAGTCTAGGACAGTGGGTGGCGGTGGACGGTGCTACATGTCCCAGACAAGGTTGGCGAGGCTAGTGCTTCCTCTAGCTCGCTGGCGACAATGGGGTAGCAATGGTGCTCTCGGCATGCTTGCCATTAATGGCTAGGCTTGCCCACAGTGGTGCTAAAGATTGTTAAAGAGGCTAGATGATCTACTAAGAGTTGGTTGCAACCAGAGAGGGAACAAGGTTGGCCAATTTTACTGCTACAAATAGTGTTTGTTGTTTGTTTGTTTGATGCCAGCAAGGTGTTTGATGAAATGACCGCAAGAAGTTTAAATTTGAATTTTGGATTCAAACTTGGTGGGTTTGCTAGGCACATACTAGGGAGTCTCTGGTTAGTTGGATTAGTCAAGGGGCACTGGTTTGGTTGGGTTTTGAAAAATGTGTGATCTTCACATATGATAAAGATTCAATTTTGAATTGTGATTTAAATGAGGTTGCCAAATGTTTCTGCAAGTTTGAAAGGTGGGCTTTGATTCAATTTTACTTGTTCTAGCAAGGGGTGAAAAGAGTTGGAAAAGTTTCTGTTTTGAAATCTTGAACTAGAAACACTCAAAGTGACCTAGTGAGAAAGATTGGCAAAAATGAACATTTGCTTTGTTTGCATTGTTTTTTATTTTCTCTTTATTTTTTTTAGCTTGGAAATGTTTTATATAATGTTATTTTCATCTTTAAACTATTTCTTGCTATTTAGGTTAATCACACAAGTTCATTCATGCATTTATCAAATCATCTCCTTCACACATGCATTCATATGATTTTAAATTAATCAAAGTTTTTGTTAACCCTAATTTTAGTGATTAGAGTTTGATGATCCTTGTTTTATATTTTTGGGATGTTACATGTAAAAAAATGAAACAAATAGAGTTCGTTACCAGCCTCTTACCACACCTCGAGTTGTCTTAATCTTCATCATTGCCCTTCACTTGTGTGACTTCAATAATTAACATGAAAACCAATATCCACTAAGGACGGCTGAACCCTGTGAAGAACTCACAAAACCAAAGAAGAAAAACAAATACTTTTGGTGTTTTTGGTTTTTTAGAAACAAGCAAACAAAGAAAAACCAAACAAAAACAAACCAAACCAAACAAAGCAAAATCTTTTTGGATTTTTTCTTTTAAGGAAAACCAAAGCAAAGAAACAAAGAAACAAACCAAGAGAAACAACGAAAATATTTTTGGTATTTTTGGGTTTTTAGAAAGAAGCAACAAAAACCAAAAAGAAAGAGAAATGATGGATATACAAAGAACCGACCGAACATGATATCTAGATGAGTGTGATGTCGGTGCACCTCCCCCCAAGTTTAGGCTTTTGGCCTAAGTGGGGCTCAATCCCATGGTGCCCAAGTAGATGCACCTCCGTAGTATGTCGAGGAAACTCCCTCGTCCTGGTACGAGCTCGAGGCCTCCCCTATGTAGTGTACAACGGGGTCATAAGCGGTTTCTCCCCCCTGATAGTGCCCGTGGAAGTTAAGAGAATCCAACAACTCATCCATCTCCGCCTTCGAGCGTGACCAAGGTCCCTGAGAAATACTGAACAAAGTGGTTTGGGGTAGAGGGATCTCTCTCTCTTCCCCGTCAGTAAACATCATTCTATAAACCAAGTTCTCAAGAGTAGAGCTAGATGTGACAAAGTGGTGTGCCTTCATGGCAGCAAAATCAAGTCTCTGGGGAGCCAAAACTGTATCATGGGGATCAATAGCAATGTTCAAGGCAACAGCGATACGAGTAGCAATAACTCCCCCCATAAATGGGTCCCCTAGCAGCTAAACGACGAGCAATGAGGGAACCAAGATTATACTTTTCATCACCATAGAGCGTAGTAGCTAAGAAGGCCAATTGATAGTTGGATATATTACTAGTGTTCTCCCTACCAAGAACACTGGTGGTAAGATAGTAGGTGAAGTACCTGATGGCTGGGAGTTGAATGTTCTTTATCTTCCCTCGCTGAGGTCTGCGGTCATCATCATTGGTTATTTCTCGGTATAGTTCCAGCAAATCAACGGGAAGAGATGTAATCTTATTTGATGACCCCTTTGTACCAAGTCCCAAGGCCTTGCAAAAATCCTTCAATGTCATAGAATGAGCCCTGCCATAAAGTCTAAAAGACAAAGAAGAATTGAACAAACTATTAGTGAAGGATAAACTCTCCACAAATGTTTTAGTAAGTGAAGCATATTGTGCACTCTCATCCTGCATGAAACTTGTTAGACCAGCTCTCTCAATCAAAGCCACGAAATCATTAAGAATCACAGCAGCTCGCAAGAAAGTTTGACAAGGAAAGGTGGAGGGGTGTGCATCCCCTTCATCCCCCTCGTCACCAAACCGCGGAGTGATGAGATCCTCATTGTATGAGGGTCTAGAACTGGTAGATGACCTTGGGAGCCTTGTCCTTCTAGGTGCATCACTCTCAAATATGTCACCAAAGGTGTGGTGGTCCATAACTTCCCGTTGCTGAAATTTAAAACAACCATCAAACCAAGTGATTTCTAAGTTGATAAATGATGAGCAACTACTATAGGAACTTTCTAGAGGACTACACATGCATCAAAACAAAGTTTCTAAGCATAGAATAATCATGCAAGCTCAAACAACCTGTCATCTACAGTAGCAAAATACTCAAGATACAATCTACCAATCACAAATCTAATTGGACAAGTGGAGAAGGCACATACCAAGGAGCAATCCCTCCAAAAATCAGCACTTGAGATGGGATGAACAAGGAGATCGAAAATCGCGAGCAAGAACAGCAAGAACTCGAGCTTGAGCAAGTTTTCCGGTGTTTTTCGGGAGAGAGAAAGAAGGTGGCTTTGAGGAGGCAGCCTGGAGGGCCCCAGGTGGGCTAGACCCCCCCCTTGGCGCCACCTGTGGTGGGCCCGCACCTACCACAGGTTTGGGGCCTAGGGGTGGCCCCCTGGGTCGCCTATGGTACCTCTCTGCCCCTTTTTTGAGGGAAAAATTATTTTGAATTTTCTGGGATTTTTCGGGAAACTTTATTTTTGGCCAATTTTCAGGGTATGAAAATTGATTTTCTCGCAGAAACGGTTTTTTTCAGAAGAAGAAAAAGTAAACCAAAAGCCAAACTACAGGAGCTCTAAGAAACTCAAACAAGCAAAAAAACTAGCAAAACTAAAGCTAAATCAAAGACTAGGAAGGAGAAAGGAAAAAGGAAAGCAAGTATAACCACATTGGAAACATTATTTGTTCATTAAAATCCTTTTGTTAGGTTGATCAAGTCTTGTTACCAAAACAATCTTATATGAAACAAAACTTTGCATTCCACAAGGTTATTATGTTACCTCATACTTGATAGCAATGGACCCAATCATAATAGTTTCAATATTTTCTTGTGGAATGGGACAATATATTTCTCCAACCTTTACGCCTTCAATATTTTCAATAGAATTCAGGCAATAGCTTCTACCAACCTTCTTGGGGAAATAGACAGTGTGCTCTTTGTCATTAATATTGAAAGTTACTTTTCCATGATTACAATTGAGGACAGCACCTGCAGTATTAAGAAAAGGTCTCCCAAGAATAATAGACATATTATCATCTTCAGGCATTTCAAGCACAACGAAATCAGTTAAGACCATGCAATTATGAGCAACTTGAACAGGAATATCCTCACATATACTAACATGAATAGTAGTTGACTTATCAGCCATTTGTAGAGATATATCAGTGGTATCAAATTTTCTAGCTGGAGTCTTTTATAGAGAGAAAAAGGCATAACACTAACTCCAGCTCCCAAATCACATAAAGCAGTTCTAACATAATTATTCTTAATGGAGCAAGGAATAGTTGGTATACCCGGATCACCAAGTTTCTTTGGAACCTTACCATTGAAGGAATAATTAGCAAGCAAAGTAGAAATATCCTCATTAGGAATCTTCCTTTTATTAGAGACAGTATCCTTCATATACTTTGAATAAGGAGGCAACTTAATAGCATCAGTCAAAGTAATTTGCAAAAATAAAGGCTTCATCCACTCACAAAACTTGTTGTAGTGCTCTTCCTCCTTTGACTTGTGTTTCTTACCTAGAAAATGCATAGGTTTCTGCACCCAAGGTTCTCTCTCACTACCATGTTTATTAGCAATAAAATCTTCCTTAGTGTACCTGGTGTTCTTAGTGTGCTTCTCGGGTTCTTCCTCAACTTCCTCCTTATCAGGAGCATCATTTTTATCATTACCACTCTCAGTTTCAGCATCAGAGACATATATACTATTAAGATCTACATCAGGTTCAAGTGGTTCCTCAACTATCTTATGTTTCTTTTTCTTTCTCTTACGAGGACTACCACTACTCTCACCTTGTTGAGAATCCTGCTCAATTCTTTTAGGGTGTCCTTCAGGATATAAGGGATCTTGAGTAGCTATACCACTCCTAGTTCTAATTCCATAAGCATGTTTATCTCCTGAGGCATTAACTAGCATATCCTTTTGTACTTTAGCAAGTTGATCAAGTTGGGTTTGAACCATTTGAAAGTGTTTACAAAGCATTTTAATATCATTAGAAGTTCTTTCCACAATATCTTTCAACTCTTTAATAGCTCTAGAGTTTTCCAATAAATGATTATGAACTTGTTTATTAAAATTACCTTGTTTAACAATAAATGTGTCAAGTTCCTCTAAGCATTGATCAGGAGGCTTACCATAGGGAATATCACCTTCATCAAAGTGGAGAGAGTGTACCTCAATAGTAGGTGAGTGGGGAATTGGCTTACATAATTCTTCTATAGGAGGTAGATTCTTCACATCTTCAGCTCTAATACCTTTCTCCTTTAGACACTTTTTAGCTTCCTTCATCACTTCATCATTTAATGCAATAACTCCCCTCTTCTTTGTTGTTGTTGGTGGAACTAGTTCAGGAATATCTGGTTCAGGAGTAATAGGCTCAGGTGTATTCAGCTTAGTTGAAGTCCAATCATCATAATTCTTGCTTATCTTGTTCATTAATTCTTCAGCATCTGTAGGAGTCCTTTTCCTAGAAGAAAGAAGCAATAAGGGATATCAATGGAACCATGAGGCAATTTATTAAACCAAGCCTTAGCTTCTCCTTTTAGTGAAAAAGGGAAGATCTTAGTAACAAAGTACTTACGCATCTTAAAATCATCAGAGAATAAAGTACTCGTAGTGGAAAGCTCAGTCATATGAGCTACAACACTCTCATTTTCAGTCCCACAAAAAGGTTTTTTCTCAACAATGCCTAAATAAGAAAAATCAAGAGAGAAATCATAATCTTCATCTTTGATATCTATGAGAGAGGTGGCAAACTTAGGATCAGAGGACAGTTTAGGAATAATGGTACGTCTTGCAAGGAGACTCTTAATAGCACTAGCACCATGTGTGTTTCGGCACTCTTCAACAAATTCATTAGTAAACTCAATATAACCATCATTAATATCATAACTCTCTCTAGACTTAGGTGAGCTAACATGTGTAACAGTGTCTTCACTAGGAGTTTTAGTATTTCCTAGACCAGCCATAGTAGCATCTAGGAAAGGACCTAATGAACCACTCGCATCAAGCACAGTAGAAGTTACATCATGAGTATCAAAAGCAGTTTCAGATTCAGCAGTAGTAGCAGTGTGTGTAGCATGAGTATGTGGTGGTGGTGTAACAAGCTTACTTATAACAGACGGTGAATCAAGAGCAGCATAGGTGTTTAGGACTATACCTCTCCTTGTAGTGGATGGTAAAATAGGAAACTTTCCATCACGAGACTTACCCATGATGAATGGAATAGCAGTGAACAATAATAGACCCAAGTGAGCTTATAAATAAAGCTATGCTCCCCGACAACGGCGCCAGAAAATAGTCTTGATGACCCACAAGTATAGGGGATCGCAATAGTCTTCGAGGGTAGTTTTACCCAATTTATTGATTCAACACAAAGGGAGCCAAAGAATACTTGAAAGCCTTAACAACTGAGTTGTCAATTCAGCTGTACCTGGAAATAGTTCTTGCTCACAGAATTTTATCAGTAGCAACAGTTTGGTAGTAGCAACATCAAAGCAGCAGCAACAAAACAAGAGCAATAGTAACAGTAGTAGCAAACAGTAGGATATGAGCGCGGTAGGCATAGGGATGGATGGACGGTCATTGCATGGACGAGTCTAAACATGTAACTTCAAGATCTAGGGCAATTGCAGAGAAATAAGAATAAGCATCCAAGTACTAAACAATCATAGGCATGTGCTCCATATATAGTCATGCATGCTCACAATGAGAACTTGCACAACATCTTTTGTCCTGCCAGCCTGTTGCAGCCGAGCCTCAAGGGAACTACTGGCAATTAAGGTGCTCCTTTTAATAGAGCACCGGAGCAAAGCATTAACACTCCATGAACACATGTGATCCTCACATCACAGCCATCCCCTCCGGTTGTCTCAATTTCTGTCACTTCGGGGCCTTTGGATCCGGACAATGATATGTGTACACAACTTGCAGGTAAGATCACAAACAATACTATCATAATGATTCAATAATAAGTTCATATCTGAGATCATGGCACTCGGGCCCTAGTGAAATGGATCGTATGGGCACCTAGAGGGGGGTGAATAGGTGCTAACCAATTTTTAATACTTTTTCAATTTTAGGCTTGACACAAAGTAAATTCTCTAGATATGCAACTACGAGAATTTCCCTATATGTAACCCTAACTACTAAGCACGTAAAAAGAGGAGCGAGGAAACCGTAGTGGAGCACGCGGAGACACAGGGATTTGTTTTACCGCAGTTCCTTCCTTGTTAAGGGAAGTACATCTGCGTTGGAGGGATGGGCGGTTCTAAGACCACCACGCCACAATAGGCCTCACCCTATTCTCCGATGGATCTCGCCACGAGAGGCCTGATCCACCTTCTCCACTATTGGATCCCTTCGAGGCGGGAACCGGTGCCTTCTACAACACTATCGGGGCACACACCCACAACCGAATTGGGGGCTCCCGGGATGACAACAAGCTGTCACAAAAACAAGGTTTATCAATATAAACAAAAACGAGGATCTAGATCTTTGCAAGAAATACTAGATCGGAGGTTCTCCAAATGAATGGAGAGGATATGAAGCGCTTGATTGCTGATGATGAAGATCGAGTTCTCCTCCTTCGATTCCCCAAGGGATGGGGCCTTTGGGTGGATCTAGGTGGAGCACTCTTGTATGAAGTTTTGAGATCTGATATGTTCTTTTTCGAGATGAATCAAGAGTTCTGGTAGGAGGGGGATGGCTGGCTTAAATACCCCCTCCCCAGATCTGGCCGTTGCACAACTTTGGGGGCGGATTATCCGCCCCCCACTTGGGGCGGATTATCCGCCCCCTGGGAAAACTCCGCCCCAAGGGCGGATTCTCCGGGGGAAACTCCGCCCCCTCTCTGGGGATTGCGCCTTGGAGAAACTTGGAGAAGATCTTGGGGGGCGGATAATCCGGCCCCCCTGAGGGGCGGATTATCCGGCGAGGCCGGAAAGTCCGGCCAAAACTCCGCCCCCTCTCTGGGGCTTGCGCCTTGGCGATGAGCAGGAGGGGCGGATTATCCGCCCCCCTGAGGAGCGGATTATCCGGCCAGGACGGAAAGTCCGGCCAATATTCCGCCCCCCTTCTGGGGCTTGCGCTTGCTTGGGCAGAGGGAGGGGCGGATTATCCGCCCCTGGTGGGGCCGGATTATCCGCCCCCAAAGGCAGAGTTCTGAGCTGCAACACTTCAACACACATTAAATGATCCTTGGTATTGTTATCTAACACACAAAACACTAGGGATTAAGAAATGTTCTTTCAATCTCCCCCTTTTTGGTGTTAGATGACAATACTAGGATTTGCAATGAAACCGACAAGTGCCACCTTAGATAATGAAAGGCGCTCCCCCTAGATGTGTGCATATTTAAGATTTGCATTTGAATACAAATACACACACTAGGTAGAACACTACTTTAAGGTTTGGAAAAAATGTCATACCACCGGAATATATAGCCAAGACATACATAGATAATCCCATGAATCCATATGTCATCAAATATGCTCCATAATTCCAGAATTCCATGGGGTCCATGATAGATAAATCCAGAAATCCATGAATACCAAACATAGTACCAAACAGTGGAGTACGACATAGTCTTACACAAATAGCAAACACGTTCACGCTAGAAAAGGCACAAGCAAGCAAATGAAAAACGACTAAAAACGAAGAGCTTGTGCCCGACCCTTGCAAATCCACGAGACCTAATAGAACTACTTCTCCCCCTTTGGCATCGAAACGCCAAAAAGGAAGAAGAGCGATGCTAACGTCCCTGGAGATCACTCCTCCTCATCCTCGTCGTAGTCATTCCCGTCCCCTTCCTCTTCATCATACTCATCATCATCGTCATCAGCTGGAGGAGTGGGTGCCCTCGGTGGAGGAGGAAAGAGACAACTCTCGAGCTCGCCATAGTTGATCCCTGAAGTGTTCCACTGAGCGTACGGGTCCGGAGCAGTGGGAGGAGGTGGATTGCCAGTGGCACCTGAGACATGGTGGAGGATAAGCTGCTGCGTGTGATCGCTCTCATGATCCCTGCGGTACGCCTCGTATTGGCCCTTGTGAATGTCAATACCCATGCAAAGAATGTTCCGCTGGAACCAATTAAGCTGCTTTACCTCACGTGCCATTGGGGACACCGTGGAACGACGACCACTAGCCCGAGCATCACGCGTGAAGGACTCCGGGGCAGTGGAGGGGTGATGAGTCTTCTGAGCCTTGTAGATTTTCTTGGGCTTATGAACACCATCCAAAGCAGTGCCAAACTCTTCATGGGGTAACATATGCTTGACAAGCATCATAATGAACGGAGCATAAGGAATGGAGAGCCGGTTGATCATAGCATCCGTCATCTCATGAAAAATATAGTCCATGACATCCAGTTTGTAACCAGTGGCTGAACCAGAGTTGGTGGCACACTCGTGAGCAAACGCAAGGAGAGGAACAAGGTGGCCACGGATCTTGTCATTGTTGCCACCACTAGGCGCGATGCAGTCCCGAAACATGCCAACAAGAGAGGCATACAAGGGAGAGAGACCAGCGAAAGTACCAGCAACACCATCAGGAGAAAGACAGGGAGCCAGTGCAGTGTCCTTGGATGGCTTCAAGGGAGTAATGATGCGGTGACCAGCGGGAGTGTCACGGCCATGGAAAGCATACCCAAGAACCTGCCCAAAAGTGCGAAAGTCTGACTGAAGCATGGTAGTCCCGGTCATCCACTTCATAGTGCGGCGCTCATCACCGCAGATCACAAGAGTGGAAAAGAATTGGCGCACCACAGAAGAGTCATAATCGCACTGAATGGTCATGAGGTGGTGAAGCCCCATCTTGTTGGTCACATCCAATGCCTCAAGGAGCCGAGCCTTGGATTGAGCCTCAGTCAAGTTGATGGGACGCATGGGGCGAATCTTGAGAGTAGCATAGACATCATCATGGATAGCCCGAAAGTGAGCATTCCAAAACATAGTGTCCTCGGGTTGGCCATCACTGTCAGCATCATCATAGTAGTCTGTCTGGCGGATGGTGGCATACTGAATGCTGTCCATAGACTTGTAATTGGGCCGAGACTGTTTGACCTTGCGAGAAGCGGTTTGCTTAGATTTCTTACTTGCCTCGGCCATCCTTGCAGCCTCTCTTGCTGCCCTGCGGACCTCTGTTTCGTCAATAAACTTCCCTTCTGCAGTGGGTTTGAGATAACGGGGATGGGGACGACGGACGAAGGTCTTGGTCGGCTTGGAACCACCTGTGAATAGCATTGAGAGAGGTAGCAAGGAGATGAGCAAACACACAAGTCCAGGAGAAAGAAAACATGGAGAAAGAGTAGCAATGCAACCCCATAACCAATGATGTGCATGAGCAGAACCAGAACCAAAACAGACCAGAGTGTAACTCTCCAGGCCGGATTATCCGGCCCTGGCAGGGGCGGATAATCCGCCCCCCGCAATAAAATTCTGGATTGGCTCAGATCTACCATGGCAAAACAGATTGAGTACTAGGGTTGCAAGGCTACTGATTCTAGCATGTAAGAAACAACACCAAGAATCTTCTACAACGAGATTTCCACCAAAAAGAATACATCCCATACAAAAGGATAGAGATGAGGGAGTTACCCTCACTCATTGGAGGAAAATCGCGGAGGAGAAGATACCCGGAGGCGAGTTGAAGAAGATCCGGGGAGAGCCCGGAGAATCCGGTGGTCAAATCGACTCCGGGAGAGGCAGATGCTCCGGCGGCGGCTGGGGGCAGAGGTAGGGTTGGGGGAGGACTGGCTGCTCTGTTTGAGTCTGCCCTCCTCGACCCAGCCTATAAGGGGCTGATTTTGCCCGGGGCGGATAATCCGCCCCCCACTCAGGGCGGAGAATCCGCCCCCCCCCCCCCCAGAAATTCTGGAAAACAGGAGCACCCTAACAAATCTCTCGATGGTGTTTTAGAGGACTTGTGTGCAAGAATAGATGGTTCAAGGAGGGAGGGAAAGGCTTGGGTTGAGAGAATCAAACTGAGATGGTACTACGCACCCAAATTTGCAAGAATCAAATCAACCAAAAGCCAAATTTGAGTGTGTTTTCCATAAGAACAAAAGGTATGCAAGAAAATCCAACGAGACCCATGAAAAACCAACTCTTCTCGAGGAAGAGGGCGGTGGCCGAAGCCACCATGTTGGAGCGCATGGCATGACACCGCGAAGATGTATCTTGAGTTCAAAACCAATGCTCATCGATGACCCACATATCACAAAATGATATTAAGGGAAATGATTTTACTTGCTGTCGACATTATGGGGGGAGGGTTGGCCCAATCAATTAGGACCACACTCCCCCTATGTTTATGCCCGCATCTAAACCAAATACATGAATAAGAGCAAGTGAGTGTGCAAGAATAGTCAAGCCAAGCTCCTTGAATCTATGATATTTAGCTCATTCCGCAAATAACAAAATCTTGCTTCATCGAGGGGCTTCGTGAAAATATCAGCAAGTTGGTTCTTCGTGCTCACAAAGGAAAGAGCAATATCTCCACGAGCAACATGATCCCGAATAAAGTGGTTGCGAATCTCTATATGTTTTGTTCTTGTATGCTGCACATGATTGTAAGCAATTTTGATAGCACTTTCATTGTCGCATAAAAGAGGCACTTTGTCACAATTGACACCATATTCCTTTAAAGTTTGCCTCATCCATAACAATTGAGTACAAGCACTTGCAGCAGCAACATATTCATCTTCGGCGGTTGAGAGTGAAATACAATTCTGTTTCTTTGATGACCAACACACTAGAGACCTGCCCAAGAATTGGCATGCACCAGAGGTTGATTTCCTATCATCTTTGTCACCAGCCCAATCTGAATCGGTGTAACCACACAGAGAGAAACTTGAACCCTTGGGATACCATAACCCAAAATTTGGGGAATGAACCAAATATCGGAAGATTCGCTTGACCGCCACTAAGTGGCTTTCTTTAGGAGCGGCTTGGTACCTTGCACACACTCCTACACTTAACACGATACCGGGCCTAGATGCGCAGAGGTAAAGGAGAGAGCCGATCATGGATCGGTATACCTTTTGATCCACATCTTTACCCTTGGGATTGAGCTCAAGATGACACTTTGTTTGCATTGGGGTAGCAACGCCATTGAGATACGTCATCTTGAACCTTTTGAGCATGTCTTGGATGTACTTAGCTTGATTAATAAAGGTTCCCTCTCTAAGTTGTTTTATTTCAAATCCAAGAAAAAACCTTAGCTCACCCATCATGGACATCTCAAACCTGTCAGTCATAAGCTTTGAAAATTCATCGTTAAAAGCTTGGTTAGTAGAGCCAAAAATAATGTCATCTACATAAAGTTGGCATACAAAAAGCTCCCCATTGACCTTCTTAGTAAAAAGAGTGGGATCGATTTGCCCAACTTCGAATCCACGGTCTAGCAAAAGCTCTTTAAGGTGCTCATACCACGCACGTGGGGCTTGTTTAAGGCCATAGAGCGCCTTATCGAGTTTGTAGACATGGTTCGGAAATTTGGGGTCCTCAAACCCCGGGGGCTGCTTGACGTATACTAACTCATGTAGAGGATCATTAAGGAAAGCGCTCTTAACATCCATTTGTTGTAATTTAAAATTATGATGGGCTGCATATGCAAGAAGGATACGGATGGACTCAAGGCGAGCTACAGGAGCGTAGGTCTCGCCAAAATCAATTCCTTCTACTTGAGAGAATCCTTGAGACGAGTCGTGCTTTATTCCTCACAACAATGCCATTTTCATCCTGTTTGTTCTTGAAGATCCACTTGGTGCCGATAACATTGCGGCAATCCTTTGGCTTTTCTACGAGCTTCCAAACTTTGTTGCGTTCGAAGTTGTTTAATTCTTCATGCATTGCAACAACCCAATCGGGGTCTTCAAGAGCATCAAAAACCTTCTTTGGTTCAACCATGGAAATGTGAGCTTGATGATCACAGAAGCTAGCAAGCTCTCTTCGAGTGGATACCCTTCGTCGCAGATCACCAACTACCTTGTCAAGAGTGTGACCTCTTAGTTCAAGGTTGCGATCAGCACGAGCCTTGCGACGAGCCTCAATATCCTTATTGTTTCTCGGAGGAGTGGATTCAATTGTTGTATCCTTGTCTTGATTACTGCATTGCCCTTGATCTTGGTCACCGGTACTGCCAGAAGATTGTTGCTGAACATTTTCTTCAGGCCCGGACAATCCGCCCCTTGGAGGGGCCGGACTATCCGGCCTAGGAGATGAAGTACCAGAACCATCTTCCTGAGAAAGCCTGACTGGAGTTGGAGAACCATGGCCGGATAATCCGCCCCTGGGGGGCGGAGAATCCGGTCTGGGAGCTTCAGAGATGTTGATTTCTCCTTTGGATCCCCTGGTACGAGTTGGAGTGCCAGGGGCGGATTGTCCGCCCCTTGGAAGGGGCGGATAATCCGGCCTGGGACTATCATTTTGCCCAGAGGATTGATGAACGTCAGCAGGATGCGGTGTTGGTGCAGAGTTTTCTCCAGCAGTAGGGGCTTGTTGATCTTGTGTAAATGAGGGCTCCACATGTGTGGAGCATTGTCCTTCCCGATCCGCCACAAGGGGTTCCTCAATGGGGCGGAAAAATCCCACGCCCATTCTTCTTATGGCATCTTGGGGTATTTCAACATCTGCATCACAAACATCAACTTGCCCTACAAAGGAGCCGTTATTTTCATCGAACTCCACACTACAAGATTCTACAACAATCCCAGTGAGCTTGTTGTAGACTCTATAAGTGTGGGATTCGGCACCGTAACCAACAAATATACCTTCTAAAGCCTTGGATTCAAATTTTGACAAACGGACACCTTTAATAAGAAAGAAACACTTACACCCGAATACCCTGAAGTATGAGATGTTGGGTTTGTTGCCGGTAAGTATTTCATATGGGGTCTTGTCCAAGATCTTCCGAAGGTAAAGCCGGTTTGATGAGTGACAAGCAGTGGATATGGCTTCAGCCCAAAAATTATAAGGAGACTTAAATTCAGCTAGCATAGATCTTGCCATATCCATCAAAGTCCGGTTCTTCCTCTCGGCTACACCATTTTGTTGAGGGGTGTACGCAGCGGAATATTGGTGTCTAATCCCCTCTTCGCTAAGAAACTCGTTTAAAGTGTAGTTCTTGAATTCTGTGCCGTTGTCACTTCTAATTGCCAAGATGGGAACATTGTGTTGACGTTGAACTTCATTGGCAAAGTCGATGACAGTTTGTTGAGTCTCACTTTTCAGCTTGAAGAAATATACCCATGTATATCTTGAGTAATCATCGACGATGACCAAGCAATATTTCTTCCCACCAAGACTTGCATGAGAAGGAGGTCCAAATAAATCCACATGGAGTAATTCCAAGATCCTCTTCGATGACACAATAGTCTTCCTCTTGTGGGGAGAATCATGCATTTTTCCTTCAACACAGGCCCTGCAAACACGATCTTTGGCAAAAGAGACATTGTCTTTTAGTCCAAGAATGTGGCCACCCTTTCGGAGACTTTGCAAAGTTCTCATGTTGACATGGGCTAAACGGCGATGCCATAGCCAGCCCACGTCGGCCTTTCCGAATAGACACATTGGACCCGAAGTGGTTTTCCCCGAGAAGTCCACCACATACAGGTCATTTTCGACGTATCCAACGAAAGCGACCTTTAGAGACTTGCTCCATAAGAGTACCACCAAATCATCATCGATAAAAATAGCAAAACCCATCTTGCCAAGGGCACGAACAGAAAGAAGATTGTAGCCAAGGGTCTCAACAAGCATGACGTCCACGAGGGAGATATCGTGGGCAACCACAACCTTGCCAAGACCCAATACCTGAGATTTAGACTTATCACCATAGGAGACTGTGATATTATCAAGATTTGGACGCATCTCCGTGATGATCTCCTTGCTTCCGGTCATATGACTAGTGCAGCCACTATCCAGCACCCATTTCGACCCACCGGAAGCATAGCCCTGCAAGAAAATTACTTCTTGGTTTTAGGTACCCATTTTTCAATGGGTCCTTTCATGTTAGTAACAAGGGTCTTTGGGACCCAAATAGACCAAGCAATATATTCATCAAAAGGACCAACATAATAAGCATAAACATCGCCATAATCATCACAAAAGAGTTCATAATTCGGATTGTGAGACCCTGCAAAACCAATATTATTAGTCTTGTCTTTTGTGACAACCTTCTCTGCAGTTCTTGTCTTTAATTGCACATTCTTGGTCTTGTTCTTCTTGGTTTTCTTCTTCTTGGACTTGGTGACATACCCAAGTCCCTCTTTACCATGATTTGACCTTCGCTTGTCAAGGACTTCATCAAGCACACCTTTGTCCTTTGTAGTGATGTCCTTGATCACTCCTTTTTCCACATTAGCATTTTTCTTGTTACTATATGTTGAGTTGGACGAGCTAGGAGTATCATATTCGGCCAATCGACTTTGAAGTTGATCATGTGACTCATTGAGGATAGAGAACTCGTTTTTCAACGCCTTGTGAGCATTGTCAAGTTTCTCCAATTCCTTGGAGAGTCTATCATGAGCAGCCCCAAAGTCAATCCTTTCCTTCTTTAACTTCTTTGCCTTGGTGACCGCATTGTCACGTTCCTTAACGAATTTAGTCACAATTTCTTCATGTGACTCTTCCGTAGACTCAAGTCTCTCTTCAAGAGAGACCCGAGCTTCTTCTTCTTCAAGAGCATTTTTTAGGGATGCAATTTCCATTGCATCCTCCCTTTCAATTCTGCCCTTTTCTTCGAGGAGTGCTTCGTTTTGGGCCAACTGATCCATAAGAGCCTCAAAACGAACTTTGTGCTCACCTTGCAGGTTAGTATAGAAATAATCCAAGGCAATAATCTCTTCTTTAACCTTAAGACTAGCAGGATCATCCATGTCTATCATAGCCTTGGGAAAGGAAGAGTTAGAAGAAGTTACCTCGGAGCTTCTTACCATGAGACAAGTAGGATTCTTGTTGATGATGTTTTCGTTTGGAGAGTCGAAGAGTGATGTTGATGTAGATGTGGTGGCTATAGCAGCCACCTCTTGAGAGCTATCGTCCTCGTCCTCATCTTCACTCCCCGATGAATATTCTTCTTGAGCTACTAGAACAATCTTTGGTTGCTTCTTGAAAGGAGCATTTTTCTTTACAAACTGTTTCTTACGTGGAGCTTTTGATTTGTCCTTGAAAATGAGTCTTCCTCCATTGTCCTCTCTACTTTGATATGGACACTCAGCTACGAAGTGCAGCCGGTCACCACAATTAAAGCATGTTCTCAGCTTGGGACCATTTTCTTTTCTTCCATAGGCTCCACTTTTGCGATCTAGTTCAGCTTTAGCCTTGGCTGGATCTTTCCAAAAGTTTCTTGCATAAAGAGCCAAGTATTGTCCGTGGATCCTTTTTATATCTTCGGGACAATCCAGGCCTTCTACCGCATATTCATCATGATCAATCACACTAGTCTTCAAAGCCATGTTGACCCCCTTTTGCATCCCCATAGCTCGAGCACGAGCATCTTCGGCATTCTTGGCAGCCACTTTGAATGCGGCCATTTCTTGCATTACCTCATTGGATGACATGAGGTGATAATTATGCCTACCTTGGAGACTTTTCAAATCTGTGGGCTCAAATGGCATAAGAGCACTGACATACTTGCGCTTGATCCAAGCATCATCAACATGAGCTGCGCCGTGGTTTCTGAAGGTTGTAGCTATTGCCTTGAGCCTCCTATACATGTCCTCGTGGTCTTCTCCATCCAGCATATAAAATCCTTCAGCTTCATTGCTCAAGGCATCATATTTATTCCTTCTCATACTTTCATTTCCGATGAAGAGCTCGGTAAGAGCATCCCAAGCTTCTTTAGCTGTGCTAAGATGCTGAATGTGTGGCATGTCTTTATCACCCACACCAAGCTGTATCATGTGTAGAGCTGTAGCATTGAGTTGGCTATCGACCACTTATCTCCTTGTGAGATTGTTAGGATTTCCAACGTGAAGACCATTTTCGATGATCTTCCACAACTCTATGGAGGAACTGCACACATGAGATTTCATCAAAAATTGCCATTGAGAGAAAGTAGAAGCTCATAGTTTGGGTGGATCACCCCTATTATGTATGTGTGGGTGAGGAATAGGCGGATCAGGGGAATACACATGAGAAACCTCATTGTATCCATCCTTACCTCTATCCTTTTTCGAGGAGGAGCTCTTACTAGTATCATCACCTACCACTTCGTTATCTTTGGAAACAGTTTTACCCGTTTCCTTGGATTGCGGAGTGGTATCCTCAGAGTTAGATGGAGGTGATGCTGCGGATGTGGAGAGACGCATTATCAATTGACGCATCTCTTCCATCTTAGCCTCCATTGAACTCACCAAGGTTGTCTCCAACGTCTTGAGATCGTTCATGGTGACTACCTCCGGAGCATCACTCCCATCTCCCTTGGAACCCATACTTCTCTTAGGCGGTTAAGCCCGAAATAAGAGCCGAGGCTCTGATACCAATTGAAATGGAACGTATGGGCACCTAGAGGGGGGGGGGTGAATAGGTGCTAACCAATTTTTAATACTTTTTCAATTTTAGGCTTGACACAAAGTAAATTCTCTAGATATGCAACTACGAGAATTTCCCTATATGTAACCCTAACTACTAAGCACGTAAAAAGAGGAGCGAGGAAACCGTAGTGGAGCACGCGGAGACACAGGGATTTGTTTTACCGCAGTTCCTTCCTTGTTAAGGGAAGTACATCTGCGTTGGAGGGGTGGGCGGTTCTAAGACCACCACGCCACAATAGGCCTCACCCTATTCTCCGATGGATCTCGCCACGAGAGGCCTGATCCACCTTCTCCACTATTGGATCCCTTCGAGGCGGGAACCGGTGCCTTTTACAACACTATCGGGGCACACACCCACAACCGAATTGGGGGCTCCCGGGATGACAACAAGCTGTCACAAAAACAAGGTTTATCAATATAAACAAAAACGAGGATCTAGATCTTTGCAAGAAATACTAGATCGGAGGTTCTCCAAATGAATGGAGAGGATATGAAGCGCTTGATTGCTGATGATGAAGATCGAGTTCTCCTACTTCGATTCCCCAAGGGATGGGGCCTTTGGGTGGATCTAGGTGGAGCACTCTTGTATGAAGTTTTGAGATCTGATATGTTCTTTTTCGAGATGAATCAAGAGTTCTGGTAGGAGGGGGATGGCTGGCTTAAATACCCCCTCCCCAGATCTGGCCGTTGCACAACTTTGGGGGCGGATTATCCGCCCCCTCACTTGGGGCGGATTATCCGCCCCCTGGGAAAACTCCGCCCCAAGGGCGGATTCTCCGGGGGAAACTCCGCCCCCTCTCTGGGGCTTGCGCCTTGGAGAAACTTGGAGAAGATATTGGGGGGCGGATAATCCGGCCCCCCTGAGGGGCGGATTATCCGGCGAGGCCGGAAAGTCCGGCCAAAACTCCGCCCCCTCTCTGGGGCTTGCGCCTTGGCGATGAGCAGGAGGGGCGGATTATCCGCCCCCCTGAGGAGCGGATTATCCGGCCAGGCCAGAAAGTCCGGCCAATATTCCGCCCCCCCTTCTGGGGCTTGCGCTTGCTTGGGCAGAGGGAGGGGCGGATTATCCGCCCCTGGTGGGGCCGGATTATCCGCCCCCAAAGGCAGAGTTCTGAGCTGCAACACTTCAACACACATTAAATGATCCTTGGTATTGTTATCTAACACACAAAACACTAGGGATTAAGAAATGTTCTTTCACCTAGTGACAAGCATTAAGCACAACAAGTTGCAACAAAGTCAAATAACACTAATAGAGATACTAGGCACCATGCCCTGACAATCTTATTCGATTATATGATAGAACTCATCCAATCCCTACCATCCCCATAGCCTACAGCGAGGGATTACTCACTCATGGATGAGGGAAACATGGATGGTTGATGGAGAAGCGTTGGTGATGACGATGGCGATGATCCTACCAAATTACCCGTCCCGGTAGGGTGCCAGAACGGAGTTTCTCGTTCTGAATCGCGGTTTCTGGTGGTGGCGACGCAGCGGAACTCTTTCTGGAAAAACGTCAAAATTCCCCTGAGTTTTTAGGTCAGAAGGCATCTTATAGGCGAAGAGAGAGGCCGAGGGGGTGCCTGGGCTGGCCACACCCCTCCTAGGCGCGAGGTGGGCCCACCCGCGCGGCAGGAGTGTGTGGGCCACGTAGGGCTTCCCTCCGTCGCGTACTCTGGCTCCGTGAGTCTTCTGGTGAAATAGGATTTTTGGCATATTTTCCAGAATTTTTCCCGATAGTTGATTTTCTGCACAAAAACTAGACATCAAGGTAATTCTGCTGAAAACAGCGTTAGTTCGTGTTAGTTGTATCCAAAATCACACAAGTTTAGAGGAGAAACAATAGCAAAAGTGTTCGGGAAAGTAGATACGTTTTGTACGTATCACCTCTACGGCAGCGACGACCGCTTAGCGGATAACACCTGTAAGGCAGCAGCGGCGCATACGTGTTCCTCCCATCTAGCGACGTCAACTAATGGCGGTAGTAATTCCCAATCACACGTTTCTTAGCATTGTTTGGTGTACGATATTGGTATGTAACCCGTTTGCGTAGACTAGGGTTACACATGCAAGCCAGTTTTGGGGCTAGATCTGTTGTGATAAGTAGCAATAAGCTCAAATTTAGTATTGGTCGTTCCACGACCGATGATGATTTGTGAGGTCATTGGTCATGTTTTACTTGGATGGTTTGTACACCGATAATGGTTTTTGTTGTTTGCTTGATCAATCTCTTTATTGGCAGATTATGATTTTGTTAGATGTCTTTGCTTAGGTATTATTTTGCAATTCGATCTGCAATAGCTCAAGATATTCCCTGATTGATGCCAGATTTTCTGAAGTGTTCAAGCAAGAAGCTCAAGGTTGGACAGAGCTCACTATGGAAGAAGACAAGAGAGAACTCTGCTGCCAGCCTGATGCAGAGGTCAGTGAAGTAGTCTAGGTACGCCCATTGGGAGAAGACCACTGATAACTTTTGCAACGTGCTGAGTGAATCCAGGTTAAATATGCTTGCCGTCCCCAGTTTATTTTTGCCTTGTTTTGAGGGCGAGTGTCCTCCGACCATCAAGCCGAAGAGGTCCACTGTATGCATCTGGGATGTCCACTTGAAGGAGGAAGATGGCAACATTTTTATAGACGCGGGATGGCCAGAGTTTGCCAACGCATATGCTTTGAAAAAAGGACAACTCCTGGTATTCAAGAAGCTTACCACTAGATCTTTGAAAATAATTTTATTTTATAAACATTGTTGCGAGAAGATGATCAAATGTATAGGTTATCACCCATGACCCATCACTAGAGGAACAATATGAATCACAACTGGATTAAGTTAGTGCATATTCGATTCGGATCGTAACTGTTCTGTATAGAAGCGGTGTAAGTATACTCCACTCTTTGATGCACTCAATCTTATAAATATGTGTGGCCTGATTATTTGAGTGTAGAATATGGTCTCGCTTTTTTTTTCTAATCATGGTCTTGCTACAACTATTGAATTTTAATGTCTGCATTGCTGAATCTGCTAAATATTTTGGTCCATCGTCTTGTACTACTGAATTAGTCACTTTGAAATATTGTTGAATATGTCAAATGCTGCTGAGTATGAACTAGGAATCTGTCGATATTTTTCTCTTATTATGTACTACTGAATCTTTTGAATGCTAATAAATCTGGCAAATGTTCTGTTCTTGCTATTACTAAAATATTTTGTATGGATGAAATAAGAATTTAATTCTCTCTGTACTGCTATTGAATTCCAGTGTATCTTTTGCTGAATCAGTCACTTTAAAATGTTGCTGAATATGCTTCTAAATATGAACCGAGAATTTGTCGATATTTTCTATCTTATTCTGTACTGCTGAATCTTTCAAATGCTACTGAATCTGTCAACAGTTGAGTCGTTGTTGCATGGTTATTTGCCAGAGAACATGTGCCTTTCTATCATCGGAATCGTTGAATGTGTCTTGGACATAGATGAGAGGGGTAAAGATACAACTATCAGGGAATATCAGTCTAGTTTTGGCCTGGACGAAGTATGTGTCCCTTATTCTTTAGATTTTTCACATGAATATATCTGTTGAAAGAATTGTCGCTTCCCCCCATCCCTTGGTATTTTTCTCCGTCTATTTTTTTTTTTTGTTTTGAGAATATTTTTCCTCCCTTAGTGAGGTCTTTGTTTCGAGTCCCGTCGAGCAGATGAGATAAAAGGTAGCTCATTCGGCCCCTGTTTAGCCTAGAACATTTTAATTCGTTCAAATAGGGGTTAGGGAAATGCCGAGTACAACCTAGTGAAATTAGAGAAAGGCCCATGAAGCCATAGATCTGAACATTTTAATTTGGCCTTTTAAGGGTCACTGCTAAGAACAACCCAGTAAAAATCAAGAAAGAAGCCTATGGAGTACAACACATGTAGAATAGTCAAACTCGTTTTAGTTTAAATTTAAAATAATTTTTTTTGCCTACCCATATTTTTAAGAAACTACTCCATTATGTGACATTTTATAAATTGAGATGACAGGAGCGATGCCCTTTTATATTTTAAAATAGTTAAACATGAATACAAAATATTTTTAAGAAGACTAATACATATTGTGTAGTACTAATAAACTTTTAATGTTATCTTTTTTATAATTATCTTTGGTGTAGTGGTAACGTACTCACTTTATGTCAATTTAATTTAATGAAGGTCTTTAGTTCGAATCCCGGTGCGTACATATATATATTTTTGGTTTACATTTTTTCTTTTAGCAATTCGCATTACTGAGTGGCTAACATCATGGAACCACCAGCCTGCAACGCAATAGGAAGGTTTGAAAAAAGGTAAATATTTCTACAAAGAGGCTAGCAGTGGGCCCTAACAGTAAGACCATACATGGCTGCCGCATCGAGCAATGTTGCCAAGATCAAAACAACGAAGGTGGCCAAAAAAATTCCATCGTACATACGTTTCATTTATAGAGAAACTGACACGTGAAACCCACCGGCGAGACCTTATACAGGTGATCCATCGAACAATGTTGTCAAGTTCGAAACAGAAAGACGCGGGCAAGAAAAAAGTCCAACATACACATGTTTTTTCTAATAAGAGGTTGTCATGTGTGACCCATCAGCGTGACCAAATAGCAAATTCGTCGAGCAACCCTATCTAGTTGGTCAACATTCTCCGAGTTCACATCCTATACAATTTATGTTATTATAGAGTCAACTTTTTGTACTTTGAGGCTCACATTTGGGACCTAGATAAACTACTACTGCATCTAGCATGAATTCGACCTAAAAAATCAGTCTAACTATACACACGTTTTTTCAAATAGAGGCTGACATATGGGACCCAGCATAGACACGTTCCTACATAGAGAAGGCTGACATGTGGGACCCAGCAACGTACCAAGGTCAAAATAGTGGCCGTGACAATTTTTATTAGTATATACTAACGCTGACATGTGGAACCCAGCAACAGATATAGATTAACATTTTTTAAAAAGACTGATACCTGGGACCCAGATAAACTGTTGCTACATCTAGCAATATTGCCAAGGTAAGAACGACACACTCAGCCCGAAAAAATAGTCCAACATACACATTTTTTTAAATGGAGGCTGACATCTAGGACAACCTAGACACTTCTCTTGCATAGAGGAGACTGACATCTAGGACCCAGCAACAGACCAACATCAAAACAACAGAGGCAGGCAATTTTTTATATCATAGCACGTTTCATTTACAGAGAGGCTGACATGTGGGATCCACCAGCGAGACCTTATACAGGTGTTGCATCGAGCAACGTTGCCAAGTTCAAAACAGGGAGGCGCGAGTGAGAAAAAAGTCAAACATGTAGACGTTTATTCTAATGAGATGCTGACATAATGGACCCACCAGACTAAATAAATGGCAGGTTTGCCGAGCAACGCTATCAGGTTAACCTGGAGGCATGATCGAGGGCAAAAAATCCATCATACATACTTTTGTTTTAATGTGAGGATGACATATAAGGCCAGCTGCGTGATTACATCTAGCAGCGCTATCAAGTTCGAAACAGGGTTGCGGGATCGAAGGAAAAATTCTCTCATATACATGATTTTTTTAATGAGAGACTGACATGTGGGACCAAACAACGTGATTAACGACAGATCGGTCGAGCAATGTTATCGAGTTTAAATCAGGGAGGCATGAAATAACGAAAAAATCCATCATACACACGTTTCTTCTAATCTGAGGATGACATGTGAGACCTAGTTGCATGATTAAACAGTAGATGCATCTAGCAGCGCTATTAAGTTCGAAACAAGGCGGCAGGAGCGAAGGAAATAATTCCATCATACACATGCTTCTTGTAATGAGAGGCTGACATGTGGGACCCAGCAGCTTGATTAACGACAGATAGATCGACCAACGCGAGTTCAAACTAGAGAGGCACGAGCCAAGAAAAAATCCATCATGCACATATTTTTTCTAGTGTGAGGATGACACGTGAGACCCAACAGTCTGATTAAATGACAGATGTATCGGACAATGCTATCAAATTCGAAACAAGGAAGAAAAAAATTCCACCATACACACGATTGCTCTAATGAGAGGCAGACATGTGGGACCTATTAGCCTGACTAAATGGAAGAGACATCGAACAACGTTATCGAGTTCAAATCAAGAAGACACGACCGAAAAGTATGGTCCGCTAAAGTCACTATGTGTGGGACCCACACACCAAAAAAAATACTTCGGCGAGTCGACATCTCGCAGGAACCGGGATTCTTACTTCTGTCACGCGCCCGTCGAGCTTCGTCCATGTTTTTAGCGTGTTCGTCGTAGTAGAGGGGCATGAAATCAGAAAAAAGTTTGGCATCGGCCACGATCGAGCCGGGAATTTTGTCGCGAAAGACGCGCCTTCTACGACGACCGACGGCCAAGTCATTGCGAAAAGAAACATTTCTTGTAGCGATCGGAGCCCGGGAGACGTCCCTACACCGGACGTGTGTAGAGCTTCGAGGCGCAACACCTGGGACGCTCGTCTTCATCGCTATACGTCTTCCTGCGTAAGACGTGTCACGGTCTTTAAGGATATGAATTTCGTCCTCCCTCTTTGTTACTTATGTCTAAATAGAATGGATCTTGATTGTCGTGTTCGTGTAGCTAATTTTTTTCCTAGTGCGAAACCCCAACATTTCTAACAAGAGGTAATACCTTTTAGAAAAAATTCTATGTATTTATGACAACTATGACATATATAGAAACTCCACAAAAAAATTCCGCGTTTTTATATAGTGCAATCAAACAACTTATTTTCATAATTTTTTTGTTCCTATAGAATTCCAAGATGTCATTCTTTTTCTGTAATTTTTTATATTTCCATATTTTACAAATCTCAAACGAGCCCCGAAATGGGGAAGAAGAGGCCATGACCGGTGTGCTTCAATCAAAGTGGTGGGGCCCACACCCTGGCTGAGGTGTCGTGGTGTGCTTCAATCAAAGTGGTGGGGCCCACACCCTGGCTGAGGTATCATGGTGTGGATTTTCCTTCCGGTGCTTCTATAGACATTTCTACAAAACCCATATTTTCATTTTGTGTAGCAATTAAGGCTCATGACATTTTAATGCTAAGTTTTTTTTATCTATCTACGTGTTCTCAAGAGAAACATGTGTCATGTGTTCCAATAGTGCCATCATCATATTACTTTAGGACCTCTTTGATGCACATGATTCTAAAAGCGCATGGATATGTGAACAAAATATTGATTTACAATGCTGTGTCCATTCAAATTTATAGGATTTTGGTTTGTATAATAACATTTACATCTAAGTAAAGACGAATGATTCTTTCAGTAGAGGACGGATTTTTTCTAATAAAATCTAGTTCAAACAAATCCTAGTAATATCCTCTGATTTGCAATCATACAAATCAAACAACTCGCTAGGATTTTTTTGAAGAGCTATAATCCTCCAAATATCTGTTGGAAATCGTTTTAGTCAAAAAAAAAACCTTAATACTTGTCTTGGAAATGATTACTCCAATGATGTTGTACTAGCTAACAACACATGTGCTCGTCCCTCGTTAAATTGAAGATATGAGGTGATAAATCTGTAGTAGTTTTTATTTGTCTATGCATGTCTACACATATATAGGAAACATATTTTTCCACTTCAGAAGGTGTGATTTTATTTTGAGCAAACAAATAGTTTTAATCTAAAACTATCGCCATCCTTTGAAAAGGAAGCATGGATTGGATGCTAACACACATTTTTGTTAGAAAATGTGTTCTCTTTAAACTTTAGTTCAAAGATAAAAGGTTTATTTTGTTGAGAATACACAAAAAGCTCTCTTGATGCATTGGTAGAAAAAAAACCATGTATACAAGCTGGCAACACCAAGTAACTACTCATCATGATTTAGCACACAGCCAAGCCTCGAAGCCAAATTATATCAAGCAAAGTAAGTGGAGATGTCTTGTAGTTCTAGTTCTACTAGATCCAACAAGCCGTGACAATGATCACCCGAGAGGTGCCCCACAATTTGTGCTGGGTGAGATAAAATTTCATCACAATTACAATCGGAAAGACATGTAGTGGGATGAAAAAAATGTTCTTCCATCCTTGTGATGTTGTTGTCAAACCATTTGGATTTAGATACATGCATAATTCAAAAGACCCACAAAAATGCAGCACATGTTTTTGTTTGCATGGTGGCACCGTATATACTTTGTATATTCACACACGAGCGTGATTTTAGGGCATGTACAATACGATGGTGTCGGTCATTTCTTATGCTTGGATTTTTGTTTAGTTAGACGAGAGAGAAATAAAAAAAGTTGTCTTCCATTAGCTAAAGAATTATTATTATTATTATTAGAAATAAAAAAACTAGTTTCTCTATTTTTTTTAGAAACATAGTACAATCATAGACGCTCACAACGCGTACATACATCCACCTCTATCAACGCATACACGCACATCCTATCCGTAGAGCACCTCCGAGAGACTGAGCCGACGGATCAAGTCTTGAGATTGACGAAGTCACTACGGGCGCCTCGCTGTCGACGGGAACATCGACTCCCAGTGAAAGAATATTCCATATTTTATGCAACACACAGTATCAAACCTGAGGTTTGAACTATGGTGGACCGATGGTACAACCACCCTCCTAGCCACCGACCACAGGTTGGTTTGCGACTATTTTCTCCATTGTATCATATGTTTTCCATTAGCCATCCAATTTCTAACTAAAAATAGTTAATTCTCATTAATTGCTAAAGATAACAATAAGAGATAATATATTATAAAAGTTATATATTGTGTCTTTTCTGAATGACGTGAAGAGTTAAGAGAAGACCTAGCATTATACTCCCTTCGTTTTAAAATATGAACCTACACACTAAAAAAAAGTCTAGATACATTTGTTTTATAGAGTTAAAACATCTTATACTCCCTCCGTCTTAAAATAGATGTCTTAGCTTTTTTAAAATTTAGATAAATCTATGTACTAAATAATGTCTAGATTTATTTAAATTTAAATTTTGATAAATCTGAGACATCTATTTTGGGATGGAAGGAGTATTTTAAAACGAAGGACTACATGTCTTATGTGCATTTTTTTTTAAAAACAAAATGTCCGACTTTCTCTCTCGCAACGCTCGAAGGAACTTTTCTTGCAAAAAAAAAGGCATTTGAAGGAACTTTTTAGGAGTTTAACACGTGTAGCGTGACAGATGCCCTCTCAGAAAACAAAAATCTAGGCCGTGACAGGTGTCCCACTCCTGGGAGACTGGGACGACTAGAGGCTCCCGTGTGCTGCAATCAAAAGTGGTGGGCCCCACAACCTGTCTGGGGTGGTGTCCTGGTGTCGACTGCTGAGTCGAATATACTCCCACGCCATCGGATTCCCAACTTCCCTCCGCCTCGCGATCTCGCCGCCAAGGCCCCGATTTCACAGCGCCGCGATCCAGTACCCTCCCGAGCCTTCCAGAAGCTTCTCGACCCCCCCACCAAACCCCTCTCCGCCTTCGGGGCCCCCGCCGCCGCAGCCGAGCACGACCGCTCCGCCGCGCCGGCAGCCCGAGCGGAGATGGGGTACATCGGCGCGCACGGCGTGGAGACGCTGAAGCGGTACAGGTACAGCGGGCAGGACCACTCGGTGGTGGCCAAGTACGTGCTCCAGCCCTTCTGGAGCCGCTGCGTCACCCTCTTCCCGCTATGGATGCCGTGAGTTCCTTTCCCCCCTCCCCCCGGCTCTCCGCTCACTCCCTCGATTCTCGTCTATAGCGTGTACAGATTACTGTGGTTAGAGTAGATAGATGCGCTAGTAAGAAGGGTGGAATATGTGAGTTGGGGAATGTGGGAGCTCGCTGCATAAGCTGTCCCGCACAAAATCCTTCGAAGGAACATCCAAAAAGGGGCAGACACTCAATAAGAGGCAGGTTATTGTGACTGAAGTGTTGTTGCTCTAAACAGGAAAAGTGCCTAACGTGTAGAATGGACGCTTCTTTACCTGTAATTGTGCTTGATTTGTTCATTCTCTTGTATGGCCAATTGGCTGAGCTTAAACGACAGGTAGAAACCAAGCAAACTTGATGTTCCTGCTTTCATGTGATGGATTAAGAGCTAGCAAGGCTGATGCTGCACCTTTTTTTAGAACACGCATCAAAATGCACATCTTTTATATTGCAAGAGGAATGCCCAAATGGTGTGGAAGCTACACAACTGCCATCGTGGATTCGTGGTGCTGGCCAAAACTGAATTGAAACACTGAAAATTTAGAAAAATACAAAGAAGGAAAAAGAACAAAATCTTACCAGGAGCAAATTACAGAGCTAAGGGTGACTAGGGGTACGATCAGGGGGGATGGTTATGCAGTAGCAGGCCTCGGAGCTCCTTGTCGCCTGCCAACCCTCACTGACCTGCCTCAGTGAGGATATTGTAGACAGGTCCTGGCAGCAGGGGACTCGTTACCAAAGACAGTGCATTTCTCTGCCGCCATAGTCTCCACATCGTTAGGATGGTCACCGTCCTGAGATATTATACCTTCATCATGGTGCTACCGATCTATTTTATAGTAAAATGAAATACTAGTCTTGGGAAAACAACAAACAAATGCTTTCAAGTTGCTTTTTTATTCTTTTCACCAGAACTTCTGAACTAACTTATACTTTTCTACATTTGCATGTATGGACCAACATATAGACCAAATATGGTAAGAGATTGATCCATCTATTGTCAATTATTCCTTGGATTCAATATATTTGGTGCAGTAAGTGGTGATTTTTCTAAAATTTCAGATCACGCTCACAGGATTTATGTTTCTACTTACATCAGCACTGCTTAGCTATGTGAGTGTCTTGATTTATTTTGTTCACCTTACGGTGCATTACACCTTAATAGGTAATGTCTTCTTTCCCACTTATAACTCTATTTTCACAGATTTATTCACCCCGCCTTGACACAGCTCCCCCTCGGTGGGTCCATCTTGCCCATGGATTACTTCTCTTCTTGTACCAGGTGTGTGAGATCAAGCTTGAGATTCTAAATGGATAACTATTCCTTGTTCCAAATCTGTATAAATTTTCCTGTTTGGTTACCAAAGTGCATCGTTATATTGCTTAAGCAAGAGTAGTCAATGTGATAGTTTCTGTAAGTACTTGTTATTTTTGACTGTCTGCTGGTTTAACTTCTTACTGTGACATGTCATGTACAATCTTCGGGAAACAAGGTTTGTGAGTTGTCCGTATTACAGTTCAGTATTTGTGGCTGGTTTTCTAGAAAAAAGCCATAGACACCTAATAATATAAGTAACATTTCGTTAAGTGGTTGAATCTAGAGCTATATGCCAACTACCCTGGTACAGTTGAGCTTACACCCCTTATTTAATGTAGCATAATGAGGGAACCACTCCTAGCGGGCAGTTCTGATTTGAATTAAGCGTGTCATTTCCCTGTAAAAGAATTATTTGCTCTAAAGATATGCATACAAATATATGTTGGTGAAAGTTTGAAGTATGTGGTTCTGAACTGGTTTATCCAACCGATGCAATTGTTCGAAACATACCCTTAGTGCCAAAGTTTAAACAATCTGCTTGATATTTAGAACATTTTCAACTTACCCGAGATATGTTCTTCTGCCATAATGCCATGTGTTTCTTTACCCCCTTGTATGCATTAATCTACATGTCTAGGTAAACTGGATATTATCATGACATCTAGTTCATTGATTTTAGTTGATAAATTGTATTGTACCTGCTAGACTTTTGATGCTGTTGATGGTAAACAAGCGAGGCGCACCAGCTCATCAAGTCCTCTAGGAGAACTTTTTGATCATGGTATTTTTTTTTCTTCTCTCTCTCTTATATTTATCTCCCTCTCTCTCTCTCAATGTCACAACCTTACACTATGCTAATTTGTCAATTGGCAGGATGTGATGCCCTTGCCTGTGCTGTAAGGATTTTTTAAGACCTCTCACCTTGTCACCCTCCACCAAAGAGATATATGTTTAATTTATCTTGACTGTGTTCGTCTTTATACTGTGGTTAGTTTGAAGCCTTGGCACTTGGAAGCACCTTGATGTGTGGAAGGTTGACACTCTGTTACTGGGTGGTTGCTGCTGTCCCGTTTTATCTGGCAACATGGGAACAGTAAGGCCCTTGGAACTCATTTGTTGTGTGGATATTCCATGAATCTCAAAAAATTGCTCTGTTTGTCCAAAAGGTCCTTTTTTTGGCCATCGCCATTTCATTATGATCTTGCATTCTTCCTTCTGTAATAATGCGTTTAGGCTCTGTACATGCTGCAGCATGAAGATTGATTTTCCGGGACGACACAGATGAATCTTATCTGTGTGAACTTTTGTATATCAGTATATGCCACCTAATGTATGAGTGACTTATTGCTAATTTTCGCCACACCTGAGTTATGAATTGGCACATTACATGCATCCATGTGCTTAACACTCAGTTTATTCTAATATTTCTTTCTAGTTCTGTCTATTCTTCTGGTGACCACTGGTTGCACCTAAGAAACTTAGCAGCCAAGCTCAGCATTTGCTTCATGAACTATCAAACTGCTGTCTTTATGTTTGGTTTTACATCAAGCTTGCTATTGAAGCTCTGTTGTCTGTTTATTGACACTTGCATTTCTCATGCTGCCAGCTTCTTTACAAATACGCTCATACTTCCTATAATAAATGGACCAACGGAAGGCCTGATGCTGATCTATGTCTCCCACCTTTTTACCTTTTTTGTTGGTAATTTTCCTAAGCAAGACTTGATGTTCACGTAACTTTCTGTTTCATTGTGCTAGTACATTTTTCTTAGATATGCACTTCTATTCCAAAATCTAGGTGCTGAATGGTGGGCGCAAGATTTTCGGAAATCTCTCCCCCTAATTAGTTTGGTTCCACTTCCATTTGTTCCAGGTATGTTGCTTTAGGAACAATCAAAGGCCTTTCCATATATGTATGTACAATTTGCTTTATTACTCTTTTGCAGGAGACTTACTACTTACACTGGCTGGTGGTATTGCCAACATAGTATACAAATACCCAACATGACTATTAACAGAAACCGCTTCTGATTTTTTTTTCCTTTTACTTCAGAAATCCCCTTGTATGTTATCGTGCTGATTCTTATGATCCTATTTGCTGTAATCCCAACAGTTGGATCCAAGTAAGTTCAAATCCCTCTCTATTTTATGCTCCGGCTAACGTTTTTCATAGCTCCATAGCATGAAGTTAACAAATGACTATTCGTATACCTATTGTGCAATCCCCATACTGGACTGCTTTGAAATTGCTTGCAGATAATTGATTCTTCCTGTTTCACGAATTAGTGCCCTTGCAAGCCATGTGTTTGTGGCATTTAGCGCATGTTCACACAAGCTTATAAACAGCACCGTGCTACATATGTATTACTGATATTTACATGATTGATTCTCCTGTCACACAGTATCGGCAATGTCCAAAAAGTAGTTGATGCACGAAAAGGAAGCATGGGACTAGCATTAGCAATGGTAAGTCCATGGAACTCCTGTATGTAAAATATTTAAAATATTTTAATATTTGAAGTTGTAGAAACTGTCTTGGGCTAGGTGCTTTTGCAGAGTATAGGCTATCCATCCATTTGAAACTTTAAGAAGCAAACAATAACTTGAATATTAGATATGTCATATGTATAGTATTGAGCCTGTGTATTTGTGCATATGAATAGTTTTCTTGTCGCACACAGCAAAATTACAGATGCTTAAATTCTCTGCGCACAAACAACTAGTTTCAAAGCTTAAAAATGGAAAATTCAGGTTTTAGCTGTTAGGTTTAATTTCATAGGCATTGTTGTATTTTGGACAGCTGACCAAACTTTACAAATAGTCCGCATTTGGACAATCCAAGTTGCATGTGATTATTTATTAATATTTGAGTCAACTTGGAACCTGGTTTACAAGAAAAAAATACTCCCTCCGACCCATATTAGTTGACTTCAATTTGGATGTATCTATCACAAAAACATGTGTAGATACATCCAAATTGAAGTCAACTAATATGGGTCGGAGGGAGTACAATATTTTTGCTTTATCACGCTACACTACAGTCTGTGCACACTTAATTCTTGTGTCTTACGTATGGCTTGCAGCTCCTTCCGTTTATCACACTGTTAGCTGGAGTGGCTGTCTGGTATGGGATCAGAAATTCCATTTATTGTATACTGTACAGAATATAACTCTCTGAATAGGACACTAATTTTATTCATCTCTTTGTGCAGGTGTTATCTTTCTCCTTCAGATATCATGAAGAACCAGCCACATCTGCTCGTGATCGGAACTGGTTCTGCTTTTGGATATTTGGTTGTAAGTTCCATTTTTCTTCTTGTGTTCTTTGACTCTGATTTTCTGAATAGTCATTGGCATGGATTTAACTAAACTAACTAAGCACTCAAACAGCCAAACTAACTTACTGTTTACGTGTTGATCTGACTCTTCCCTAGATCCAACTTTTATCTGGTAGTTCTTGTTACTATTGGAAGTAGACCCTGACACCTTCAGCACCTGCCACCGAGTGCAATCTCATTTGTGTTCTGGTTGAATATAAACTATATATCTGTGTAAACCAGACATATGTTTCAATTTAATCTTCTGCTGCATATTTTAACCATATGATTGGTATAAGAATGTCTGTATTCAGCAATAGTTTCTGTAAGATATTTATTTATATAGATATGATGTGGCATAACTTAATCTGACCCTTATTGCTTTCAAAAACACCCATGGTGTGCAAGTCGAGTTATGTGAGGGAAATTGGATAGTTCCAGTGGCGGACCCAGGAATTAGCCGAAGCCTGGGCATGCCGCAAGTCAATGAAAATTATTTTTGGATAAATATAAGCATTACATGTAGCAAAATTTTCTTTACAACAGTTCAAATGCATTCACATGGTATTCATTGATTTGTTTTCTAAGAGCGGGATCAGACACACTATTTCATCCGGAGTAAACACATCCTTCACCTTATGCTCCTCTTCCTCATTTTTCACATTTTTTACGGCAGTGGTTGTTGATAAGCTTCTTGTAGCAACCATATAAACCACCCAATTCTTAAGGTCTTGTTTACTTCTCTTATTTTTACCCACTAGAGTTTTGGGGATATGCGGGGATTTAGTGTTCACAAATCTTCTCCAATCCCCTAAAATACTCTTCCCCAAAAAATACTCTACCTTAGAGGAGAGTTTTCAATCTAGACAAAAAGGATTTGTGGGGATATCCCGGGATTATCCCGGCCAAACCCGGCATGGTAAATGGACTACGGGGATTTGGGGGGAATTGGAATAATCCCCTTTGATCTCGGCGAATACACTAGCGAACAGTATTTCAGTAGTAGTGATTTTTTTTCATTTCTAGTCTTGCCTAAGCGTTTAACTTTTCTCTAAGAAGCTGAACCATGTCCGAGGACAGAAAGTAGCAACAGTAATCCCCTAGGAGAAACCCACGCGGCAAAAGAAATAGCTAGGAAGAAGAAAAAAGCAGCAATCAGACGCAAACAATATAGTCTTAGCTAGTCACAACTTCCATATACGCATGCCGATTTAAATATGCTACTCCCTGTTGCCCAGGAACCTTTTCCCCAGAATGAATCAGAGTAGCTAGCTCGCTACATGCGCGACAGTTCAAAGCCGGCCCATCACACAATGATTTTGCCCCTGGTCGATCGGGTTCGTGGCTGAAATCATTCTCGTGCCTGAGGCGCGCTGCAGCGAAGCCCAGGCAAGCGCCAGGCAATAGGGGCTCTGCATCCGCCCGTCAATAGTTCCATTATGCACCTGAACATATGGAATCTGTGAGTAAAGCACCTAATGAGATGGTTATGACTCACATGGACAAGTGAATCACCTCAGAACTAACATGCGCCACAGAAGTACTGATGTACTGTATGCAGTGGCACCATTTTTTCTTAATAGGAATTTAATGACACTCAAGTCCTCGATGTTATTTGTGCCATTGCATGTTGCTTTTCAGTGGCAAAGCAGCTTGTTTTATGGATTGACTTAAAAGTGGGGTGTAGCGCATAAATTACTACTCCCTCCGTTTTAAAATATAAGATGTTTTAGTTTTTGTGAAACTAATGTATCTAGACGCATTTAGTATGTAGGTTCGGAGTGAATCTACACACTAAAAAGGATCTAGATACATTCGTTTTACAAAAGCTAAAACATCTTATATTTTGAAACAGAGGGAGTAGTTTTTAAAGTGAATGATCATCCTTTTTTTTCTGGAATTGCTACTTGTTTTTGCATATTATGAATTGAATTTCATGCATGGACAGGGGAGGATGATACTTGCCCATTTATGTGACGAGCCAAAAGGTCTAAAAACTGGAATGTGCATGGTATGTCTATACCCATTACTGCCATATGTTTGTTTTGCTACATAGACCAAGTGCAAGAGTAATACGGAACAATGACTTAACTCTTATTTCAGTCTCTGGTGTTTCTTCCATTCGCGATAGCGAATGCTCTCGCCGCAAAGATTAACAGTGGGTAAGGTCCTTTATGTCTCTCACCTGGTAATGCTAATATTGCACCTGTACCTGCATGCAGTGAAGCTAAACGATGCATCGTTACTATTGACAGGACTCCTTTAGCTGATGAGCTTCTGGTTCTTCTCATGTATACTGCGTACACAGGTGAAGTACTCCACTTCAACGTTTAGTTTGAAATGTCTAAAGCTGAAGCGTTTGGCTCTCAGTTGGATACCTCTGCCTGTGTGTGTCTTGCAACCTAGTGCAACATATACACTTCTAGTCTACATACCACTTGCTTGCATATGCCGTTGCGACAGACGCTTAACCCAACGTCTTGTTTCTTTGTGACAGTGGGTCTTTACTTGCATCTTGCCTTTTCTGTTTGCCGTGAAATCAAGGAGGCTCTTGGAATCTACTGCTTCAGGTCTGCAAACCTCTCAACATCATCTTAACTATTCTTGAAAGTACCGTAGTCCCAACACCCTTCTTGCTGTTTGACAGGATAACCAGAAAAGAGGCTTGAGTTGTGTTTTAGTTCCCACATACCATGGGATGCATTCAGCAACATTATATTCCCCCAAGATATTGTCTGCCGTCTACCAGGGCAATGACACAACACAACGGCTCATCGCCGCGCATGCTGGAAGAATCCGGTCTCTGGGACAGCGTGGTGACTAGGGAGTCATTCAGCTTGTTCAGGTAGCTTATAGATTTTGCGAGGACTGTAATGCAGATTTATCTGAAGTAGCCAATGTACAAAGATGCTGAAGCAATAGCGGTAACTAGACGAGATGAAACCGTAAGGTGCGTGCTGAAGTCGTTGTGCTTGGGGAGAACAGTAACCATGCTCGACTCGTGGACTGTATTTGTATACTGCTTTTGCCTTTCCGTTTGTTTGTGCGATGAGTTGGCAACTTGAGAAACTCCTTTCAGTAGTAGCTTCCTCCAGTCAGAGTCAGGTTAATGTGGCCGGCCCGTTTTACTAGCCCGTTACTACGGCCTTTCAGATCTAGTTGGCCTAGCTTCCAGGAAGAATCCATTGGTGGGCCTCTTGTGACGGCCAGTTGGACATTACGCTATCCAGCTGCTGGGAAAAAAATGGGGCGCCACATTCTCCCGCCACGCCATATCCTCGACGGGAAGAAAACAGGCGCTTTTGAGGGGGCAAATCATTTGGCTCCATAACTCCTGCAGGAGATGGGTACACAGCGTAGCATGGGCTCATGTCTCCCCTGTACAAAACTGGGCGCACTCGATCGATGGAATGGAAGCGTATCCGCGGTGGCAATAATGGTGCACTTTTCACCTTCAAAAATATAGTATGAACAGATCATTGCTGCCTTTTGGGATGGGCACACAACTGGTAGATCCGGGAGTAGTAGCACGTTAGTCTACGAGTTAAGCTGTAGACACTCGACAGGTGCTGGCCTCACGTTGGGTGGACCTCTACAGGTAATTTACATGCCGCCATACCTCTTCCTTTATGACCATCTGTACCTTAGAGCTCCTTTTTTCTCGCAACTTCTGTCGTACATTTCTTGAAACGTGTGGTTTTCAACTCGAGGGAGTGGTTTAGTCGAGTCATACGACTTCAAGCATTTCGAATTTTCAACGAATCTATCCAATGGGGGTTTTCCACTCGTTGGTTGGTGGGGTGGCCAATTTCCTATCCACACTATTCTCAAGAGAAGCGAAATAATGGCCCTGGATGCATGTGCTCCCACGCAGAAATCTTCTAAATTGCAAACACTATTTACAATGTTCAAAAAAATCTAAAAAGTTATGCATATAAGTATTTATCGTTAGTTCCTACTTCCTCTGATTCATATTAATTATAGCTGAAATAGACATGTTTTAGTACTAGATACCACTCCCTCCTTCACGGTTTGCAGGGTGCTTTATAAAATTCTCACGGACCTAGGCGTAAACGTATTGGCTGAAAATTAGACCTATTAATGAGCGGTTAAGACGCATGCATTGGTGGGAGACGGTTACATGCATAGAAAGTTGGGAGGAAATGTGCCACATTAATTAACAATTAATTCTTATGCGCCTAGGAACGTTGCAGTTTTGGAAAAACTCAAATTTGATTAGACGCCCTGCAAACCGTGAATGAGGTAGTATATCCAATTCATCGACACTTAGTATTAGATCAGTGGGAGTACTATGTTTGTTTCATAAATGACATCGAGTTTAGATCACTAAACTGTTCTCGTATGTACTACTTAAAAATCCATTTTCAATTTTTCTTTAAGGGTGGCCTTTTATCGGTCACCGATGCTATGCATAAGAGCATCTCTAGCAGATAACTCATATCCGTCGTCCCGTAAATTTGTGTGCCAATATGCGGTACCGAGACCCAAAAGTGGAAAAAGATACCGTAAAAAGGCCCATACCGCAAATATTTTTGTCGTGTCCCGCAAAACGACCCGTCCGTCCCGCATATATTCGGAACGGGGGGCCGATGATGCGGTCGGTAAACCGCATCCTCATTCCCTCATTCCTCACGCGCAGTAACCCACCCGAGCTCGTGCCGCGGACACCGATTCCGCCGCCGTCCGTCGCCTCCGCTCAAATCGTCACCGCTCACCGCCGCATCAACCCTCCCCGCACCCATGGCCGGCCAATCGTGCCGCAATGTGGCCGGCCGTGGCGGCGCTTCTCCGCTTCGCGACAATAGCTCGAGCGGCCGAGCTCGCGCGCTGCCGGTCTCCGCGGAGGAGGCCGCTCGCTAGCGCTCGGAGGCCGCGCGTGCTCGCGGAGCTTTGGCCCGCAGTCGCGCTTCGTCGCTGGCTTGGTATGACTCTAACTCCTCCGGCGACGGTGCTGTTAAGAATATAATACACGCCTAGCTCTTTTCATCAGTTTGAACTTTTGGTTCAGATGGCTAGTGCATCAATTCAATATGGTATCGGAGCCAAGAGGTCTGAAGTTGAAGACTCCGCTCACGTAGTTTACAGAAAAAGATTATGCGTCCTGCATCGAACCCACGCTAAGGATTAAAATAGCCTAAACGTGAGGGGGAGTGTTAAGAATATAATACACGCCTAGCTCTTTCCATCAGTTTGAATTTTTGGTTCAGATGGCTAGTGCATCAATTCAATAGGCGCATCAACGGAGGACGACGAAGTGTGCGAGGCAAAGTTTAATTCGCTCGGGACGATCATATATGATGTGTGGGAGTGCGCCAAGCGCCGCCGCGTCGAGCGTGACGCGGAGCAGCGCGAGGTCCGTCGTGCGACGCGCCGCTTCCTGCGCGAGCACCAGGCGCGGCTCGGCTTATTCGTCGTGGACTACTCCGACGGCGAGTAGGCGCGGCGCTGTGACAACGAATTCCGGTAAGTAGTTACCGTCGGTAGGGTTAGGTCTTAGGTAGGGTTTGCATCGATGCCACTGCGGCATCGATTTGATGTGTAAATTATGATGATCTGTATGATCAAACTATCCTCCTATGTATGAACTTGTGATCAATCTTGCGCAAAATATTTTTTCGAATTTGCAGTATTTGATTCGGTTTTTGTTCTGCGCCGTTGAATTTGGTGGTACAAAAGTGGTTTGTGGTAAACTCTGCAGTACGAGCTTTTAGGGTATTATATGCTAGAGATGTTCTAAGAAGTACACCTCTCATCCAAATTAGTAGTCGCGGGTTTATTAAATCTAGACAAATTTTAGGCCAAATTTTGTCTAAAATTATGACACGTAAGTAATAGTAGTATAAGTTTTTAATTCTCTCACGCACGAAAGAAAATTACAGTTACCGCCGTTTGGCGGGCGCTGCAGGGGCCAAATACGAGCAGCTTTCCCGAAACTTGCGAGCACTGTGAAAAGAGCCTGCACACCATCCAGCTTTCACCACAACCGGTACGTGCAAGAATCGCACGTACCACGTCAGTGCCTGCCTACCTGCCTGCCACGAACCGGCCGGCCGGCGGGGCCGGTATCTCGTCACCGGCTCACCGCTGCCTCTGCATGCCGACGAGGAGAAGGAAAGAACCAACCACGCCGTGCTAAAGGCATGCACCGAGCTCGTTTTCCCAAGTATATGTATCTGGCACCGTGATCGATCGGCCAGCCAGCCAGAGCCAAACCAAAAGCTCGGAAAGCGACCGGTGAGAGAGAGAGCTCGCCTCCGGCGCGTCTGCAGCAGCTCAGCTCACCTCTGGGCCATGCCGCCATGGGGACGGAGGCCGGCCGGGTCCCGCCGCCGTCTAGCTAGCTAGTGCCACCGCTATATACGTTGACAAAACCGCCCCCTCCTTTTACTGCACAGTGAAAAAAGACCTCGCCGTCAACGTGCCGCTCCTCGCCGGGGATCGCGTACGGCGGGCGCGTCTAGATAGCTAGTCGCCCACTGTGGACTCCGTCTGGAGCCCATGTCCCGCTCTGAACTTTGCCATGCCGTGCCACTCCAGTCCAGCGCTGTCCACTGTATACGTGCGGCCGCAAGAAGAAGAGAAAGCGGGAGCGGAGCGGAGCGGCGTGGGCATGGGCGCGGAGCAAACGCCGCTGCCTGGCTAATCCGGTGCAGAGCTGTACTGTAGTACTGTACACGTTGCAGCATTGAGCCAGCGTTGCCCGTACCCGTAGCTGTACGTAAGTACGTACGTACTCGTCGTATGTGCGCAGAGACAAAGCTCAGATTAGGCACGCGCAGAGCTTGGCTAGTTGCACTAGTACATACTCTATTTTTCCTTCTTTTTATTACTATAGTATATTTGTCAGTGCTTCTAGGGTGCTACCGTTATGGTAGTACCAAATGGTACTGAACTACTGATACGCCTACCGGTGCCATTTATTGCGCTTGCATCGGAGTTTTTTTTTTTTTTTGCGGAGAGATCTCGGTTGAGGGTTTGGGTGTACGTACGGCGTCGCATTGATGAGACGTGCCATTGTGCTCCTCCGATCGGATCCGGTCCGGTCGCTCCAATAATTCACGCCCGCCGGCACGAGGAACGTCTGACCTCCAGCCGTGCCGCTTGTTCCTTCCTTCAAATCCTCTCTCATTGGATCGTTGTACGGCTAGTAGTGTCGGTCTCGACCCCCTCGCCCTACGATACCAACTGTTTGTTTTGTTTTGTTTTGGCGGGGGAGGAGTATTAAAGAGCAGTTTTAGCCGTGGATTTGACCAAGATTTGATCGACGGTGGGCCTGCATGCCATGCGTGTCACGGGCGAAGCATGCGCGGTCTACTAACTATCTAAGCATGCACACTTACGTAGTAACTTGGCAATGGCATGCTGTGATATGGTGGGACCATGTACCGATCTTGACGTACGTACGTACGTACAGCACGGCGAGCTCGAGGTTAGAGTCCTACTACGTACGTACAGCACGGAGTAGCACGTTGCATCGAGATAAGCATGTATATATAGGATGTCTATTGAGATTTGCATGTGCCAGACTACTACTAGCACGTTGCATCAGCTAAATTCTTCTAGACTAGTAGCAGAGCGATTTTCTTTAAAATAATATACTTTTCTTAATATTTTTTAGATCTATTATACGTTTTTTGAATTTTACAAAACTAGCACTTTATCGGCTTGATCGAAGCCGATTGGGTCTGTCGGCGTAGAGCAAGCCAATTGCCCGAGGCTATTGGCGAGGCCCAGGCCGACTGAACCAATCGGTCTGGCCCAGACCGACTGGTCAGACCCTAACCGATTGCATACGCAGAATGAAAGGACGGACGAGCCGCAGGCGAGCCAAAAGATTGCTATCGGACACACATACCGATTGGCCAATCCGCCAAGAGAAGGCCGATTGGAGCATGCACGTTAATTTGCTTTTTATTATGTCCTGATAAACTGCCCGGGCACCGCATGTGAATGAGCTGCATGCAATACTCTGTGTCAAGGTACTGACCGGTCTAGCTGGATTGCATGGTGGACGGCCTGGATGCATGTGAATTAGTTAGTTGAAGCAGTCCGCTTCACTAAGGCCGATTGGGACAGTCGGCTTCCCTTAGGCCGATTGGTGTGGCCTGACGGCGATCGATTGGCCGACGCGAGCCTAGCTGTCCCATGCGCTGACGCTCAGTCGACTTGCTCCACGCCAACTGGTCCAATCGGCCTCGTCTCGGCAGACAAAGTGCTAATTATGTAAAATCTAAAAAAGATGTAATAAATGCGAAAAAGATTTAAAAAAATATATTATTTAAGAAAAATCTTTATCTAAAAAAGATGTAATAGATGCGAAAAAGATTTAAAAAAGTATATTATTTAAGAAAAAACTTTTTTTAAAATAATATTTTTTTTATATTTTCTAGATCTATTATACGTTTTTTGAATTTTACAGAATTTTACAGAATCGGTGCTGGGTGGAGATTTTTCTCCGAAATACACCGCAAATTAATCCTTAGAAAAAAGATTTCCCTAGTGCGCGTGTGTGGGGTGTGTGTGCGCGCGCGTCGTGGGTGTGTGGGCGTGTGTGCGTGCGTGTGTGTGTGAATAAGAAGATGTAGTAAAGCTGTGTTAATTTTTATTTAAATTTTCTTCTGAATAGAAGAAGCACTATTTTTTTTTAATGATGAAAGAATAAGCGCACACTATTATTACTCTCTCTGTCTCAAAATAAATAGATGTCTCAAATTTGTCAAATTTAAATAAATATAAACACTATTTATTACTCCCTCCGACCCATATTAATTGACTTGGATTTATCAAAATTTGAATAAATCTAGACACTATTTAGTACAGAGGTTCGTCTAAAATTTGACAAATTCAAATCAATTAATATGGACCGGAGGGAGTATATAGATTCATTCAAATTTTAAAAATTCTAAGCATCTCCACTCGTTGGGCGAATTCAGGCCGAAAACCGGACTTTTTTGGCCGAATGAAACAAGTTTTCGGCCTGGTTACTTCCAGTTTCCCACTCGCGTACCCAAGTTGAGTCCCGGATTCGGCACGAAATATGGACGAATATAGGCGGATTTTATTAAATAGGGCAAGGGCGCACATATTACATCGAATTAAAAACTAGGAAAAGGCCGCCGCCGCCGTGGTCGACGTCGAACGCCGCAACTACAGGCCGAGGCGGGGGTGGTTGCCGGCCTGGATGTGCTCCTTGCCGCCGGCGAGAGTTCGCCCTGGAACGCTCCACCAGCGGCGGCGGAAAGCCACATTGTTACGCGACGGCGAGCCCGGCGGTCCGTTGTGTCGGCCGAGTTCCTCGAGGCGCCTCTCGACGAATAACTGCCTCCAGAAGACCAGGTTGCCAGGATCCTCGGCGAGATCCGGGTCATGCAAGTCGGCGATAGCCGCCTGGATCTCTCCGGCGAGGTCCTCTTCTGTCGGGACCGGCGGAACAGGTATCCCGCCGGTGCTGAGTTGCCAGCCAGCGGGGGAGACGAGTGTCCGGCGACGCCGTATAGCGCGCCTCCCGGAGGAGCCAGGCTTCCCACGGCGACATCGTGCGTCGGCCCTCGGCCATGGCTTCTCGGCGGAGTTGAAGAGGAGCAAGAAAGGTGCGAACGACTCAAGTTCGCCGGAGTTGGGGGTGTTGTGAGAGACTGTGAAGAGAGACGTCGGGATGTACGCCTTTTATAGGCGGAGTTCGGTGGCGAGGGCGGGAGGGATGTATCGGCGAGGGCGGAAAATGGAAAACGGCGGGAAGGCTGGCGGCGACTCGGCTTCTGTCGCTGACAGGCTGGTCCACTCGGCCAATTCGCTCCGTCCGGCGTCTCCAGGGCGTATTCGGGATCCTGGGTTCGACCTGGGTAGTCTCTGGATACGCGACTGGGCCGATTTTCAGCGTCCGGACGTAATTTCGTCGTCCGGATCGACCTCCTAGGTAGGCGATTTTCAGCGTCCGGACGTAATTTCGCCGTCCGGATTCGTGCGGTGACAACTCGCGGCCTGCCTCATCGTCATATGGGTAACGGAAAGGCTGCTGGCTCTCGTATTTTTTTTTCCAAATCTGTCCAAATCTGAAAAGTTCAACCAAGTCTGACCCTTTTCGAAACTAATTTGGAATCTGACCCCTGGGGTCGGCGTCATTTAAAATGGCACCGAAGTTGTACAGATCGGCGCCAAGATGAAGCAGCTGGGAGGCAAACTAGGGAGGTCAGCGCCGTTTTAAACGGAGCCGACGTCGACGCCATTTTAAACGGAGCCGGCCTCCTTCGGGTCGGTTTTCTGTTTTGTGTGCGCCGACCCGAGCGTCATTTTAAACGGCACCGACACCACGTATCAGATTTCGAATTAGTTTTAAGACTTGGTTGAATTTTTTAGACTTGGACAGATTTGGCAGAAAATACATGCCTCTCTATCCAAAGAACCACCATCATAAGGATTCGGCAAACTCGTTTCCGTTATCGCGGACTACTATCCTTTCTGATCTGGCGTGTCGTTGCTAGCTATCTGGAGACGGAGCGCCCTGCCGCTTCTCCTCGGACCGTGGCAAGTCGCTGTTATCTTATCCCGTCTCACGGTACCGCGGCCGTGACACAACTTTCCACAAGTAAAGTAACGAGAGGGATCCGCTATTCCTTTGTCTTTTTTTTGACATGTCTATTCCTTCGTCTTAACCTAGGGTATAACTATATCTCATTATCCCACGTGCGTTCACAGGTTGACGACACATCTCAACCCCATCTCACCCGAGAACATGAGCCACGACGTCGCCGTCTTTGGAAGACCATCTCCACTCGTTGGCCCAACAGCCTCAAATCCGCACCAAAATTTGGCCGGATGACGCAAGTTTTCGTCTGGGTACGTCCAGTTTTTCACTCGTGTACCCAGGCTGAGTTTCTGGGTCGTTCGTTTCCGTTTAAATTTGGCTCAAATTCGGCTCAAGTTCGTCCAGATTTCGATATTAGCAATGAATACAGAACATTTAAGACCAAATTTCGGCGAAATTCTAAACAGAGTTCGGCGTAATATAAACATAGTTTGGCCTGCAATAAAAGTACAACATATTTCGGCCAAGTTCGGCCAGTTCATGCTCGGCATCTACGTCGTGTTGCCCCTGTGTATCCATAGGTGCTCGACAAGATCATCCTGCAGCTGTTGATGCATCGCCGGATCTCGGATCTCCTTACGCATTGCGATGAATGCAGTCCATGTTGGAGGCACCTGATGATCAGGCTTGGCAAGAGGACCTTGTCTGTAGTATGGCTCGTCCTACTCGAGCAAACTCACTGGATCCTTCCTCTTATCCTCAATGATCATGTTTTGCAAGGTCACACAACAGTTCATCACTTCCCACATCTGATCTTTCGACCATGTCATAGCAGGGAACCGGACAACTGCAAACCTCTGCTGGAGCACACCAAATGTCCGCTCCACGTTCTTCCTGCAAGCTTCATGTTTCTTGGCAAAGTGAGAATGCTTGGGGAGCATTGGGCTTGAATAGTCTTCACAAATGTTGGCCATCTTGGATAGATGTCATCTGCTAGATAGTATCCCTTGTTGTAGTGGTGCCCACCGATCTCAAATTCTACGGGGGGAGTATGACCCTCAACAAGCTTGGAAAAGACAGTTGAGGAGTTGAGGACGTTGATGTCGTTGTTCGATCCCGCCATGCCAAAGAAGGAGTGCCAGATCCAAAGATCATGTGTAGCAACTGCCTCAAGTATCACAGTGCATCCTCCTTTGTGGCATTTGTACATTCTTTGTCATTCAAATGGACAGTTCTTCCACTCCCAATGCATGCAATCTATGCTTCCAATCATACTAGGAAATCCTCTACTTTCATTGACTATGAGGATCCGAGCAGTGTCTTCAACAGTGGTGATCTCAAGTATTGTTCCTCGAACACTGCAATCACTTCCCTGCAGAACCTGTACAAGCAATCAAGGGCGATGGACTCGGCGATGCGGAGATAGTCATCGGCAGCATCAGCCGGTGCTCCATATGCAAGCAACCTCATCGCCACGGCGCACTTCTGCAGTGAGGAAAATCCAACCAAGCCAGTGCAGTCCTTCTTGCAAAGGAAATATGGGTCGAACTCCCAGATGGCATGCACGATCTTGAGGAAGAGCTTCCGGCTCATCCTGAAACGGCGACGAAACACGTCCTCACCATGGAGTGGCTGGTCGGCGAAGTAGTCGGCGTACAACATGCAGTAGCCCTCTATCATTTGTCTCGTCTTGCACTTCCGGCGACCTGGCGCCGAACCACCACGCTTCGGCTTTGCCATCTGCATGTACAGCTGGGCGAGCGATGCGAGGATCTGCAAATGCTCTTCGCCTTCGGCGACCTTGGCGCTCTCCTCCTCCAGGAGTACGGCGAGCATCTCCTCGTCGTCGGAGTCCATGGCGAGTATCTCGTCCTCGTCGGAGTCGACGGCGAGCATCTCCTCATCGTCGGAGTCCATGGCCGAATCCGGCCAAATGCCGAACACTTGGCGGGCGTGGTGGTGGGAGCACGTAGCGAAGCAGAGCTACGGCGAGGCTAGGTCGTCTAGATCGGCGACGGGAAAGGCGTGGTGGTGGGCGGCAACTACGGCGAGCGTAGCTAAAGGCGTGGGCATGTCTTGGCGCGCAGGAGCTCCGCCGGCGAAGTCATGGCGACAGGGGGCGCTGGTAGCTCTTCGCGACAGTCTGGGCGAGTGGAGTGGGTGGGAATGAGAATGTCTCGCCGACAAAGCTGGCCCACGCCTTTTTTGCAGCGTCCGGCGTCCCCAGGACGTACCCGGAAACTTGGGTTCGGCCTGGGTAGGCCGAACCAAAACACGACGAAATCCGGACGAAAAAAGGTCCATCGGTATGCGACTGGGCCGAATTTCGACGTCCGGATCGATGTCCTGGATAGGCGAGTGGAGATGCTCTAAACCGCCCAATCTATTTCAATCTTCTATTTTCTTTCAACACATGGGCTCTCGGTCATAGGAGTTCGATCAAATTCTATATCTAATTCTTGACATGGTATTAATTCAAATCCGAGTTGAAACCATAACAAGAAATTACGGAACAGTGAGTATCTTCCGACATAAACTCCGACGGTATTTTACTCCCTGTGAGTAAACCACAGAAACGCTTTAAGTTACTCCCTCCAATTCATATTGATTGTTGTAGAAATGGATATATCTAAACACATTTTAGTGCTAGATATATCTAATCTAGTGACAAATAATATAGATATGAGGGAGTATTAAACACATTTTATCGCCATCTTTGCCGCCTCCATCACCGCGCATAAAGGCTCCGTAGAATTGCCATTCGCAAATACCCTCTCAATCGTCCATTTGAGCCGGGCATCAGAAACATATAAGAAGCAATGTAGCAATCGGCTTTAGTATTTTGAGAAAATTCCTTATTTGACACTACTCACTAATATGATTCCTTATTTTATACTAAATTTTTTTTACTTTCTTATTTGATCACTTGTGTAATTTTTTTGCCTTATATGACACTTTAGTGTACTTTGAGAGTTAACGGGGTTAACTAGAGATCTATAAAGACGTTTTTATCCCTGGTACATAATTTGACGAGAATTTGCACATGGCTAATAATTGTGTGTGACATTGATACAAAACATAAAAGTTACATTGTTTCAGTAACAAACCACATGAAGCGGGTTCAATTTATTTTGCTGGAATACGTTCGACCCGACCGGCCGCACGTACATGTATCACATCCACCCAAGCATACGAGTTGCAAGCGTGTGCACCCATAGATCATCACAAAGAAAGAAAAGCTTAGAGAAGCCTGTGGGCTGGCGCCGCACACCCAGTGATAAAATTCTATTATTGTTTCGATGCGTCACTTAATTTACATAGGCTAGAAATATATATATCATAAATTTTACTATTAATGGTCAAGACATAATGCTAGATCTAAGAGGTACACAAACTATAAACATATTACAAGTCCGTTCCACATACCTCTAAAACTACACGTACCTATGGATAGTTAATTTAAGACTGGACTCGGATGACCTTTCGACCGGCCGGCCCTCTTCCTATGTGTCTTACAGCAGCCACGCGAGTATTCTCATGGCCTGGCTTGATGCCCTTTGTCGGTCGGCCTGCCGCTTGTCTTCGTGTGATTTCCCGTTTCGTGCATGCAGTTCATCAGGGTAATTTTCAATCCAGGTGCTCTGCCGTGCAAGATCAATTCATGGTTTTCCTCATCACAGAGGTACGCCCATGCATCTTAGACATGTATGAGTCAAACTATTAAATAAGGGGTATTTAGGTCCAGATGGAAAAAAATTAACAGAACCTTTTGACAGAACTGACGGTAGTGTCATATAAGGCAAAGAAATTTTAAAAGTGGCCATATAAGGAAGTGAAAAGTTTTTAGTGTCAAATAAGGAATCATATTAAAGAGTAGTGTCAAATAAGGAATTTTCTCTAGTATTTTTTGGTTGCCATGGATCAAATTAGTAGGAACAAAAAAAATTGAGAAGTGCCATTTTTATTATGGTGTCATTGAACTAGTTCTAATATTCGGAAGAAATTGTAAAAGAATTTTAATAAAATGAAAATTTGGATGGGAGCGACAATGTAACAATCGACACACGTAGTCATCTAACAAAGAGCCGCATACTCCCCTCAGAAGTAACATAATTGATATAATATAAGCTCAAGATAATACCAATATAATCCACGTAGAACTAGCCATTCCAATCATAAAAAATGCTTTTAGGACTGATATTTATATTAGTTCTCTCGACGTATTCAATATGTTTAATGTTGAAGGAAATTTTTTCATTCGCTTAAACATCTTGCAAAAACATCCTCGACTTTCACATGTCATTTTAACACTTATCAATTCAAAAATACTGTAGTTTTCGCGGGTGAAAGAACATTTCTTATCCCTAGAGATTTTGGTGTTTATTACAACACACATAACGGACTAATTATTTTCCAAGTATTCTACAGGTTGTATTGCTAGAATTCCCTGACTAATTGCTCACAAAAAGGACTTTCCTGCTGCTCCACATTTTGCCTTAGTGATGTCCGGTAGTACCGGAGAATTCATCCGGTATTACCGCTTAGGACCGGCAGCACCGGGTTTCACTTCTAGGCCTGGCAAATGTGGTGGGTATGCTGGCCAAAGGCCTAAGAACTGAGAGGTATTAAAAAGCGGTAGTACCGCATTTTGGTACCGCTCATGACTGAAGCAATTGGTAAGCTCGCCAAACTCCTCAGAACTGAGCGGTATCAAAAAGCGGTAGTACCGCATTTTGATACCGGTCAAGACTAAAGCGATTGGCAAGCTTGCCAATCTCTTCAGAACTGACCGGTACTAAAATGCGGTAGTACCGCATTTTAGTACCTATCACTTCTGAGGAGATTGGCCAGTTGACTCACACTGATGTTCCCCCGGTATCAAAATGCGGCACTACCGCAAGTATCTGGTAGTACCGCACTGTAGGTCTGATACTACCGTCGTGCGGTACCACCACACTTTGATAACAGTGGAAACTGTTGGGCTATGTAACTCAATGTTGCATCTTCGGTACCTGTCCGGTAGTATCAGTTGTTTCCGGTACTACCGCTTGGAAAATCCGTTACTACCGCTGCATTAAATGCTCCAACGGTCAGCTTGGAGCTGGAGCTATAAATATCCCTTCACCTACCTTGGGACAAGCTTCTCATTTCGCATTAAAGTCTACTACCACCATTGGAGCCACCAAATCTACAAGATCTCTTCAATCAACCACCCAAAGTCCTTGATCTTTGGGGAATCGAAGGAGGAGGCCTTGATCTACTACTTCACAAAAAGAGATCTTCATTTCCCCCTCATTCACTTGAGGGCCCCTTTGCTCTAGTGTTTTTCTTGGAAACCCTGGTTCTAGATTTGGTTCTTACAAGCTTGTCTTTGATTGTCTTGACAGCTTGCTTGTATTTGGGAGCCTCCAATTAAGTTGTGGATGTGTTCCCCAAACTTGTAAAGGTGCTGGCTTCCACCTTGAAGGTTTCCGATATAGTGGAAGGTGGATCGATCCCGTTGGGGTGAGATTCATCGGAGAACAAGGGAGGCCTCTCGTGGCGTTGGTGGTTTGAAACCACCCCTTCTCCAAACGTAGACGTACTTCCCCTCAAAAGGAAGGAACTACGGGAAACAAATCCATGTGTCTCTGCGTCCACCACTTTGGTTACTTCTATCATTTACCGTACTTTACTTACTTGTTCTCGCTTAGTATTGTGTTAGCTAGTGCATATTTGTCATATAGGTAAATTCACCTTAGTTGCATTATCTAGAGAATTTACCTTATTGTCAAACCCTAATTTGAAAAAGAAGAAAATTTGAAGTAGCACCTATTCACCCCCCATACGATCCTTTCAATTGGTATCAGAGCTTCGTCTCTTTATTTGGGCTTTACCGCCTAAGAGAATATGGGTAGCCGCGAAGGGGATGGTGATGGTGAGCCCACCACGGTGACCATGGAAGATCTCAAAAACTTGGAAACAAGATTGAGCTCTTCCTTGGTCAACATTGTAAGAAGATGCTTGAGCAACTTCTTAAAGACAAAGATGGCTCATCATCCCCCTCTCCTCAAGAGGATCCTCCATCTGTTTTACCTAAAGGTAATACTCTGGTATCCCCCGAGGATACGATGGTAAGGGGTAAACAAGACAACACTAATTCCTCCACACAAAATGATGGGGGAAGGGTGAGCACCGTGATTCATGGTACTCTCCCGACCCTCTAATCCCTCACCCTCATGTATACAATAGAGGTGACCCACCTAAGCTTGAAGAATCTACTACTTTTGCTCAATGGCAATCACTAATGAGAACTCATATGTGCAGCTCTTGCATTGAACTATGGAACATCATCGAGCATGGACTCTTTATTGGGATCCAAACAACTTGACAAGAAGAGAGGTTGTCAATGGTCAACTCAATGCCACTGCCTTGCATATGATTCAAGAAGGATTGGGTACAAAGGATTATACACACATCAAGCACTTTAGCATTGCCAAGGAAGCTTGGGATGCCCTCACTGTATTGTTTGTTGGAAATGAGAGTATGAGGAGGAACCGGTATGATGCACTAAGTAATGAAGCCGAAGGCTTCTACATGATGGAAGGTGAAGATCATGAAGACATGTACCAAAGGCTCCAGACCACCGCCACCGCTTTTAGAAACGTGGGTGCCTCACATGTGGATGATGCATAGATAAAAAGGAAATATGTGAGTGCACTCATGCCCTTTGAGACCACCGACTTGAAGAGCCTACAAGGAAGACACAACTACCATCTCATGACCTCCAATGAAGTTATGCAAGAGATGGCCGCTTTCAAAGTTGCCGCCAAGAATGCCAAAGATGTTGGAATTATGCCCTAGAGGCAATAATAAAGATGTTATTATTATAATTCTTGTTCATTATAAAGTTTATATTCCATGCTAGAATTGTATTAAGCGAAAACTTTGATACTTGTGTGGTTTATGAACAACACCGTGTCCCTAGTACGCCTCTATGGACTAGCTCATTGATTAATGATGGTTAAGGTTTCCTAACCATAGACATGAGTTGTCGATTAATAATGAGATCATGTCATTAGGAGAATGATATGATGGACATACCTAAATTAAGCAGAGCAATTAGATCGTGTCATCGTGTTCATCTTTGCGAAGCTTTTTCTTATGTCAAATATTGTATTCCTTAGACCATGAGATAATACAACTCTCTGGTATCAAAAGAAAGCTTTGAGGTCATCAAACGTCATCCTATGTGAGGGTGATCATAAAGGTGTCTCTCAGGTGATCGGAAAGTACTTGTTGGGTTGTATGTATCGAGATGGAATTTGTCCCTTCCGAGTCGGAGAGATATACTTTGGGCCCACTAGGTAATCGATATCAACACCGCTTGCAAGCACGTGGTTAAGGAGTTAATCACAAAGTGATATCGGATTACGGAACGAGTAAAATACTTGCCGTGAACGAGATTGAACTAGGTATACCGATACCAACGATCGAATCTCGGGCAAGTAAAATATCGCGTGACGAAGGGAATACATATATGGGATTAATTGAATCCTGGCATCGTGGTTCATCCAATATGATCATCGATGAATATGTGGGAATATGGGTTTCCAGATCCCGCTGTTGATTATTGATAGAAGATCATGTCTGCATATTCTCGAACCCGTAGGGTCACACACTTAACATGCCTCGTGTTGGAATTATGCCCTAGAGGCAATAATAAAGATGTTATTATTATAATTCTTGTTCATGATAATGTTTATATTCCATGCTAGAATTGTATTAAGCGGAAACTTTAATACTTGTGTGGTTTGTGAACAACACCGTGTCCCTAGTACGCCTCTATGGACTAGCTCATTGATTAATGATGGTTAAGGTTTCCTAACCATGGACATGAGTTGTCGATTAATAATGAGATCATATCATTGGGAGAATGATGTGATGGACATACCCAAACTAAGCGAAGCAATTAGATCGTGTCATCGTGTTCGTCTTTGCGAAGCTTTTCTTATGTCAAATATTGTATTCCTTAGACCATGAGATAATACAACTCCCTGGCATCGGAAGAAAGCTTTGAGGTCATCAAACGTCATCCTATGAGAGGGTGATCATAAAGGTGTCTCTCAGGTGATCGGAAAGTATCTGTTGGGTTGTATGTATCGAGATGGGATTTGTCCCTCCCAAGTCGGAGAGATATACTTTAGGCCCACTCGGTAATCGATATCAACACCGCTTGCAAGCATGTGGTTAAGGAGTTAATCACAAAGTGATATCGGATTACGGAACGAGTAAAGTACTTGCTGTGAACGAGATTAAACTAGGTATGACGGTACCGACGATCAAATCTCGGGCAAGTAAAATATCACGAGACGAAGGGAATATATATATATGGGATTGATTGAATCCTGGCATCGTGGTTCATCTGATATGATCATCGATGAATGTGTGGGAGTCAATATGGATTTCCATACCCCGCTGTTGATTATTGATAGAAGATCATGTCTGCATATTCTCGAACCCGCAGGGTCACACACTTAACGTGTCTCGACGCTAGGATAGATTGGATAATTGGTTTATGAGTTTTTGTTCGGAGTCTCGGATGGGATCCGGGACATCACGAGAGGTTCCGGAATGGTCCGGAGAATAAGATTCATATAAGGCAGTGCAGTTTTTGGAGTTCGGAATTGTTCCGGGTTAATCGGTATTGTACCGGAAGCTTCTGAACCTTCCAGAAGGGTACCAACGTGGCCCCACCTTCCGGGAGGGGGCATGGGCCTATGAGGGAGTTCCCTTGCCGCATTGGGCCAGGGGCACAAGGCCCCATAGGGCCCAACCGGCCAGCTAGGGTAAAACCCTAACTAGACCTTCTAGAAGGGGGGGGGTTTCCTTGCCCCCCACTCCTCCTCCTTGTGGCCGCCGGTTTGGACTTGGGGGAGGGGCTAGGGCAGCCGCCCACCCCTCTATATAAAGAGGTCTGGGGGCGCACCCCCCCACACACACCTTCCCCTCCAAAGCTAGCCGCCCTGCTGCCCTCCTCTCTCTCTCTCCCTCGCGACTGCGTGTAGGCGAAGCCCTGCTGCAGAAACTCTCCACCATATACACCACGCCGTCGTGTTGTAGATCCAATCCGTCTCTCCACCATACTTGCTGGACCGAGGAAGGAGGAGACGTCGAGGTGCTGCATGTGTGCATCTCACGGAGGCACCGCCACTTGTGGTGCTAGATCGGATCGGATCGCGAGGAGGAGAAGCGAGTACGACTACATCACCCACGTTCCGACGAACGTTCCGCTGTGCGAATCTTCAAGGGTATGAAGATCTAATCCAATCTCTCTCGTTGTTTGCATCTCCTAGATTAGATCTTGGCTTTCCCTCTGTTTGCATCCGTAGAAAATTTTGATTTACTATGCCGCGAAACCCTTCAGTGGTATCAGAGCTAGATCTATGCGTAGATGTGTTTCACGAGTAGAACGCAACATGGTTGTTGCGGGCGTTGATGTTTTTTGTTGCAAGCCTCTTGTTTGTGTTCTTCTTATGACGCGGGATAGTGAGATTGAAGCGGTCCAGGCCAACCTTACGCGACGTTGTTCGCGAGATCGGCTCCGCACTTGACGTGTGGCTTGTTCCACACATGCGGTTGGTGGATGCCAGTTTCTCTCACTATAGTTGTCATGGGATTAACACCGGAGTTTGGCAACCATAATATCACCGTTGTGGCTTTCCGTAGGTAAGAATCGTTCTTAGCATGCTACTCCCAAAAGCCACGTAAAACATGCAACAACAAAGTAGAGGCGTCTAACTTGTTTTTGCAGGGAGTGTTTTCTATGATATGGTATGGCCCAATATGTGATGTGTATAATGTATGCGATGATCATGTTTTGTAATGTTTCACGACTTGCATGTCGATGAGTACACAACCGGCATGCGCCATATGGTTGTCTTTATAATTGTGTATGACATGTGTGTCAACTTCTTATGCGCCATGTAATAGTTTCACTTTATCGCTAAGTAGTTAGCAATAGTTGTAGTTGCTATTCGTGGTGGAGGCAATCATGGTGGAGTGATGGAGATCATGCCGGAACGCACAAGATGGAGATCATTGCGCGAAGTTTGGCTATACCATGTCACATAAAGTTATATGCATGTGATGTTTATCCTTTTATGTATCTTATTATGCTTAGATCGCGACGGTAGCATTATAAGATGATTCCTCACTTAAAGATCAAGATAAAAACTGTGTTCTCCCCAAGTATGCACCGTTGCGAAAGTTTGTCGTGTCCAAGAATCACGTGATGATCGGGTGCTATAGACTCTACGCTCACATACAACGGGTGCAAGCCAGTTTTGCACACGCGGAAATACTTGGGTCTAACTTGACGAGCCTAGCATGTACAGACATGGCCTCGGAACACATGAACCGAAAGGTTAAGCATGAGTCATATGAATGATATGATCGACACTTCGTTGTCCACCATTGAAACCACATCTCTTCTCGTGAAGATCGGATTAGGTGTGGTGAATTTGGATAGTGTTCACTAAACAACTTGAGGGATGTTGAATTTAGTGGGAGTTCATCTAGTAATTTGATTAAAAGTTGAACTAGTTATCATGAACATAGTCTAATTTGTACTTGCAAATATTGTAGATCAAATGGATAAGTCCAACTTCAACTTCAATGTTTTTGCTGAGAAGGAAAAGCTTAAAAACAATGGGTCTAACTTCACCAACTGGTTCCGCAATCTGAGAATCATTCTCTCTGGCAGTCAAAAGGACTATGTCCTTGGGAAAGCGTTAGGTGACCCCCCTGCTGCAACTGCGCCGGCTGATGAGATAGCTGTCTATCAGTCGCGCAAAGATGATTATGGTGTGATTAAGAGCACCATGTTGTTTGCTATGGAACCGGAACTTCAAAATCGTTTTGAAGACTATCCCGGGCCCTTTGAGATTCTCGAAGAGCTGAAAACCATGTTTCAGACTCAGGCCCGTTCTGAGAGATATGAGATCTCTGAGAAGTTCTTTAACTGCAAGATGGAGGAAGGGAGTTTCGTTAGTGAGCACGCCATTAAGATGACGGGCTACACTCAACGCCTTGAGCAACTGGAATGCACGACTCCAGAGGAGCCCAAGATTGACAGGGTTCTGCAATCACTCCTCCCAGCTACAAAAATTTTGTAGTGACTCACAATCAGATTGGTTCCACTAATACGATCACCGAGCTCTTCGCAAAACTGAAGGCTGCGGAGGTGGACATCAAAAAGGATAATCATGTGTTGATGGTCAACAAGCCCACCTTCAAGAAAGGTAAGGGTGCAAAGAAGCCCTTCAAGAAGGGCGACGGCAAGCGCACTGCCCCTGCCGAGAAGAAGCTCAAGTCTGGTCCTAAGCCGGACACTGAGTGCTTCTATTGCAAGGACAAGGGTCACTGGAAGCGCAAATGTCCGAAGTACTTAGCGGACAAGAAGGCTGGCACCATCAAAGGTATATTTGATATACATGTTATTGATGTTTTCCTTACTAGCGCTCGTTGTAGTGCCTGGGTATTTGATACTGGTTCAGTTGCTAATATTTGTAACTCAAAACAGGAGCTACGGAATAGACGGCGGCTTGCGAGGGATGAGGTGACGATGCGCGTTGGCAGCGGATCAAAGTTGATGTGATGGCCGTCGGCACGCTCTCCTTAGTTTTACCTTCGGGATTAGTTTTAAACCTCAATAAATGTTATTATGTGCCTGCGTTGAGCATGAACATTATTTCTGGATCTTGTTTATTGCAAGACGGTTATTCATTTAAATCAGAGAATAATGGTTGTTCTATTTATATGAGTAACATCTTTTATGGTCATGCACCTATTGTGAATGGTTTATTTCTTCTAAATCTCGAAAAGGATGAAACACACATCCATAACATTGAGGCTAAAAGATGCAAAGTAGATAGTGATAATACTACTTATCTATGGCACTGTCGTCTAGGTCATATTGGTGTAAAACGCATGAAGAAACTCCATTATGATGGACTTTTGGAGTCTCTTGATTTTGAATCATTTGACACATGCGAACCATGCCTCATGGGCAAGATGATCAAAACCCCGTTCTCCTGTATGATGGAGCGAGCAATGGACTTGTTGGAAATCATACATACCGATGTATGCGGACCGATGAGTATTTCGACGTGCGGTGGATATCGCTATTTTCTCACTTTTACCAATGACTTAAGTAGATATGGGTATATCTATTTAATGAAACATAAATCTGAAACGTTTGGAAAGTTCAAAGAATTTCAGAATGAAGTGGAGAACCATCGTAACAGAAAGATTAAGTTTCTACGATCCGATCGTCGAGGTGAATATTTGAGTTATGATTTTCTCACGCATCTTAAAGCAAGTGGGATCGTTTCGCAACTCACGCCACCCGGAACACCACAGCGCAACGGTGTGTCTGAACGCCGGAATCGAACCCTAATAGATATGGGCCGATCAATGATGTCTCTTACTGATTTGCCGTTATCATTTTGGGGTTATGCATTAGAAACCGCTGCATTCACTTTAAATAGGGCTCCATCTAAATCCGTTGAGACGACACCGTATGAACTGTGGTTTGGTGCTAAACCTAAGTTGTCGTTTCTTAAAGTTTGGGGATGCGAAGCTTACGTCAAGAAGTTGATGCCAGACAAGCTCGAACCCAAAGCGGAGAAATGCGTCTTCATAGGATACCCTAAGGAAACTATTGGGTATACCTTCTATCACAGAACCGAAGGCAAAGTGTTTGTCGCAAAGAACGGTTCCTTTCTTGAGAAGGAGTTTCTCTAGAAAGAAGTGAGTGGGAGGAAAGTAGAGCTAGACGAGGTTATTGAACCTTCTCTTAAGTTGGAGAGTAGCGCAACACCTGAAATTGTTCCAGTGCCGCCTGCACCAACAATAGAGGAAGCTGATGACAAGGATCATAAAGCTTCGGATGATGCTGCTACTGAACGTCGCAGGTCGACAAGGTCGCGTGCCCCTCCTGAGTGGTACGACAACACTGTCTTGTCTGTCTTGTTGGTAGAAGACAGTGAACCTACGAACTATGAGGAATCAATGATGAGACCAGACTCTGAGAAATGGCTAGAAGCCATGAAATCCGAATTGGGATCCATGAGCGAAAACCAAGTATGGACTTTGGTGGACCCTCCTAGCGACCGAAAGGCCGTTGAGTGCAAATGGATCTTCAAGAAGAAAACGGACGTGGATGGTAATGTTACCGTCTATAAAGCACGGCTTGTCGCGAAAGGGTTTCGACAAGTTCGAGGTGTTGACTACGATGAGACTTTCTCTCCCGTAGCGATGTTTAAGTCCATTCGGATTTTATTAGCAATTGCTGCGTTTCATGATTATGAAATATGGCAGATGGATGTCAAGACTGATTTCCTCAATGGCAACATTGATGAAGAGTTGTATATGATGCAACCCGAAGGTTTTGTCGATCCTAAGGATGCTGATAAAGTATGCAAACTTCAGCGTTCCATTTATGGACTGAAGCAAGCATCTCGGAGTTGGAACCTTCGTTTTGATCAAGTGATCAAGAGCTTTGGATTTGTTCCAAATTTCTACGAAGCTTGCATCTACAAGAAAGCGAGTGGGATCTCGGTGACGTTTCTGGTACTATATGTGGATGACATATTGATTATTGGAAATGACATCAACATGCTTAACGATGTGAAGAGTTATTTGAACAAGTGTTTTTCAATGAAAGACCTAGGTGAAGCTGCTTATATATTGGGCATCAAAATCTATAGAGATAGACAAAGACGCCTGATAGCTTTAAGCCAGAGTACATACCTAGACAAAGTTCTGAAAAGGTTCAGAATGGATAAGGCAAAGAAAGGTTCAGTGCCTATGTTGTCAGGTAAGATATTGAGCAAGGCTCAGTGTACATCTACGGTAAATGATAGGGAAGCTATGAGCAAAGTGCCTTATGCCTCGGCCATAGGTTCTATCATGTATGCCATGCTGTGTACTAGACCGGATGTGTCCAATGCTCTTAGTTTGACGAGCAGATATCAAAGTGATCCAGGAGTGGAACACTGGACAGCCGTGAAGAACACCCTAAAGTACCTAAATAGGACTAAAGAAATGTTCTTAGTCTATGGCGGTGATGAACAGCTTGTCGTAAAAGGTTACGTCGACGCTAGTTTTGACACCGACAAGGATGATTCTAAATCTCAGACAGGATACATGTATATTTTGAATGGAGGAGCTGTGAGCTGGAGAAGCTGCAAGCAAAGCGTGATCGCGGGATCTACAGTAGAAGCGGAATACATGGCTGCTGCAGAAGCGTCAAGTGAAGGAGTTTGGATCAGGAACTTCATCACTGAGCTTGGCGTGGTTCCAAGTGCATTGGACCCACTGGAGATATTGTGTGACAACACTGGCGCCATAGCACTCGCTAAGGAACCAAGATATCATCCAAAGACCAAGCATATCAACCGCAAGTTTCATATAATCCGAGATTATATAGCATATGGAGATCTGAAGATTAGCAAAGTACATACATATCTGAATGTCGCAGATCCATTGACTAAACCTCTTCCACGTGTAAAACATGATCAGCACCTCAGTGCCATGGGTGTGAGATTGTTGCCAAATGTAAACTAGACTATTGACTCTAGTGCAAGTGGGAGACTGTTGGAATTATGCCCTAGAGGCAATAATAAAGATGTTATTATTATAATTCTTGTTCATGATAATGTTTATATTCCATGCTAGAATTGTATTAAGCGGAAACTTTAATACTTGTGTGGTTTGTGAACAACACCGTGTCCCTAGTACGCCTCTATGGACTAGCTCATTGATTAATGATGGTTAAGGTTTCCTAACCATGGACATGAGTTGTCGATTAATAATGATATCATATCATTGGGAGAATGATGTGATGGACATACCCAAACTAAGCGAAGCAATTAGATCGTCTCATCGTGTTCGTCTTTGCGAAGCTTTTCTTATGTCAAATATTGTATTCCTTAGACCATGAGATAATACAACTCCCTGGTATCGGAAGAAAGCTTTGAGGTCATCAAACGTCATCCTATGAGAGGGTGATCATAAAGGTGTCTCTCAGGTGATCGGAAAGTATCTGCTGGGTTGTATGTATCGAGATGGGATTTGTCCCTCCCAAGTCGGAGAGATATACTTCAGGCCCACTCGGTAATCGATATCAACACCGCTTGCAAGCATGTGGTTAAGGAGTTAATCACAAAGTGATATCGGATTACGGAACGAGTAAAGTACTTGCTGTGAACGAGATTAAACTAGGTATGACGGTACCGACGATCAAATCTCGGGCAAGTAAAATATCACGAGACGAAGGGAATATATATATATGGGATTGATTGAATCCTGGCATCGTGGTTCATCTGATATGATCATCGATGAATGTGTGGGAGTCAATATGGGTTTCCAGACCCCGCTGTTGATTATTGATAGAAGATCATGTCTGCATATTCTCGAACCCGCAGGGTCACACACTTAACGTGTCTCGACGCTAGGATAGATTGGATAATTGGTTTATGAGTTTTTGTTCGGAGTCTCGGATGGGATCCGGGACATCACGAGAGGTTCCGGAATGGTCCGGAGAATAAGATTCATATAAGGCAGTGCAGTTTTTGGAGTTCGGAATTGTTCCGGGTTAATCAGTATTGTACCGGAAGCTTCTAGAACCTTCCAGAAGGGTACCAACGCTAGGATAGAATGGATAATTGGTTTATGAGTTTTTGTTCGGAGTCTCGGATGAGATCCAGGACATCACGAGAGGTTCCGGAATGGTCCGGAGAATAAGATTCATATAAAGGAAAGCAGTTTTTGGATTTCAGAACCGTTTCGGAGTATTCGGTATTGTACCGGAACGTTCTAGAAGCTTACGGAGTGGGACCAACGTGGCCCCACTTGTCGGAGGGCTGCGTGGGCCTAAGAGGGAGTGCCCTGGCCGCTTTGGTCCAGGGGAACAAGGCCCCATAGGCCCAGCCGGCCAAACCCTAGGGGAAACCCTAGGGAAACCTTCTAGAAGAGGGGGGAAGACTTGCCCCCACTCCACCCTTGGGGCCACCGCCCTAAGGCTTGGAGGAGGGGGAAAGGGGCCCGGCCAGCCACCTATATAAGGTGGGTAGGGGGCGCACCCTCCCCTCACCCCAAACCCTAGCCGCCAGTTGTTGCCCTACCTCTCTCTCTCTCTCTCTCTCTCTCCCAAACGCGCGTAGACGAAGCCCTGCCGCAGAAACTCTCCACCATAAGCACCACGCCGTCGTGCTGCAGATCCAATCTATCTCTCCACCATACTTGCTGGACCAAGGTAAGGAGGAGACGTCGCTGCACCATACATGTGCATCTCTCGGAGGCGCCGCCACTTGCAGCATAGGATCGGATCAGATCGCGAGGAGGAGACGGCGAGTACAACTACGTTAACCACGTTCTGTTGAACATTTCCGCTGTGCGATTTCTTCAAGGGTATGAAGATCTCATCAATCTCTTCGTTGATTACATCTGCTAGATTAGATCTTGGCTTTCTTGTTCGCATCCGTGGGATTTTTTTTGATTTACTATGCTCCAAAACCCTTCAGTGGTATCAGAGCTAGATCTATGCGTAGATGTGTTTCACGAGTATAACACAACATGCTTGTTGCGGGCGTTGATGTTTTCTGTTGCAAGCCTCTTGTTGTGTACTTCTTATGACGCGGGATAGTGAGATCGAAGCGGTCCAGGCCAACTTTACGCGACCTCGTTCGCGAGACCGGCTCCGCACTTGACGTGTGGCTTGTTACACACATGCGGCTGGTGGATGCCAGTTTCTCTCACTATAGTAGTCATGGGATTTCCACCGGATGTTAGCAACCATAATATCACCGTTGTGGCTTTCCGTAGGTAAGAATCGTTCTTATCTTGTTACTCCCATAAGCCACGTAAAACATGCAACAACAAAGTAGAGGCGTCTAACTTGTTTTTGCAGGGAGTGTTTTGTGATATGGTATGGCCCAAGATATGATGTGTATGTTGTATGCAATGATCATGTTTTGTAATATTTTACGACTTGCATGTCGATGAGTACACAACCGGCAGGAGCCATATGGTTGTCTTTATAATTGTGTATGACCTGTGTGTCAACTTCTTATACGTCATGTAATAGCTTTAATATATCGCTAAGTAGTTAACAATAGTTGTAGTTGCTGTTCGTGGTGGAGGCAATCAGGGTGGAATGATGGAGATCATGCTGGCACGCACAAGATGGAGATCGTTGCGCGGAGATTGGCTATACCATGTCACATAAAATTATATGCATGTGATGTTTATCCTTTTATGTATCTTATTATGCTTAGATCGCGACGGTAGCATTATAAGATGATTCCTCACTTAAAGATCAAGATAAAATTGTGTTCTCCCCATGTATGCACCGTTGCGAAAGTTCGTCGTTTTCAAGCACCTCGTGATGATCGGGTGCTATAAACTCTACGTTCACATACAACGGGTGCAAGCCCGTTTTGCACACGCGGAAACTCTTGGGTTTGACTTGACGAGTCTAGCATGTACAGACATGGCCTCGGAACACACGAACCGAAAGGTTAAACATGAGTCATATGAATGATATGATCGACACTTTGTTGTCCACCATTGAAACCAAATCTCTTCTCGTGAAGATCGGATTAGGTGTGGTGAATTTGGATTGTGTTCACTAAACAACTTGAGGGATGTTGAATTTAGTGGGAGTTCATCTAGTAATTTGATTAAGTTGAACTAGTTATCATGAACATAGTCTAAATTGTATTTGCAAATTTTGTTGATCAAATGGCTAAGTCCAACTTCAACTTCAACGTTTTTGCTGAGAAAGAAAAACTTAAGAACAATGGGTCTAACTTCACCAACTGGTTCCGCAATCTGAGAATCATTCTCGATGGCGGACAAAAATACTATGTACTTGAGAAAGCGCTAGGTGACGCCCCTGCTACTGATGCGCCGGCTGATGAAAAAGCTGTTTATCAGTCACGCAAAGATGATTATGGAGTGATTAAGAGTACCATGTTGTTTTCTATGGAACCGGAACTTCAAAATCGTTTTGAGGAGTTCGCCGGGCCCTTTGAGATACTTGAGGAACTGAAAACCATGTTTTAGAATCAGGCCCGTTCTGAGAGATATGAGATCTCTGAGAAGTTCTTTAACTGCAAGATGGTGGAAGGGAGTTCCGTTAGTGAGCACGCCATTAAGATGTCGGGCTACACTCAACGTCTTGAGTAATTGGACTGCAAGATTCTAGAAGAGCTCAAGATTGACAGAGTTATGCAATCACTCCCTCCTAGCTACAAAGGTTTTGTAGTTACTCACAATCAAATTGGTTCCACTGATACAATCACTGATCTCTTCGCTAAGCTGAAAGCTGCGGAGGTGGATATCAAGTAAGATAATCATGTGTTGATGGTCAACAAGACCACTAGCTTTACGAAAGCTAAGG